>CM065354.1:32404317-33004317 GCA_033032245.1 Poecilia picta | reverse complement strand
GAAATGGACAATGTGAAAGGTTTAATCGTACACTTCATAACCTGTTGCGTACCCTTCCTATCACCAGCAAAAGGGCATGGACTGCTTATTTGCCACAAGTTGTCTTTTGTTATAACACCACACCACATCAGAGCACTGGAGAAAGTCCCTTCTTTCTGATGTTTGGCCAACAACCTAGACTTCCTTTAGATTTTCTGCTCGGCCATGTATCAGAACCAAGTGCTGGCAGTGTTGAAAAGTGGGTTGCAGAGCATCAGACGCACCTGAAACTGGCTTTTGAGGAAGCCAGGGAGAAGCTGAAGACTGCTGCGGAGAGGAGGAAGAGAAATAATGACCAGCATGTTCAAGACTCGCCTCTGCATGAAGGCCAGCTTGTTCTACTTCGAAACACCAGTCACCAGGGAAGACACAAAATTCAGGATCTGTGGCGTTCCAAAGTGTATAAGGTCCTGAAAGTGCTGGGTGACAGTGGAGCAGTTTACACTGTTGCTCCCAAAGATGAATTGAACAAAACTAAAAATGTCCATCGGTGTCTACTGAAGCCAGTTGTTTGCACTGACGCCCCAGCATCACCTCGTGGGGAGCCACTGATGACTGATTCATCCTCTGAGGATGAAACTGATCCTGATTTGTTTTTGGAGATAAATGTCCACCAGTCACCACCTTCTTTGCCCGCTGACCCACAAATGGTCAGAAATGACATTGTTCCTCTGTCCTCTGGGGTATCCCATCATGATGCTCCTTCAACATCTGCTTCTCAAACTCCTAGTGTTACCGGCTCAAGTAATGATCAGGGCCCTCCGAGGGTGACGAGAAGAACTACACGCTCAACAGCAGGTCAGCATTCCAATGTCCACCATCTCCCAAGACCAATGGCATTAGTGCATGGGGCTGCAAACTCTCCTGATTCACATTGTAATGGTGTTTCTGTAGTATTTAGACCTTGGTGTTAGTCTTTTTAGAAGTCGTCGTCGGGGCGTCAACGCAAGTTGGGGGGGTAGACTGTAGCAGCATAAATGGTACGCTGCCACTTTAAGAGCAATTTCAGCTGCAATTTCAGCTGCTGCAAGCCTTCACCTGACATGAGTCTGTGTGCGTCGTGACGTCAATTGAAGTTGCTTTCTTTGTTTGCACCGTTCTGGCCTCCTTCGCTGCACCTCCAATATCTGGGTCGATCTGTCCCTTCATTCTTTGCTGATAGGAAGTTGCACTGTATCTAAGTGGTATTGAAGATCTGATTATTTTGGCATTTATCAGGTCACAGCCTCCTGATGACTCATCGGCATTGAACCTGGAGTGACACTCGCTGCTGTTTTGCCTAATTACAACTTGTTTTAAAAGACCAACTTGAACTTTCCCGGCTTCTGGGAGAATCGATGGCGCTACTGAAGGAATGAATTGCAACATTGTAGCGCCATTGTACCACTGTTTTACTGGTATTGTTTCATTTGTTTGTCTTTCTTTTAGGGACTGAGGCTTCTGTGGTGGCGGTGGTGACCCCTGGTGGCGGTGTCTTGTCTTGCGTGTTTTGTTGGAGCACCCTTTTCTTTTTGTTTGCTGTGTTTTTGTAGTGTCTAGGGTGATTCCCTTTTTCTGCACTGGATGTTGTCCCCTTCCCTCACTACTTCCCCACCGGTAAGCCTCAGTTTCCTTTGCAATTTAGACATTTTATAATAAAGCTTGTCGACTGCATTCACTGTTTTAACCATTCAATTTCAGATTATTATTTTAAAAAAGATCATAAAGTTTAATAAATTTTGTAGAACTTCTTGAATCTTGTCTCCTCATTTTCCAGCAGAACGTACCTGTGTCCTTCCTTAACTACATTTTCCTGGAATTATTCCAGGTGGCGTTGTTGGTTTATATTTGGGTTCATAATTAGAAAGAAAAGAGTATCCAACCCCCCAGGTTGCCACACACTATAAATCTGGGTGCTGTTTCAAAGTCTCAAACATTTGTTAGAAAACCTTAAAAAACAAACAGCATCAAAAACACTGAATTGTTCATACTGGAAAGAGCATGGCACAACGGCAAATCTACAAAGACATGGGTAGACTGATAGGCCAGGAAGATAATTTGAGAAACAACTCATAGTAACTCTGGAGAAGCTGCAGAGATTCATACCTATAAGATAAGAGTATTTGCAGACAGGACAACTTTAAATATATATACTTGAAAAATCTGGCTTTTATGGAAGAAATTAAAAGTATCAGTAGAAGAGGTGGAAAATCAATACCATTGATATGTTCACAATGGTACCAGCATCATGCCACGGGCGGGAATGTTTTTCTTCAGCTAGAGCAGAGAAGCTGGTCACATGGGACTAAATACAGATCAGTCCTGAAAGAAAACCTTTTGGAGGTTGCAAAAGACATGAGACTGGGGTAGAGGTTAACCTCCCTGTGGAACAACCCTAACCCTACAGTCAGAGCTTCAGTGGTAGAGTTTAGATCAAAGCATATTCCTGTATTGGAATGGTCCAGTCAAAGTCCACCTAAATCCAATTCGAAATCTGTGACAAGACTCAGAAATTAATGTTCTCTCAAGTAAGAACACAACTTTATTTGATAGAAGCAAAAACAAACAGAAAAAATATCTTATCTCCCTTTATAACTCCTGCAACATAAAATCACATTAATCTTAATATACAGTTGTTTCTTGTTATAATGTGAATGAAGTGTGTGAACTTTTGGAATACTTTGGAAAATACTGTGTAAATGTCTGAATGGGCTGAGTGCAGTCCAGAACCACAACACAGCAATGAGCTTGAAGGGGAGAAGACTTAATGCAATACACTTCTCACAGAGAGGATTATGTTTCTTCTCAGAATATGCAGTCACAAGTCAAAAGTTTCAAATGTGAAATGATTGAAGACCAGGAAGGATCCTTCTGACATTAGTGAAAGTTGGCTATGTGAAAAGAGACATCACAATGTGTTTAGAAACATGCAATGCTTCCTCCTGGGCCTCACCAACATCCCTTCAGTGCAAGGTTAATGCATGTTGTGTAGAAGATGCTCCATGCACTAAAACAGTGTGAGTCCATGCCACTGAACACTCCATTAATGCTCGTATTATGATGATTCATCTAACTGTCTGAAATGCTTTCCCTCAAGTTTCCATCAATTAGTTTTCTTCTGTGTCATCGGGAAACAATCCATCTTACTCAGCTATTTTTGGACATCTGCTGTCTTCTCGTCTAACACAAACTTTACTCTATGAGTTTTCCAATCTTTTCAACCAAAGTTACTTCTCTGCTTCTTAAACGGTTTGCCATAGGGGTTATTTGCCTTAAATAAAAGTGAATATGTGTGTGTGCAACAGATATCCTGACGGCATTTACCTGTCAGTGTGTATTCTACCTTCAGCTTCGAAGACCATTGAATCACAACAAGGTGAGTCCCGGAAGAGGCAGCTGAAGTTGGCTATCGCCTGGAATCCAGTGGACTTGGCCAAGACTGAAATTTTCACTGAGCAACGCACGTGGAAGGTGACTTTCATTCAGACCACAACACCAGCTGAAAAAAGGGTGTAGATTTAAACTTTATTTAAAATGATTCCACCAATAATTATTTATGGCACTGTTCTAATTTTAGAAAAGCTGGTCAATATGGAGTCAAAACTAAAACATCAGCAGCAATGTGGCTTTCCAAACTGTAGATTGTAAAATCTTTGTTAAACTTTTTTTATTATTATTTAGGATTCAAGTAGTAACACATACCTGATTAATGCAACTAAATAATGAAAAGTCAGATTTGTTGGAGATCCCATAAAACCATTTGAAACTCTGCAGTTAAATTCCTACTTAAAATTAAATTCCAGTCTAAAGTGAGGTGTACATCTGATTTTTATAAAAATTATAACAAATAATGGATGCAATGATTGCTTCTTCAATTTATAGATTTCAGATACGTTGGGTTTTTAAATTGTCTCTTTTTTGACAAATGACGCTTTGTTGGAAACATCTTCCTTTCTTTCTTTAGTCCAGCGAACTCCACGAGTTCATGACTTCAGCCCTGGTTGGCAACAAGCCTGAGTTTGTGAATCTTCTCCTGGAGAACGGTGTGTGTCTCAGGGACTATCTGAAGAATGACGACACCCTTTGTGGGCTTTAAAAACAGCTGCCCGACTGCTTCTTCTTGTACAAGTTGGCCAAGAGGGTGAAACATGCCGGCAGCAGCAGCAGGAGGCAGGCAATGGGCCAAAGGGATCATGTTCCGGCAGGAGTAAACATCTCACTGACTCATGTCTCTAATGAAGTGCGCCACCTGCTGGGAAGATTCACACAAGACATCTATCCTCGATCCGACATGACGTACCATCTTGACATGTCCACAGAGGACATCTCATCATCTGTGAGTTTATTTTATTCTGAACTTTATGCAGTGTATGATAATAGCTATTTTTTTAATTTATTTTTTTAAGAGCAGTCTCAAATTTACAAGCACCTCTGCTGACCTCTGCTGTTAATACCTTGTACAACCCTTTTCCACTTGGTCTTCCCCTTTAACATTTCAGGCAGTGATTGAATACAAGGAAATGTTAGATCATTAATTTTTGTGCACTTTCTCTTCATCTTCCAGATGTTTTCATCCTTTCTTATGCTCTTTTCTCTTTAGCCCACAGTTTATTCAAATTTTGGATCGGATACTTTATTTATGTTCTAAGCTACCTGTATTGAATTTCCACACATTCAAGAACCAGGTTTCATAAAAAAAATAGGTATTCAGAGATGTGTGTGCCAAAGAATTTTAGGCTTTTCACTTTGTACACAGAGCCTTCCTCTTTGGTGCTTAGTCTTATGTGAATAACTTTTTCTGTGAATTTAGAAACCTGTAGTTACAAATAACACAATAATGGGCTTACAGACAGTAGAGGGCTGGGCTTAATTCACATAAAGCTCCTATGCTGGGCATCAGCATGGAGTGATGTGGGACCATTCTAATGGACTGTGGCCATTACACTGGTGCCAGGGATTTTTATTAACCACAAGCAGGCGTATGTTACACCAGTGTTTCCCAACCCTGGTCCTCAAGCCACACTATCCTACATGTTTTAGAGGTTTCCCTGCTTTAATGTGCCTAATTCAACTGATTGCAGTTCAGCAAAGCCTGTTAATCAATCATTGATTGAAATCAGCTGGACTGAAGCAAGGAAATACCTAAAACATGCAGGGCCGTGTGCCTTGAGGACCAGGGGTGGGAAACACTGTGTTACACAACATTTAGAGACAGGCTGCTAATCAAGATGTTATTGAATGCAGAGCTGCAGTCCACAAGCAGCAACCTGGCATAAGTGTCCTTCTAATCCATGAGGCACTTTGTCAGGTGAAGCATTTTTCTTCTGATTTCAACATATGCTTAGGAGCACCATGATGAAAGGCTTAAAGATTTATGGGAAACAGTAAGTCATTTATTTCTCAAAAGATGGAGATTAATAAATGTGAAAAATGTTTTAGTCATAAATACAATCATTTTTAATTGTAAAAATACATTTATTTATTTGTTTATTTATCCAGAATAAAAATAAAAAGGTTCAGTGTATCCAGAAAGAACTCTGTCTTGGATTGTTATGTAACAGCCTTATTCCAAGCTGTATTAAATGTACTTTTTACTTCAAAATTTTACTTTCAAATATGCCATTGTGATAATGTGGAAAAAGGTTTTTGGTACTTTTACCAAAGTATTAAAATGGCAAACCAAAAAAATCACTTGGATTTGTTTAATACTTTGTTGATCTACCTTTGGCAGCAATTACAGCCTGAAGTATTTTGAGTGTGATGCTGCAAGCAGTTTCACCCAGTCTTCTAGGGATCTTGGCCTTTTCCTGCTGTCAAATGGACAATCTGCCAGTTCCTGTTGCTGTAAAGCATTCCCACAGCATGATGGTGTCACCACCCTGCTTCACTGTAGGGATGGTACTGGCCTGGTCATGAGTGAAGACTCGTTTCCTTCATACATGGATTAATTTTTGTTCAAAATGTCATTAACAGGCATTCATTCACTGACTCCTCCATGCCTGGCAGCTTAATTGAGACTGTACCTGACAAGTTAACCCAAAAGCCCAATTGCTGGCATTTTTCCCAGGTATCTAAAGATCAGACAACGAACAGAGCTGAAGCCCAGAGGGATGCAGGCAGTGACCTCTTTCTTTGGGCAATTATCCAGAGCAACAAAGAGCTGGCTGAAATTGCCTGGGATCAGGTGTGATGGGTATTTTCTTGAACCTTCATTAAAAAGAACCACAGACAACGCATGTGAATAATTATGACAAAGCTTTTGCAAAAGGAGAAGACTCAACAAACGGCTTCTACAAGCCGTTCACCGAGCGTTCTAAAAAACCTTTGGTTACAGCTCGTCTTTTATTATCAAGCAAAAACAGGGAGGATGGGGGACGGAAGACAGCACAGACAATATTTATCACTGCACACAGGCAGTTTCTAAAGTAGGGAGTATTTAGTGATAAGACCACCTGTGGAAGCGTAATTTAAGGTCTGGGAAATAGACAGTTAACTGTTTCACATAAAGATTTACAGGCAGACGTGGCCTTCAAGTCAGTTCAGAGACACAGAAGTAAGAGACCGCTTTAAACTAAAAATCACAATCTATATTAACTATTGTTGATTAACATTAGACTGAATATAAATAAGTAATAACAAAATGATAATACCAAAAAATCTCTAACATTCCCCCCTTTTTATCATTTTCAAAAGACAAGCATAGAAAAGAAAAGAATAGATCCAATAAATGCAAGAATTATATTTTTTAAATACAGAATGAATATATGATATAAACGAAAAGTAAATGAAAAATAAAAGAAACAGCAAAAAATCAAATGCAGTTTTTCTCATCACTAACACCACTTGTTTTCACATTTCGATGTAGGAATCATTCAGCAAATGAAATAATCTGTTTATTGATTACATAACTTCATCATCAGAAAACAAGTCGTCTTCATTTGTCTCATAGGTCATTTTCACCAGCTGATAGTTGACCACAGCAGTGTTAATTGACTTTAGCATCATTCTTCGAATGCATGGAACAATGCAACTTGTGAACAGACAAAAAAGAATCAAAACACCCAGAATAGGTGTTCCAAGCTTCAACAGTAAATTCCACCATGGCCCAGAAGTGAGCCAAGAAAGAAAGTCAAAAGAAGATGATCCTTGCGTTCCACTTTCCATATGATGTTTAAATTCTTCCAGGTCATGTAGAGCGTCAGAAATAGTTCCACCAGTCCCTGTTTCATCAGGAATGAATGTACAGCATGCTGGGTCAATGATTTTACAAACACCACCCTGAGAGGCTGTGAGGAAGTCCAGGACAACACGATTTTGCAAAACCATGTTTCTCAGTTCAGTCAGTTCTTTCGCTGTGCCGTTGGCCAGCTGCTGTGTGCTGTTGATAAGTCACATAATCCATATCTGTTGATCTCAACGTGGCCTTGAAACTCTCATCAAGCAAGTTGTCACAGTCTGGGTTTTCCTTCCAGACTTTGCAGTCGGGGGTCGCCCTTTGACCCCTGCAGGCAATGTAGTTGATGTAATCCAGTGTCGTTTCACAATAGGTGTAAACTTTGTTACACAAATTCCAAGGTAACATCACAAGTGAAATGTGTCCGTCGTTGAAAACGCATCTCCTCAGAGACCAGGGTTTAGCTTCTGCTAAAGAAATGGTCTCTGGTATTTTTCCATGCAGCTTGCGGGAACGGTAGAAGAGGAAGTACGTCAGCATTAGATGAACAGTTCTTAGATCCAAAAAGTCCTTTTGCAGCATCTCCTCTCCTCAGTAGAACAGAAAAATCCTTCTTGCACCATTTGCATCCTTTCGGTGGTGGCACGCTGAGTCATGGTTTTGCACTCAGGCCATAGAGACACATCTGTTTGTCTTCAGTGATGTTTCCCGGATGCAGACCTGAGTTGTGTGTGGCGATTGGCAGCTTTGCACACACATATAGCAGTTCACCTGCTCTCCTCATGACCAGTCCTGTTCATCAGCTGCCACCAGGGGTTGGTACCGTAGTCATGTGGGTGGAAAGTGAGGTCACTTCCTCCTCCAAACATCAGACATGCTGCAGTCGCAACGCAGTAGAAGATCCATCTATAATATGGAGTCGCCATTGTTGCTCAGCGCGCAGAGATGTCAAAACCCCCAAACTAAGGAAATGAGACTTTTAAGCGTTTCTTCACAGGGTTTGAGACGAACTACACTAAAAGTAGAACCCCTTTGTAGCCCTGACTGGATGACGAATTAGGGGTTCAACACTCTCTGCTGCTTCTTGTGACTGAGATGTATCCAGCTGGGTCTTTCAGCATTTCAAACAGCTGTTGTTGTGGTCATCAGCATCTGGAACGGTCCTTCCCACTGTGGACTCGCCCAGTTGTTTCGTTTGATGACCTTAATGTAGACCCAGTCATCTGACTCGATGTGAGTGGCCTCCTGTGAAAGAATAGAATCAGAAGGCAGTAAATTTGTACTGGACACTTCCTTCAGTTTAAGAGTTCTGATCATATAGTCTGCTAATGTTTGTTCTTCATCAGCTTTCTGCAAGTCTGGAGCAAACAGAGGAAATCTGTAAGCTCTCCCATGAATTATTTCAAAAGCATGCTTTGCTGGAACCTATTTCAACCCATTTAAAAAAAATGTATCAATCATTATCAAACACTATTTACTTCAAAAGTTCATAACAAAAAAATTTCATTTAAGAATATTATACAGTATTACTATTATTATATAGTATTTTCCTTCTTATTTCCCCCCCTGTTGACACATGGCATCGCCATGTGTCACAATCGCTTTAGCTTCAAATAGAGACTTGGGAGGATTAATAGTTCATTCAGGTGAACTCACAGGTTTATTGCTTTTAGAAGATCATTTAGTAAACAAATCTTTTAATTACAGGTTTACCTTCCATTTATGTATTTATTTTTTGTTAAATTCAGCACCTTTCAACATTTCTATTTTATTTCTCTAAAAATAAAAATGACCATCTTTGATTTAAACCAAATCTCAAATCTTCTAATTCAACATTTTTCTTTTTGAATGTATTGACTATCAATCAAATCTTGATTAAAATGTTTTAGACTGAAATCTAGAAAATGTTGCTTTTATCCACAATCATCAGTTTTTAGTAGCCATTTACATCTCCTAGGTTGCTTAAAATCTCAGACTTCACTTAAACTTTGCATTTCAGACAAGTCCACAACATAAGTATTTTATATTGTTATAGTAAATGGTCAATAATTTCATCCGTTACTTAATTTTGTAGTAAAATTTCTTTCTTCACATAATAATTTTCATTTATCCTAATATAAAATACACAAACCCAATCAATTTGTAGATTCTTTATAGAATCAAACTTTAAGTTAAATGTTTCAGTTAAATGTAAAGAAATACGTCATAATATTTGAACACTACAATATGAATTATTTTCAACACTTAGAAATGTTAAATTTAGTTTTAAACTAGATTTCTTTTAAAGGAAAAAATAAAACATTTGCAAATAATTATTAGCTCAGAATCTGTACTAATTTTTTTTGGCTGTAATTTAGTTGCATAGCTCTATCAGCTTTATTTATTTGTTTTCTTAAATTTAGTCATTACAGTTTTTTTCCTTTACAGTTTCCCAATCTATGGCTCGTGGGCCCTAAGAGGATCACTGGTCCTTCTGTTAAGGACTGAGTTAAAGGGCACAAAATGAAAAATTTTTTCTAACATTGAACCTAAAAACCTTCAAAATGTTCTTTTATAGATAGATAATTTCTATATGTAAACAGAATTAGTGACACATTGTCTATCACAGATGTGTGTGTATAACTTATCTCACATTTCTCCTTTCTGTCTCGCTTCTCGCTTCCACCTCCTGCTGCTGGCGTCGCTGCAGCTGGTCCTCCCTCTGTCTCTCCTCCAGCTCCCTGTCAGTCCAACTAGCTCTGGTGTTGGATTAATTATAAGTTGTCCAGACTGTCCCTTAGTGAATGTCCAGTTTGTCCACCAATGAAACAAGCAAAAAAACAGTTCAGTTTGCTTTCTTTTTTTTTTCTTTAAAACACATTATTTTCTATCTCCACGCTGATGTCAAATAGTTAATCAGCGAGGGTTGTGAGGGTTCAGTTGCAGCCAAACACAGGAATATACAGTAGTTCCAGTCCAAATGTCCAGCAGGACTCCATACAGTATCTGCTGCGTGGCAGTTCTCAGATGTCCAGGAATTAGGATCAGCGGACACTTCAGTGCCTCCAGTGCACAGTTGGTAGAAATCGTCCTGTTCTTTTTTTTTTTCTTTATCAACTGTCTTTGGCTGGTGATGAAAGAGGGACTTCATCTGATCGGCAGGACAGGTCTGAGCTGAGGTCAGAGGTCAGATGCATCGCAGCGAGGCTCAGACAGAGGAAAATGAAAGAAGCAAATAAGAATCAATTAGGGTTTGTTCGTCTTTCTGTAATTTTTTTTTTTTTTTTTTTTACACAAACATTTTCCATATAACTTCTTTCTTTTCATCGTATAGTTTTTTAGCCACATATTACCCAACATTTTTTAAGAAGTCATGAATTATTTCCTTATTAAAACACATGTAAACATGAAACATGTTAAAAGCTGTAGTCTCTTTTATTATTTCTTTTTATTTTATTTTATTTTGCACAACATTTAACCTTTAC
The DNA here is from genome assembly GCA_033032245.1 of Poecilia picta. Classification (NCBI taxonomy): domain Eukaryota; kingdom Metazoa; phylum Chordata; class Actinopteri; order Cyprinodontiformes; family Poeciliidae; genus Poecilia; species Poecilia picta. The sequence goes on along the minus strand of CM065354.1, from coordinate 32,993,661 downwards.
AATGTAATATGTAAGTTTATGTTAACTTCATTTAAAACACGTCTCACCAGAGAACAATGGGTTTCTCTAAACCTGTTGATCTCAGTGCTGCAGACTGTGAGGTCAGAGGTCAGCCCTCCTCTCAAGGCCTAAGAGAGTTACGAGGCTGGATAATGTCCAGGTCGGTACCTTACTCTGACCGCTGACTCCTCCAGTTAGACAGCCAAAGGATCATTTCACCAAGTTGGTGTTGTAATCTCATTTTGACACAATACATTAAACATTGTTCTCCGGGGAGAATTTTATTATTTAGTTTTATCTTTCAGCTTCTCCTCCTTCAGGAATGTCATTATTCCACTTTTAGTATACAAAGAAGTTGTTACTATATATATATATATAATATATATATATATATATATATATATATATATATATATATTTTATTTCTCTCTACTGGTTTTTCTTTAAAAGTGTAGGAATGCTCAAAAGAAAAACAAAACAAAACAAACACCAGTATTTCTTAAAACAAATAATTTCTCACTTGTGAAGTTTGAATCTAATTTTTAGTAACATTAAAAATTATTTTTACATGCACTGATTTCGTACAGGAATGAAATTTATTTTAATTATTTATTTATTTTTTACTTAACGTGTAACAAACTGAACATATGTCCACCATTTCATCAATTTAGTCTAGTGGTTTCTCTTTTTGGGGTGTGGTTGAGTGTGTTCATGCGGAGGATTGTTTCCCCGTGCAGGATTTTTTGAAGGGCAGTTTCTTGCCCAGTGACCAATATTGCCACAAATCCAGCAGCCATTTAAATGGCGTGGATTTTGTGGGGTGTTATTTTGGGGTCGTTGCCTATTGTGACCTCCTCTGCCTCTGCTTCTTCCGCGGCCTTTTGTCTGGCAGTTGGAAAAGGTAGAGATATCTAAACCTCCAAATTCATCCAGGTGAAAAACATCTAATCCTTTCATAGCCTTCCTGACCTCTTCTAAGGTACAGGGTCTGAAAACATATATGTTTTGTGTTCCTTCCTCTAGTGAGGAGTACAGTCGTACTGCTGGGGCTGCAGCGGCTGATACTGAGGCAGACAGAGCTGTTGTAGGTGGAGGGGTGGCTGCAGGAGCTCGCACTCCCTGATAAATGACTTTATTATCTGCTGATTCTACAAATAAGTTTTTAGATTCGTTTAACCATAGTTTAGCACATCTCAACTCTTTCTCCTTTTTAGCCTTTTTTATCCCAGATTTTCTTGCTAAACTACTCTCCAAAATTCCCACAATTGTTTACCATTGATAAATTTTTAGCTTTCCATCTATTTTATATTTCTTTCTCCATTTTTTTATGTGTACAGTGCTACCAGGAGACCTGGATTGCATGTACTTTTGATCCCCGTCGGGGCCCTTAGCAAGTGAGGAATTACAAGACTTTGTGTTTCCCATTATTTAAAACACAATTTTAGTTTACAATGACTGGATATTTTGTGCTTTTTCTTCAAAAAGAGTGCTCTAAGTGAGCGCTTAGTGTCCCCTGAAGAACAGTCTTCTAGGCCAGACTAGTTCTGGTCCGGTTCTTCACTTAGGATTCTATTTCCGAGGACAGAAAGTTTTACTCTCAGAGAGAAAAGCACCATTCACTCCTTCATGCACACCAACACAGCAGCAAATGACAAACAGTAATGACTCTGCGACTTAAACGCAATATGATCTGTGTTGTGCCTCTTCACGGAAAGTGCTCCAATAGGGCCTTATTGTCCTCTGAAGAACAAACTCCCACCAAAACTGTGTTTCGGTGTGGTTCTTCAGAGAAGACAATAAGTTATACTTTCAGAGAACTCAGCACCAGTCACATCTTGCCCGTCGCACAAGACCAAAACCACACAGCAGTGACAAGCATTCAGTGAGGATTTGCCCTTATGGGGTCTCCTCGAACAGAGTTTTAGCAGAGCGACATCATACAAGGTGACTCAAAACCTCAGAGTTTTAGCAGAGCGACATCATACAAGGGAACTCAAAACCTCAGAGTTTTAGTAGGACGTTGCCTAACAAGGATTCTCAAAACCTTAGAAAAGTCATTTTAATATTCACTTACGTTTCTGTAGTTTTCGGGTTGTCCGGTCGGATCTCGTCACTCAGTCGTTGGCAGACAAAGTCGGACCTATGCAGCCGGCCCAGCGAAGAATTCACTTCCTGGGACTTTCTTTCCAGGTCCAGTTGACTCTGGCCATGCATGGATTCAGCGCGTCTTCCTCTGCCTGTCAGCGATCAGTGTGAGAGATCCCGGGTTTTCGGCACCAAATAATGATGGGTATTTTCTTGAACCTTCATTAAAAAGAACCACAGACAACGCATGTGAATAATTATGACAAAGCTTTTGCAAAAGGAGAAGACTCAACAAACGGCTTCTACAAGCCGTTCACCGAGCGTTCTAAAAAACCTTTGGTTACAGCTCGTCTTTTATTATCAAGCAAAAACAGGGAGGATGGGGGACGGAAGACAGCACAGACAATATTTATCACTGCACACAGGCAGTTTCTAAAGTAGGGAGTATTTAGTGATAAGACCACCTGTGGAAGCGTAATTTAAGGTCTGGGAAATAGACAGTTAACTGTTTCACATAAAGATTTACAGGCAGACGTGGCCTTCAAGTCAGTTCAGAGACACAGAAGTAAGAGACCGCTTTAAACTAAAAATCACAATCTATATTAACTATTGTTGATTAACATTAGACTGAATATAAATAAGTAATAACAAAATGATAATACCAAAAAATCTCTAACAAGGTGATTAAAAAACTCCTGTACATGTAAAATGAAAGTGTCTTCAAAGTGGTTTGTGTGTGTATTTCTCTGTGTGCTCAGTGTAGAGACTGCATGTCTGCTGCTCTGGCTGCCAGTAAGATCCTGAAGAAAATGGCTGCAGAGGGAAGTGATGCTGACGAGGCTCAGGAAATGCTGGAGCTCGCCAAGCACTATGAAAATCATGCGATTGGTATGAGATAGAGGTAAAGAGAACATTTACAGACTGAGGTGGGATTTACTGACCTGCCTGTGTGTCCTCAGGTGTGTTCAGCAAGTGCTACAACAGTGATGAGGAGGCGCCCAGAAGCTGCTGGTTCGAATCTCACACTTATGGGGCAAGACAACGTGCCTGAGGCTGGCGCTGGAGGCCAATGATAAAAACTTTGTGGCTCAGTCAGGTGTTCAGGTGAAGCAGATTTTTATTTATATTGTATAAATTAATACATTAAACTGTGCGGTCAAATCACAGACCAAATTTTAAACTTCTTTTACATGGTACTGCATATTTAATAACGGAAAGTTAAGTAATTCAACTTCTTGAATGCAGACCAAAATAGTGCTGTTCAAAAGTCTTGCTATCCCTCATTTCTGTTTTCTCCAGTCTTAAATATCACTATAAGTGATTCAAAGACAGTCTGCTTTCTTGTACCCAAGTAATTAATCAAAAATCTTGATAAGAAGCTTGTTCTCTAGGCTCTTCTTACTCAGATCTGGTGTGGTGAGCTTTCAGTTGAAAATCCTGTGTGGAGGGTGCTGGTCTGCATGGTTTTCTTCCCTCTGATCTACACCAGATTTGTGGTTTTCAGGTGAGATATTAATGGGAGTAAGTTCATAAAAGACAATCTCATAAGTTGTAAAATCTCACATTTCCAAAGTTATTTTCCACAATTTTATCTGTTGTTCCATTTCAGACGTGATGAACTCATCCAGAGAGAAACTGAGAAGAACGAGGAAATAAAGACTGTGGAGTAAGTGACAGGAAGCATTATAAGGATACATAAGAGGACAATCTTTCTTTAATTCATTTAATGACTCATACAATATTTGCTGATAGTTTTAATCAGAGCTATGTTGATAATTTTTGCACACAAATCTGTTTCTGCCCACAGAAAGTCGAATGTGGAGCCTCTGGGCTGCTGGTCCAGACTGGTTGGACTGTACTGCTCTCCTCGAGTCAAGTTTTATGGAAACATCGTCTCGTACTTCGCCTTCCTGTTCCTATTTGCTTATGTCCTGATGATCGACTTCCAGAAAACTCCATCTATAGCAGAGCTGGTGCTCTACATCTGGTTGTTCTCTCTGGTGTGTGAGGAGATCAGACAGGTGAGATGCTGCAGATCTAGTGGACATTCATTGATAAACGTACTACGGCTTCCGGACTTAAATGTAGACCTAAAGATGTGTAGAAACCTTAAAAATGGGTTTCCTCTTGGTGGAAAGTCCCTGGGACACCTAACCATGTAGGCATCCAATAGGCCCCATAACCAGAGCCCAGGTCACTTCAACTGGCTCCTCTCAATGTGGAAGAGCAGCAGCTCTGATCTCTGAAAAATCAGAAAAAAAGAGATTTTTCCTGCATGTACCTGCGATCTTGTTCTTCTGGTCGACCTAAATCCATCCATCCATCCATTTTCCTACACCCTTGTCCCTTAATGGGGTCGGGAGGTGCTGGTGCCTATCTCCAGCTAGCGTTCCGGGCGAGAGGCGGGGTACGCCCTGGACAGGTCGCCAGTCTGTCGCAGGGTGGTCGACCTAAATCCCATAAAAAAAGGTAAAAACTTAGATTTGAGGGTAAATTGAGAGCTCCACCTTTCAGCACAGCTCTCTCGTCACCACAACAGAGTGCATCACTACAGACACAGCACCAATCTGCCTATCAATCTCCCCGCCCTGTTTTTTCCACTGTCATGAACAAAACCCTGAGATACTCCTTCTCTTGAGGCAGGACCTCTTTCCCTTCCCAAAGAAGGCACTCTCCTCTTTTCTGGTTTATGGTCTTGGATTTGGAGGCAGTGATCCTCATCCCAGCCTCTTCACTCCTAGCTGTAGACAATCTCCAGTGAAAGCTGCAGATTACAACTTGATGAAGCTAATATGACCATATCATCTGCAGAAAACAGAAACCGGATTGTAAGGCCACCAAGTTGGATCCCCTCAGCACTTTGGCTGCATTTCAAAATTCTGTCTGTAAAGGTTATGAACAGAATTGGGGACAAAGGGCAACTTGGCCTTTGACAAGCTATGATACCGGTTATAGCCTAATGGCTATAATGGCTCGTTTTGACTCTCGCGTTCCCCTCCACAGGATTTGGTCAAATGGCTTCTCCACAAAATACATGTAGATTGGTTTGGTGAACTCCCATGCACCCTCCAGAATCATTGCTGAGAATATAGAGCTGATCCAGTGTTACATAGCCATGACGAAAACCATGCTGTTTCTCCTGAATTAATGATATTGTTAGCTATCCGATGGACTCTCTTTTCTAGAAGCCCGAAATAATTCCCGACTCCCTTCCAGAACCTCCACGGCAACAATATAAAGCATGTCAAATACAAATTTGTGGCTTTCTGTATCCTTTATGTAAATATGACATGCTCCTTCTATAAAACATAAAATCTAGGAGAATGAGCATAGCTTCATCATATTTTATTTTTAACTGTTTCAAAATGTAAAGCTGTCCAGATAAGAGATGAAATATGATCTTATTCAGAATAAATATACAATGATAAAATTCTGACATCTCAGTTTAAATCTCTGTTTTCTGCTTCAGCTGTTTTATGATCCAGATGGTTTTGGATTTCGTAAGAAAGCCAAGAGATACATTCATGAGATGTGGAACATTTTGGATGTCATCTCCATCGTGCTGTTCTGTCTAGGTCTTGCATTCAGGTACCTTCTCTCTCTCTCTCTATCAGAGGAACATGGCAAGTTTTTCAAGCTATTCAATAATCTGTGACTCACTAACTTTTTTTTTTTTTACCTCAGGCTGACAACTCAGTTGTCCTACCCAGGTAAAATTATCCTCTGCATCGACTTTGTGGTCTTCTGCCTCCGTCTCATGGCAATCTTCACCATCAGTCGAATACTGGGACCTAAAATTATCATAGTGAGGAAGATGGTGAGGAGTTTGCATACATTTTAAACCTGATTAAAAATGGAGACTACAGTACTGATCTTCATGACACTTCCTGCACCTCTAGTTCTTAAAATAGTCTTTGAAGACAAAATTTTGACAGCAGGGTGCACAATCCTGAAAGGTAGAACTTGTTAAAATCTTGTTAATAGTGGCCTAAAGCTGTATATGTGTGTGTATATATATATATATACTATATATATATATATATATATATATATATATATATATATATATATATACACACATATATATATATATATATATATATATATATATATATATATATATATATATATACACACACATATATGGGTATATGGGTAAGTCACCAGTCTTCCACCTGGGAGACCAGGGTTCGAATCCAGGCTGGGGCTGAAGTTACAACAGTCAATTGAGCTGTCAGTGTGGGTCCTTAGGCAAGACCCTTGGAGCTATATAGCCTACCTCATACCATGAGAGACACTGATAAGCATGACATGCCGGCTCAGACGTCGCCCGGCCAAACAAGGTCTGCGTCAGGTGCTGGGGAACCAGAGCACCTAGATGAAAAATGGGCTACTGGAACAAGACGGAAATGGGCGAGAGGTGAAAACATGGATCTGTTGGAATGCTACTACTCAAGTAACCCTAGTCAGAGGGGCTACATGCAAAGACTGTGGGAGGAATGGTTACTTCGACATCCCCAGTCAACACTAACTGCTAAGCAACTAGTGGCTCAGTGTTCCAACATCCGCAAACGGCAACTGCTGTCACAACTTGAGATTGACGAGGTACAACACAAATGCTATGGCAAAGGGGAGGAGCCAGAACGCCAGGTCAGAGGGGAGTTAACTACCCACCCAGAGACTCGGTATGTAGCCCCAGTAATGAACGAACCATCAGATCTGAACGAGGCAGCAACTGACCTGAGAGAGAGAATCGTGGCCGTAATGAACACCAGACAACCCCGACGCCAATTACAACGGCTGAGTGAAGCACCACCAGAAAGTCTAATTGAAGATGTGAATGCGGCATTGAGAACGATCCCTACCAACACCATAACAGAAACCAATGAGCTGATATACAACTCAGCATCAGTGATCCTTGAGATGCTTGGCTATAAGAGCAATCATGAGACCCAATACCCACCATGGAAAAGACGGTTAGAGGCTAAGATCAAGATAACAAGGAGGGAAGTGAGCCAACTGTCAGAGCTCCAAAGGGGTGCAATGAATAGATCAGTACACAAGAAGTACAGCCAGATGTCCATACCTGAAGCACTCAAAACTGCCAAACAAAGGCTCCAAGCCTTGGCCAGCTGCCTGAAGAGATACACAAGAGAGAATGAAGTCAGGAGGATTAACCGGCTCTTCCACACCCAACAAGCTAAAGTGTACTCTCAATGGGAGGGTACTAACAACAGAGCAGACCCACCAAGGCTGGAGACTGAACAATACTGGAAAGGCATATGGGAAAGGGAGGCGACCCACAACAGCAATGCAAAGTGGCTGACCCAGTAAACATCACTGTGGCAGATGTCCAAGAAAGAGTCTCGGGTATGAAAAACTGGACAGCACCAGGACCTGACATGATCCATGCCTACTGGCTAAAGAAACTCACTGCCCTCCATGAGCGACTGGCAGCTCAAATGAACCAGCTGCTACAAAATGGGATTCACCCTGAATGGTTAACTGAAGGTCGCACAATCCTGATACAGAAGGATCCCTCAAAGGGTTCAATCCCATCCAACTATCGGCCAATAACCTGTCTCTCTACAACATGGAAGCTCATATCAGGCATCGTAGCGGCTAAGATAAGTGGTCACATGGATAAATACATGAGTACGGCACAGAAGGGCATTGGCAAAAATAGCAGAGGAGCCAAACACCAACTCCTTGTAGACCACACAGTCGCCCGAGACTGCAAAACCCGACACACCAACCTGTGCACCGCTTGGATAGATTACAAGAAAGCCTATGACTCAATGCCACACACTTGGATCAATGAATGCTTAGAAATGTACATCAATAGGACTCTAAGAGCCTTCATTGCAAACTCGATGGGGCTGTGGAAAACCACCCTTGAAGCCAACTGCAAACCACTTGCACAAGTGTCCATCAAATGTGGCATATACCAAGGAGATGCTCTGTCCCCACTGCTGTTCTGCATAGGCCTGAACCCCCTCAGCCAAATCATCAACAAGACTGGCTACGGATACCGACTGAAGAATGGGGCCACAATCAGTCACCTCCTCTACATGGATGACATCAAGCTGTACGCTAAGAGTGAGTGAGACGTCGACTCACTGATCCACACCACCAGGATATACAGCACTGACATTGGGATGTCATTCGGACTAGAAAAGTGTGGTCGGATGGTTACAAAGAGAGGGAAGGTCGTCTGCACAGAAGGGGTCTCACTCCCAGAAGGAACAATAGCAGACATAGAGCACAGTTACAAGTACCTGGGAATACCACAAACAAATGGCAACCTTGATGAGGTCACAAGGAAAGGAGCCACAGCCAAATACCTCCAACGAATAAGGCAAGTCCTGAGAAGCCAGCTCAATGGCAAGAACAAGATCTGTGCAATAAACAGCTATGCCTTACCAGTAATCAGATACCCTGCCGGAATAATTAGCTGGCCAATAGAAGAGATAAAGGCCACAGATGTTAAGACTCGGACGTTACTAACCATGCATGGAGGGTTCCACCCCAAATCCAGCACCCTGAGACTGTACACGAGTCGTAAGGAAGGAGGCAGAGGACTAGCGAGTGTGAGAGCCACTGTCCAGGATGAAACATCCAAGATCCATAAATACATCAAGGACAAAGCCTCAACGGGCGATATGCTCAGGGAATGTCTCAGGCAATGGGGAACACAGGATGAGGGGCTAGAGGTTCCATCATGGGAGAACAAGCCCCTACATGGGATGTACCACCGACAAATAACTGAAGTGGCTGATATCAGGAAATCCTACCAATGGCTGAACAAAGCTGGACTCAAGGACAGCACAGAGGCTCTCATCCTGGCTGCACAGGAACAGGCCCTAAACACCAGAGCAATAGAGGCTCAGATCTACCACACCAGACAAGACCCAAGGTGTAGGTTGTGCAAGGAGGCCCCTGAGACAGTCCAGCACATAACAGCAGGGTGCAAGATGCTGGCAGGGAAAGCGTACATGGAACGACATAACCAGGTGGCGGGCATAGTGTACAGGAACATCTGTGCAGAATATGGACTGGAAGCCCCGAGATCGAAGTGGGAAACACCCCAAAGGTGGTGGAGAATGACCGAGCTAAGATCCTGTGGGACTTCCAGATCCTGACAGACAAGATGGTAATGGCAAACCAACCGGACATTGTGGTGGTGGATAAAGAACAGAGGAAAGCCGTTGTGGTGGATGTAGCAATACCAAGTGACTACAACATCAGGAAAAAGGAGCATGAGAAACTGGAGAAATACCAGGGCCTCAGGGAGAAACTGGAAAAGAACTGGAAGGTGAAGACCACAGTGGTGCCTGTGGTCATCGGGGCCCTCGGGGCAGAAACCCCCAAACTGGAGCAGTGGCTAAAACAGATCCCAGGAACAACATCAGACATCTCAGTCCAGAAATGTGCAGTACTAGGCACAGCCAAGATACTGCGCAGAACCCTCAAGCTCCCAGGCCTCTGGTAGAGGACCCGAGTTCAGAGGATGAAAGAGAGAGAGACCACCGAGGAGGGTGAGAAGGGAATTTTTTACTGCCACCCCTGAAAAAGTCTCTGCCACCCTCTTGCCACCCCATAAATATTTTTCTAGATCCGCCCCTGCCAAGGTGTACAGAGTCCCTGACAAATGAAGCAAAAAGATTAACTCTTGTGTGCATGAGAGTATATTTTTCGATGTCCCTTTTGTGGCTTTGAATACCTGCCCATATACCTATCAAATCTCCCATTTTGGCAGGGAAACTACCATATTTTTACCCCTCTGTCCCTTCATGCCCCCATGTTTTGTACAAACATTTTGATAAGATCTTTGTGCTCTAGGCTCTTCTTACCAAGATCTGGTGTGGTGAGCTTTCAGTCAACAATCCTGTGTGGAAGGTGCTGGTCTGCATGGTCTTCTTCCCTCTGATCTACACTGGATTTCTGGTTTTCAGGTGAGATATTAATGGGAGTGATAGCATAAATGAGAACTCTGGAAGTTGTAAAGCATTGCATTTCCATATTTTACACATTCATATCTGTTTTTATTCATATCCTTTTTAGATGTGATGAAGACCTCCAGAGAAAAACTGAGCAAAACAAAGAGACAAAGACTGTGGAAAAAAAGACAGAAAGCACTGTTAGGTATTTTCTTAAACCTACAATAAAAAAAGAGAACCACAGTCAACGTATATGAGTGTTTAACCAAACTTCTGCAGAAGGAGAAAACACAGTGAACTGCTCCTCCAAGCCGCTCACCATGTGTTCTGCCAACTTCAGTTTGTTTGTCTCTTTTATTAGCAGGGACGAGAAAGTGTCAAAAGGAAGGGGGGGGGTGTGAACCCCACATCTTATCTTCACAGTAGGATGTGGATTCAGACAGACCGAAGGGAGACACAGATACTCAATTAACACATAGACATGTTTTACAGCTCAGGACTATCCCAGGAAGATCTAAGTCACCATCTGTAAACACATGCTTGATTAAGGAAGATTTAATTGTCTCCACAGTTTCAACTAATTTGAACACTAAACCTCTACATAGAAAAACTAGTAAAATTATAAATGTAAGAATGATAACAAACATAATATTTCTAATAAGCACTATGATGAATAATTTGAATCACTTGTAAGAGAATGATCTCTGATTGACTCAACACTTGCTGTCAGATTTTATACAACCCTCTGAGTTGTAAAGTTGTTTTTATAAGAAGCAATTATTGATCAAAAGAGCTACATTGATGCTGATGTTTCTGCCCACAGAAAGCAGCGTGTGGAGCCTCTGGATTGGTGGGACAGACTGCTTGGACTGTACTGCGCTCCATAGGTCAAGTTTTATGGAAACATCGTCTCGTACTTCGCCTTCCTGTTCCTGTTTGCTTACGTCCTGATGATCGACTTCCAGAGTACACCTTCTGTACTAGAAATGATGCTCTACATCTGGCTGTTCTCTCTGGCATGTGAGGAGATCAGACAGGTGAGATGCTGCAAATATAATAAACACTAATTTATAAACATACTAGGACTTAATGGTACCCATGGTAAATATGTGTAAAGAGCCTTAAAGTAAATCTATCTTTTGGTGTAGAAGCACATTCTGACCCTGAAGATAACAGCTTTAAGTACTTTTATTTAGCAAGAAAGCTCAGTAACAGTCACTTTAAAGTAAATGAACCTGATGTATTTTGTTCAGATGTATAATGGCAGCTTTTGATATGGGTCACATGGGCAGTTACCCAGGGCAGCATTAAAGAGGAAACGAGACATCCCACATAAAAATAGAACCGATTTATTCTTCAATTGTGCTCTCAGGATTTCCCCCACCCTGTGTATAACAGGCATGATGGGCTGTTTGGCTGTTCTCTTCCTTAACCCCCATCAAGCTCAACATTGCTTGTTTATTTTAGTTCTTTTAAACACCAGCAACAGTGATAGCAAAGACAATTTTACAGTCTTTGCTATCTCAGTGGGCGAGAGGCTGGGAGTGTGCAGAGTGTGTTTTTCTGCCTTGTGTGTTGTCACAGTGTCTGTTCTGTACCACTGAAGTTTTGCAACTTGAGAAGAATTGCACATGCTACCTTCCACTTAAATTAGATGATATGGAAGGTTGTAACTCATTTCCAAATATTTTTCACAATAATCAATTTATATTGTCTAGTGGTTTGGTCCAGAAATTTGGAGTTGAGAAAGAAGAGTGATTCGTGCTCCAGCACACATCATGGACAGTTCAGAAAAAATTTGGAATGAGAAAAAAGCTATTTGTAAATATAGTAAGTCGTGTTTTAAATTCCCTAGCAGATCTATCCTGACTCCAAGTTCAGACGCTGTTCCTGTTCTGTGTTCCAGCACAGAATTTTCTAGCGGTACGTGGTACTGGACCGTACCAGCTTACTTTCACCCCTGGATTGAAAATATCCACCATTCCAAGAAACTAAAATGAAAATATCTACACTGACTAAATAAAGTCACTTTCACCCATATATCTTCTAACAAAGTTTTTATTAACCAGTTAATTAAATCACTATTTTCAGGGCTGTGCAGAGACCACTAAAGGGGCAGAGGCTCAAAAAAAGGGCACATCTAATCACATTCAAGGACAGAATATTAATAAAGCCACACAGCTTTATTAATATTTATCATTGTTTGATAAACAATGATAAATTACAAAATTGTGAGATATACAATCAAAGCTAAGGGAAATCTCTATATAGAGCATACAACTATGCATATGTAAGATATTTTATTAGTAATTTCTTTCTGCAGGTCTATTTTGTTATAGGAAAGTACTGCAATATTCAAATCTGCAAGAGAATATAAGTACACCCTTATATCCATCAGATTTTGACAGGTAGTGTTCAAGGTGGGTGGTCTAGAGGAACAGGTGTTCCAGTGGGGGAGGGGGGGCGACGTGGGTGGTCCAGTGGGGGGAGGGGGTCAACGTGGGTGGTCTAGAGAAACAGGTGTTCGAGGTTTATAATCATCAATCATATTTTGACAGGTAGTGTTCACGCTGGGTGGTCTAGAGAAACAGGTGTTCGTGGTTTATAACCGTAGCAAATCATAGGAGGTGTGGTTTGGGGAGGGGGGGGGCTTTACTGATATAAATAAGGTTACAAAATATGGCGCTCTACTCGTGGCTTTACTCACAGCATCATGTTTCTGCAGAACGCTCAAACAAAGAATGGATCTCAACTCATTCCTCCTATTGCTGAGGATCAAGGACCGGACGCTTCTGGAGCGCCTCTCGTGTACGAGATCCCGATATCAGTGTATCCCGAATCGTGCGTTCCGGATGCCGACCATCATGAGGAGTGTGCCGCGTCTGATGCAAAGGGTCCGGGCACCCCTGCGCCAAGGGGGCTCACGATGAGCGGGAGTTCTATTCTGTGTGAGACCCCGGTCTCGGTCTGTGACTACTCACCCCGCCTGGAGAACGCGCCTAAGAAAACGACATTTTATGTATGTCGTGTGCAGAAACCAGCGACGTTTGCGCAGCTGAAACGAGAATGGTCTTTGGAACCGCATGGATTATGGGGGTCTTTCGGGTACGTTTTTCAGTACGAAGTCGGAGAGCTTCACCTGTACCAGCTGGATAAAGACGAAGAACTAGCACCGCTAACTGCTACATGTAGCCTCACCGTTAACGATTGGGCGGTGTTAAGGCTCGCAATCCCTTACTTCAACAATCAGGATGAATCTATGGAGCACCAAACTGATGCAGAAAAAGAGTACGATCACCTGTATGGATCCCGTCCTGCAAAACGTGCCAGAAAATCTGGTAGAAAGCTCTGCTTCCCGACCGACGATGAAATAGCCAAGGGTCCTTTGCTATTTAGTGTAAAATGGGAATCTAGAAGCACGATAACCGGCCGCTGGATTCTACGAGCAATCAAACGAAAGAACGGCAAGCCAGGAGCACCGGATTTGTTCGTTTTGGAGTCTATAAATGTAGACACCGGCATATTCAGAACGATGCTGGCTCTGCCGTTTGATTTCTGGACTGAAAAAATGGCGGAGATAGGTGACTACGTCTCCAACCTCTTCCGGAGCTGCCGTACGTGGTGCGAGATGCTTTCCGTCAAAAGAAAACTGGAGCTTCCTGTTCTCTCACTCGATGACGGCCCCACCCTCTTCTAAGGACAACCCCGCCCATACGGGCGTGGTTGTTGAGGACACACCCCTTCGCTGTATATATATATATATACCGGGACAGTGCCGAGACACATCACCCATTTCCCACCCTGCTGAGCCGCTGCTTCTGAGACTCCCGACGTCGACCTGCGAGAGAATAACCAGTAATGTGGAACTCGTGCTGGGACGAATCCGACCGATCTGCGGAGAGTATGTTTTCTCCAGCATCTCCACCAGGCTACAACACGGGGCCGTATCATCCGCCGTCGCCGGTCCTGTATTCCTCTTCAGCGTCTTCTACAACACCGTCTCCTACGAATTTTTTAATGCCGGACATACCGGATTATGGAACAGAGACTGTGCCGTTTCATCCTACACCCCAGCCATCTACAACTGACAAGGAGCAGGAGGAGCAGGAGGAGGAGGAGGAGGAGGAGGAGGAGGAGCTTGCGGATCTGACCAGCGACAACTACGGAGCACCTCCGCCGAGCGGTCATGGTTCAGAGACCGGACCCCTCACACGCTCTACACCGCTACCCTGCGCAGCGGAGCAAGCTGACGACAGCTCCGACCGTCCAGCGGGGCCTCCAGCTTCACCGGTTCTCTCCGCAGACGCTGCAGAGCGAGTCAGCGATTATTCCGGCTGTCCATCGACTCCGCCGCCTTCACCCGCATCATACCAGGACGAGGTTGATGGCTGGTTGTCAACTACGCTCATAAACGTAGTCAAGACAGCCCTGCTTCACTTATTCAATCTCACCTGTTTGAAGCACATCAAAGAAACCTGTTATGGATGTATAATCGACCACCCCAGCCAGCGCCAGCACCAATGCCTTGAAAAACCGGAAGAGGACTTTTATCAGCTACATTTGTACAGAATAATGCATAGGCTTTTGAATCCGCGTTTCATACCGGCCGTTCAGAATCTATTGAAGCAGCATAACATGCACGCGGAGGACCCCGTGGTGAAGATAATAGCTGAAACTGTGTTGTGCGAACTGAAATCCGCGTTCAGATTCCAGAGCGCTATCAGTGAAATGTATGAAGAAATGACGGATGAAAACCTCAGACAGCTACGGTGCGTTTCAGAGTGCTATTCTCAGGGTGACGATTAAGTCCTCAGGATGCTGGTATTACGTTTTAGTTTATCTCTACATTTTGCATCTTCTTAAATACCATTTTGAAATTGCATGTTTTTTTGTATTAGGAATGTTTTTTTATTACATTTTTAAAAAAAAAAAAAAAAAAAAAAAAATTTTTTGAGTGTTTTAGTTTTCTCTATATATTTTTAAATACCATTTTTGAAATTAAAGAAAACAAATTTTTTCGTGTGCTTTAGTCACTCTCTCTACATTTGTATCGTATTTTATTACGAATGTTTTTATTGCATTTTGAAATTAAAGATAACCAATTTTTTTTTAGAGTGTTACAGCGTGATTTTGTGTTGTATTTTATTACAAATGTTTTTTTTTATTACATTTTATCGTGTGCTTTAGTTTCCTCCATAGATTTGTACCTTCTTAAATACCATTTTTGAAATTAAAGATAACCAATTTTTTTTAGAGTGTTACAGCGTGATTTTGTGTTGTATTTTATTACAAATGTTTTTTTTTATTACATTTTATCGTGTGCTTTAGTTTCCTCCATAGATTTGTACCTTCTTAAATACCATTTTTGAAATTAAAGATAACCAATTTTTTTTTAGAGTGTTACAGCGTGATTTTGTGTTGTATTTTATTACAAATGTTTTTTTATTACATTTTATCGCGTGCTTTAGTTTCCTCCATAGATTTGTACCTTCTTAAATACCATTTTTGAAATTAAAGATAACCAATTTTTTTTTAGAGTGTTACAGCGTGATTTTGTGTTGTATTTTATTACAAATGTTTTTTTATTACATTTTATCGCGTGCTTTAGTTTCCTCCATAGATTTGTACCTTCTTAAATACCATTTTTGAAATTAAAGATAACCAATTTTTTTTAGAGTGTTACAGCGTGATTTTGTGTTGTATTGCATTTTTTTAAATACCATTTTGAAATTAAGAAAACAAATAAATAAAATTTGATCGTTCCAGTCTGACTTACTCATTTCTTAAATCGCACTCGCCCCAATAAGGCGAAATGACAGAGGCAGAGTTATTAAATAGCATTTATTTCAACCCGGCCCACCCGGGGAGCCTCGGCGGGGTCCGAAGACTGCAAAAGGCAGTGCAGCGTGAAACTGGGAAGCATATAGCGATTAAAAATGTTCAAGACTTTTTATCAGGACAAGACAGCTACACTCTACATAAACCAGCGAGGATACATTTTCCGAGAAACAGGGTTTTTGTAACACGACCGCTAAAACAATTTCAAGCTGATCTTTGCGATATGAGAAACTTGTCCAAACAAAATGACGGCTATAATTATCTGTTAACCGTAATAGACATTTTTTCCAAACGAGCATATGTACGCGCATTGAAGAGCAAGACGGGTTCCGAGGTAGTCAAGGCTTTTACATCAATTTTCAGAGACAGCCAGATACCGAAAAAACTTCAGACGGACGCAGGAAAGGAGTTTTTTAATAAAAATTTTAATACATTAATGAAGAAACACGGCATCGTGCATTTTGCCACAGCGAGCGAGACAAAAGCTTCAGTTATTGAGAGATTTAATAGGACTTTTAAAACTCGTATGTGGGCGTATTTTACTGCAAACAATACCCGCCGTTATATAGACGTGATTCCGCACCTGCTAAAAAATTACAATAACTCTTACCATACCAGCATTAAGATGACGCCCGCGGAAGTGAATGAGAAAAACGCCTTTCATGTATTCCAGAACCTGTATCTTAAACCTTCCAATAGTTACTGTAAATCGTCCAGGGCCGCGTTCAAAGAAGGTGATCTCGTCAGAGTTTCCAGGGTTCGCGGCATGTTCGAGAAAAGTTATGAGCAGAGCTTTACAGATGAGGTGTTCAAAGTCACTGAAAAAATACGCAGGTCTCCTCCTGTGTACAGACTCAAAGATTTGGACGGTGAAGCAATTAGGGGAACGTTTTACTCATACGAGCTTCAAAAAGTGAGAATGTGTAAAGACAAGGCGTTTCAAGTAGAAAATATTCTGAAACGGCGTACCGTCAAAGGTGTTAAGCAGGTGTTTGTGAAATGGAGGAATTGGCCGGACAAATTCAACAGCTGGATCAGACAAGATGAACTTCAAGATATATAAAGAGGTGGGGGTCGATATGACATCTCACACATGACATCGTTATGGCACGCGGCGTAGAGGATTATGGATTTTATGTCACTTTACCGTCAAACGCTGGACTCGATGTTTTCAAAGATAACACCTCTTCAAGTTACCGCGTCAATCTAGCGCAGCATATTAATCTAGAAGGACCGTGGCAAGTGGCATTAACGGAGATCTCATACCCGCACACTTGGCATAATGTTCCAAAAGAATCAGCGTTCTTTGAATGGAGGAAGACGGGGGAAGAGCGAATTTCACACCGGAATTTCACACCCGGGTATTATGAGACGATATCGCAGTTAAAAACCGAGGTTGAAGCTCATCTTAAAGCAATAAAACTCGGTATTTCTTTTTATATGAGCGCTGTTGAAAACAGGTTATTCTTTCAAGATGCAAACCCTGAATACGAATTGCGTTTTTACGGGCCGGTCGCATATATTTTCGGCATGGAACCGGGGAAATGGACCGCTTCTTTCAAACATACAAGCACTCCTCACCCGATGGACAGAAAAGCCGGATTCTACCACTTTTATTGTTACAGTGACGTGATAGAGGAGCAAGTAGTGGGTGATACGTACGTCCCTTTGATGAGGACGGTGGAAGTTCAAGGTAAATTCGGCGATATAATTACTCAGACTTTTAATCCGCCCGATTATCTCCCTGTTGCCAGAAAACACATTGAAAATATAGAAATACAGCTAAAATCAGACCAGAACGTGCCGGTAAAATTCACCTACGGAAAGACGATCGTGAAATTGCATTTCCGACCGGCAAAACCGCAGAGAAGTTTGAGATAACAACACCCCGCCCCACACCCCGCCGGTCAGAAACATTTCTATAAAAAACGGCTGATGACAAGCTCACTCATTCATTCCCTCATAAACCTCGACCGCTGCAGCGTGGAAGAAACAATTTATTTTATTTTATTTATTTTTTTCAAATCAACATGAGTTTGCTAAATCTAAGGGATGATCCTCAACGGTTCGTACAATATTACAATAACCAAGTAGGTGGAGCTTTACCGGGTTTTTATGGATCTGCAACAATGTATGGCAGAGGCATAGGATCGATATTTTCCAGATTATTCCGGTTTGTGTCACCTCTATTTAAATCAGGTTTCGCGTTAGCTAAACCGCACTTAAAAAAAGCAGCAGCCAACATCGCAACGGACGTTATCGGAAAAACAATGAATAAATTATCTGGTTCTAATCAAGAAGGGTCGGGAATTATGGTCCTGTCAAGAAGAGCGAGGAAGCGGCCGCCGGGTCAACGGCTGCAGAACTCACAAAAACGCAGATCGCTTAAACTAAAGAAATCAAAAGAGAGAAGCAAGGCTAAGGGAAGGAAGTCAGCTCGCAGCAGAGATATATTCAACTAACAACTGATTCGTTAAAAAATTAATAATGGCTCTTCTGCATAACAAATCGGCGGAATGCACCCTAGCAGAGCTGGATTTATTTTCAGCTCCCATGACTCAACTCTCTATAGAGGATAAAATTTACACTGAAATTTTACCGGTGTCAGCTCTGACACGGGGCGGTCCTATCGAGTTTGTGATTCCTGGCGGCGAGAAATATCTGGACTTAAACTCCACATTGATTCACCTGCGACTGAAAATCAATAAGGCGGACGGTACGAACCTGGATGACGGCGATGCTGTCGGGCTAATTAATTATCCTCTTAACACAATATTTTCACAATGCGACATCACGCTGGGAGACCGTTTGATATCTCAATCAAGCTCCACCCACCCATACAGAGCGATAATTGAGACTCTGCTCAACTATTCTGAAGATACGCTAAAGAGTCAATTTAGCGCGGGGCTGTTTTACAAAGACACAGCAGGCGCAATGGATTCTATCGTCGTGACCAACGGTCCGAACAGAGGTTTAAATAAAAGATCCTTATTTACCTCAGGATCCAACGAAGTCCACCTGTTAGGAGCGCTTCACGCTGATTTGCTTTTCTGTGAGAGGGCGCTGCTTAATTCGGTGGATCTGAGAATTAAATTAACAAGAGCCAGCGACGCGTTTTGTCTGATGGGGGCCCATGACTCGAACTTTCAATTGCAAATCATGGGTGCCTCTCTGTTCATTAAAAAAATCTCAGTTTCTCCAGCCGTGCGTCTAGGACATGCTTCCGCTTTAATGCGAGGGAACGCCTTGTACCCGCTTTCCAGAGTTAACGTTAAAACATATTCGATGCCTCAAAACTCCAGGATATATACGCAAGAGAACCTGTTTCTGGGAGCGATGCCTAAATACATAGTTTTAGGCATGGTGCATCACGAGGCCTTCACAGGGAGGAGAGACCTGTCACCTTTCAACTTTAGACACATGGACGCAGAATACTTGGCTTTATGCCAGGAAGGAAGGCAGATTCCTGCCAAAGCTTTTCAACCTCAATTCAACCGTGACATCTCAGTCAGAGAATTTTATAGCATGTACACTGCTACTGGGCGTCATTTAAAAGATCTTTCTCTTCCGATCGATCGGTCAGAATTCAACCGCGGCTACGCCTTGTTTTTATTCAGCTTATGCCCTGCTGAAGACTCTGACGCTCTGTCACCCGTTTCTAACGGTAACTTAAGGCTGGAGATCCGGTTCAGAGAGCCGTTACCGCACACGACGACGCTCATAGTGTACGCGTGCTATGACTCGATTTTGGAGATTAATTCAAGACGTCAAGTTTTAGTAGATTATTATTAATTATGAATAATCACCAGCTTGAGAGCCTGTTGCATCATTATTTACCCGACCGATTTCACGGGGTCTGGGCGTCGGATCAGCTGTCTTTTCTCCAGCGTGATTACACGGGACCGGCCTATTTTGTCGTAAACACACATCCCTCAAATATGCCCGGAGAACACTGGCTCGCTATTACTCTGGAAGGAAACGTCGCATCATTTTTTGATTCCTACGGCATCCCACCGCAATCTGAAATGTATCCCTCTGACATTTTAACATTTTTAAAAGAGAGATCGACAAAAATAATGTATCATACTAAACAACTACAAGACATCATGTCGGTAATGTGCGGGCAACACTGTGTATTTTACTTGTGCAAAAGAGCTTGCGGTTTATCGCTACAACAAGTACTTAATTCGTACAGCGACGATGTGATAAAAAACGACGCCATGGTTTCAAATTTTGTGAAGAAATATCAGCGTTGTGTAAAAAAACGGAAGTATTGTTCTTTTAACCAGAGCACATGCTCCATGCAAATGTTTAAAGATTGTTACAGATTGTGATTTTTTTATTTGTGAAATTTTTTTGCAGTGTAATTCGTGACATTTTTATTATTTGTGAAAAATTTTTTGCAGTGTAATTTCGTGACAGTTTTATTATTATTTGTGAATTTTATTATTTGTGAAATATTTTTTGCAGTGTAATTTCGTGACATTTTTATTATTTGTGAATTTTATTATTTGTGAAATATTTTTTTCAGTGTAATTTTGCGAAATATTTTTTTTACAGTGTAATTTTGTGACTTTTTTTATGATTGTAATTTTGCATGGTCGAAACAAATGTACGCGAGAAAAATTAATTCAATAAATTGCTTTATTTTAAAAAAATCCGTATTTTTCTATAAAAACAACAACAAAAGTATTATGGGGAAAAATCAACCCATTTTGAAGGCCTTTTACGTTCCCTTTTTCCGCTAGCAAATTCTTCGAATCCGTCAAATGAAGGGGAAAGCTTTATTTTTCTTTTTTTCTGGACGGTGTATATCCTTTAAATGAAGGGGAAAGAATAATATTCTTTTTTTCTCTCTTCTGGAGGTCCTGTCCCTCTTCTGGAGGTCCTGTCTTGAAACGTCGGTATTCTTCACGCGCCTGCGGGTTATTAACTGAAGAAACCGGAATATTTAACTCGTGCAGAGCGTGAAGGAAAGAATTCCAGCCTTCAGGCGATTGTCCTGTTTTTTGTCTTTTAAAAGGCGATAATAGGACCTTTAATAAATCGACCAGATGAGACCCTGCGCTCACTCGTCCGTGGTGAACAAATTCCCCTCTCCGCGTCCATCCGTTATTACTCTTGGACAGTTTTTTTAATATGTATTCAGCGTTTTTTCGATCTCTGCCAGAAAAGACGTTTACCACCATCCCACGCTGTTTCATCTAATTCGTTTCCATCTTCAAAATCATCTTTGGGGGAGCTGAGTTCAGTCGCGGCGGCCTCGTTCTGCAGATTGACGGTTAACTTGGGTTCTTCTAATTCCCCCTGCCTAGTTAGAGTCAGGTATCTCTGTAGCAAGGCATCATATTTTTTAATTTTTTCGTATGAAGTTAACCCCGTTTCATCCAAAATTGCTCTCATTTTACCGTCCAAATCTTCTTCAACCGATTGTCTGATAGAAGGCTCCTGCGTGTTCAGACGTTTGAACTGCTGCGGCGTGATGAGATACATTTTTTGAGACATTTTTTTTTTATTTTGTGATAATCCCTCCAACTAAATTCCCGATTAACGGTGCTAGCGCAGCTAGAATAGGCAGGATGAAGCCTCCCCGCTGACTCTTAAGAGCAGTCTGTTTCTGTTTTAAACTTGCCCGTTTGTCAGCCAGAAGCCTAACGATCTTTTTCTGTTTTTTCAGTTGCTGATGTTGAGAAGGTGTAAGTTTTAAGTTCCCTTTTAAGATATTGAGACATAATTCGCATAAGGTTTTGAGAAAATCGGGTGAGCAATGACTGAGGATGTCTTTTCTCTTGCGGGGGGTAGAATTATACAAAGCGCGGAGTAGGGGGACGTTCCTTTTTATCCTCGCAGACATGATTTTACTTTGTTTTAGGTATGTAAACGACGGGCCACTCTTTCGGCAGGATACCCGACCTGATACGGAAATGTTCTGGACAGGTAGGTGTAAGGTCGACGATTAAATACCCGTGCGGCTCTTTTGTGGCGTCTTCAAAACTGTCTAAAAAATGAGCCTTTGCTGACGGGAAGATTTGACGAGCTAGAATAGTTATTTGCAGCCTGTCTCTCGGATTCTTAAATAATACCATATAATTACTGTTCAGGCTAATAGTACGACTGTACTTCCCCTGGTGAAACAGGTTCTGCGTCAGCATTAGCACGCTCCAATTTCTGTGATGCCTGTATTCTGTGAATAATTTGACCACTTCAGGATGTTCAGAGGCTTGAAAAATGAGGTCGTCAAGGATTATTAAAATTCTTTTATTTGATGGAAACACGTCTTCATCTTCAAAAGAGTCAGGCAAACCTTTGATGAACTTGATGTCTTTATTAATTTTTTGCAAACCAGTGTACATAGGTTGGAACGAGTTATACATCCATACAATAGCGTCAGGCTCATGATTCATGACGTGGCTGCAATCCATCAACATTTTCTGCACAAAATAAGTTTTTCCGCAGCCGCTCTGTCCGACGATGAGGCACGAAAAAGGCATTTTAAATCGATGATCAAATAAAGTTTCTTGTACATGCCTTGAATGCATCATTTTTTTTTTTTTTTTTTTAATAGTAGAAAATAACAAGGAAAATAGAAAAGTTTAAAATTATTTACACCCCCCTCTGTAAATCATGGATGAACAATTTAGTATCCAAACGGCAAGGTCGTCCCGTCAGGAAAAAGTCTGCGTTTGTCATAAACGACTCGTAACTTTTTCTGAAATGTCGCATTTTTTAATGCGAACCCTCTTTTATCACGCCTGATCGTGTGTTGTGGGACCTGAATCACCTCGTCTGCAGACCCGCTCAAGTAACCTTCAAGCAGCTCTTTAATGCTGTCAAAATTGACTATCTGGCTACATTCGTGCGTCTGAGTGATTCCTTTCACGCGCATCGAAATTTTCCTTCGGTTCTTTGTTTGAAAAGCATAACTTTTAGGTCCTGTGGAAACAAAGTCTTGAATAGTGTCGCCA
Source organism: Poecilia picta (assembly GCA_033032245.1). Lineage (NCBI taxonomy): Eukaryota > Metazoa > Chordata > Actinopteri > Cyprinodontiformes > Poeciliidae > Poecilia > Poecilia picta. The sequence goes on along the minus strand of CM065354.1, from coordinate 32,970,833 downwards.
TCAAGCTCGTCGGTAAGATCCCCCAGGTAATTCCCGAGCTGCAGCGGGGTCTGCCCTTCTTTCAGCACATAAATCAGACTGTCTGTGTCCACGTACAGTACGTTTTGCTGTAAAGGCTCCATACACCGGAGCAATTTTAATCTCGCATAGCATGTTGTAAATGCGGCTACGAAAACGTTAGCAACTTTGCTCGGGCGGGTCACGCATTTGTTATTGTGGATCCACTGCAACAGACAGGTGTCAGGGTTCAGAAAGTGGAAATACTTGACGTCGTATTTACCTGAGAATAAGAACCTGAAAAATTCGGCGGGATCGCTCACGATACTGGTCTGCGGCAGGTTGGAGCGTTCGCCAGTCTTCCCCCAGAATCCGTTAAGTATATTTTTAAAGAGATGTCTTTTAGCGGGATTGAACGCAATTTTGTCCGGGTCTAACTGGATGCCTTGATGCAGTTTGTACTCTCTCACATACTTCTCCTTGCTTTCCTGATCAGTCACTTCAGCAGGGTAGCCTGATGCTTCCTGCTTGCCCTTCAAAAATGTGTGTATAAAGTCTTTAAAAACCGTACTACTGGATCTGTCGAAATGCCACACCTCTGTGATTTTCTCCACGCGATAACCTGATCGTAATGCTTTCTGAAATTCGACGCTCACCCAGACGCCGGTCAGAGCTCTTTCCTGATCGTCATGGGAGCAGGAACTCGTCTGATTATTTTTTTTCCGCGCACTTGCGACAAAGCGTAAACAGTAGCTTACCGCGAGCTGTTTTGTACGGCAGTACCGGAAAATAGAGACGCCTGGGTGGAACGACGACCGCTCTGATGAACCCAAAATAGTTGTCAGGGTGTTCAAAGTCTTTGTATATTATTTTAGGATGCCCTAAAGGATACGGGAATCTACTGTTCACATAAGGGTACAGAGATGTAAAATCTACATAATGAACGGTCTCGTCGAGAGCGGCGGTATGTTTCAATTTGAACGCGGAAGTTCTGCCACCGAAAAGGGCGTCGCGTGGTGCCAGAGGCTCTGGAAATTTCATTTTTTTAAGAAAATTAATCACCCTCTGATCAGCTCGCTTCATTTCATCCCACTCATGCTCCCACACGACCTCGAGACGAACGCCGTACTCGGATCACAGGATTCTGTCTTTCTCATCGCTGGCTGCGCGGATCTGTTCAAAGCTGATGTTTCTCAAAGGACATTTCTCATTTTGACTAAAACATTGAGCACAACTGTGCCAAAAACAGCCGTGATGAGAAAATACAGTCGGGACGCCGGAAACGATACAAAATCCATCTGCAAAGTACGGCCCGATTTTCCTTTCCCCCACGTTTAACGCGTGTTCGATAAAAATATTTCTATCATACATGACCCATTCCAGCCATTGGATGGACGCGCTAGAGAAAGTCTTTGACGAATTTCTGTAATTCGTAGGTGAAGGTATTGCTAGCATACCGGGTTCAAGAAAGTTTGTTAGAAACACTTTCATCGTTGCCGAGCTTAAGGTGATTTTGCTAAACGGGTCCACCCCCGTCTCCTGGAAAAATTGATCTCTGAATTTAACGCAGGCTTGATAAAGAATCTGCACGTCATTCTGACAGTAATGAACGGCTTGTTTTGCAAAGTCAAAATCCTCTTTGGAGGCTTCCTTGTACCAGTCGGTAAATTCGCGCTGCTGAGAAGGGTTCATTCGATCTACAGCATAATAATCTTGTGACGGATAGGGTCCGACGTAAGACAAATTCTCCTTGGAGGAGAATAAATGAGGAAAAAATCCTTTTGATTGGTCGTTAAAACCCAGCGCTTTAGGCATCTGGCTCAGCTTCATAGTAAGAAACGATAGACTGTCTATAAATTTCAATTTGTAATCGGGTTCGATAAAACGAAGTATCTTACTCCCGGTCATAATGATGCTAGGAGAAATACCCAGTTCAATCATCGCGTTCAAAAGAATGTAGCTGTCGTACCCTCTCGCGTTGTGCGCTATGAATACGTAATTTTTAAACATCGGTTTTCTGTAATGAAGTATAAATTTCCGTGCACAATCAAGACCGTATGAAAACCAGCAGTCACCTTTTAGAGTTTTGGCGCAGACTAGAAACGGTACATGCACGCCGTTGCGGTCGAAATATGATTCAAAATCATAAAACACAATTTTGTCGTCCAATTGATCTGTTTTAGCGAGAGGTTGAATATAACAGAGATGTTCGCCGACGGTTATAGGAGAGGCGGGTTCTATTTTTTCTCCGCAAATCATGCATTTTGTTCCGCACACGTGTCCTTTTCCCTGCTTAGTGATTGTCACATGATATATCTTTTTGCAAATTGTACACATTTTAGTAATTTCGCATTCGCTTGCAAAGATTTCAGCACGAGGTTTGAACGCTGGGTCTTTGTGTTTGTCATAACATAAAGAGTTCCGGCAGGTCCGATTACAGTCGCTGCAGTACACAAGGTTGTAGTCCCGGCTGACGCAAGGGTATTTGCAGCATATCTGGCAATAGCCTTCGCACGAGTGTGTGTTTCGGTTGTCATAAGCAGAATAACAAAACAGACAGAAATGTCTCGCGCCGAAGAACGCCTTAACGTTTTTTATCCCGTAGTAATGACCTTCATGCAAGAGCAGGAAGCAGGTGTTTGCGCGGTCTTGGAAAGCGGTCTCGAATTTAGACAGAACAGGATTTTTTGAGTTTTTATAAAACACCACAATTTTTCGACGGATTATGTTTTCAAATTTTTTGACGTCCGTAAACGTGACGGGCGTCTGATCAGTAAGCCCCGCCTCATATTGCCACCGCTTGGCTTGCTGTAACGCTTCTGAATCTGTAAAATCGTTGTTGTAGACATGCGCTAGACTAATGGCGAAACATAGTTTATTGTCAAAATTCTGTACCTGATACAGGTGTCGTCTTTTTTTATTAATGAGTTCACAAGCTAAAGTTTTGACCGCTTTACGTTTCACGCCTCCCGCAGGATTTCTCACAATTTGCAAGACAAATTCAAGTTCACCGTGTGACGGTAGCTCAGCATTTGATTGCACTAGTTCGTCCAGAAAATCCATAAACGATGTCTGTATGTCATCGTCGTTGCTGACGTGAATATTTAAATGCCTGGCAAAATTATCCCCAACCAGCTCAAGCTGAACGACGTCGTTCCGTCTGGCTAAAGAACCTGCATCATCCGCTAGTACGGAGAGAACGTTCATAATTTCTACATAATATGAGGCGAGATCCGGCGCAGAATCCTGACAGGCAGAAGGAATTCTGAATGGTCGTCTAAGTTCGACGTTATTGAACTGTTCACGCTCAAGCAGCGGCGACGGGGGGTCTGAACCGTCTAACTCATTATGGAGACGGTTAGTGTCCTGCTGAACAGAATCAGCAGGACGGGGAGAAACAGGTGCAGGAGGTGGAGGTTGGTTAACCTTGATGGGGAGAGAAGATTCAGCAGCTGCTGCAGGAACTGCATCGTCAGCACAGGAGAGAGGAGGAGAAAGAGGGGGGGCAGACGCTGCTGCACTAACAGCTGCAGGAGGGGGTGGGGGAGGGTTTATTGAAACGGGCGAATGTTGTAAATGTTCCAACATCGTAGACAGTCTGGTCAAAACGTGTATAGAACTCTGCATAAGCGAGGCATATTCGGTTACCTGTAAATTATTAAGCGGACCGTGCGGCTGAGCGATGGAGCGCTGTGGTACGGTAGTATTTTGAAAGGTACTGTTTAGTTGCGTTAATAAACCGTCAAGCTGACCCCTTAATTGTCCGAAATCAGGTCTATTTGGTTGTTCATCCATAATTTATACAGAAAAGAGAGTAAAACACACCTGAGAAGTAATTTAACAAAAACTGAGAATAAAGGAGTAAAACAATAAAACATCCCTGAGTAATCGTTCAACAAACAGTAAGAAAAACACCTTGAGAAGCCATTTAACGTGTACGCAAGATGATTTGGCTGGCTTCCAGTAAGATGGATGCAGAGGTCTTGTTCGCCTGCTCCAGACGCCGCCTCTCTCTGAGCCTCTTCTTCCTGGACAACGCAAAGCCGGGATCAGGCCCGTTATGCAGGAGCATCAAGGCGTCTACATAGACACACAGAGAAAAACGTTTTAAGATACAATTTCTAATAGATTTTCTTTAAATATATAAATAACATAATACAATACCTGAAATCAATTCGATCGCGACGGGCGCTCTGTTTCGCGCTGTTAAAAAAGAAAGTGAACCTTGTTTAAAATGGGTCCCCACTAGGTTCTGAATATAACGTTAAAAAAAACAAACAAACTGACCTTTAATACCGTCGCGTGTAACTGCTCGAACAGGGCCGACGTCTGCGGGCTGAAGTCTCCTTTTCACCGCTCTCCGTTGTACGGTCCTGGTAGGCCCGGTTAGCACTATGGTGTTCTGCTCGCTCACTGCATCCGCTGGTTGAAGACCTGGCTGCGGGGTCGTACCTACAGAAGCGGCTGACCGTGGGGTGGGTGGCGGTGTAGCCGGTACGGCATACTCCGGGTCCTCCGATGCCTTCTGACGTTCGGCAGGCGCTGACGCTGCACCCGCTGCTGAAGCTAACCCTGAAGCTACCGCTAGTGCTAAAGCTAACGGCGGGGTAGGAGCTGTAGCTAACGGCGAAGCTGGAGCTAGCGGCGGGGTTAGCGGTCCCGCTGGAGCCGCAGGCTGAGCTAAGGCCTGTGATGCTGCTGGAGCTAGCGGTGGTGCTGAAGCCTGCCGCAGGCCGTGCTAAGGCCTCTGCGGCTGGAGCTAATCCTGAAGCTACCGCTAGTGCTAAAGCTAACGGCGGGGTAGGAGCTGAAGCTAACGGTGAAGCTAAGGCCTCTGCGGTTGAAGCTAACGGTGCTAGCGGCGGGACTGAAGCCGCCTCCGCAGGCTGATCTCTCGGTCCGCCGGTTTGACGGCCCTTGGCGTAGACCCCGTCGGATCGTCGCGTCGTCACGGTAGGATAGAGGGTAGGTGGATTTTTCCGGTACGATTCGTTGTAACGCTGAGACGAATACAGATGATCTTTCATCTGTGTCGTCGATGAGACATACTACCGGTTCCGGTTCAAAATACCTTAAACAATAATGGAAAAATAACGGTTAGAACATTTTTGTTTTATTTCTCCTTATGCGTAACTGTATTTATTATTATTATTATTTTTCAACTCACCGCAGGCCTGCTTTTGATTCTGCTTATCGCGAGCCGCGTGGTTAGCGGGTTTGCTCCAGAGAGATCGAGATTTTGTCAGAGAAAGCTTATTTTTCTGACGATGTTCGGTGTTCTGGACCAGTCGATCCCTTGTAAATCTGCAAAAAACGCTGTAATTAATTTTCGGTTATGCTATGACGGAGAAAAGACGTTAATATACTGACCATATACCGATCGCGGCGTCACACTCCTTTCCGTGCATGCAGCGACCAGGTCTGAGAGAGAGAAAGAAAAAAAAGCTCAGAGAGCGCTGGGGCGAGAGAGAGAGAGAGAGAGAGAGAGAGAGAGACGTAACTTACCTCCCATGAGTTCGTCATATTGAGATTGGCTAAGCACGGCCATGATGTCTTTTTTCTTTGTTTTTAAACAAGATGCAGCAAGTTTCTAACTCAAACAGTGGTCTCGGAATGACCGTTCTTCTTTAGCTTTTGCGCGAAAAGGCTTAGGTCTCCGCCCCCTGCTCCTAGCAGAAAAGACGCCGGAATGTCTATAACTTTGGTGTAAAACAGAGTGATTGCAGAAACACCTGCTGTTAAGGAAGCGAAATTGTCTGGAACTAATTTGAAGAAAACAACCAGAATGTCGCAGTGTCCCATTACTGCGAGCTGTCTGTCTGTTTAAAGACCTCTTGCAGAATCTGTGAGACTTTTATCCACTCCGGTCAGATCTAGGTCGCATTCCAATTTTGAAGGAAATAAAACGACGTGTTCAATTATTCAAATAGAGAAGAATTAAGTGTATTTGTCCATAGAAGAGACTACGGACTGAGGCAGTGATATTCTTTTTCACGTTATTTTCAATGCAGTGAGATTTTATGTCTTCCAGACTCTGTCTGAATCAATATATGTTGGTTTCTGATATACGCCAGAAATGAGTCAATTTTGGGCCCTGGCTGTATAGTTGACCGCGGCTTATTTACCAGATAGTAAAGCTTTTTCTGTTAAAATTAAAAAAATCAGGATATGATTTAGCTATTGAAAAAAGACATTTAAAACATAAAAATGCAATAACTCACTCTGGTCTTTTAATTCTGACTCGCAAGCAAAATTCTTTTTGAATAAAACAAAATTATTTTTTAATAAAATCGTAAATCTTGACTAACACAGTGCACTAACGATTCATGCATAATTTATCCTACACATCTTGAAACTTTATGATATTTGTATAGGAAAACATAGTCCACGGTCACCGCCAGCATTTATCTAAGCAAAAGTTACCGATGTTCCCATTCTAGCGTTCTGATGTCCCCAACAGGTGTTCATAACCACGAACACCTGTTTCTCTAGACCACCCACGTCGCCCTCCCTTCCCCCACTGGAACACCTGTTCCTCTAGACCACCCAGCGTGAACACTACCTGTCAAAATATGATTGATGGTTATAAACCACGAACACCTGTTTCTCTAGACCACCCACGTTGACCCCTCCCCCCACTGGACCACCCACGTCGCCCCCCCCCTCCCCCACTGGAACACCTGTTCCTCTAGACCACCCACCTTGAACACTACCTGTCAAAATCTGATGGATATAAGGGTGTACTTATATTCTCTTCTGCAATTTAGCAAGATATGTAAATCAGAGCTAGACAATCAGAAATATTTTGACTTTACAGAATTACACTATTAAAAATATAAACAAGGCCACAATTCAACCTTTTAGTGGACAGTAATCTATAAAAAGAACTGCCTGTTTGGTACACTTGCAGTGGAGATGAAGATGGTCCATTCAGGAAAGCAGAGCTGCATCAAACTTTAACGTGGAACTGCAGAAAAAAGAGAAAATCAAAAGTAAAAATTTAATTGTTAATGCGTGTCACCATGAGAAAAGCCTACTAAGCCTTGCTTAAAATTTTTTTTTTTTTTTAAAAACCTTTTTAAAAAAACTGTTCTGTAATCGGGAACGTTCGCTACGTTGAGCTCCGCAGTTAGCCGCTTTATCTCACTGCGCGAGAGGCAATTGCGTCATGCCTCATGGGCAAAAGGTGACCGGAGGGCTTATTATGTTGTACAAAAAAAACAAAAAAAAAAACTAATAATTTTAGTACATGTTACTATGTGTCAGAAGAGGGCTTAGAAAATAAAGATCAAAAGGGCACTTGGGGGCAAGGAGCAAAAGGGGGCAGGTGTTCAACCCCCTCTGCACGTGCCTGACTATTTTTCTGAGTCAGTTTCTGGATAGACACTTTTAAAGGAGAGTTATCCCTGATACTGACCAAATGTATGCTGACTTTTGAATTCAAGGAATGTTAAAAAATTCTCTTAAAAATGTTCTAAGTGTTCTGGCATTTAGGAAATAGAAGTAATTGTGGTAATTCTAACTAACCTAAAACAAGAGAGGTTTTGTCAGGTTTAACTTCAGCTTGTGAGAAAAAAAAGTATTTAACCTTATTTAGAGTATATATTTGGTTTTAAGTGCATCTGTTTCTTTTTACTGATCCAATATTTAAGCTGTGGAGGTTAATCAAATTTAACATTAATCAGAATAAATATCTTATGATAATAAACTATTGACATGTCTTCTTAAATCTCTGTTTTCTGTTTCAGATTGTTTATGATCCTGATAATCTAAGGGTTCTTGAGAAAGTCGTGGTGTACATTCAAGAGCTGTGGAACATTTTGGACATCCTCTCCATCCTGCTGTTTTGTATAGGACTTGTATTCAGGTACCTTCTCTGTCTCTCAAAGAGACATGGAAAATCTTTAAAGCTACTCGATATTCTGTAACTCATGCATTTTTTATTTCTTTTTTTAACATCAGGCTGACATCTGAGTTGTTCTACCCAGGTAAAATCTTCCTGTGCATCGACTTTGTGGTCTTCTGTCTCCGCCTCATGGCGATCTTCACCATCAATCAAACACTGGGACCTAAAATCATCATAGTCAAGAAGATGGTGAGAAGTTTGCATGAATCTAATGATGAATCTAATCTGATAAAATGTGGGAGGAAAAAAACTGTAGAGCACTGCTCTTCATGACACTTATGAACCTGTAGTTGTTAAGCTGGTCTGTGGAGACATCTTCTCAGCAGGACTTTAAAAGCATTAGTGCTTTCTAGTATCTGCCCTTCCAGACTATTTTGCATCATTTTTTCAAAGTCTGATTTTCTATAAAATAACCTGCACAAATTATTTTTTGTCATTAAGATGGGAGATATTTTTTGTGGCAACTTGATTTTTCTTTTCAGTCTTTTTGTCCTCTAACTGATGTAAATTTATTTTCCAGATGACGGATATTTTCTTCTTCATGTTCCTCCTGAGCATCTGGGTCATGGCCTATGGTGTGGCCAAACAAGGCATCCTCATTGAAAATGACAATCGGCTGGACTGGATCATGCGTGGGGCTGTTTACGAGCCGTACCTCATTATATTTGGAAGTTTTCCAGCAAATGTTGACAGTGAGTCAGTTTATTATGTGAGAAAAAACATTATCTGTGTGCATGTAAGGCTACTTTTCTTGGTGATGCTGCATGTTCTAGTTTCGGTGTTTTGTCTCCTGCAGATGCTGTATTTGATATAAATTCATGCAGCGTGAATGGCACAGATCCCCTGAAGCCCAAGTGTCCTGTGCTGAATGAAAACCAAATGCCTGTCTTCCCTGAGTGGCTCACCATCATCATGCTCTGTGTTTACTTGCTCTTTGCCAACATATTGCTCCTCAACCTCCTCATAGCCATCTTTAAGTGAGCATCATACTGCTCCTCAATCTCCTCATAGACATTTTTAATTGAGTCGTCGCCACCAGCTTTGGTTTTCCACATAATGAATGTGTTAATCTTCCATCTGTACAGCTACACATTCCAGGAGATCCATGAAAACACGGATAGGATCTGGAAGTTTCAAAGATATCAGCTGATTAAGGAGTACGACAGCCGCCCAACCCCCCCGCCTCCTTTCATCATCATCAGTCATATCCAGTTCATGTGGAATTTGGTGATGTACAGGGAGCCGATCAGACATGAATTCAGTAACCCCTTCCTTCATTTCTGGAAGTGTCATATATATAAGAGGTGGTCTAAGATCAACTGCTTTTGATGATTGTTTCCATCTACTGTATTGTTCAGCATATTTATACAACCTTTATTTTTTATATTTTCTTCAAAGGATGTGTTCCCCATAGACTTTTATAGTTGTCTTTATAAAAAGAAGCAAATCTGAGATTTTGTTTTCTAAAACTTTTTTTAGTGCTCTGACCTGCTGAACCCAATTTTAGCTTATTCAAATTTCTCTTGAGGAACTCAAATTAATAGTGTTTGAAGTACTTCAGCATTCCTGCCATGAATAATTAATAATTATCTATATCAGGCGTACAGATGATGTCACAGTCTGTGTGAAAAAGCAGTTACTATAAAACAGGGTTTTATAAATTTAAATCAACAATAAAATGAATAAAGTTGACATTGTAAACAGGCTTCAGCTCCTTATGTTAATATTCTAAGTATACATTCTAGCTTAAGTATGAATCAGAATTTAAAAAGAAGATTAGTGTGAATCTTCTTCACACTAAAATAACTAGCGTGTCGATGGATGTTGATGTCAGCTCAACCAGACAGCATTTTAGGTAAGATGTGTTCATTAGTATTGACTGTTTCAATCAGAGCACAAATCTATTTCATTTAATGGATAATTTTTAGATTAATTATCTAAAAATAATAAATTGTTGAAGGTCTTTCTGAAGTTCTTCTTCAAACTTTGGCTGTTTTTTTCTTCTATTTCTCATCCAGATTTTGTTTCTAATAATGGCATGTTGAGAAGGACAAAAACCACTGTCAGGACTAAATAATACAGAAAAACTAATCATTAGTGTCTGAAACTCTAAATCAAAGACCTGACTCAGAACCACATTTAACTTAATCATGAACTAGACAGCAAGTTTTCAGCTAAAAGCTCTAAGAATCATATTTATTTTTTTTTCTTTAAGTTTCTAAAGGAGTATTTATCAAGATATTCTTGCTCTTTGGAAAGAAAATATGACTTGCACAGATTTTGCATGGTGCTGGATCCATTTATGTATTTTTTCAGTCAGTGCTGTCTGTTTCTATCCCATATTCTCCAATAGGATTGAAATTTCACCATTACAAACTGTGACAAAATGAAGTCACAGTCTTATTAAGTCCAGTCTAATTAAGTACATAAACCTCCACATAACCTTTGTGTTGAGGTTTATGGAGCCTTGTGACTCAGACCAAAACAGAAACCAAAGTGAAAATAATGGTGATACAAATCATGGCAATTTTTTCTTTCAGAGAAGGATTTTCCTCAAGAAGAGGAAGTGGAGCTGTTGTCCTGGGAGGCCTTGATGAAGGACAGATACCTACTGTCTGCACGACAGAAGAAGAGCCAGAGCACAGAGGGACACATCCTGGATACATCTCAAAAGTAAAATCTGGCAGAAAGTTATAATCTGGCAGGAAGTTGACTAGCCATCTAGCCAAGCGTAGAGGTATTTAGCTATAATATGGCTAAATACCTCTACGTGAACTTGTGAACTAAATCCAAGCAGAATTTTTACTGAAATTACATGGAGGGTCATGGCGTGCTGCACTGATAGGGGGCAGGTGCTCAAGTTTTTGCTCCTTGTCTGACAAATAGAACTGCTTGCAGATTTTTGATTGCACCTCCTGCATGACATTTGTCCACTGACATGGGTGAAATGTCATTGCCAGTTTATATACAGTAACACAAGAAAATAAATACCTTTTATCTATGATGTTGTCTTTAATTAAAACACACTGTTCAAATAAAACAGATGAGATCAATTTGATAAATTTGAAACAGAATATCAGAAACTTACACCATACCTACCAACATCTGCTCATGACAAAGAAGAACCTCTATATGTATTAGTGAACACCTGCAGTCTGTCATGTGGGCTCCAGACACATGAAAACCCATGGGAAAATCTACTTAAATCAAGGATGCATTTTAAGTTAATTTTAAGCGATTCTTCGGATTAATAAAACAAAACATTATATATTGTTGTTAAAGTGGAAGACTGACTCATAACTTGTCCTCAAGCTGAAATTTCTGAGAAAACATGTAGACTTACATTACAATTTTCTTCCTCTTTACACACTGAGCACCAGCTATTTTTCTTGACTTCATCAATTTTATCACAAATTCTCTGTACCAAACAACCGAGTGACTTGAGAACATTCTACACAATAAATCAACTGTGCCCAGAAATAGAATCATACAATATTTATAGTAAATGTACCATTTAAGTGCAACACAAGTGTATATGAGCTCATGATAAATGAACAAAAGATGCTCGAGAAGTCTTTGTAGCTAGTTCTGAACTACATGAACTACAACCACTTCCTAATAACAAAGTAGGTAAGTCATCCTTTATCAAAGTGTAGGAGAGAGCAAAATTCCATGTAGCTCCAAAAGTCCAACCAACTGCACAAAATATGGCCAGAAAAGGAATAATCTATGCTCCTGCATGTAGCCAGTTTGATATCTGATATATTTACAAATTAAAACTCTCTGACCATCACATCATAGTTTCTACACATTCAGAAATTGAAAATACAACATCTACTTTCCACACTTTCACTGAAATGTTACCCAGCTTATTTGACCTTATATATGCATTTAAGACAGAGGTAACATCTACTGTGTTTGTAATAAAAAAGACAAGTCAAAAAGAAGCCATCCAGGATTATTATGGCAAATGTAACTATCTCACATTTGAAATTACTAATTTATTTTTTTGTAATTTAAATTAAATTTTAAATATTCCCCTGGGGGCTGGTGGCAGCCATAGAAGAGGTACAAGGATAGAGTACGGTATTGATTGGTTGCTCTGCTCTGACAAAGGCCGGGTAAATTAAAAAGTTTGGATATGAGGTTTAGGAGGAAAATACACTTGTTTTGTTCGTTACCTATCAAATAAAACCCAGCCCTGTAACCAGGGCTGGGTTTTATTTGATAGTAGAGGAGAGAAACGATACACCCAGCGCTAACCGTTTTGCACACGCTGAGAGAGATAATCATGACGTGTGTGTTTAGGGCATAGGGAGGAGAGTCTTGTCACACAAATTTACAAAAAGGTGGGGCAATGACAACATATGCTTTCAAATTCAGAAATGAGTCTTACACTACACACTGTAACAAATAATTCAAAAGGGCTTTTTTTCCATAAAGGGAAAAGAGCAAGTGCTTTTGTTATCCTTAGTCTATCTGCGAGAGGGTTTCATATTGGTTGCCTGAATTTTCTTTTTTGAGTCATATGTAGGCTTTTGTGGCCTAGACTGTAAAATGCAAAATTGTTTTAGTTAAGTTCAATTTGAAGATTCAGTATTTCTGTATTCATGAAAAATCTAACTCATCTTAAAAAGTATTTTCAGCTTATAGTCACTGCTTATTCAATATGAATAATGTTTTGTATAAGCTGTTTAACATAAAACATCAAAAAAGTATTAATTTAGTTCAGTTGCTAATCTAAATCTCAGTTACTTATGTTACTTTTGTTTGTTTTCTCAGGGTTACTACTTTAACTGAACGCCTGGAGAGACTGGAGAAACTAGAGGAAAAGGTTATGAATTGATTTAATGTCTCCTTTAATGTCACGTCTATCACAATGTAAACAATGTATTTTATTTCTACATATGTGAAAACAACCTTTCTTCACTGTCTGTGCAGCTGGTTAAATTATGGGTTGCTTTGTGTTTTTAGGATACCCAGTCAAACACAGCACCGCAGATGAGTGGGGGCAGTCTGAAATCTCAGGACGATCCTGCAAAAAAATCTCAGCGGCAGATTGTTGACAAGTGAGATGGGCTCAGTCTTTTTGCCACTTTAATTACAGATCAAGGAATTAGGCCATGTGTTGGTGTTCAGGGGCCACAGATGATTAAATTTGCATAGAAAGTAGTTGCCTGTGCTTTTTTAAAATAATGGATATCTTACTGTTTGAGATAAACGTAATTTGAATTTAAACCCAGTATTTTTTTATTCATGATAAATCAAGCTCATCGTGAAAAATGTTTCAACTTGTAGATTTTGCATGCTTTGTTACATAAACTGAGTAAACAACATTATTTGTTTAATACAAAACATGAAAAAGGTATTTTTTAGACTAATCCTAATCTCAGTCACTCATGTTACTTTTGTTTCCTAAGGGTTGCTACCTTAACTGAACAGATGGAAAAACTCAAGGAACAGGTTATGGACTGATTTTTTTTCTCCTTTAATGTTGCATCTGTATTACAATATAAATAATGTGTATTATTTCCACATATCCAATGAGGAGAACAACCCTTAACCACTGATTAAATTACTGGTTGCTTTTTGTCTTCAGGTCACCCAGTCAAACAAAGCACTGCAGAGGATTGAGGACATTCTCAAATCTCAGGGCGATCCTGCAAAAACAGCTCAGCAAAAGAGTACTGTCATGTAAGATGGGCTCAGTCATTGCTGCCATGTCTACTTCAATCATGGATCGTGGCATTAGACTATAAAAGTGTTGGTCTTCTGAATATTTAAGGGACCAAAGACAGAAGTATGCCTTGTGTTTTCTATCTCCTTACAGTGCTGAAGAAGTTCATATATTGATAAGATAATTGTGTTTTGCTTCAGGTTTCTTGATTTGTCTAGCAGAGATATATAACTATTAAATCAATTTGTATTTCTTACTTTTTTGATGAGATGTGCTTAGATGCTAAATTAAATGAGTCTTAGTTAAATAGGTGGTGATATAAGTTATGGGGAATGTGGGTGTGGATTACAGAAATAGACAGACTTGTCTGCTTTTTTCTCTTTCAGGGTTGAAGTAATGAGGGTGTTGTTTATAATGATTAAATCATGATTTCTTTTTTGTAGGATTCGATTTGATAATATCAAGAGAAAATGCAATGATTTTTAAACCTGTAATAAAAACATTAATCTGTGTTGGTTTAAAGTGATGTATGAGTTTACAGTTATACTGTCTTAGTTACACTCTGACCTCACGAGGGAACAAGGAGCTTCTTCAAGGAGGATAAGAGCAAGCTCAGGCAGGAAAGCTTTATCAGCTGTAGTGAGGAGTATATAGTCTCTGCAGTGAAGAAGAATGGTTTCTATAGCAACCAGGCATCGTCACCTTTGGAGGCTGGACAGCAGGGACGGACAGTGCGCTAAAATATTGCAAATCCAGAATTATGTAGCAAAATCTCTTCAGTTAACAAAAACTTAAGAAGGGGCTTCCATTCAGAATGTGGAAAAACGAGCCTCAGCTGCAGTGGCAAGCATGGAATCCTCCAGGAACATCTCAGGCCAAACATCAAGACAGAATCCTCAGACAACAGGAGAGGGCCATTTGAAAACAGACATCCTTTGAGAATGGGATTCCAGTGTAATTCCTAAAGGCTGTGAACCCAGATCTCCTCTCAGCAAAAATCCCCACAACAGACAAGAAAACCTGTATCTACAGCATCTCTGCTTTAGCTCACAAAGTTTTCAAGATCTAGTCAAGGTGAGGTGAAGAATCCATCTGTTCTGTTGCTTCATCAATACAAGATAACTAGACGTGTCATTAACCTTGGGTGAAGACTTCTGAAGCTGTTGCTCCATTGAGACAAGGTAAATTATTCATGCTATGTTGGCCAGAGTGAAGGCAACTGAAGTTACTGCTACATAAAATAATAATAATAAAAAAAACATTTAGTCAGGATGTGAAGATCACTGTCTCATCATCTGGTCAGACCTCAATCAGCTTGTGGAGAAGCTCTGGTTCTATCAGAAGTTCCAAGTCCTCCTTGCCTGTTGCTTCCAGAAGATGTATTGCATGTTTTCCCTGTTAATGTCTAAGTTATAAATTATTGAAAAACGTTACAGTTAATTAAGTTACTGTAAGTAAAAGACGTGGCCACTTCTCAACTAGGTGACAAAGCAAAGCATAAAAGAAGAATCCTAAGTTTTTTGACCCAAGGTGAAGGGGAGAATGTGAGCACAGTAAAGTAGTTGGAGAGCCAAGAAAAAAATACAACAAAACAATACCTTGACAGACAAACCTAAGGCATGAGTGGAATAAACAACCAAAATAGTTGGAAAAACTATAAAGCAGGACAGAATTGAAGAGCAGCCTGTAACGGAAGAAATATCTGTACACAAAGCTAACAAACGCAAAAAGGATCCAGCTGAGAAATTGCAAGAACACAATAGCATGGAGACGCTGGAAATTCGGCTTGCTACTATTAGAGGAGATATTACAGCCGCTACTAACATTAGAATAGAAAATGAATTAATTACTCTGAAATGTGCATGACACCAGGTGGTAACAATTATTTTTTCAAGAAAATGCATTTAACAATATGGGAATGACAGATTTAGGGAGAGGCCTGAATCCAAAAGACTTCTCACATTACTCGCCGTCTCATGACGAAATATGATCCAAAGATACACCAAGAAATCAAGGTAAAACAAAAACAAGATGAGATGGATGATACTAGAGATAGAGATAAAAAAAATGAGACAAATGAAAATCAGATGAATATCAGAGAGAGTGGTACTAGGAAATATTGCACTTTTAAGTAATATTCTAATTTTTGGAGATTTAGTCGATAGGGATCTGGCAAACCACCTCCGTGTGGTTAGTGTTTTCTTCCAAAATTCCACCAGAGGGCGCCATGGGATCAGTACCTGAAGGATGGCGCTCTACAGGTGTGCCTCTGCATTTTGTGTAGTACAACTTATCATGTGGTCCTAAAGCAAGTAAACTACACATAAGTGAAACATATATGAATGGAACATCAAGTATAGCGACAACAAAAGTAATAGCAATAACACTGGGAGAGGAGGAGGCACCATTGTCAATTTGTTCTTCGAAGGGGGAGCTAGTATACCATATTCTAGAAATTGTCATGATGGGGTCTAGTTTTCGTACCCACATGCAAGGACACAATCAGGAGAAGCGTTTGATAAATGATAACTTTAATGAAATATTGAGGAAGTGAGGAGAAGGGGTTCGGGGAACAGGGAAGGAACCAGGTCTTCTGACTGTCAATGAAATGAAGGTGGTTAGTGGTGAGTTCAAGGCTGTGGGAATCAACGGCATGGGTGGCAGATAAGGTGTCTTACGGTTTGGAGGTCGCGGCAAGAGTTTTGGATGGTGTCATACAAGTGGTATACAGGCACCGGATGGCTGAAGAATCGGAGAACGTTGGAGGGCGGAACAGGTAAGGTCTGGCGGCGGACAACGGAGGTGCGATCCACAGGAAAGGCCAGAGACGCAGCCGTCGGGCTTAGTTGGATCCTGGTAGCTCCTGGGCTTCTGGAGATCTCTGGATCAGTGGTTCACCTACGCAGGGAAACACAACAAGCAATTACTCAAGAAAAGATAACTCGGAGGGCCTTCTAGGGAAACGTTTTACCATAATTAGTAAACACTCAGGCACTGGAGTGATGGCCAGCCGCCTCTTAAATACTGCACAGCAGTCCTCTCTAAATAGCCAACAGGTGTGTCCAAAGTCGTCAAACACCTCTCTCCAGGGACCCAGGCACCCGGCGACACCTGGTGGAGAGGGGGGGAAGCAGCAGGCGCACCCAACACAAAACCCAAGAAGGAAAAAACAAAACAAACAAAGCTAGACCCTAACAGTACCCCCCCTCAACGGTTGCCACCTGGCGACCGAGCAGACGTGGAGGGGAGGGAAGAGGCAAAGTCTGTGATCAGGGAGGGGTCAAGGATAAAGGAACGGGGAACCCAAGATCGTTCCTCCGGACCGTAACCCTCCCAGTCAACAAGATACTGATAGCCTCGACCTCGCCGACGAGAGGCCAAGATCCGGCTGACGGAGTAGGCCGGATGACCATCAATGATACGGGCGGGAGGAGGGGGTTCGGTTGGAGGGCAAAGTACGCTGGACTGAACTGGTTTTAACTGAGAAACATGAAAGGTGGAGTGAATACGAAGGGATTTGGGAAGGCGGAGACGGACGGCTGCCGGACTGATCACAGACAGAATCTCAAATGGGCCGATGTACCTAGGAGCCAACTTCTTAGATGCGACTTTCAAGGGGACATCACGGGTCGACAGCCAGACCCTTTGGCCGGCAGTATAAGAAGGTGCTGGGGCTCTCTTACGATCGGCAATGCGCTTGTTACGTGCCGCCGTGTTGTTCAGTGCAGCAATAGTGTCTCTCCATACTTTCTGGCAGCATCGAATGTGATGCTGGACTGATGTTACTGAAATCATCTCTTCATCTGAGGAGAGGAGCGGAGGTTGGTAGCCTAGAGAGACCTCGAACGGGGAGAGACCTGTGGCCGCAGAAATGTGACTATTGTGTGCATATTCTACCCATGGTAAATACTGAACCCAATCAGCAGGATTGGACGCGGTCAGGCAACGCAAGGTAGCTTCTAGCTCCTGATTCATTCTTTCTGTCTGGCCATTCGTTTGAGGGTGATAGCCGGAGGTAAGAGCTACCTTAGCCCCTAGCGCCGAGTTGAACTGCCTCCACACCTGGGAAACGAACTGAGGCCCACGGTCAGATAGAATCTCCCTAGGAATTCCATGCAGACGAAAAACATGTTTTAACAGTAGATGAGCGGTTTGGAACGCCGTGGGTAGTCTTCGAAGGGGAATCAGATGGCAGGCCTTAGAAAATCGATCTATGACTGTAAATATGACAGTCATACCCTTAGAAGTGGGGAGTCCGGTAACAAAGTCCACAGCGATATGCGACCAGGGTCGTTTAGGGGTAGGTAAAGGTTGGAGCAATCCTGCCGGAGGTTGGTGAGAGGACTTATTCCTGGAACACACTGAACAGGCTAGAACAAATTCTTTTACATCCTTGTGGATGGAGGACCACCAAAATCTCCGGTTGACTAATGCAATGGTGCGACTGACTCCCGGGTGTCCGGAGAACTTGGACGCATGGACCCACTGGAGAAACCGAGAACGAACTGAAGCGGGCACAAAGACCTTTCCAGTAGGGCACCCTGGGGGGGGTGGTTCCGCCTGGTGGGCCTGCCGGATGACGTCCTCAATTTCCCAAGAAACCATTCCCACAGTGCAGCTGGGTGGCAGTAAGGGAGCCGGTCCCTCATCGGCGTCGTCAGGGGCATGAAGTCGGGACAGGGCGTCAGGTTTGATGTTCTTGGAACCTGGGTGGTAGGAGATCGAAAGGTTAAATCGGGAAAAAAACAAGGACCATCGGGAACGTCGGGGGTTGGACCGTTTCGCAGACTGGAGGTAAGCCAAGTTCTTGTGGTCGGTCCAAACCACAATGGGGTGTTCTGCTCCCTCCAGCCAGTGTCGCCACTCCTCGAGGGCGAGCTTGATGGCAAGAAGCTCACGGTCACCCACATCATAATTACGCTCAGGTGGTGTTAATCTGCGTGAGAAAAATGCACACGGATGAGTCTTGTTATCTTTGCTGGAGATTTGGGACAGCACTGCTCCAACTCCTGAGTCCGAAGCATCCACCTCCAAAATGAACTGCTTGGAGGGGTCAGGCTGGACTAGGATGGGTGCGTTAGCGAACAGAGACTTTAACTGTTTGAAGGCCGTCTCGGCCTGGGACGTCCAGGTAAAGGTTGTTTTGGTTGAGGTGAGGGCTGTTAATGGAGAGGCCGTTTGACTAAAGTTTCGTATGAATCGGCGGTAGAAGTTTGCAAAACCAAGAAAACGTTGGAGCTGTTTACGCGTCTCGGGTCTTGGCCAATCCAGGACAGCCCTGATCTTCTCCTCCGACGGTCTCACCTGTCCGCCCTCTAAAATGTAGCCCAAAAAGGTGACTGACTGGCGGTGAAATTCACATTTTTCTGCTTTAACATACAGTCTGTTTTCCAGGAGGCGTTGGAGCACCTGACGGACGTGTCTTCTGTGTTCCTCTGGAGACTTGGAATATATCAAGATGTCGTCTAAATACACAAAGACAAAATCGTTGATAAAATCTCTCAAAACATCATTGATAAGAGCTTGAAAGAATGCCGGGGCGTTAGATAAGCCAAATGGCATCACCAGGTACTCATAGTGACCCATGGGTGTCTTGAATGCAGTTTTCCACTCATCCCCCTCGCGAATGCGAAGGAGGTGATAGGCGTTTCTGAGGTCTAATTTGGTGAACACAGTGGCCCGTGGACCGGTTCAAAAGCCGAAGATAGGAGAGGTAGTGGATATTTGTTCTTAATAGTAATCTGATTTAAACCTCTGTAATCAATACAGGGTCTCAGAGAACCGTCCTTTTTGCCCACAAAAAAGAATCCAGCAGCAAGGGGTGAAGAAGAAGAGCGGATTATGCCTGCGGCTAACGAGTCGTTTATATACTTTTCCATCGCTTGGCGTTCAGGTCTGGAAATATTATATAACCTGCTGTTGGGGAGAGGCGCACCAGACAGCAGATCAATCGCGCAGTCATACGGGCGATGGGGCGGCAACGAGAGGGCTTTGTCTTTACTAAAAACCGTGGCTAAATCATGATAATCTGCCGGAACCGCAGACAGGTCGGGAGGATCCGCCTCCTGCCTTTTTGCCGCCCCTTGGTTGGACGGGATGGCGGAGCGGAGACAAGTGGTGTGGCATTCACCGGACCAAGCTTCTATGTGAGACTCAGACCAGTTTATATGTGGATTGTGTTCCTGTAGCCAATCGAAACCCAGCACAATGGGGGAACCAGCTGAGCGGAAGACAAAAAATGAGATCAGTTCGGAATGGTTACCAGAGATGACTAAGCGAACGGGTTTGGTCTTGTGGGTTATTTTGGGCAGCGCCCCTCCGTTAAGCGCCGAGACGCGGAGAGGAACAGACAACGGTTCGACCTCGATCGCCATCTGTTGGACTAGGGAGGAGTCGATTAGGTTCTGCTCGCAACCGGAATCTAGAAAAACAGACAAAGAAATGGAGGATTGATTATTGATTAGAGTAGCAGGTAAGAGCAGGCGAGATTTCTTGGATTCTTGCTGCTCCGACAGTCTCCTCGCAGTTACTGCCGGACCTGCAGGTTTAAACGAACGGGGCAGTGAGCGATGAAGTGAGTGGAGGCTCCGCAGTACAAACATAGGCGAGATGACATCCTCTTATGCCTTTCCTCGGGTGTAAGACGGGTATGGCCTATCTGCATGGGTTCTGGTTCTGGAGGAGGTTGTGGACCCGGGATGCTTTGAGCGGGGTTGATTAATGCGACGGGGAGAGCTCTGACGGGGGGATTACGGCGGTTTCTTTCTCTGGCTCTAGATCGAATCCGGTTGTCTAGTCTAATGGTTAGACTGATCAATTCTTCTAGCGTCTCGGGTTCATCTAGAGTTGCGAGTTCATCCTTCATTTGTTCGTTCAGAGCGTTGAAATACGCACTCTTTAAAGCGACCGCATTCCAGCCTGAAGCGGCGGCTTTTATTCTGAAGTCAATAGCAAACTCGGAAACACTTCTCTGTCCCTGCTTGAGGTTCACCAACTCACGTGAGACAGACGTCTTGTCGGTCTCCTGACCAAAGACTTGCTTTAGTTCCTTTAGAAAATCAGCGAATGTGCATCCAAAATCAGTGACTGATGTGAATTTGGCTTCTGCCCATTCTAGCGCTCGGCCCGTCAGCAGGGACAACATATATGCGATTTTAGCATTATCGTGTGGAAAACTCTGTGGAGAATGGTTAAATATTATTGAACATTGAAGAATAAAGCCTTTACACTTGTGTACGTCTCCTGCAATTTCTCTGGGGCTGGGGGGCGGATGTCCGAAAATGTGGAGTGGACTTGCGGAGCAGGATCGGGCTGTGAAGCGGGAGCTGCACTCTGCGCCCGCTGAGCAGAGTCTTGCAAGAAGTTCGACAATTCAGTAAGACGGCGATTAGTCTCTGCCTGTCGATTACCTAACTCTCTCAGCGCCAAATCATGCGACTGGATGAGGGAGTGCTGTTCCGACAAAGCTTTCCTGATAGCGTCTGCGGGGGTTGACTGCTGGCCTGAGTGTTCTGTCATGATGGGGTCTAGTTTTCGTACCCACATGCAAGGACACAATCAGGAGAAGCGTTTGATAAATGATAACTTTAATGAAATATTGAGGAAGTGAGGAGAAGGGGTTCGGGGAACAGGGAAGGAACCAGGTCTTCTGACTGTCAATGAAATGAAGGTGGTTAGTGGTGAGTTCAAGGCTGTGGGAATCAACGGCATGGGTGGCAGATAAGGTGTCTTACGGTTTGGAGGTCGCGCAAGAGTTTTGGATGGTGTCATACAAGTGGTATACAGGCACCGGATGGCTGAAGAATCGGAGAACGTTGGAGGGCGGAACAGGTAAGGTCTGGCGGCGGACAACGGAGGTGCGATCCACAGGAAAGGCCAGAGACGCAGCCGTCGGGCTTAGTTGGATCCTGGTAGCTCCTGGGCTTCTGGAGATCTCTGGATCAGTGGTTCACCTACGCAGGGAAACACAACAAGCAATTACTCAAGAAAAGATAACTCGGAGGGCCTTCTAGGGAAACGTTTTACCATAATTAGTAAACACTCAGGCACTGGAGTGATGGCCAGCCGCCTCTTAAATACTGCACAGCAGTCCTCTCTAAATAGCCAACAGGTGTGTCCAAAGTCGTCAAACACCTCTCTCCAGGGACCCAGGCACCCGGCGACACTGGTGGAGAGGGGGGGAAGCAGCAGGCGCACCCAACACAAAACCCAAGAAGGAAAAAACAAAACAAACAAAGCTAGACCCTAACAGAAATAAAGTAAAATTCTGGCAACCAAAACTGCCAGTTTTTTACCGTATTTTGGAAATGCATTATTTTATCGTTTTTTAAGAATACGGTAAAATTCTGGCAACCAAACCTACCAGTTTTTTACCATATTTTGAAAATGCATTATTTTACCGTTTTTTTAAGAATACGGTAAAATTCTGGCAACCAAAACTGCCAATATTTTACCGTACTCTTAAAATGCATTATTTTACCATTTTTCAAGAATATGGTAAAATTCTGGCAAACAAAACTGCCAGTTTTTTACCGTATTTTTAAAATGCAGTATTTTACCGTATTTTGGAAATGCATTATTTTATCGTTTTTTAAGAATACGGTAAAATTCTGGGAACCAAAACTGCCAGTTTTTCACTGTATTTTGAACAATTTTGTTTAGACATTCAATTTTATCATGTTTTTCAAGAATACGGTAAAATTCTGGCAACCAAAACTGCCAGTATTTTATCATATATTTAAAATGCATTATTTTACCGTATTTTAAAAATACGGTAATATTCTGGCAACCAAAACTGCCAGTATTTTACTGTATTTCTTAAATACGGTAAAATACCGTATTTCCTAAAATATGTTAAATAAAAAATTAAAATGTGGTTTTGCCGTAGTAAATACAGTCATACTGCCTGAGGCATAATATCTACATAAGTGAAAAACACGGCCAAACTGTATGATATATTGACATTTTATTGTGAAAAATACCAAAAACCTTATGGTAAATTACTGGTCACTGTTCTTACCAGAATTTTACCATACAAATTATAGTACAACACACAAGGAAGTGTAACTTGTCAGCATTTCTATACAGAAACTTATAAAGAAAATAAATTCAAATTAAACAAAATACAGATTACGAGTAATGCACCTAAAGAAAGTTAAAAAAGAACCAATTCTATTTTCTGTCCAGTTTCCTCGCGGTATTACTGAGATCTGGAAAACAAAACAAACAAAAAAAACAGCATGTGTCCACATAAGAGATAACCTATTCAACTGTCATAGACTCAGTGACTTTAGTGCAAGTATTTTGGGCGTGAGAGTCAAGAGGCCAAAGAAAAATATTAAATTTTAGCTCTGATGCCAAGCTTTATATTTCCAACTATTACCAAAATATTGAAACAAAAGCTAACGTGTTCTTCACAGATTTAACTTGCATGCATGAACATTTCACACTCAAAGTATTTCAAATTAATTACTGAACCAAACTTGGAAAAAGTTGCTTCTACCATTAACAATAACTTTAAGCACATGCAGTCTAAAGTAGACCAGAAATATAATCTATGCAGTCGTTCCTACAGAAACATTAATGGAAGTGTTGCATCTGGGGAAATTAAATGTTCCATATACTGTAGTAATAATATCTAGCTGCAGTGCATGTACATAAACAGCTTGCCTCAGAAAGTACACATTTCTTTATCAGTTGGATAAAGTTAGCTAACTTCAGTTAAAATCATGAAAGGGGCTCACCTGTGATGCAGAGATGTTTCCTTCTCCTTCTCCTGAACGCGCAAAAATAGCAGAAATTTGATTTCAAAGACAGCAGCCGCATCCTGACAAGGACCAGGAGGCCTGCTGAGAGTCCAGGCCTACTGGACTCTCAGCACCCTGAGCTAGAACCTGCTAGTTAGCAGCCTTAGCTAGCACTGCTAGTTGGCAGCCTTAGCTAGCGCACTGTGACTTTACTGTGTTGAGTTCAGGACATTACAGAATCCTCAGCCATGCTCACCTACAGGAACAGAGTTAAAAGAATCTTCCTGTTGATACTGAAAGATCAAGCAGCAATACAAACTAGATAATTATTTGTTTACATGACAACAGTCTCCATTTACTGTAAACCCTGCTATTTATCACAATAACAAAATTGAAAAACTCTCTTTTCTCTACTAATAGCACAATATTTAAAACCAAGTGTGGGATTTGTGAAACTTCAATGAAGGGCGACTTCACAAATTTTATGATTTTGGATAACACTAGAATTGTTCTTTATTGAAGTTTCATTTATCAGATAAAGGTTTCACAAATCCACAAATGAGTTGAGAATAATCTAATCCAGATTTGAAGAGTCTAGGTGTTGTAGTTTTTTAGCTAGAGTAAATTAAAGATGCTGGTGGTAGTGAAAAATTAGGTGGAATTGCCCTTTAGCCATTTCCCAAATTGGAAGCAGCAATTGGAAACAAACTTCAGCTTCATCCAAGCAAGATGGGTTAACATACAGTTCTGCGATGGTGGCGTTGGCTGTAAGAATTTGCTTTGCAATCGGTGGGTCGCTAGATTGATGCCTGGTCTACTGTTGAGATTTCAGTTTGGTGTATTAAATGCATTATTAAAAAATAAACCAAAATATCACACCAGCATTCTGTTCTTTGTAAAAAATACTTTTGCAATCTTGTTTATAGTTTTACATTGTAAATATATAAATATCAGCAAAATTTGTAATTTTGGTTGATTAGTACTGTTAAGTTTAGGGTAATTAACTGCTGGCAATATTACAATAGTTTTCTATTAACTTTACAATTACTTATATTTTTACAACATATTTCTGTATTTTCTACATTCATGACTGTCAAAATTACTTAGGATATATGTTTATTGAGTTATGATAATTCCACGTATTTTCTATGGCAGTATAATGCTTTGGATATTACAGTCAGTAACTGATGGTATTTTACCATTTTTTACCGTAGATTTACAGATTTTTTCTGCAGCGTTGACTTACTGTAATTCCATTTATTTTCTACGGTAACAAAATGTTTTGGATATTATGGTCAGTAACCGTTAGTATTTCACAATTTTCTTACTGTAAATTTACTGACTTTCTTTGCAGTTTTGACTTATGGTAGTTCCACGTAATTTCTACAGTAATGAAATGTTTTTGAATAAGACGATCAAAAACTGTTGGTCTTTTAACGTTTGTTTACCATAAATTTACTGACTTTCTTTGCAGTTTCGACTTACGGTAGTTCTATGTAGCTTCTACAGTATTTAAATATATTTTGATATGACGGTCAAAAACTGTTGGCCTTTTACCATTTGTTACCGTAAATTTACTGACTTTCTTTGCAGTTTCGACTTACGGTACTTCTATGTAGCTTCTACGATCATTAAATGTTTTTGGATATGACGGTCAAAAACTGTTGGCCTTTTACCGTTTGTTACTGTAAATTTACTGACTTTCTTTGCAGTTTCGACTTACGGTAGTTCCATGTAATTTCTACGGTAATTAATGTTTTTGAATATGACGGTCAAAACAGTTGGTCTTTTACCGTTTTTTACCGTAAATTTACTGACTTTTTTTTACAGTGTGGGGTTCTGTCTAGGACTTGCATTCAGGTACTTTTTCCATCTTTTAGAGAGACATGGAAAGTCTTTCAAGCCACTTAATAATAATAATAAGTTGGTGAGTCACAGATTACTATTATTATGTTTTTTTACTTCAGGCTGACAACCAAGTTGTTCTACCCAGGTAAAATCATCCTGTGCATCGACTTTGTGGTCTTCTCTCTCCGTCTCATGGTGATCTTCACCATCAATCGCACGTTGGGACCTAAAATCATCATAGTTCGGAAGATGGTGAGGAGTTTGAATAAATGAAAATGAACCTGATAAAATGTGGGAACAATTAGAACAACATGATAATTATGACCCTGTAATTCTTAGGCTGGTCTTTGGAGACATTTTTTCAGCAGAGAACTCAGTCTAAAAATATTAGTGTTTTCCAGTGTCTCCCTTTCCAGACTTTATTCTGCATCTGATTTTCTAAAAACAGAACTTTTATAAATTATTTATTGTTATTAAGATGGTGATATTTGCCTGCAGTTAATTATTTTTTCTGTCTTTTTGCCCTCTAATATAATTTTGTGCTGCAGATGAGGGATTTGTTCTTCTTCATGTTTCTCCTGAGCATCTGGGTCGTGGCGTACGGTGTGACCAAACAAGGCATCCTCATCGAACATGACAATCGACTGGACTGGATCATGCGCGGGGCTGTTTACGAGCCGTACCTCATTATATTTGGAAGTTTCCCTGACAATGTTGACAGTGAGTGGAGAAGTGCACAGTGTAGTTTTACTACTTGAGGAGAAATCAGAATCTCTCTGTGGGTGATGCCAGTTTTCTTGGTGATCCTGCATGTTCTAGTTTCAGTGTTTTGTCTCCTGCAGATGCTAAGTTTGATATAAAGACATGCAGCATGAATGGTACGGATCCCATGATGCCCAAGTGTCCTAAGCTGAACGAAAACGAAATGCCGGCGTTCCCTGAGTGGCTCACCATCATCATGCTCTGTGTTTACTTGCTCTTTGCCAACATATTGCTCATCAACCTCCTCATAGCCATCTTTAAGTGAGTCCTTAGCACCACACCATCTGTCAGCTTTGGTCTTCAATATGATGAATTTGTTAATCTTCCACTTGTACAGCTACACGTTTGAGGAGGTCCATGACAACACGGATAAGATCTGGAAGTTTCAAAGATATCAGCTGATCAAAGAATACTATAGCCGCCCAGCCCCCCCGCCTCCTTTCATCATCCTCAGTCATCTCTACCTCTTCATCAGAAAATTGGTGCGGTGGAACGATTCAGCCATAGAGACTGAGTTCAGTAAGGCCTTAGTCCCTGATTTCTAGATGTGCAATATTAACAAGAGGTGATCTCAGAGCCACTGCTTCTGATGATTGTCTCCATCTGTACGGTGCAAAATGTTTATACCACCTTTATCTTTTTATATTTACTGCCAATTCCTGATTTACCCTATTCAAATTTCTCTTTAAGGAAATTTGAATAAATTCTTTTTTTAAATTCTTTTTGTTCAGCCTACCTGACATGAGTAATTAGTAATTATCTAGATAGGAGTACATATGATGTCACACTCTATGTGAAAGAACAGTTGCTGAAAAACAGGGTTTTATAAGTTTAAACCAACAATAAATTTATTAAAAGTTTATTTATCATATGTTACAAAAAGTAGCAAACTTTGAGTCTTCTTCATACAAAAATAACTAACACATCAAAGAATTTTGTTGTCAGAACTTTAGTTATGAAGTGTTCATTAATAATGAAAAAACATCAGTTTCTGACTGGCTGTTTCAATCTGAATGTAAGTCGATTCCAGTAATCGAAGGATTTTCAGATTCCTTATCTCTAGGCTTGTTGAAGTTCTTTCTAAAATTCCCCAATTTCTGGCTGCCTTTTTTCTTACTTGTTTTCCATCCAAATAACACCTGAGAATTGTGTAAAGGACAAAATCAACTGTCCTTCACAATCAGTCAGGACTACAGAAATACAGAAGAGCTAATTAACAGTATCTGAAAGTCTGGAAAAAATCAATCATAGAACTGATTTAGAACCACACTTTGTCTAATCTTATACTAGATAGCTAAGTTTTCAGCTGAAAGCTTTATAAATCACCTTTTGTTTGTTAGAAAACATCCCTAAAAATATTGATCAAGATATTCTGGCTCTTTGGAAGGAAAGAGCCAGACAGAAACAAATATAAAAATGATGATGATGCAAATCATGCCCCACTCCTTTTTATTTGTTTTTTCAGAGAAGGATTTTAGAGGAACAGAGGAAGAGGAGCTGTTATCCTGAGAAGCCTTGATGAGGGACACATATATGCTATCTGAACAGCGGGAGAAGAGCCAGAGCATAGAGGGGCGCATCCAGGATTCATCCCAAAAGTAAAATCCTGCAGAAAGTTCTCGCTCTTCTAGCCAAATCCAGGCTGTTAGATGGCTAAATACATTTAAATGTGCTTCTGAATGAAAGTCAAGCAGAATATTTGCTTAAATTACATGAAGGAAGGGTTTCATATTGTAAATATTTGTCTGGATTTTTTATGGATTTTTTTTTTCAGAACTTGTGCTGCATTTTATGATTCTGTTGCCCAGACTTTAAAACACCCAATTGTTTGAGTTAAACTTAATTTGAAGTTAAAATCCAATGTTTTTGTATTCATGGTAAATCAAACTCATCTGTCATGAAAAATGACTTCAATTTATAATATTTGCTTATTCTATGTGAATAATGTGTTTTGTTGCATAAACCAAGTTAACAATGTGATTTGTTTAATATAAAATATGAGAAAAGCATGTTATTAGACCTGTTGTAGCTCATCTAAGTCTCACTCACTCATCTCATCTTATTTGATTTCTAAGGGTTACCACCTTAACTGAACGGCTGGAGAAACTAGAAGAGGTTATGAACTGATTTAATGACTCCTTTAATGTTGGATCTATATCACTGTATAAATATTTTGTCTACCGTTCATCAGCACAGTCTTTGCAGCTGGTTAAATTACTGCTTGCTTTGTGTGTTCAGTCAAACAAAGCACTGAAGCATATAAAGGAGAGTATGGAGGACATTAAGAAATCTCAGGGTGATCCTGCAAAAGAAACTGTGAGGTGAAACACATTCAGTCTTTGTTACCAGACTTTAAATACAGACCATGGCACTAGGCCATAAATGAGTTTGTCTTTTGAGTAATTAAGGGCCATAGATCTACAAATTTGTATTAGAAATGGTTTTCTGTGCCGTTTTAAAAGAATTTGTCACATTGTACGGTTCTTTGGTCCAGACTTATTGTTTGAGTTAAACTCTATTGAAGCTTAGACCTAGTATTTTCGTATTTATGATCAATCAAACTCATCTATCGTGTAAAACATTTTCAATTTTTAATATTTACTTATTCTGAGAATAATGTGTTTTGTGGAATAAACTGAGCAAATGACATGATTTCTTAATATAGACCTTGAAAAAAAGTTCAGTTTTTAGGTCAGTTGCAGCTAAGCTAAGTTTCAGTCACTCATGTTACTTTTGTTTGTTTAAGAGCTGCCCCCTTAAGTGAACAACAGAAGATGGAAGAGAAAACGCAATTCCAAGCACTGCTGAATAGAATGGAGAAGCTGGAGGGACAGGTTATTAACTGATTTAATCAATCTTTTATATATAGATGATGTTTTATTTCCACCTTTCTTCATCACTGTCTGGTTAAATTGCTGGTTCCTTTGTGTCTTCAGGTCACCGGTGCACTGCAGAGGATTGAGGACAGTCTGAAATCTCTGGGTGCTCCTGCAAAAGAAACTCAGCCACAGAGTACTGTCGAATGAGATGGACTCAGTCGTTGTTGCCATGTCTACTTTAAATATGGATCATGGCACTAGGCCATAAATCGGTTGGTCTTCTGACCAAAAGAAGTGTGCTCTGTGTATTTTATTTCCTTACAGCTCTGAAAAGTACAAAATTACTGTTTCTTGCTGCAGGTTTCTTGATTTTTCTAGCAGAAATATAACTAATAAATCAATTTGTATTTCTTACTTTTTGGACGAAATCTGCTTAGATGCTTAATTAAATGAGTCTTAGTTGAATATGTGGTGATATAAGTTACGGGTAATGTGGGTTTGAAGGCCAGAAATAGACATTGACTTATCTGCTTTTCCCTCTTTCAGTGTTGGAGTAATGAGGATGTTGTTTATAACAATTAAATCAAACTGTTATTCTTTTTTATTTGTAGGGTCAGACTAGCTAATCAATAGTGAAAATGAAATGATTGCTCAACCTGTAATAAAACATGAATCTGATGTATGAGTTTACAGTTACACTGTCTTAGTTACACTCTGACCTCAGGAGGGAATGAGGAGCTTCCTCAAGGAGGGTAAGAGCAAACTCAAGTAAAAAAGCTCTATCAGGCGTAGTGAGGAGAAGACAGTGTCCACAGAGAGGGACAAAGGTTTCCATAGCAACTAGGCATTGTCACTTTTGGAGGCTGGACAGCAGGGATGGACAGTGCACTAAAATCTTCCCAATTCAGAATTATTCAGCAAAATCTGTTTAGAATGAGATAAAAAAAAAGGCTCAACTGCAGCGGAAAGTGTGTAATACTCCAGGAAGATCTCAGGAAAACATCAAGACAGAATCTTCAAACAGGAGAGGAAGGTTTCCCCACATCCTTTGGATATGGGATTCCACCAGTTCTTCAGACTTCTGAAGCTGTTGCTCCATCGAGTCAAGGAAGATTATTCATGCCCAGGTGAAGGTTACTGAAGCTGTTGTTACATCACATCACTTCACATCAACATAGCACCAGGGCCCCATTTCAGAAAACAGGGTCAACAGTCTCTGAATATAAATCAGTCACTCTGAATAGACCTATGCTGCTGTGTGATACTCTGGGATTTTGTTTCAGAACAGGAGATTTCAACTAGGTAACTCAATTCTGAGTCACACAGCATAAGATGAATATCAAAACAAATTTAATAATAAAAAAGCAATATTGATGCTTCAAAACAGGAAGAATTAGCATGAGAGACCAAGTCAGTGTGAGTGAAATTTATCAGAGAATTAGTAATATTGATGCTACACATATTTAGTGCCCAATAATGAAGATAATTTTATTTGAACAAAATACTGCATTTTGAAAACTCAAAAATATATGAAGGCCATATGCTGAAGCCCAAAATGTGATATTGATAACATTATTGCTTTCTACAATACCTGTAATTCTGTTGAGTTATTCTTTTGTTAGTCTTGTGGGTCTGTGACCATAGGAAACCCTACTAAACTCCACAGCAGCGCTGCCCACGGTTTTCAGATAGTAAGCTACTTGTAAATGATAAAGTCAAAAAGGTCAACAGTCCGACTGGGGGAGGAGTTTTGTCTAAAAGCTTCCGTCATCAAATAAAATCTACCTAAAATTAAGCTTTTTGTGCTTGATACCAATAATCTAATGAAGAAGCAGCTTTAATCAAGAGTTTGTGTCGAGGATTGAATGCCGGTATCCCCTGTGACAAGTGGAGACATGCATCACTCTGCCATGGAGAACATTTCAACATTGTGAGTAATAGATTCACATCCACCTCATAGCTACTGAGTGCAATTAAACTCACCAAATAAAAGTTTCTTTGGTGAATTTTACACCACAACTTTTTAGCTTCTGAAGATCAAAAAATGATGAACAAACTCCACAGACTGTGATTTGATTTTCTTTAATGGTGACGGAAGACGACCTCTTATTGAAGACACAAAGTTTACACTGGTTCAAGGCAACAGGAAGACAAACTGGTTCTGCAACTACTAACTGCTGCATGTTTGATGACTCAGATCTCAGAGTTTCTATTCTTTTTAAGGTTTACATGTGTTACATACAAAATGAAAGATGACAGTAGTGGCACGCGAGAGAGTTAAGCCGAAGAGGATCAGCATAAATACTCACAGATGTCTCTCAATAACAGCTGTACTGGTGTCGGCTGTGCCGATGTCAATATCAGGTTTGGCAGTTTTCCCCCTTTATTTTAGAGTAGAGGGTAGTTATAAGATATAAATGAGAGTTATTTAAGCAGTGGTCCACTGTATAAAAGTTAAGATATATTTGTATTAGTAATGTAATATATCTTAAGTTTATGATTGTTTAATTATGCTGATTAATATGTTATTTTGCACATAAAATATACAAACAATCTTGAACTTATCAAAGTTATTTACATAATAAAAACAAAAAATGGCCAAGTCGTAAAGACAACAACACACAGCCAACAAATGGACAGACATATTTTGATGAGTGTCCTCACCAATACACATCACATATGTTGGTATGAGATGGAATGAGAGCTGTGGGAGAGGCCAAGCCAAGCTTGTTGTACAAGTTGAGCAGCATGAGGCTACCAACTCACATTTGAATTCGTTGGGACTAAAAATGTTCAGTTTGCTTTCTAAAGTCTATTCTTAGTTTCTCATTTCAAAATAGGGAATAAAAAAAGTTGATAAAAATTCTAAATATGTCAGACTACAGGAACTGATCTTATTTCTTGAGTCAAACATTGGATAGCTAAGAAATCAGTCTGCACAAATTTCTTTTTTCAACGGGGCAGCAGTTGCTGTACTTGCTCCATTATTGAATTACCTATGGCAGTGAGAAAGTAGGTAGTGGCCTCTTTTAAATCTGAAGAGATTTTTAAAAAGGCTTGCCAAATTGTGTGTACGTGGAATCCAGCATTCCGATGCTGCAAATTATCAATAAGGTTAAGTAAAATGTAGTCATTAGTATCTGGGGTAACAATAGTATTAACTAACATTGACTTCATTCAGTATGCAAACATTAAAGTGTAAGCTAACATTTGCTAAAATCCTAATGCTAGCTTAAATTTGTCAGTATCATGTGGAGTACCACAAACATGTTGACTATCACTAACTTACTTCATTCAGAATGCTAAATGCAGCTAACCTATCAAAAATGTACTATAATGCTTATTTAAGATACAAGGTTAAATAAGTAACCTTAAATAATTAACTTTGCAATAATTGCTCAACCTGTCGTTGAGCAATTATTGCTCAATTACAGGTTGAGCAATGATTAGTTGGGCTCCTTGTTCTTACCATGGAGCCTAAACTCTTATTTTTTATAGGCACATTTCTCCTGTCAAGCTGAAGTCTTCATAATTTGGGACTCTGGCCAAGTCTGTGCTCTGCTGGTGTCATCAACAGGTGAAACTAGAAATCTATTTCTTAGAACTAACTTCCTCAAAAAACCGGTCTGGACAGTATCTTCTTTCTCAGGAACTGTAAAAGGTATGGGAAACATGTTAGAATCATGACTCATGGTACTTATGAAAATGTTTCTACAAAATCATGAGTTACATCTGTACCTTCACAGTGAAACGCAGATAAGAGAGACGTGTGCTCAGATCATAAAACCAGCAGTAAAATGAATGGATAATCCCCTTTCATCTCCAAAATCAGTGCGATCTGAAACAGTTATGTTGGGTACTTTAACCTGTACATATAAAGAATCAAACAGACAGTATGATCACTTCAGCCTTTGCAACGAGGGAGAGCCACAGCAGTGCCTCAGGACAACTCCAACTTGTCCCCCTGCAGCTGCCTGGTTTTATTCAAAACGGGGTGGGGGTCGGTCATAAAACAGAAACTTAAAAGAATCAAATTTCTTAATCTGGGACATGAATCCGAATTTCATGTTGCAAACAAGCAAAGGTGTTTGAATACATAGTTTTATTTTACCTGTTTCTGTCATTTTTTTCTTTGTTTTTCTTTCTTGGACATCAAACAATTTGGGACATTTTGACACGCTACTTTCATTAGTCACTTTCCTTACAAAACTCACCCAACTCATCCCTTGAGTCACAGAGCACAAACACATACATGACGTTACTAAAGATAAAGGGAGGTGGAGAGTTGGTTGATTGGAACAAAAAAAAAATTGTAGAGAAGAAGAAGGTAGCTAAACAAAATATAATTATTGTTAGATGTAGTATTTAATACTGCTAAAGTACTGCAAAATCTTCCATATTAGGAAATTATATTATTACCCAGAAGTCTTAAAAAGAATTGTGAAAGTTACTTTTATTTCTTGATACTTTCCATGGAGTCCACTGGTGGCACCTTTAGCACTTGCCTATGCCTGCCTATCTAACTGAATGACTCTGAGCAAGAAAAGCGGCAAGAAAAAAACACAAAACATAAATATCCCAGTATGTACTAATTCACCGACATAGCATTGCGTAATAAATACTTCATCTAATAACGATGAACTTTGCCTATAGTTCCACCCTCCTCTCTACAGTTTGGTGAGTTCCTGCATCCTACGCACCACTCCCCCTCCCTGTTCTCAAGTATAACTTGCGCTCTGTGACTGGAGGGACAAGATTTGTAAGGCAAGTGAGTTCAGAAAGCGTCATGTCAAAGCATCCTGAATCATCTGATGCCCAAGGAAGCAAAATTAGAAAAGAAGACGAAGAAAGAAGTACAGTAAAATTAATGTGATGAACTTGCCTTTGCCTGATGATTTTTTAGCAGTGTGTGTTTTTTTGGCACTAGTGGCCTTTATTTGACAGTAAATTGACAGGAGGTGGGTTATAAGAAACTAGAGACATGAATGAAAGGTCAGCAGGCTGGAACTTGAACCTGTGATGGTTGTGTAGAGTACAGAGGTCTCCATACATGGGGTTACACACTTTACCCCTGTGCCACTGCTGCATCCATTCAGCAGTGTAGTGTTAATTTGCTGTGTTAGCAGTTAGAATGTTTAACCAGCCAATCAATGACACCCAGTCAGTTTTTCCTCATTGCTTTCATGCAGCTGTCAACTCTAAACTTCACATTGTTAGAACCCACATACCTAAGCAGTAGCACTCATAGTCAAACTGACAAATGTTATTTGCAAAAACTTCTTACCCATACCACAGCCCTTTTTTGCAAAACAAAAACAGATTTTGTATTACAGGCCTTTCCCCATACCTCAACACAATAGACCAAGTGTGGAACAATTAGTACATTATACAACATATACATTACATGATCATTCAGAAAATTTTAATTTCTAATGGTATATTTTAGCATCATAATGTTAAAATAACTATAGTGCTTTACTGAATACTAAAATTAATCAGTGATGCTTTAATGCAGGGACACAAAAAATACCTAAACAGAGAAATATGAGATAATCACAGACAAAATACATTCAACCTGGAGAGATTCACGCACAGAGAGAGGGAGTGGTATTAGAAAGTTTAAATGACAAATGAAAGTCTTTGGCGCTCGGACCCAGGAGGAAGACGTTGCGCTGAAAACCGCTGTCAGAGAGAATGAGCCGCTGAGTATGAAAATTAGAGACGTCTTCCCCCCTGGGCCCGGACACTGGTGGTGGAGACTGAATGGACATTGAAGAAGTCTTGGGCTGATGGTGGAGGAGGGGTGGAGGAAGGTTGAAGCTCAGCCAACGAGCGGGCGCCGATGAACAGCTGGACCTTATCAAGGGAGTGACGCTTGATGATTGGAGGAGGAGACCATCGCCGATTGGTTGGAATCGAGGTGCAGGACGACATCTTGGTTGGGCAGGTGGGATGAATATAATAGTTTTCCAGTCTGAATTTCCGCCAAGGCCTCCATTTGTCAGTGAGTGGTCACTGACTAAGTAGATAAGGCTCCGGGATTGTCTGGAGCAGGTTCGCTGCACAGGATGAAACACTATGGTAGCTTATGGTACTGCTTTTGTGAAACCAAATCTCATTTTAACCCAGCATATCTGGAAAATCCTGGCTTAATCCACAATCCTGGTTTAGTGAAACAGTCCTGTTCCAATCAGTCATTACCCAACGGAAAACACAATACAGCACCAATAGTGCACCAATACTTGTCATAATAGCCTATTATGTCTCTTTTGTGCCATTGACATTTTTATCTTTCTATATAGGCTATGTCCAATTTCCTTTCTTGGATTCGGAATTAAAAATACTTTGAGGCAAATTTAATTGATTCAATTGATTTTTTTTTCAAACTAAACTGAAATACTGTAAATGTTACATATAACACTGTAAATGTAAACCAACATAAAATACATTGGAAAATAAGAAACTTAAAAAATAAAAAATAATATCTAATACAGTATAAAAAAACATCCAAATCTGATTGCCATCTGCTCCATTCATGCTGGTAAATAACAACCTACAGACTACAGACTGAGTGCTAAGTGAAGATTTGTGAGAAGGAAATCTGTGAAACAGGTGCTTCAATGGTTTCAAACGTATCTAAGTAGTTCCTAATACTTAGGAACAGGTGATTTCTGTTTGGTTGCCATAGTAAGAACATTGGCAACATTGACTGCTTGAATGTGATCTGTGCTTTGCAAAAGAGAGGAGAAAATGTCTCAAATGAAGAAATGGTTAATAGGTGTCTTCTGCTCTGCTGGGAGTATAATGATGAACATTGAGTGAATCCCAATTTCTTTAAGGGATCAAAGCTATGAAGAAAGACTGCAAGCTAGCAAAAACAAGTCAATTGTGCGAGTTCATTACATAACAGTACAAATTAATGTCAATTTATCAACATTATTACATACAATACACGATAATTTGTATTATAAATTAACATACAGCAAATATATATATTTTCCTGCATAAATATTCACATAAACATCAACATCTGGTGGATATCATCTCCAAAGGAAGAATGTACACCTGTTGGATTCAAGATGCCCAGGCATTGCTGCTCTCTTTCTGCAGCTAAATAATCCATCCACACTGTCGCCTGTTGAGAAAGGTGTGTTTAATGTTAAAGTTATCTTCCCCAATGGAATATAAACTAGTCAGCTCCAATGGCTGTTTCACTCATGTTTTTGCCAAAATGCTTCCTGGGAAAAAATCAAGACAAGCGCGGCACTACACCCCCTCCCCCAACCCCTATTCCCTCAACAGTTTCAGTTTCACCCCCTTCCCTTCCTCAAAAGTTTCTAGTAGCGCAGTCGATGCATGTAAGGGGCCCAGTAATTGGCCCCAACTCCCGGCCCGACACTGACTTGTTCCGCTAGTGCAAAGCACCCTGTGGATATAAGCAATACTTCAGGTGTTAATGAACCGTCTCGTTGCAGAGAAACAAGCTCAGGGCCCCCGTTAGTCATTATTGTGAGTTAAAATTTTCACGAAAGCAAAATGTTCATTTTTGTGGCGCATCTGTATCTTATGTTGAAGGGATATGTAAACGTTACCGTAGCGACCAGAGTCAGAGAGTGTTTGGGCAGTGGTCGAGAGGAGATGAGTAGAGCTTGTGAGTCTTAAATCTTGGTTTAGATGGAAAGATTTAAGAATTGTCGGAACGCTAAGCTTGGTCATGACTTCTGCCCATTCAGTTTTGTGAGTTCGCCATTTTTTTTCCCTCGCAGTGATTTTGTTGTCTAAGTTCAGTTTTGCTGAAGTTGTAAGTAGTCAAATGTTCAGTTCAAGCTTGTATTAATGCTCAAAATTCCTTACATCGTCCACCAACATCCGAGCCTCTTCAAAGTGTCTGGTTAAATTGTACTTTTCTCAGGAACGTATGAACATCAGTGGGGAAAGTGCATTTACTCAGAGCACTTAAGGATGAGTGGTTCAGCAACCTCTGATAGCATCGAGAGGGATTTTCCAAATCACTTTTGATTGAGGCATTAAGTCTTTACGGAAATGATTGGTCCAATAATACCAAAATGATAGCAAAACATATTTTTTGTATTTTGATAATGATGTCCTGGTCATTGGTTTGGTAGTGGCATTCAGCCTTCTGCCTTCTGTTTCTTTTAGTGTTGTGTGCAGGCGTCTAACTTCCTCCTTGAGGATTTTTTGTTGTTGCAGTTGTTAGAAAAATTATGTTTGTTATCATTATTACATTTGTAATTTTACTAGTTTTTCTATGTAGAGGTTTAGTGTTCGAATTAGTTGAAACTGTGGAGACAATTAAATCTTCTTTAATCAAGCATGTGTTACAGATGGTGACTTAGATCTTCCTGGGATAGTCCTGAGCTGTAAAACATGTCTATGTGTTAATTGAGTATCTGTGTCTCCCCTCTGTCTGTTTGAATCCACATCCTACTCTTTCGGAATTTACATCCTACTGCGAAGGTAGGATGTGGGTTTCACCCCCCCAGTCCTGTTCACACCTTATCTTGCCTGCTAATAAAAGAGACAAACAAACTGAAGTTGGCAGAACACATGGTGAGCGGCTTGGAGAAGCAGTTCATTGTGTCTTCTCCTTCTGCAGAAGTTTTTAAACACTCATATACGTTGTCTGTGGTTCTCTTTTTTATTGTAGGTTTAAGAAAATACCTAATAGCAGTTTTTGTCTTGGGAAGCACACGACCCAATGTATACAGTAGGTATATTACTGTATATGCATGTGTTGCACCCTGATTTGGTATTTAATTTAGATTACTATTTTATGGATAAAACTGAGCATTTTATTCATTTACTTTATGTATTTTATTTGTCAAATTAATTGTATTTAATTAATTTAATTGTAATTAAAATAACCATGCATGGTTATTTTAGTTCAGGCGCAGAAATGTACAGAATCTGAACTGCGTACTGTCACCGTTCACAGTGAAAATAGCATAAGTAGTAGCAGAAGAAGAAGACAAAGAAGAAGAAGCTGTGAGACTGGTTATCTGTTACACAGCCAGAGAAAACTGGAGCAACTGGAGCAGTTCTCTCTGGTTATACGTTACAAAATAATTGCAGGGTGGGGTAAATAACGTTGAAAAACCAGAATACGGAGTCCTGCATGTTTCATGAGTGCAAAACATGAGCACCATGATAAAACTACGCTCCATATTGTAGGTAGTTAGTCTGAATGGTGAGGATGTAAATACATTCATAACACCATTTAAATGCATTAATTTGAATGCATGATTCTGCAGATTTGTCTTCTTCATTCACCTGTTCTGGGTCAGACTGTAGCTCCAACATGTATGGATGGACAACTCTTCAGTTGTTGATGTCTTTAATAAATTTGGGGATGAAAAGTTTCTCTTCCTGTATATAACTGTATTGCTGGTATGAAACTACATAAAGGACTGAATGGGGTGGAGTGGAATACTGTGCACCCTAACAGGGGGCAGGTTGTGAAACGTCTCATTAATTCATTTAAAAAAACAAAATGAGTTGCTCTAAAACACACCTCAGAACAGGGGTCAGCAGCAGCCGGGTTAAGCTACAATGACAAGGAATGAAATCAAAGCATTGCAATTCTACTTTATGTAGATCATAAGTGAATGATTTACATGTGAAAAGGAAGGATTTAAAGCATGATATATTCACTTCAATTAGGAAGAAAGTTGATGTGTTCCCTCCCCATGCCAGTGATTGCATTAACCACACACCCCGAGTCTGCACTGTGCAGAGAGCTCAGGGTCAGTTCAGTGTCCTGCTCAGAAGTATTTCTGTGCTGTGCAGCAATGATGCAGAACTGACTGTCTGCTAGCATGGAGGCTGCAGAGACTGCTTTCTCCTGCCATGCTGTTGACCTATAGTCTGACTTCAATCTGATTACCTTCGATGCTTGTGCTATTGCAGCATGAAGGGAGATGAGATTCAGTCATGGTAGGTTCACTTGCAAATGAAGCATCAAATAAGCATGTGTCCATCTCTCCTTCTTTCCAGGGTCTTGCTCTTGCCTCATGGATCAAAGAGAACATCTCAAAACAGCAGTGCCGTGCTTTTCAGAGCGATCCCAGGTAGGACGATTCACCACGTTTTTTTTTACTGTACATGTTACTTCTACATGTTCCAGAGATAAAACTGCTCTGCAAATAAATCAAATTTTGCATCTCGTTTGTATTTGTAGTTAAAGTGCTATGAAATAGGAACAGCCATTTACAGAACTGTTTTGCTTTTATTGTCAAAGAAACAATTAAAACATTGCTTTTTGTTTAAAATATCTGATGAATTCCTGCAATTGTCAGTTCTGGCAATCATTTAATTTCACAACCAAACTTCATGAATTTTTAAGATCTTATTTCCCTGGACTCTTTTTTTGGGATTGATCGTCTCAAATAACCAAAGAGCAAACTCAAAATCATCAGTCCAATTTATTAAAATCAAATAAATAAGAATGTATAGATACAACAGAGAAATAGTTTACCATTTCAATGCTGGCGTCATTTAGGGACAAACGTGGCCCCAACAATATGTTTCAAGTCCTTTTGACGCCTAACTAAGCTATATGCTAACGAGGGCACTCTTCTGTGAAGTCATTTCCTTAACATGTGCATGTGTGTGCATGCAAGCAGATAAAAGAGATAGAGGAAAGATACAGAATCATATGATGACACTCTTAATGCACCTGCTCAGACATGTAGTGGTGAAAAAAGTGGTTTGATGCATAAAAAATTTGATCAGTTTATGTTGTTTTTGCAACTTACTTCTCCAGCAGACTAAATGTAAGGGACAATGAGGGTAGTAAAGGATACCATGACAAAGCACCATTATAAAACACATTTCCATTTGTTTCCTCGAACATAAACATGTGAAATTGTGCAACTTGTGTTTTCTACAGTAAAGAGGAAGAATGTTATTGTGGAAACTTGAAGACTGACCACACTGATGGAGTCATCAAGGAAGGGGACTCGAGCAGGATCCACAACCCCCCAAAAGATGCTTTTGGAGAAATCCATTGGAAATGTGATGGTTCACAGACAAGCAAGGTAAATTCTATCTCATCTAAAAAAACAATATTACTATGTCACAATATGCTGTATTAGTGATAACACCTCTGCAATATTTGACCATTTCATTTTACTATTGCTCAAAGCATACTGAGGCTAGAAAATGGTTGGGGTTGTCTGGTATTGTGCTCCCTGGTAAAAAAAACGTATACTTTAGTATACTTCAAACATACTTTAATTTGTGAAAGTACACTTTAAGTATGCTAATTATTAAGTGTACTACCTATAAGTGTCATGATCTGTGTTTCTGTGTGTTTATTTTTGAGTTTTCTGTATAGTCCTGTTCCCTGTGAGTCCTGTCTTTGCGTCTTCCCACGTTAATTGTTTCCCAGGTGTGTCTCATTCCCGTGATTACCCTGTGTGTATTTAGTTCCACCTGTTGTCAGTGTTCCTCGTAGGGTCCTTGTCAGATGTCCTTGTCATTGTCTTGTCTACGTCAGTCAGTCTGTCGGCACAGTTGAACTGTGAAGTCCTGTGCCGGCATTTGCTCTTTGTGTCATGTCAGCTCTCCAGTAGAACTGTAAAATCCTGGTTTGCTTTAGCTCTTCGTGTCAGTCCTTGTTGTTTGTTCAGTTGCTACCGGCATTAGCTGCGTGCTTCTTCCTGCCGTGCTGCCTGTTCTGGACTGTGAGCCTGTCAATAAATTCTCATCATCATCTCAACCTGGGTCTCAGCGTTTCTACTCACCACATCAAAACCACCCATGACAATAAGTATATCTGAAGTATACTAAAAATACACTTGTACCAATTTCAAAATTAGTACTCTAAACACACTTAAACATAATTGTACCAAAATACACTTTTAATATATTAAATAAAAGTATGCTTTAAGTGAACAAAATCTGAATGGATATGTATGAACATTTAAGTGCCTTAATAGTCTTTTACTACTTATTAAAATTGCATACCATAATAAAAGGATAATCATGATGTAATTTTTTTTAAGAAAGTACCCAATCAGTTTTCAGATGTGTCATGTAAAAACCTTATCAACGGCTCCAGTTCATACTCCAGACCAGATGGTGGCGGTATTGCACATTTTCATTTATTTAAAAAATGCCACAGAGAAGAAAAAACTTGAAGCAGGGAAGATAACAGACGCTGTTCAAATTCGCCATTTTTACTCGCATAATATTGCCTTAAAAGTAGAGAGGGCCTTGACAATAGTTAATAATTTGGTTAAATTCAAGCTTGTGACGTCCTAGTCAGAGTTAGACGACAACACAACGGGACAACAACCGATGGAAATGAAATTTGTGTCACAAAAGGAGCCTGGGGGACGAAGGATGCTAAGTGTTGCTACCTGGTGGTAAGTTTGCTTATTAATTATCTTCATTTAATTATAAACAGTAAAGATATATAACTTATGTTGGTTTCTTAAATAATTTATCAATTTTATTGTGACTTGTATGATTATTATTTAGTAATAATTCAGCTTCATGTTATAACTGCATGGAGGCTGTTTGTTGCGACTTATACTTTAATTCATAAACTAACCTGGTTTTTATTAAGCTCCATAAGACAAAGAGACTTTGATATTGTGAGGCTGTTGTTCTAAGTCGTTCATCAATGATTTTATCTTCAACATATGTTTGCAGTCTAACTGAGCAAATGAAGACACCAGAGAAATCAGGTGTTAGAAACCTAAAGACTTTCTCTCTCAGAAGAAGCTCTGACTCCAGTCCAAAAATTCTGTTGAGGGGGGGGAAGGTTGTGACAGGAGCAGCCAATCAGAAAGCAGGTGCAGAGTCCGATCTCTGGCGGGGCTAGCAAAGCATGGCGGGCCGCCATGCTTATAATACACTGGGGGAAACCCTGCCTGTAATAAAAAATATTTGAATGACCTTGGGCATCTTTCCATGTAATTTTAGCCTAAAACAATGTAAGTACTTGTAAACGGTCTAGGAATTCTTATTGTAAAACTTTTAAACTATGCAATTTCGGTTTTTCCTTTGTTCTTGGGTCCCGGTTTCTTGTCCGCGGTCTGATAACCCTCGCGAGACACAGAAGAGACGTAAGCAGCGTGTTGGCGTCACAGAAGTTCAGAATTTAATCCAATCAGAAGAAAGTATCACACAAGACAGAAAAATTCAAGGAAACACAGTCACCCATTAATAAAACAGATAGAGGAAAAGACGAAGACGTCGAAGACGTCCTCGGAGAAACAGTCAGCCCATGGTGCTAAAAATTGACTATTTCTGCCTTATTTTTTGGTGTAAGCAGATTATATTCGCCGTGGGAGGTTCCTGCTTCAAGCAAGGCGTTCCTTGCTTCGACCAATGAGGAGCTGTCTCCTAGCCCTACTAAAAACGGGACCTCCCTCCAATTTGGTTAGGCATCAAAGGGAATTTTACTTCTTTGATGTTACTCTAAAGTTAACCAGAACTCTGAAGTCCCGCTGACTTTTACAACTTACAAATGCCTCAGGAGACTTAGCTGTATCCAAACAGATAGATAACAAACCGCATGTATTGTTTTAGACCAAATTGTCTTAAGGTGAACTGCAGGTCAATAGTTTACCCCACCAGATGTCCACTGGAGATTCCTCCTTTCCTGAGACCAAATGTGGGCCTGTTTTTAAATGATTTTCACACAGATAGATTGCTTGTCTCCTGTGGTTTTACGACTTCAGTGACTTTAAGTAAACGATAGAGCTAACTCAAACACTAAAAATGGTTATATAAGTAAAAGATTCACTAAACTACAGCACTAAAAATGGTTATATTTCCTCAACAGTCCCTCTTTTGAGGTCTGACTTTTTACAGACCTCACAAAATAAATTGATTAGTGTTTTAACCACGGAATCAAAAAAATTTAGAATGACCAAACATTGATATAATCCTTTTACAGTATAAAATCAACAAACTCAAAGCTGTGGAGAGAAAGTCAGAATACACAAAAAGCAATTACAACTGGTTTCAATGTTTTTTTTTTTGTTTTTTTTTTTTTACACAGAATTATAATAGAATCTTAAGAGTCCGTATTATGTCTTCTTTGCTAGTCTGCAAAAATGAGATCTTCATCAAAAATGTGACCAAACTACGCGCATAAAGAACCGAAAGTTCATACAGAGTCCGCAAGATCAACGATAAAAAACGCAAACGTGGGGTCGATGTGTGATCCTCTTGAAGCTTGATCCGTCGTGTACCCTCATCGGGTATTTAAAGCTCAAGTTTCCCACCTGAGCGTCCGTTGCTCACTGAAAATTGGATTATTATGCCAATTAAA
Source organism: Poecilia picta (assembly GCA_033032245.1). Classification (NCBI taxonomy): domain Eukaryota; kingdom Metazoa; phylum Chordata; class Actinopteri; order Cyprinodontiformes; family Poeciliidae; genus Poecilia; species Poecilia picta. The sequence continues at coordinate 32,927,770 of CM065354.1, read as the reverse complement.
CAGTGAGTTTAAGGAGAGGTTTCAATCTCCTCTTCTCTCAATAAATTGAGACCAAAACAGGATTATTATGCCTGTTCAGATCTCTGAAGACCTCAAAACTCAGGAAGCAGAAGTGGTCTCAGCAGTAATTCCTGCTGCACTTCTCACTTGAACCGTCGATCCTCCTTGGTCTGGGGAACTGCGTGTCGAAGCTCCTCTGTCTGAGGACAGAAGCTGCAGGTCCTCCTGTACGTCTTGAAGAGCGCGCTGGGGCTCCTCAACTGCTGAGCACTGACTCCACTGGAACCCGGCGTCTCTTTTTCCATGCAGATGAACAGCATCAGACGTCCTCTTGATCTCTCAGCCTGGTCTGGTGAAGTGAAGTTCAGCCCCCGTCCTTCTGATGACTTTAATTTGGACCCAGATGATTCCTGGAACTGGTCCGGTGACGTCTGGTATTCTGCAACCTCCGGTCCCAAACCTAGGATTTCTCAAAAACATCATTATGAAATAAATGTGCCGGTTCACCTGTCCCTTCTGGAGTCCATGCGCAGGTGTCGGAAACATCCTTCTCGTGTCAAACTCGTATGAAGAGAAACCTGTTAATTTGTTAATGGACAACACATAAAAATATCGACCCATATCAAAACGTTTTATCTAATTTAAATTTAAACTGTGCACAGTTTATAGCCAATTTTCAACTTTTCTTAAATTTTATCCAGAATTATCCGTATAACGAATAAGCAAATTAGACCCAATATCCCGCATATAAAACGCTTCGAATCCATCAATAAATCTACAGTCGCTGTGAAATAAAAAATTGATTAGGAACAATTGGTTGTACAAATCTTCAAACATATCTTCATTTTGGGTCTCTGTGTTCCTTAATTCTCCTTGAAGTAAAATGAATTCCTTGGCAAGTCATAGATGAAAACGTAGTAAGAGGAACCAACAATAAACGATCCTCATTATTTTGTCGTTTTAAATCATATATTATTCTTATTACCAAATTTTATTTAAATAGTTTATTTCAATTTATCAGGCATGTAGAGATTTTGTATTTAACTTTTATTTTATTATTCTTATGCCTTCATTTCAGATTATAATTTCATTCCTTAAGTTAACTCTCTTTAGAAACAGTTCCATAATTGTTCCTTTTAAATATCCAATTTAGACCACTTTAATTTTAATCCTAATTTTTCATTTTAAATCCTCAAAGGATGATCAGCTTGTCTTGCAAGAATATGTTAACCGTGTCATTAAATAAAAATGATTCATCCAAATTAATCAAAATTCCACACTCCAAATTTCAACCCTTTTAATATTTGATTCAGTTTTCTTTTTAAATATTTATTTATCTTATTTAATAATGAATTATCCTTTTTATTTCTATCAATATATTTTCAATTTACTGGGGAGAAGCTTGATACAACTATATTCTGTAAACATTTATTTTTAGACCTTCCTGGATGCCTTATTTAAACCACTTATTTTGAATCATATGAAGTGATATGTAATCATGTAACGATCCCTTTCCCTCTTTTAGGAAACACTGTTTTGTATAAACTATTTGACAGGTAATATTAAGTTTAGTGTATTCCAATCATGCATGTTAATTATTTCTTATTCCCTCTTTATTCTATAACAGAACAAATGTTCTGTCATAGAATACCATAAAATGCCATATAAATTAAATAGAGAAGTCAGTCACTGCTAACCCACGTCCCATGTTCCCATGTTCCCGGTGGATGCAAATGTAATATGGTGTCCCAGATTCCGTTACAATCTGCACACTGCCATCAACAAATTCATATTTGAGTCAAAATTTAGAAAGTAAGAAGGAACGTGGTGCTGTTAGCTCATTGTGTACTCAGTCCACCTCAGTATGTTTAAATGCAAATGTCAAATGCAGTCGAACTCCCGATTTCACTAAAATACTGCAACTGAGGAATAACCAAATAACATTTAGATCATATACCGCCGTAGGTAAAACGTGGCACCAATGCAAGTCAGTTATGGCTACAAATAGGAAATCTGAATTATTCCCCTGCACCACGCTCGTCAGTCTGAAATTAAAAATAAGTTGAGACAAACGAAGTGAATCACTGAGGCAAAAAATGCTTGTTCGAAAAATGCAGAGAGTCACAAACACCAGTCTTGCAATCATAAATCTTTTGAGACATCCTGTTTGTTATCACACCCCTACCATAGCCAAAAGGTCAGAATGTCAAGCGAGAAGAATGTGAGGCAATAAACCCAGTAAACATAGTATTCTCTGTGGCAAATTAAGTCAGCTAAAAAAAAATAAAAAATAAAAATAAAAAATAAAAATAAACATCTCACTTAATACAAGATAAATTTGGAAAAATAGTGAAATTTCACCAACTCAAACTGACAACTGGCAGTGGTTTGCATCTCAGAGGCCAAAACACACTGAAGGAGGGGTCAGAGGACTAAAGTCACATGTGACAGGTGGAGAATCCAGTACCACCCAGCAACCAGACAAACAGGACATCCACCGAGCTATAGCATAAACTGTGCAGAGTCCATTCCACTCAAACGGTACAGGATATGCATGTCCCTGCAATGAACTGAGGTTAGCTGTGAATGACAGCAGTGGTCCTGAGGGAGGAGACACAGCAAAAGTCACAGAACCACGGAGGATCTCCTCCCCTCCTTTTCCAGCATCTCATCAGAATGTCCCCTGATCCATGAAGTGTGACCTCCTGCCAGCACGCTTGAGATAACAGTCAGAGTGGAATTCATCCCTGGGTCCTGGGTAATGCATCAGCGTGACCCAAGTAACAGGAAATAGCAGTAAACTCCACCGACCTCAGTCTTTGAAGATGTCGTCACTTCCACTGAACAGTCCATTTCAGAGGCACAGTTTGTAATCGCAGTGGTGTGGAGAGCTTAAGAGCAACAGCAGACACCTGAAGCCAGATGCCAAGCGACACCATCATCTCACACCTCTCAGCATGGTTCCAGCCTCAGGAACCTACCCCCAACAGCACTTCAACCTCCAAGAGCAGAACTGCCAGTGTAAAATAAACCAAGTTAACAAAAATCAAACAAAAGGCTATACCAACGTTCCTTACTGCAAAATGTCAAATTAACTTTCAGACCCCTGCGCGTTATCAAGGTTCCACAGAGCCATCTGACATTCCTCTCGCTTCACACCCCAATTTCTGTAAAGAAAAGAAAAAAAAATAGAATTAAAGCAAGACGTGTCACAACCAAACGTGATAGAAGTGATATAATAAGCTCACTTACTGTTTTTCTTTGTTTTGATCTATGCAAAATAGCACCTCGAAAGCATTCACTTCGCCTGTGCCAAAAAATCAGCAGTGACATAGAAATCTGCTATATTCTAAATGTGTGTGAACATGACAGATGCTTAACTGTCATCCGGCTTCATTACCTCAATTTGTAGTCCACTTATAAGCAGACATCATATGTCAGTGAAGCAGAAAGGCAAGACAAAATCTCCTTACATAATCAAATCCATAAGTCACTATTTTGAATGAAGGTCAAAATTTTGATTAAGAGATTTACAAGCAACTGCCTCCAAATCTTACCAATTAAAGTAAGGCCTATTTTAGCCTTCTCCCCTATTTATACTGTATAATAAAAACATAATTTTCAAACAACAATTTATAGGTGGAAAACCAGAAATAAAAGAATTGTGCGCCTTTCAACATGTCCAAATTAGCAACCCACGTGTCACACAGACCAACCATTAAAACAATTAAGTTAGTGTGTTAGTCAGTAGTTAGTACATCATAAATAAAACAAACAGAATGCAGGTACAACCCAAAAACATAAAAACATATGGAATGTCTCATAGCAATTAAAAAAGTCTCATGGTCACCTGTAATTTGTTTGTCACACATGAAATAAAAACATTAGTTCAACATAAAATTAGAACTCCCCAATTTGTACCGATTCCATCTTCCAAACCTATTTCTCCAGATTAGAAACCAAAATCCATCCTGTTCAAAGTGTTCAACACAATTTTATAACACCATGCCTGAAAAAAACAAAATTATCAGAAATGAAACTAACATATTTCCACACAAAATGCATCGTCGTGTGCGTAGAATCACCTAAGAGAAAAAATATGGATTAGTCCATACGTCCCGAGTTATCTATATGAAAAGTAGGAAAGAAAAACGATTAAAGCAGTAAATGATTAGAACCTGTTGGAATTAAAATACCTTATGACAGGAACAACGATTTCCAGAATTATCATGTCAATTTCATATATCATGCAGGTGTGTATCGCAAAAAACCTTATATTTATTATTGTCAGTGTGTCTAACCAAAATCCTAATTAAATGACCAAATTAAAACTGAAGTCTCCAATGGGGTGCCGGCTGTAATGTCATTTTAACATCCTCCCAGACTCACTGCACTTTCGTGTCACACACTGTTTCATTCCACCATTTCATATAAGATCGTCTGCAGACAGACTTAGTACATTATCACTGTGTAGCACTCCAATGTGCTGTGTCCCTTGCGTCTGGGGCAGAACTGCGTGCACAGACAGTTCAGCCACAGAAACAGTAAGACAAAAATGCAAATCGCAATGAAATAGAGTCAATCAGCCAATTATCCTTAGTATATAGTAGGAGCCTAATTCCTACCATACCTAAGCATACAGAGAAAGTGTAAAATGTTCGTCACAGCCGGGGCAATTCAAACACACAGCCCTGAGACTCGCAACCATCTAAATGGTTCGAAACAACAAAAATATAAAAATAAAAATCAACTGAACAAAAATCCATATACCTGGAGACTGGCCGCTCAGATCGTCACACCATAAACTACACATTCACTGAACTTCAGAATAAAAATGCGCGGCCACAATCCAGGCATACAGTGAAAGTGCGCGTACACATTTATAGCGTCGCAGTCCTGCATTTTCCAACAGAAGCTGCGAATCGTCTGCCGTCACTCCAACAGCTCCCACACACACACACACAGCTTGATACACACGCACTGACACACACACAGCTACACACGGACACACAACAAGACACAGAACGGCCGATAAGACGCACAATGACACAATAAAATACAGTGAAACAAAAAAATCACACACTCACACAGAGAAAAAAACACACTTCTGCAGGTAACAAAGAGAACAAACAGACAGTACAGAACAATAGGAAAATAGGAGCCGGCTAGTATACAATGCGAACAAAACTTCCGCAAACGTAATTAACTTCTTTTATTCACTATCATAGTTTGCTACGAGCTAGGTCAGGCTCAATTTAGAAAGCGCATTTCAATCGACCCGAACACCGACTTTTTGACGGTAACGAGGAGGGCAGCGCCACCGTCATTAACCCATCCGAATTCGAATTTCGCCGCAACGGATCCCAGACCCGTCCGAGCGCAGTTCCCAGAACTGAAGCCAATTGACCTTAAATGGTGAGTCTCTATTTTGGACGAGCAAGTTCCTCAGCCGATTCAGACTGATTATTAACACACCAACTATGCCAAATCTTTGTTTTTTGGACACGGTTAAATTCCAAGGACACAAAAGACCTAGCAGAAAAAGCAGAGTGTGCAGCTCTGCTGAGCGTGCCAAAGCTCCCCGTTTGCTCCGTGTGTTTCAACAATTAACCATTAAATCAAATATGCTCAATTTCGGTTGAAGATTTCATACGCATTGTACACAGAAAATAATTCCGAACACCTGGAACGCCATTCACAATATGGCGCACACAAGATGGCGCTTACTACAAACCGAAAGCAAAAAAATGAATAAACTCACCGTTCGCAGTTAAACACCGCAACGAATCCTCAGCGTCCCCACAGAGGGTTCCAGACCGCGGAACCGGACGAGCCTCCAATTGTAAACGGTCTAGGAATTCTTATTGTAAAACTTTTAAACTATGCAATTTCGGTTTTTTCCTTTGTTCTTGGGTCCCGGTTTCTTGTCCGCGGTCTGATAACTCTCGCGAGACACAGAAGAGACGTAAGCAGCGTGTTGGCGTCACAGAAGTTCAGAATTTAATCCAATCAGAAGAAAGTATCACACAAGACAGAAAAATTCAAGGAAACACAGTCACCCATTAATAAAACAGATAGAGGAAAAGACGAAGACGTCGAAGACGTCCTCGGAGAAACAGTCAGCCCATGGTGCTAAAAATTGACTATTTCTGCCTTTTTTTTTGGTGTAAGCAGATTATATTCGCCGTGGGAGGTTCCTGCTTCAAGCAAGGCGTTCCTTGCTTCGACCAATGAGGAGCTGTCTCCTAGCCCTACTAAAAACGGGACCTCCCTCCAATTTGGTTAGGCATCAAAGGGAATTTTACTTCTTTGATGTTACTCTAAAGTTAACCAGAACTCTGAAGTCCCGCTGACTTTTACAACTTACAAATGCCTCAGGAGACTTAGCTGTATCCAAACAGATAGATAACAAACCGCATGTATTGTTTTAGACCAAATTGTCTTAAGGTGAACTGCAGGTCAATAGTTTACCCCACCAGATGTCCACTGGAGATTCCTCCTTTCCTGAGACCAAATGTGGGCCTGTTTTTAAATGATTTTCACACAGATAGATTGCTTGTCTCCTGTGGTTTTACGACTTCAGTGACTTTAAGTAAACGATAGAGCTAACTCAAACACTAAAAATGGTTATATAAGTAAAAGATTCACTAAACTACAGCACTAAAAATGGTTATATTTCCTCAACATACTGCAGTGTAGTTATGCATGCCATTTACAAAATAGGTACGTAGGAATTAAGACTTTCACGAATAATTAAAGTTGTAGTTTATTATCAATAGCAGGAAATAAAAAACAATTAATTTTAATTTAAATAAATTATTAAATTAGTATATTTAAAATATATTTGAAGTATATTATATATATAGATATTTTATATAATTTTGAGATATAATTAATGACACTAATAATATAATAATATCAAAATGTAATAATAAAGCTCTGAAATATGAAATTAAAGAAGTATACTTTAAGTACACTCTAAGTATACTTGAAGTTGTTCCAAAAAAGTAGGTGTAATATACTAAAGTATACTATTAGTTGTATTTTTAAACAATTTAAATACTACTAAAGTATATTAAGTACAAAAAAAATTGTTCCAAAATAGCACAGTCTAAGTACATTGCTAAAAGTATACTAAAGTATGTTAAAATTTAGTATACTAAAGCATCCTTTTTTTTTTTTTACCAGGGTAAGCAACGCATGGCTTTGCTTGTGAGACATGTAGTCATGCAGGACTTTCGAGGGGCGTTTCTGGGCAGAGCTTGGTAAGGTCCATTAGATAGAGGATGTTTTAAAAAGATGCACGTGACAACAGTGTTGGTCCATAGCGTTCTGGGGTCCTTTAGCTCCCGCAACAAGAATTTAGTTGACCTTCATATGTCCTGTGTTTTGTTTTAGTCATTATTGTTACAATTAGTGTTTATGTGTGTGATAGGCGTGTTGGACATTTATTGAATGAGTCACGTCCCTTATCGGTTCAAAGCGGGACTCAACATTTAACAGCCAAATACAGGACGATTCCATATTTTAAGGGATGGGTGGCAACCCTACCTTTAAACTCAAAAACAAACTAAACTGACTGTCATGGACAAAGAAAATGCACTGAAAATGTTAACCACAGAATAACGTTTTGGCATAAAGTGGAATTTGGGACAAAACTGAAGCTTGAGATTGGATAGTAGCATTCCCTATATATTTTAAATGTGCATATATTTTAAAATTTTATATTCATTCTGTTATTTTTTGCTCAATGTACTGATTGCACAAATATTGCTCTACCATCATAATTTGGTCATTATATCAATCAAATTTTATTTGTATAGCACATTTCAGCAGCAAGGCATTTCAAAGTGCTTTACATAATTAAAATAAAAACATAATGTGACATTGAATTAAGAGTGAGAAAGAGATTTTTAAAAAAGAAGAAAAAAAGATTAAAAAAGATAAAAACATTAAAACCTGCACCCCTTTTATGACTTCAGTTAAACACCGTTTAACTGGGACTCTAACCCTCTGGGAATTTAGTCAAAAACACTGTTTGACAAGGACTCCAACCTTTCTACCTTTAGTCAAATCACTATGGCATGATAGTGTGCCATCTGTCGTGATAGCGACGTGCCATCTGTCAACAGATGGCACGACAGATAACGTGCCATCTTTAAAATTTAGCTTTAAAATTTTAAAGAGATTTTAAAGCAATCTCTTTAAAATTGCTTCAGAGCGCACTAATGTCATAGTTTAAAGGGGATTCTCCATCGATTTTCCTGTTGATTTCCTGATCTGAGCACTCTGTGTACACCATCAATATCCCATCAATATCTCACCTGAAAACCAGAAATCCAGTGTAGATCAGAGGGAAGAAGACCATGCAGACCAGCACCTTCCACACAGGATTGTTGACTGAAAGCTCACCACACCAAATCTTGGTAAGAAGAGCCTAGAGCACAAAGATCTTATCAAAATGTTTGTACAAAACATGGGGGCATGAAGGGAAAGAGGGGTAAAATATGGTTGTTTCCCTGCCAAAATAGGAGACTTGATAGGTATGGGCAGGTATTCAAAGCCACAAAAGGGACATCGAAGAAAACATGTGCTCTCATGCACACAAGAGTTAATCTTTTTGCTTCATTTGTCAGGGGCTCTGTACACCTTGGCATCCACCCTGTTATCAGGTTTTCTTCCAATATTTCCCTGAGTTTTGTTTTTGTATATCCCAATTGACTTCCTAACCCACATCATCATGCTTTTTAGGAGAGAAAGATTAGTTCGGGGTGAGTTTCAGTGTTAATTTTACACATATCATTTTGCACAGGCAAGAAGGTTAAATATGTTTGAAGTATCCATATTACATACAGGTTGACTGGCATTAGAACCTATTTGCATTCAAATTCAAATGCTTTTCAGATTATTATTTGTAAGAATAAAGAAAAAAAAATCAAGAAAATAACAACTGGTATCATTATACTTTCACATTCATGCACTACTTTGTGTTGGTCTCTAAGATAAAAATTCAACATTCCTGATTTATAAAATCTGAATAAAAATCTGTTTCACCTGAACACCTGATTGAGTCACAAAGTTTTTATTATTATTATGTTCTTTTTACCTCTGTCTTGTACCAATTGCGTGATCTTCATAGTGCTTAGCAAGCTCCAACATTCCCCGAGCTTCGTCTGCATCAATTGACTCCTCTGCCATTTTCTTCAGACTTTTACTGGCAGCCAGAGCAGCAGACATGCTGTCTCTGCACTGCACAGACACAAAGAAATGCAGAGTTACATACAACCCCCCACCAAAAAACATTTTAAAGACACTTTTGTTAAACATGTGTAGGAATTTTTAATCACCTGATCCCAGGCAATTTCAGCCAGCTCCTTGTTGTTCTGGACAACTACCAAAAGGAAAAGATCTCTGGCTGCATCCCTCTGAGTTTTGTCATCCCTCTGAGTGTCAGCTTTGCATCACTTAAAAAAATTCAGGGATTAAACTTTTGGGGGATTCACTAGTCAGGCATACTCTCTCTTAAGCTGGAAGACATTGCAGAGTAAGTGATTTCATGAAAGACTAAGAAATAAAAAAAAGTGTTGATGAAATACTTAAACATCTTACTGACATTTTGAACTTCCTTAATACCATGATTAAGGAAGGAAGTAAATAGTTTCTGGGTAAATATTTACGTTAAAGTAGTTTGTAGCTGAAGTTTGGATGGGAGTCTTCCTAACTGTATAGTTTATTCCCCTTTCACTGAGGACTGGTAAAAGGGACTATTTTAATGGTTTTAATTTCCAATCTCAATAAATACATCTTTAGAAGTAAGCATTTCTCCAATTGCATTTTTTATCTATACTTTTTTTTGGTAATTTTTGACTCTGTTTCCCTAAGGAATGTAAATTTTCTTCCTCCACAGTCAACTCAATCCCCAGTCCTTGCAGCCTGAATATGCATTTCAGTGTGCCATGTGGCATAGCTGGACATTATTGAAAAATTACGAATTGCAGGACCCAAATGTAGGGAGGAGCCAGGCAGTTGAAAGTCACTGGTTTGCTTAAAAAACTTACACAAACTAATATTCAGTAAGGAACCTAAAATAATATATTGGTACTTCACTCAACCATTGTAATTTACGTCGGGGTTACCTGGTCTTCATTCGGGCCACAATTCTCTCTCCAGGTCAGTTGCTGCCTTGTTCAGCTTTGATGGTTTATTCAAAGCTGAATAAACCATAGACGTGGCGTTCTGGCTCCTCCCCCTTGCCATAGCAATTGCGTTGTACCTCATCAGTCTCAAGTTGTGACAGCAGTTGCCGTTTGCAGATGTTGGAACACTGAGCTACTAGTTGTTTGGCAGTTAGTGTTGACTGGGGATGTCGAACTAATCATTCCTCCCACTGTCATTGCATGTAGCCTCTCTGACTAGGGTTGCTTGAGTAGTAGCATTCCAACAGATCCATGTTTTCACCTCTCGCCCATTTCCGTCTTGTTGTTCCAGTAGCCCATTTGTCATCAAGGTGCTCTGGTTCCCCAGCCTTGTTTGGACGGGCGACATCTGAGCCAGCATGTCATGCTTATTATCAATGTCTCTCATGGTATGAGGTCGGCTATATAGCTCAAAGGGTCTATATATATATATATATACATATATATATATATATTATATATATATAATATATATATATAAAATAAAATCCCTTATATAATTTTCCTTAATATATATATATATATATATATATATTATATATATATATACAATATATATAAATATATCCATATATATATATATATATAATATATATCTATATATATATATATATATATATATATATACATAAATTTCCTTCTCATCCTCTGAGCTCGGGTCCTCTACCAGAGGCCTGGGAGCTTGAGGGTTCTGCGCAGTATCTTGGCTGTGCCTAGTACTGCACATTTCTGGACTGAGATGTCTGATGTTGTTCCTGGGATCTGTTTTAGCCACTGCTCCAGTTTGGGGGTTTCTGCCCCGATGACTACAGGCACCACTGTGGTCTTCACCTTCCAGGTCTTTTCCAGTTCCTCCCTGAGGCCCTGGTATTTCTCCAGTTTCTCATGCTCCTTTTTCCTGATGTTGTAGTCACTTGGTATTGCTACATCCACCACAACTGCTTTCCTGTTCTTTATCAACCACCACAATGTCCGGTTGGTTCGCCATTACCATATATATATATATTATATATATATATCAAATAGGCTCCAATATATATATATTCAGAAAAAAACATACTCACAGATAATATTTCTTTTACTCCTCTTGACCAACTTGTATAAGAACAAGCATGTAGGCAGCTCTTGGTAGAGCTCACGAAGGGTCTCAACATTCAAGAAGTCCTTCAGAATCACACCGTTCTCTAGGAGCAGACTCACAAAATCAGGCCTAATCATGTCGCCAGTCAGAGCTAATTTCATAGGCTGGTGGAGGTCGTCGGACAAAATAAAGAAACAGAAAAAAAAGGTAGAACCTCATTTGGTTGGTGGAAAAATAACCACTTTGAAAAACTTTAATCTCATTTGAGATCTGATGTGATTTTTAATTATTTCAATCAAGCTCAATATCAGTAAGCCAGAAAAAAGGGAAATGAGATAATCTGGCTTCTTGCAAGTGCTAGCAATAGATGATTAAATGCACCACAAGCTAAAGAGTCCACAGTTATTTCAGTTATTTGCAAAAAAGAAGTTTAAAAGCCAGTGTCTGAAATTATATAGTTCAGTCAACTCTCATTTCACCTTATTTATTACCCTCTTTTATCAAATACAACAAATGTATAATTTGATTTAGACTTAAATTTAAATCACTGCAAAGTTTTACTTGTTTTTAGATTTATGGTCAAAGGAACTTCACAAATGAAGTAAACTAAATACATGTTTAAATTAAATATATGTTTTAAGTTCTGCTTAGATCATAACCAAACTTCTATATAAAGGATTTTTGTCTGATACCAATAATCTGTAACATTTTATTTGATGGGGTGTGCACAAGTCTGACATGACACTGTAGTAAACATAACACCCGTCATGAACATGAATGAATAAGTCTTCATAAATATTTATGACAGTTGTCATTCGGTAAATAATGACACTTTTAATGCAGAGTTGGCATTATTCAAAATGTCTTTGTTATGACAACTTGACATTTACCAAGAATCATTATCTATCATAAATATGTCATAATAGTTGTTAATTATCTAAATTTAAAATATTATGTATCTTTGTGTATTATTACATTACTATGTAATTTCTTATAAAGTTCTTCATTTAAATAATCCTAACATTTTACAGCAAGATGTCTACAAAGCACTCATGAACTTTGTATTTGGAACATTTTTCAGGACTGTTTTAAATAGTTCAATACACCACCTCTACCAGTGAAAGACAACAGTACACAAATAGGCGTGCAGTGTCTTGGTGAAGAAGAAATCTTCCATCTTGTTGGCCTCCTTAACTCTAGTTATAACCGTAAACATCATATGCCTCATGTCTATGGTTATAACGGCCAGACCTCCTGTTTAAAAAGAGGCCAAAGTTTGTCACCTAATATATATATTGAGGTATGTGTTTTATTAATTTTTCATTTTCTTAAAAAAAAAACATTGACTATGTTTCTCTTTCTTTGTAATGTTTGCTATGAGCAATTCGATCTAATGCTACCTTGCTGCAAGTTAATGTTAGCTAAAGTTATTAAACTCCACAACTGTAAGGCTGGCCTTTAATCTTAAATGTATTTAAAGGCAGGCAAATAGATTTTTTTCCATCCGATTTTAATCTATCAAATTAAAAGCTACTATGCTAGTCAAAGCTATCCTTTCTGTGCATTATTTAGCAACTTGGCTTATGTGACATGGTCCTTGTGTTCTTTGATTTGCTGACTTTAGCCACATAAAGACCCATTTAAGCCTAAGGCACATGTTTGGGGGTGGAGGTGGGGAAAAGGATGCTAATGAAGACGTACTTGATATGCTATTCCACATATCTCCTCCAGCTGCTCTTGGAGGTACCGAGATCAAGAAGGAATCTCAGAGGAGACAGATGATTGAGGCTTTCTCAATCATCTGTCCTAAGTTATGGAACGACTTGCCTTTGCGGGTCAGAGAGGCCCCTTCACTGTCCACTTTTAAAGCCTGTCTTAAAACCCATCTATTTTACTTGGCTTTCAACTCCAGCGGGATCTGGTTTGATATTGTGTTTGTTTTTAAACTGTAAGAGTTTTTATTTTTTTATTGTTATGTTGTGTTTTAATGTACAGCACCTCGTATCAGCTGTGGTTGTTTTAAAGTGCCTTATAAATAAGGTTGCTATGGTATGGTATGTTAACTAGACATTTGCCTCCCAGTCTACCATTCTGAGAGTGTACAGCAAGGGACATTCTTGGAATACAAAAACAAAAACAGAACACTTAGTAACCTATTCGTACAGTTTACTAACAACAAAAAGTTGATTTAGGGGTTTATTAATTAATTTGGTGCCTGGTGGCAGCCATAGAAGACATTAATTGGCCTGCTCTGATTTGATAAAATTGAGGAAAGTGAAGGTTTAACTTTTGCATCTTAGATCTTTGGTTTAAGAGGCAAATACACTTGTTTTGATTGTTAAATGGAGTCTTGCCATGCAAAAGTACAGAAATGTTAGGCACTGGTAGCTAATTTAGGCTTTTAAATCCAGAAATGCTAGCTTGGACCATACACTCCAGTAAAGCTAGATAATATAACTAAATAAGACAATTTCAGAAGGACAACCTTTTATCCAGAGGAAATAGGGCAGGTGGTCTAGCACTGCCTAGTGTCTATCTGTGCACATCCCTATGTGCTGTTTGAATCTCACATTTTTCAACATTTTTAACTAAGATTTTATAATATATGGCGTTGAAAGCCACACTGTTGTCAATCTGTTTGTTCTGACTCCATTTTGAGCTTCCTTTTCAATAAATGATTGACTTATTTAGATACATTGTTTGAAAGTATTTAGTTACTGTATGCTTTCATTGCAGTCATTTTAAATAAGATCTCAAAGCAAATATAAAGCTTTTTTCAACCTAAGGAGTGCTCTGAATCAAACCCACCTTCCACACGCTTTCCTCAGTGAAGATATGAGTCTCAGCTGAGTCGGCTCTGTTCCAGTCAATAGCCAGGTCCAGCAGCTTATTCCGTAACTTATCATGTGATCCACCAGTCTTCGAAGCTGATAATGAATATATACTGACAACCAAATGTCTTCAGGATATCTAGTGCACACACTTATGAACTTTTATTTAAGGCAAACAACTAGTATTTCAAGAACAGTTTAAAAACACAAAGTAGTGAAGTAGATTTGGCTGAGAAAAACAAAAATCCCATAGACAAAAGTTGATGAAGAAGATAATAGATGACCAGAAGTAACTCAGTAAGCTACGTTTTTACCCAATGATACAAAAAAAAAAAAAACTCATGAATGGAAACTTGAGAGAAAATATTTCAGACAGATGAATTATTATAAGATTAACATTAATGATCTGTTCATTTGTTTGGACTCACACAGTTTTAGTGCATGGAGCTTCTAAGAGGAAAAAACCATTAAGGTCCAAAAAACACTGTATCTATTTTGGGAACTAATATGATGGAAAAATCAGGTCAGATGGTGTACAAAGCAATTACAACACATTAACCAAGTCAATGGGGCCTCACAGCTAGCAATTCCCTGTGACTGCTTCTCTGACTAACAAATATAAACATGGGGTCTATGCAGGAATTTAAAGAGAATGTCAAAGGGATTAATACAAATACTTTCCACACTTTTTAGATTTTTATTTGAAAATGTAATTTAAGTATTAATAACATTCCAACTACTTTGTGGTGGTCTAGGCAATAAAATTAAGCACAGTGGTCTGTAGTTGTAGCATGATATTTTAAATACTTTTGTCGCCATAGTTACCTTTGAAAAGAGCTTCAAGGACTGCCTCATCCAAATTCTCTTGTCCATCTTTCCTTGCTCTGGATATTGTCAGTAATTCACGCTTCTTGAGGATCTCCTGAATCTAGAAACAGAGAAGACAAATGTCCTCTAGACCCACAGTGCTGTTGTAAAAGTTTTACTTTATGACCACAACATTTAAAGAAGAAATATATCAACATATCACATGACATAATTTACTGAACCAGAAGATTCAGTACATCAGATTAAATTTTTTTCTTATTGAATCAATGCTGTTTTGTGGTCGAATTCTAATGATTGAAATGCCAATGCTAATCAAGTGTTTTTCAACACTGGTCCTCAAGG
The DNA here is from genome assembly GCA_033032245.1 of Poecilia picta. Classification (NCBI taxonomy): domain Eukaryota; kingdom Metazoa; phylum Chordata; class Actinopteri; order Cyprinodontiformes; family Poeciliidae; genus Poecilia; species Poecilia picta. The sequence continues at coordinate 32,912,492 of CM065354.1, read as the reverse complement.
AACACTGCCCTGCAAGTTTTAGGGTTAGGGTTAGGTTAGCACAGCACACACAATTTCAATTGATGGCTGATTAACAGATGAATTGCAATCATCTGAATAAGGTGTGTCAATGCAGGGAATATCTAAAGCATATAACTCAGTGTGTCTTAAGTACCAGGGTTGGGAAACACTGGTAATCAAAGTTGAATCAATGTATCCTGTTTGCCGCACGCCTTGTCCTCCTCAACCCTGCTTCTCTTTGAGCTCTGGGTACTTGGGTTTAATAAAACATCTCCACTATATATAAATCGGTCTGGTCTCCTTGTTCTGTGTCTTATGTGGACTGTAACGGTGTGTCCATATTCATTTAACTTTGAGTGTACAACGGGAAATGCACAATTTTTGTTTGTTCTCGGATCTACAACCAGCACATTATTTAATATTTCAATGTGTTTTAAAACTTCTCGGATGTTTTTTACCAGCATCTTTCAGCTGTTTTTAATTTGTTCAACTGCTGCTAGGCAGGTTGACCCAAAGCTGACTGCAGCAAAACAATCAAGAAGTGGCTTTGTTATGTTCCAGAGCAGAAAGAAGGCATCAAGGAACCAAAGTGATGTCAACCAGGCTCTAACGCCGAAGGAGAGCCCTAAGTGAACCTCCGAGCGCTTGAGGAGGGAGAGCTAGAGACATCTGGCTGAAATTAGCGTTCATAAATCGGATTAACCTTGAGCTAAACGCCGCTTACACCGTGGAGCTCCAATATCCAATTTGAAGCTAACTTCACTGTTGTTAAGGTTTCCACCTTTCAGAAATCAAAATAAGGGACGGCCACCACGGCGTGTCACCCTACTTTCATGGGGTGGGATGGCCGCAACAGCGATAGACAATATTTATAACAGTGTTTTTGTTTTTAAAAAGTAATCCAGAGGGGGTGCTGTGGTGGCGCAGGGTCAAAGCACAACCCACATTTTGAGGCCTTAGTCATTGTGGCGGTGGTTGCAGGCTGCATGTCTTCCTGCATGCAGTTTGACCCAGTTTGATACTTATCAAAGTAGTTTGACACTTTCCTGTCAAACTACTTCCAAATAAAGGCAACTATAGCCAACAAAATCTTAAAAAAATAATGAGTGATCCATAGAGCAATCATTCATACACAGAGTACTCCAAATTTGTACTCCAAAGAAGAAATAGAGTAGCATACTTAAACATGTTTAATTAAGCAAATGTAAAATGTGTTTGGTAAACTGCTCACTGAGTAGCGGATCATAATACCTAATTTAATAATCAAAATGTGTCCTCAAACGGGCTCCAAAAGTATAAAAGTTATATGAAAATTCTGGTGTTGTAAAGAGTATTACTAAAATATTTATACCAATGAGTTATGTTTGGAGGCTGGTTCTAGATCAAATTTACCACGAGGGCCAGGGTAGTCAATGTTTTTCCATGGCAACACTTAAAAGGAATGAAACAAAAACAGAGCAATATTTAATCAATATTTGATATATCAAGTAAGTCAAAGAGCCACTTGTGTCTCCAGAGATACAGGTTGTTGCAGAGCTCTGATCCAGCAGATGGAAAGTATGATCCTGTCTCAATACAGCAGCTAAAAGTGCAGAACTATAATTTTTAATTCATTGATAAAGTTAAATTGTGAAGGTAAAAAAAATCCACCTCTGAATATTAACAAAATACTTTTATTTAGCATAATTTCTTCTGTACCCCATTGATCCCCATAGAACCGCCTCTGGGTAGCAGGTCTGTGTCTGACATTAATAATACATTAAATGAACACTGAATTAATAAAATATGTCAAAATTTCTTAATAAAACAAACAGAAAGCTCCAACAAATTTTTTTAAAGTAGGACATATTTATGTATTTACTGTTAATCTCTTAGTATGATTTGTTCTTTAAATGACCATTTGTAAAATGTAAAATTTATTGATCTACTCTGTCAATATGTAACCTTAAGGTGTGTAAAGAGGTGAAATATTTAGGTATTGTTGTGACTAGAGACAAATCTCGCTCTGATAAGCTTAATATAAGCGACAATGTAGATAAATGTAAACTAATTTTAAATCAATGGCTGCAAAAAGATCTCTCAGTTTTCGGTAGAATACTTTTAACTAAAATGGAGAGTTATTCTAGACTTATTTATCCGGCTTACTCTTTACCTCTATCAAGGAAAATAATTAAGAATATTAATTGTAGTGACCATTTGCCCCAAAATTAAATTCAAAATTAAAAAAATTCAAAGCTCAAAGGTGATCGAAACAAAAGGTGAATCAAACTCAAATAGTCACTTGATGCACTGTGGGTTCTGGTTTACGCAGCAAAAGAAGTTAAAGTCAAAATATAATTATGTGGTTTTATTCTTTGGTCCATGCAAAAAGGCTACAGGCTTGTGTTCAAATTCCTGTACCTGATCGCTGACTAACAAAAAAAAAACCATGTGACTATCTGGCTGGTAAAAAACCTTGTAACCACCCACGTGCATAATAAGCTACCTAAGACCCACCTATTTATACAGTGAAATACCCACATCCCAACCTGAAATCAATTAACTTATTAAGTGAATTACTAACCAAAAAACTCATTCTAAATAATAAAAATTCTAACGATAAATCAACTAAGAAAACAAACAAATGCTAAAAATAAACTAAACAATTTAAATTCTAAGTTTTAACCAAACAATGGGAAAATAGCTCCTACATTAATAGTTTAAATTTCAACTTTATTTGGAGAAATAAATGTCATTATATTGCAAAACAGGATTTGATTAAATCTTATGAAGATGGTGGAGCCAATGCCATAGATTTTGATGTTATGACTGGAATGTTAAAAATAAAATGGCTCAAATTGTGTTCGCAGAATCCAAATTCCATTTGGTTTGTTATTCCCAATATGGTCTTTAAAAATTTGGGTGGACTTGATTCCTTTGAATGAAATGAAATTTTTTATTCGAACATGATACAAGTATAAAAATAAGCTAGTGCACAGTAACAAGAAGTGCATAAAAAAAAAGAAGAAAGATACAGTTTTTGTCTCAGTTAACATATCATGGTCGAAATGGGGTAGGAAGAAGTGAGAACTTATTAACTCCTACCTCCTAAGCACATGAAAACTTTAGAGTACTACCATCAAAAAAAAAAAATCAAAAATCAAAGTCAACGTGGCAGTCAACAGTTACTAATATTTACATATACATTTTCCCTTATTATGCTGGTTTGTCTTTCAACCAAAATTGTCATCTTCAATACACACATTATTGCTTTCTCTCACCCATATGTCTATATCTGTTGAAAATGACCTCCTTGTATTTTATTTTGAATTGTATTAAACTATTGCTTTGTTTCAAATATTCATTTAACTTGTTCCATAACTTTACACCTTTAATTGAAATACAGAAGCTTTTTCTTGTTGTTCGCAAACTGTGGATCTTTAAGTTTGAGAGACCCCTTAAGTTATAGCCTCCTTCTCTTTCAGAAAACATGCTCTCTATGTGCTCAGGTAGCAACTTTTTAGATACTTTGAACATAAATTGAGCCATTTTAAATTCTACAAGCTTGTCAAATTTGAGAATTCTGGATTTTATGAACAGTGGGTTTGTGTGCTCATAATAACCAACATTATGGATAATTCTAGTGGCTCGTTTCTGTAGGATGGTTACCGGATGTAAAGAGCTCTTGTAAGTAGCTCCCCACGTTTCACAGCAATATGATAGATATGGTAAAATCAGAGAGTTATATAGAATATGAAGTGATTCAGCATTCAGTACATGTCTAGCTCTAGCCAGTATGGATATGCTTCTACTGAGTTTACTCTGTAAATGTTTAATATGAGGTTTCCAACTGATTTTGTCATCTATTATTACACCGAGGAACTTATTAGCAAAAACCCTTTCTAGAGTTACGTCCTCTATTTGAACTTGGATTTCAGTATTTTTGTAACAGTTCCCAAAAACCATGATTTTAGTCTTGTCCAAATTTAGTGATAATTTGTTATTGTTAAACCATATCTTTAACTTACTGATCTCTGAGGTGACTGTTGAGAGAAGATGCTCTAAATTTTTGCCAGAGGCTAGAATATTTGTGTCATCAGTGAATAATATAAATTTTAATACATTAGACACTGTACTTATATCATTTATATAAAGATTAAATAGAACTGGTCCCAGTACTGATCCTTGTGGTACTCCACAGACAATCTCCAGCCAGTCAGATTCCACATCTCCCAATTTCACAAATTGTTTTCGGCTCTTTAAATAACTCCTCATCCAGTCCAAAACTACTCCCCTAATTCCATAGCGTTCTAATTTTTTAAGTAGTATTTCATGATTTATTGTGTCAAAAGCTTTCTTTAGATCTATAAATATCCCTACTGCCAGTTTCTTACTATCTGTTGCATTGGTTATTTCTTCTATTAAGTCAATTACGGCCAGCGATGTTGACCAGTTTGCTCTGAATCCATATTGACTGCTACTAAGTAGCGAATGTTTTTCTATAAATTGTTCCACTCTTTTCTTAAAGAGTTTTTCCAGGATTTTAGAAAATTGTGGGAGAAGAGAGACAGGCCTGTAGTTAGTGAAGAGGTGATTGTTGCCAGTTTTATACATTGGTTTGACCTTAGCTATTTTCATTTTGTTGGGAAATGATCCCGTTTGAAATGATAAATTGCAAATATAAGTTAAGGATTTAGAGATTCCTTTGATTACTATTTTAATAGTTTTCATGTCCAGATCATCACAGTCAGTGGATGTTTTATTTTTACATTTATTCACAATGTCTATGATTTCTTCCTCTAGTGCAGGGTTGAGATATATGGACCTGGGATTATTCTCAATTTGGTATTGCTGAGTTGCAGTTTTTGTAGTCGGTATTTTTTCTGCTAATTGAGGTCCTATATTAACAAAATAACTATTGAATTTATTGACGACATTTTCAAATCAGTAATATTCTGTTCATTATCTAGAAAATAGTGTGGATAGTTGTTATTGTTAGAAGATTTTCTAATAACTCTATTTAAAATATTCCATGTTTCTTTAATGTTGTTTTTATTACTATCCAGTAATTTATGATAATAGTCCTTTTTACATGTTTTTATAATATTAGTTAACTTATTTTTATAATTCTTATATTTGATTTCTGATTCAGACATTCTATTCTATGTTTTAGAAATTCTCTATAAAGTTTGTTTTTCTTTTTACATGCCTTTTGTATTCCTTTTGTGATCCACTGTTCATTTTTTTGACTGCTTTTCCTCTTATGTTGTTTGATTGGGCAGTGCTTGTTATATAGTATTTTAAATGTTTTTAAAAATTCTTCATATGCTGAATTCACATCATTCATTCTATATATTAATCTCCAATCATAGGCCAATAACTCAGCTTCTAGAGCTTTTAATGTCTCTTCAGACGTAACCCGTCTGTAATGCGTCTCTATTTTTTGATCGTCCTTTTTGCCCTTACAGTCGTAGACTATGAATACTGGTAAGTGATCAGTTATATCATTCATTAATAATCCACTAGTTAAATTATGTTCCAGAACATTTGTAAAAATATTATCAATTAAGGTAGCGCAGTGCAATGTAATGCGACTGGGCCTGGTGATTTTAGGATACAGGCTTAGACTGAACATGGTGTTAATAAATTCTTCAGTCATTCTATGTTTGTTTGGATTAAGAAGGTCAACGTTGAAATCCCCACAGAAAAATGTTATTTTTTGATTAATTGTTAAAAAATTTTCTTCTATCCAGTTGTTGAGTGCTTCAATATTTGATCCAGGGGTTCTATAAATGCAACTCACTAAGACATTTTTCTTTTTTTCCACGAGTATTTCTATAGTCACACATTCAAACATGTTGTCCATGACAGTTGACATTGTTTCGATCAACTTATAATTAATCTTCTTGTCAACAAATAAAGCTACTCCTCCTCCATTTTTGTTTTCTCTGTTCTTACAAACGATTTCATAACCATTGATTTCAAAGTCTATGCCCTTGTCACTATTGAGCCAAGTTTCTGATAAGGCAATAACATTGAAGGTCTGTGAAAGTTGCTGGAGGTACTGTTTGATGCTGTCAAAATTTGCATGAAGGCTTCTGCTATTAAAGTGAATTATTGACAGCTTTTGTTCCGTTTTAATCCTATTGTTGAACTGATCATCGCTGTAATAGTGACAACTGTCATTGATGACATTATAGAAGTTGTTGTCAGGATCAATGTCATTTTCAATATCTTGCTGATGATAGTTTCTGTGTTGGAATACGGGTAGCTCTATATCCTCATAGGCCGCGATCTGATGCATGTTTGTCTTTCAGAGGTGAACGTCAGCTGTGTCTGGTTGTCTGTCAAACATTGTTGGATTATTTAGGGGTACTAGTACGAGGATGGGTGATCAACTTATCATAACGTAGGTAAGCAATGTCCCCTCTTTGACGTGCTGCTTTCAAGTCCGGCATTAGTTCCGCCCTCCTTTTCCTTACTGCCTCTGTGAAGTCTTCATTAATGAAAATCTTAGATCCCTTAAGGTCCTTGGTGCGCTGCAGAATAGTTGATCTGTCCTTGTATCGTAAAAACTTGACAACAATGGGCCTGGGTCTGTCTCCTCTAGGTTTACCTGTGTGGTGAGCTCTCTCCATCTCAATCTTATGTTGAAAGTTTAGCTTTTCAGTTAGAATAGTTTTCACTTTCTCCTCAGTCTCAGCCCAAGTCTTATTTGGTGATTCAGTAATTCCATCAAAAACCAAATGGTTTCTCCTTGATTGCCCCTCAAGGTACTCCATTTTATCAGTGATAGTCATCATGCCCTCACATACTTTAAATATGTCTGACTGCAGCGTGTCACTTCGGTCCTTGTGCTTAGCACTTTCTACTTTAATATCGTCAACTTCTTTCTGTGTAAATTGCAGGCTGGTTTTAATGTCCTGTAGTTCTCGTGTCATTGCGTCCATTCTGGTGTTAGTAGTGTCCACAATGATTTTAACAAAACCTTTAAAATTGTCCTGTTGTTGTTGGAGTAACTACATATACATTTCCTTTTGCTGGCTCAGCAGCTCTTTGACTTGTGTGAGTGATACGTAGTCCACATCTTGTCTCCGTCGGTCTTGGATCCTTTTGGAGGCATTATTTCGCTTGTTTTTGCCGGTCGCTTCCTTAAGGCTCCTGCTCAGCAGTTGGAGGCCACCGCGCTGTCGCTCTGTAAACACAGACACCTGCTGTCAATCCAACGTGTCGCTTTCCACTGGTTGTTTTCTCGGTTAGCTGCCGGACGTTGGCCTCGGCCTGGTTAGCAGCCGCGATGTTAGCAAGCTAGTTGCTTGTCGAAGAATCAGCATCTGATCCGCAGCACATCTTAACATTTCCTGTTAAGATGTGATTTTGATATTAGAAGATTACCTGTTAAACTTTAAGATTTTCATCAACAGGCTCTTTTGTATTGGAAGCTCATCTTTAAACACAACTTCACTCCACATAACACTCCAATTTGGAACAATAGATATATATTGATCAATAGAAAATCGTTTTTTTATTGAGAACTGGTTTCGTAAAGGTGTGCGGGCTGTTGCTCACTTTTTGGATGCAAAGGGTAACATTTTACAGCATTCTGAGTTTTGTGATAAATTTCAATTATATTGTACCCAGGCAAAATACAAAAAAATCATCAAAGCCTTCCCTCGTCAGCTTGTATCCATGGTCAGACAAGATTTATTGTATTCTAGGGTTTGTCCTCGTTTAAGGACTCTTTTGATTGAAAATGTTGATTTTTGTGATGTCAAATGCAATAATAAGTTTATAAGAAGCTGTTTATCCAGTTATTGTGCCACTGTTGTGCTTAAAAGAGAGTATATTCTTAGAGACTTCAACAAAGAACAAATTAAAAAGATTAGATCAAAATATTTATGTTTTCCGCTTCCTGCCAAAATAAAAGATATGCAATTTAAAATTTTAAACAAAATCTATCCAACTAAAAACTTCTTGAGACACAGATTTAGAATGGATGTGGATAAGTGTGGATTCTGTGAAAAAGTTACTGAAGATTTAAATCACCTGTTTTTCACGTGTGAAGTGGTTCAGTCTTTTTGGCAAGATCTTCATCAGTTTATTCTCAGCCATGGTATACAATTAGATGACATAACCATACAAGATGTTAAATTCGGTATCTTCATCAATGATCACCTCATTGACTATGGAATAAATAATGTTTTATTGTTAGCTAAATTTCATATACACAAATGTCGCTTCTCTAAAACCATTCCTAACTTTAGACAGTGGATGAATGATTTAAAATTGTTTTTTTTTTTTTTTTTTCATTTTCTTTTCCTATGTCCCAGTTGTCTGGCTCTGTTGACTTTGTTCTGTGATCTTATAATGTATACATTACGGTACCTTTATGGAGCTGAGTGTATGTGTATATTATATAATAATAATAAAAAAAAAACATGAAAAAAATAAATAACTTAGCAGCCTTCGTCCCCCATGCTCCTTTTGTGACACACATTTCATTTCCATCGGTTGTCGAATTTGAACAGCTTCTGTTATCTTCCCTGCTTCGAGTTTTTTCTTCTCTGTGGTGTTTTTTAAATAAATGAAAATGTGCAATACCGCCACCATCTGGTCTGGAGTATGAACTGGCGCCGTTGATTAAAAGGTTTTTACATCACACATCTGAAAATTGATTGGGTACTTTCTTAAAAATTACATCATGATTATCCTTTTTTTATGGTATGCAATTTTAATAAATAGTAAAAGATTATTAAGGCACTTAAAAGTTCATATATATATATATTCATTCAGATTTTGTTCACTTAAAGTATACTTTTATTTAATATATTAAAGAGTATTTTGGTACAATTATGTTTAAGTGTTTTTAGAGTACTAATTTCGAAATTGGTACAAGTGTATTTTTAGTATACTTCAGATATACTTATAAGTAGTACACTTAATAATTAGGATACATAAGTGTACTTTCACAAATGAAATTATGTTTGAAGTATACTAAACTATACTTTTTTTTTTTTTACCAGGGTAGCTTCTAGATGGAATTTTTCATCTTGATTGACTCTCTGCAGACTATTTCTGAGTCGATTAGGTTAACATTTCTGCCGGATTTTCACAAAATATCAGCCACGACAATGGGCAAGGGGAACCAACATGTTCATGTCATCTTTTTTGGATGACATCAAGGTGTTTTAGCCACGCGATTCCTCCAACATTGTGCGCGTCACAGGGAAAAGCTACCGGTTGATGAGGGACACAGCAGATCCTCACACCCTCAGCATAAATATAGCTGTGGACAAGATCACTGACGCTTATTGTTCTTGCAAAGCTGGGTAAGTCGGGCATTCATGGTTTTGAGGGTTCGATTGTACCTAGGCCTTATTCATGGTACTCGGTGGCTAGCACGATTAGCGTGACTAACATGATTACAGTTTAGTAAAAAGTCTTTTCAGGTAAAATAAAATCTTTAATGTATGTCAGATATGGTACACATTGCATATTGATCTGTTCAGGTAATGTAAGACTGTAACAGACAGGCTTCAAGGTGTAGAAGTTGTATCGGTACTGCCAGTACTTGGCTAAAAGGTTTTCATAATGGATGTGTTTTGTATTGACTATTTTTTTAAATCACTAAACACAAAGAAAGCAAAGCAAAAATACTTATATATATATATAGCTGACTGAATAGCTCAATGACTGACTAGGGTTACTTGAGTAGTAGCATTCCAACAGATTCATGTTTTCACCTCTCGCTCATTTCCGTCTTGTTCCAGTAGCCCATTTTTCATCTAGGTGCTCTGGTTCCCCAGCACCTGACGCAGACCTTGTTTGGCCGGGCAACGTCTGAGCTGGCACGTCATGCTTATCAATGTCTCTCATGGTATGAGGTAGGCTATATAGCTCCAAGGGTCTTGCCTAAGGACCCACACAGATAGCTCAATTGACTGTTGTAACTTCAGCCCCAGCTTGGATTTGAACCCGGGTCTCCCAGGTGGAAGACTGGTGACTTACCCATTGAGATGAAAAATGGGCTACTGGAACAAGACGGAAATGGGCGAGAGGTGAAAACATGGATCTGTTGGAATGCTACTACTCAAGTAACCCTAATCAGAGGGGCTACATGCAAAGACTGTGGGAGGAATGGTTACTTCGACATCCCCACTCAACACTAACTGCTAAGCAACTAGTGGCTCAGTGTTTCAACATCCGCAAACGGCAACTGCTGTCACAACTTGAGATTGACGAGGTACAACACAAATGCTACGGCAAAGGGGAGGAGCCAGGACGCCAGGTCAGAGGGGAGTTAACTACCCACCCAGAGACTGAGTATGTAGCCCCAGTAATGAACCAACCATCAAAGCTGAACGAGCCAACTATCAGAGCTCCAAATGGGTGCAATGAAAAGATCAGTACCCAAGAAGTACAGCCAGATGTCCATACCAGAAGCACTCGAAACTGCCAAACAAAGGCTCCAAGACTTGGCCAGCCGCCTGAAGAGATACACAAGAGAGAATGAAGCCAGGAGGATTAACCGTCTCTTCCACACCCAACCAGCTAAAGTGTACTCTCAATGGCAGGGCACCAATAACATAGCAGACCCACCAAGGCTGGAGACTGAACAATACTGGAAAGGCATATGGGAAAGGGAGGAGACCCACAACAGCAATGCAAAGTGGCTAACCTCTCTACGAGGGGACCACAGCAACCTCCCTGAACAAGCCCCGGTAACCATCACTGTGGCAGATGTCCAAGAAAGAGTCTCGGGTATGAAAAACTGGACAGCACCAGGACCTGACATGATCCATGCCTACTGGCTAAAGAAACTCACTGCCCTCTGTTACAACCCCACCCTAAAATCCCTAATGTAAATTCTGGCACTGGGTTTAACATAAAATAAAGAGTAATCCAAACAGTTGATGAGTAACAAAAATATAATTTATTTTACAATTCTGCTAAAACTACAAGAAGAAAGAAAAACACAGGGGAGCTTGATGCTTCAGGGTCTCCAAGGCCAAAATAACAAACAAAACAACCCCTTATAACTATAAAATAAAACCACTACTTTCTAAAGGAGAACTAAAAGAAAATACAAAACCTAAGCTCCCTTACTAACCAAAAAACAGGAGAAAACAGGTCACAACAAAAATGGCAGAGAACCCCTACCAGCTTCCACCTTTGAACAAAAACATGTCTTGGACAATTGTTCACAAAGTTGCTCACAGCAAGCTCAGATCACGTCACGCACAAAGTCAGCTCTCAAAGGATCACAAATCAAGGCCCAGGACAAACAGAAGGAGGGATCTGGCATCTCCAGCTTGCTGCTTCTTATTGGGTGGCTGACGAGCCCCAATACACTTCACCTGCAGCAATCAGGCAGAACTGAAACAATAAAAACATGGAGCACTCTCAAAAAGAGAGCCCCTAGAGGTCAGTGACCGTAACACCCTCCCCCATAAAATCCTTCATAAAATGAAGACATTTCTTTAGGTTACATCATCTTCCATAGTGAGATAAGCAGCCCTATATCCTGGAAAGTAAATCAGCAATTATGTTTTCAGCCCCTTTCTTATGCCTGATGTCCAGGTTATATTCTTGGGCCAATAAAGCCCACCACATTAACCGCTGGTTGTGGTTATACATGTGATGCAGAAAGACTAGTGGGTTATGGTTGGTATAGACTATAACAGGACTTGTTAAACTTCAAAATGCTGCAAAGCCAGTAGCACGGTTAATGTTTCTTTCTCGGTTGTGGAATAGTTCAATTGATGAGATTTGAACTTAGCTGAGTAGTAGGAAACTGGGTGACTGATGTCATCTGGTCCATCTTCGGAGTAACACCGCTCCAGCCCCAGTGGCGCTTGCATCCACTTCCAACTTGAAGGGCTTGTTGAAATCTGGAGCTGCTAATACAGGAGCACTGCATAAAAAGGACTTTGCACAGTCAAACGCATGTTGACATTCAGTAGTCCACACAAATGGTTCCTTTGGACTAAAAAGTTTTGTCAAAGGAGCCACCACCATTGAGAAGTTTCTGCAGAAACACATATAATAGCCAACTAAACCCAAGAACCACCGGAGCTCACGTCTGGGGCTGGGCACAGGGTAGCTTAGGATAGCCTCCACCTTTGCATTTACTGGACGTACATGGCCCACTTCCTTTCCAAGGTATGTCACCACTGCTTTGGCAAACTCGCATTTTGCCAGATTCAAGGTGAGTGAGGCTTGAGCTAGATGTGCAAACACAGTTTTCAAGGTGTTAATATGATCAGTCCAGGAAGATGAATAGATTACAATGTCATTAAAATAGACATTACAGTTCTTAATGTCTCCTAATATAGTGTTAATCAGCCGCTGGGATCTAGCTGGTGCATTTCGCATTCCAAATGCCATCACTGTGTATTGTAGGAAGTAGTCTGGTGTGACGAAAGCTGAAATGTCAGAAGCTCTGGAAGTCAGGGGAACTTGCCAGTATCCCTTGATCAGATCTAATTTGGTTATATAGATGGCTGCACCAATGCTGTCTATGCAGTCTTCCATACTCGGCAATGGATGCGAATCAGGGACTGTAACTGCATTTACTCTTCGAAAGTCTGTACAGAAACTTTGAGAACCATTTGACTTTGGTGTCAGAAGACAGGAGAGCTCCAGGAGCTACGACTTTGCTTAGCTAAACCATTTTTCAGTAAATACTGAACCTCCTTTTTTCATCATTTCCCTCTTGACTGGAGGACAGCTGTATGCATGCTGCTTAATGGGGGATGCATCACCCACATCAATGTCATGCTCCAGTATCAAGGTCTTAGAGGGCACATCTCCAAAAAGTGCAGGATACAGCTGGATCAGTCTTTCACTTCCTCCTTCTCACCCCTGGGAAGATAGGACAGATATGCATCCAAAGACTCAAGAATGACAGAGTTTGAAAACCTACCACAGTGGCCATCTTCACACTTTTTCAAACCGTCATGGTGGGCATCTCCAAGCACAAAAGAAATTGATGCATGTTTTGTAGAGTTCTCACAACACGTGTCCTTGCGATCATTTTCTCTGGAATGAAACAACTTCAACATTTTGATATGACACAGACGCGTTTGGCGCCTCCTATCAGAAGTATGAACAATGTAGTCTGTGTCACTGACTTTGCTTTTTACCACATATGGGCCAGCAAACTGGGCTGAAAGAGATGGCCCAGGTGTGGCTACCAACATGAGCACTTTGTCACCTGGTTCAAACGATCGCTGTGCAGTCTTTTTGTCATATAGATGTTTCATTCTCTCTTGGGCAGCCGGCAGAGACTTTCTTGCTATCGAACAAGCATGATATAGACGTTCCCGACACTTTGTGACAAATTCTAGAACATTGGATTGTGGCTGCGTCTCAGCAGACAGGAGTTGTTCTTTCAGAACCTTCAGTGGTCCTCTGACACTATGCCCAAAAACCAGTTCAGCAGGGCTAAAACCTAGAGACTCTTGTTTAGCCTCTCTGGCTGCAAACAGCAGAAAAGGAAGTCTTTCATCCCAGCTTTTGTCTGTTTCATGGCCATGATAGTCTGATGCCATCTCTCTAGAGAGCCTTGTGACTGGGGGTGGTAAGGACTAGAGGGTATGTGTTTAATGCCAAAAGACTGTAGTGTCTGCTGGAAGATTTTGGATAGAAAATTGCTGCCTTGGTCAGTTTGTATAACTTTAGGCAGACCAAAAGTAGCAAAAAACTTCAAAAGAGCTTTAGTTATGGTAGGTGTTGTGATTTTTCTTAGTGGGATGGCTTCAGGTAAATGAGTGGCAGCACATGACAGTCAAGAGAAACTGGTTACCAGCCTTTGTTCTGGGCAGGGGACTGTTGAGGAAATATAATCATTTTTAGTGTTTAGGAAATATAACCATTTTTTAGTGTTAGCTGAATCTTTTACTTAATTTTGAATAGGTTTGTGTTAGTGATTTCAAAAACAGGGACAACCCTGGCCGGGATAAGTATTCAAAGATACCAACCTTGTGGTTTGTGTCACACAAGATAGGAGGTTGTAAAGTAATATATCTTTGGAGGTAGATGTTACTATCTCTTTTAAACATCTTGGGAGACAAGAATTTGCCCAGGTCATGGGAGGAGGAAAAAGCCTTTAGTGAACATCTGGCATGGTTAAACATTTGAACCATTAACATTGTAAAAGACTTATCTTAGTATTGCATGCTTTGACTGAAAAGTGTATTATTTAGTTTTAGAATTGATTTATTCAATGAGGAATGTATTTGAGAATGTTTAGGATTGTTTAATTCTTACTCGAATATTAGATTAGATTAGAAAACAGGAATTGTACCTGATTATTTTCTATCTGTCTATATATTGTTTTAATGAAACATCAGGACGGACTTTGGAGAGAGAGACAGAACAAAAACATATTACTTTCTGGAAGATAACCTTTTATTGAATTAAAATACAGAATTAAAGATTTGTTCCTGGCAGAGAGGAAGACAAAACCAGAGTTTTACAGCTATCTGTGAAATTCCTTAATTTGTTTCTCTTTGCCTAAAAGGCATGAAGCCAGATAGTGGGAGAAATAAATTTAGAATAAAGAAAGTCTCCAGAAACATTATGTTATAAGAGGTAACATGATTTAGTAAAATAACCTGAGTATAGTTTTAAGATTTATAACTTATTCTGTCCTATTGATCTGTAGTTTACCATTAAGAGCACACATCTGCTCTTTTTGTCTGATTAAGTGGGGAGTGCTAGTTGTCTTTCCCTTGACTTCGGGGGCCATAAAACAGCAGGAATTTGGGGGGTCTTCTTCTGCCTTAGCTAAAACAAGAAAAAAAAGGAAGAAGCTTTTCCCTGACTTTTAGAACAAATTGCAGGGAGGTTCTATCTTCGGGACAACGGTCAGAGACGGCTTCCAGTTGGTTGAGCAGAGATACGCCTTGTTTGAATATATTAAGGAGGAGAGCACGCCTACAAGGATAAAAGTTTATGCTCTAGGGAAAATAATTCAGAAATAATAGCTGATCTCAGTTGTTTCTCCGAGGACATGTCCTTGATGTTTTGTCCGTCTTGTTGTCTTAGGTAACCAATGTATGTCTCTGTGTTTCTGTATTACTCTGTTCTGTCTTTTACTTTCTGTTGATTGGATTAAATTCTGTACTTCTATGACGACAACACGCATTGTTGTGATTGCTGTCCCCACACGTGGTCGAGAGAGAGAAAAGGACCCGGGATCTAAGGAAAAAGCAGTTGTTTGTCCTAAATTTAATCGTTGTAAATATTTTCTTCCTTAACAGGACCCACATAGGTTTTAGTAATTCCCAAGTGACCTGACCATGAGTGGTCATGTGCCAACTGCAGTATTTGTTCCCGATAACCTTGAGGAATGACAATTTGTTGTACTACTCCCCAATCCTCCTCAATACCCTGCTGTTGCAAGGCAGGCCTTGAGATCCGTTTTCTCATAAGTAATCCATTCTCCACATAAAACATATGAGTCTTATTGCCATTTACTGAATCATTCAACCCTTCAAAGCATTTAGTGAGTGTTTCATCATTTTTCTGATCTTGGCTCAAACTCTCACGTGATATTGATGGTGGGAGAAAAACCTCAGTCTTTGGAGTGAAGTTGTCCTTGATAGGCACCAATTCTGAAGAGTCCTCTGTGCGCAGCTTGTCCTCCATCAAAGCAGAGCCAAGAACAGAGTCATCCAAGTTCACTTCCTTCAGCTTGCGAGCTTGAGACCTGGTAAGAGCACTGACAGCAAACACATCAGGATGGGACTTCAACATCTCATCTTCACCCATCATGCAACTGGGATTATCCAGCACCTCAGGAATAGGAAGTACCTTGTCTCCAGCAAGATCATTTCCCATTATAAATTCAACCCCCTGAACAGGGAATGAGTTTCTCACCGCAACTTTGAAGAATCCAGAGGCCAACTTGGATTTTATGTAAACATGATGTAACGGTGCCGGTACATACGCCATTCCAATTCCTTGTACTATTGTACTTGCATTACAGGAGGTATCAGCGTTGAATGGCAGAAGGCTGGACAGAATGAATGACTGGGAACCGCCGGTGTCCCTCAGTATCCTCACTGGTTTCTCCTCCTCTGAACGTCCTGTTAGGGAGACAAGACCATCAAAAATGAAGGGCTTAAAATACTCATCAGGTTCACTCAGGTTAGAGAGATCTGGAGTGGACCTCAGGGTTTTGACTAGGCCAACCCCTTTAGCTGGTTTTGGTGGTTGGGGTGCCTGTTTACGTTTCAGGGCCAAACAGTCAGAAACAATATGCCCCATTTTATGGCAATAAAAGCATTGTCTCTCTGATTTGGAAATTGGAGCGTTCTTAACCTGAGATTGTGGCACATCTTTCCATGTCTTGTCACAAGAAGGTTGGTCAGATTTACACACAACATTTTTGTGAGTAAGGGCAAATTCTTCAGCCAGAACAGCAGCCTCTTGTAAGGTAGCAGCTTTTTGCTCATTCAGGTACAACACTGTACGATCTGGAAGGCAGTTTTTGAACTCCTCCAACAATACCAACTCGCGTAGTGAACTAAAGTCAGTAGCTTTAGTTGCCTGGCACCATCTGTGAAATAACATTCCTTTTTCTCTTGCAAATTCAACAAATGGTTGTGCAGTGGATTTTCTTAAGGTTCTAAACCACTGCCTGTATGCCTCAGGCACCAGCTCATATGCCCAGAGTATGGCAGCTTTAACTTTGTCATACACAAGACTGTCTTCTATTGTCAGTGCTGTACATACTTCCTGTGCCTTACCAGTCAGTTTGCACTGCAACAAAAGGGACCAAACGTCTGTGGGCCAGTGAAGAGCAACAGCAATACACTCAAATGCATTAAAATATGCTTCCACTTCCATCTCTCGGAATGGTGGGACCAGGGCAATATTTTTGCTAATGTTAAACGTAGAAGGTGTTTAAGAAGAGTAAGGTTCATCTGGTGAAATACTGACATTGCCTTCATCTTTACCAGAATCTGTAGTGAGAACAGTGGCTGGCTTATGAGACTGTAGCTCCAGTTGACGCATTCTAATGGCAGTTTCAGCTTCAATTTTTCTGCATTTAAGCTGGAACTCAAACTCATCCTTCCGTTCCCGTTCCTTAGCTTCAAGTTCAAGACAAACTAGACGTAGTTTGTCTAGTTTGTCTTGAACGTGAAGGAACAATTGCAGACATTGAGGACAGTTACAAGTACCTGGGAATACCACAAGCAAATGGCAACCTCGATGAGGTCACAAGGAAAGGAGCCACAGCCAAATACCTCCAACTAATAAGGCAAGTCCTGAGAAGCCAGCTCAATGGCAAGAACAAGATCCGTGCAATAAACAGCTATGCCTTCCAGTAATCAGATACCCTGCCGGAATAATTAGCTGGCCAATGGAAGAGATAAAGGCCACGGATGTTAAGACTCAGAAGTTACTAACCATGCATGGAGGGTTCCACCCCAAATCCAGCACCCTGAGACTGTACACGAGCCGTAAGGAAGGTGGCAGAGGACTAGTGAGTGTGAGAGCCACTGTCCAGGATGAAACATCCAAGATTCATAAATACATCAAGGACAAAGCCTCAATGGACGATATGCTCAGCGAATGTCTCAGGCAATGGGGAACAGAGGATGAGGTGCTAGAGGTTCCATTATGGGAGGACAAGCCCCTACATGGGATGCACCACCGACAAATAACTGAAGTGGCTGATATCAGGAAATCCTACCAATGGCTGGACAAAGCTGGACTCAAGGACAGCACAGAGGCTCTCATCCTGGCTGCACAGGAACAGGCCCTAAACACCAGAGCAATAGAGGCTCAGATCTACCACACCAGACAAGACCCAAGGTGTAGGTTGTGCAAGGAGGCCCCTGAGACAGTCCAGCACATAACAGCAGGGTGCAAGATGCTGGCAGGGAAAGCGTACATGGAACGACATAACCAGGTGGCGGGCATAGTGTACAGGAACATCTGTGCAGAATATGGACTGGAAGCCCCGAGATCGAAGTGGGGAACACCCCCAAAGGTGGTGGAGAATGACCGAGCTAAGATCCTGTGGGACTTCCAGATCCAGACAGACAAGATGGTAATGGCAAACCAACCGGACATTGTGGTGGTGGATAAAGAACAGAGGAAAGCCGTTGTGGTGGATGTAGCTATACCAAGTGACTACAACATCAGGAAAAAGGAGCATGAGAAACTGGAGAAATACCAGGGCCTCAGGGAGGAACTGGAAAAGAACTGGAAGGTGAAGACCACAGTGGTGCCTGTAGTCATCGGGGCCCTCCGGGCAGTCACCACTAAACTGGAGCAGTGCCTAAAACAGATCCGAGGAACAACATCAGACATCTCAGTCCAGAAATGGGCAGTACTAGGCACAGCCAAGATACTGCGCAGAACCCTCAAGCTCCCAGGCCTCTGGTAGAGGACCCGAGCTCAGAGGATGAAAGAGAGAGACCACCCGCAGAGGGTGAGAAGGGATTTTTTATATATATATAAATTATTTGCATGACATTATATTAGAGTTTAAGTTCAATTACCAACCATTGGAGCTTGTTAGTAATGTAATTCAATGCAACTTTTAAACCTACTATTCTCTGACTGGATGTTGATTGCAAAGCTTGGTCACCAACATTAGCCTGCAATATTGACAAAAAAGCAAAATCAATACAACAGTTTAATGATTTAAAATAGAAATTGATATTGTTAACAATGAACAAAAATGTAAAAATTAAGATTATTATTTATGAAACCAATGTAAGTTTGTGTATATCTTTACTGCACTGTACACAATTGAACTAAGATAATGAATAAGCAAACGTACAACCAGCTAGCAAGACGTTAGCAGCCTTCGTCCCTTCGGGCTCCTTTTGTGACCCACATTTCATTTCCATCGGTTATTGTCCAGTTGTGTTGTCTAACTTGAACTAGGACGTCACCAGCTTGAATTTACCAAAATTAGTAACCATTATCAAGCCCTCTGTACTTTTAAGGCTATATTATGTGAGTAAAAATGGTGAATTTGAACAGTATCTGTTATCCTAGTGTCAAGGCTTTTCTTTTTATTGTGTTTTTAAATAAAAAAAAATGAAAGTGTGCAATACTGCCACCATCTGGTCTGGAGTATGAATTGGAGATACTGCCAGATCTTACATCATACATCTGAAAATGGATTGGGTAAAGACAGCGTCTATGTTTTAGTTACATTTAGTTTAACTAACTAATTTATTTAGTTAAATTAGTAGGTTCATGGACAACAAGCCTCTGGAGGGTCCTACACCTTGAAGTTCCAGAGGCACCAGCAGCTTCAAATAACTGTTTGCTGCTTTGTAAGGGCATTTTAACAGCTGCTTCCTTAATCCGATGAATTTGTCAAACAGAAATCATCCTCATTATGCCTTTGTCTGCATAAACCCATCTTTGTTCTGAATCAGCCACAGATCTCTTCATAGTATGATAATGCTTCAGTTTTCATTAAATATCTAATGTTTTCATATCCACTTTACTACACTATGATAATTTTCGGCAGCAGAGAGATCCTCTCTTTTTCCCATATTGCTTGAAACCTGTTGCCTGCTTAATAATGTGGAACATCCTTCTTAAGTAGATTTCTTTTAATTGAGCTCACCTGACAAACTAATCAATCCAGGTCTCTAAAATTAATAACAGTGATTCAAAGAGCTCTGAGACGCAATACTATCTATGAATTTAATAGAACAAAAAAATATCTTTGACACTAAAATCCGATTTGCATAATAATTTCGAACACGGTATACTCTTTTTCTGTCACTTTTTTCCTCTTCTCTCACTTGAGCATCAGACAATTTGAAATATTTTGACATGATGCTTTCTGAAGTCACTTGCCTTACAAAACTCAACCAACTCGTCCCCCCAGTCAGAATGCAACACATACCAGAGAGGGGAGCAGAGAGGGGAGGGGCAAGGAATGTGCAGGAATAAACCAAATAGTAGAAAAGGAGGTAGGAGCTAGGCAAAGCAACATAATTGTTAGATATACTATCAAATATTGCTAAATTAGTGCAGAATTTATAGCTTAGCACCACCTAAGCTATAAATCTTAAAAGGAATACTGAAATAAAAATTTTTTCTTGCCCCTATTAATGGCGCTCCCTGGACTGATGGTGCCCTTAGCACTTGCCCATGTCTGCCAATGCCACCGCTCAGGCATGAGCAAGAAAATGAAATATAATACCCTGATATGAAAGATTCATTTAGCTGCATGGCAATTAATATTAAATATTACATTTAATAATACTGATATTTTGCTTACTTCTTCCTTCTCTACCATTTGGTTTATTCCTGCATCCCACGCACCGCCCCCATATAGTGTTCTCAGGTATAAACTTGCGCTCTGTGACTGGAGGGACGAGTTTTGTAATGCAAGTGCTTCAGAAAGCATCATGTCAGAACATCCCAAATTGTCTGATGCCCTAAGAAGAAACAAGACAAAAGAGGAAGAAAGTTGCAAAGGTACAGTAAAACTAATGTGATGGCCTTAAATCCTTAGTGCCTTACATTGCCTTAGTATTTTAGTAGTGTATTTTTTTTTCATTTGCTTTTTTGTGCTCTAGTGCAGTGGTCCCCAACCTTTTTATTGCCACGGACCGGTCAAGACTTTGCAATTTTGCTGTGGCCCGGAAAGGCTTCTGCATGTTAGTGTTCCCGGCCCTCTAAAGCCTTTTTTTTTTTGCACTGATTTTCCCTTTACGATATCTCACAGCGTCCTGCAGTGTGTGGCGTGTTACGTGATGTGTGTTGAATATGTCTGATCTAACATCGAGCACTTGGCCCGATTATCGCAGCCTGTGCCCAGGTGAAAAAAAAGTGTACTTTAGTATACTAAATTTTAACATACTTTAGTATACTTTTATCGATGTACTTAAACTGTACTATTTTGGAACAACAAATTTTGTGCTTAGTATACTTTAGTAGTATTTAAATAGTATTAAATTACAACTAATAGTATATTTTAGTATACTATACGTACTTTTTTGGAATAACTTCAAGTGTACTTAAAGTATACTTTTTAAATATAATATTTAAGAGCTTTATTATTATATTTTGATATCATTATTATATTTTGAGTGTAATAATTCTGTCTCAGAATTATATTAAAAATATATATTTAATACACTTCAGATATATTTAAAATATACTATTAATATATTAGTAATGTGTTTAAATTACACGTAATTATTATTTTTGATTTCTTGCTATTGATAATAAACTACAAGGCTAATAGTATATTTTAGTATACTATACATACTTTTTTGGAACAACTTCAGGTGTACTTAAAGTATACTTTTTAAATATAATATTTCAGAGCTTTATTATTATATTTTGATATCATTATTATATTTTGAGTGTAATAATTCTGTCTCAGAATTATATTAAAAATATATATTTAATACACTTCAGATATATTTAAAATATACTATTAATATATTAGTAATGTGTTTAAATTACACTTAATTATTATTTTTGATTTCTTGCTATTGATAATAAACTACAATTTTAATTACTCGTGAAAGTCTTTATTCCTACGTACGTATTTTGTACATGACATGCATAACTACACTACAGTACTTACATAGTTTTAGGCTAAAATTACATGGAAAGATTAATTACACAAGATGCCCAAGGTAATTCAAATATTTTGTTGTATTACCGACATTTTAAAATTGTCCAATTTTACTCAATTAAACTGAAAACAAATCATATTCGGAGAGATGTATAACTGAAGATACCTGCTACATTTATTACTAAGGACAAATATTGTTTTTGTTGTAGCACCTCTGTCAATAAGTGTCAATGTTTGATATTTTGAGGCATGAACACATTAGTTACTTTGTTAAACATTACATCAGGATTATAATAGTTTTATTCTTTGCCATTTTAACAAAAGTATTAAAAGATTATTAAGGCACCTACAAAGGCATACTTTACTAGCCTAAAGTATGCAAGGAGATTTAATTTGAAACATACTGAAATTAATTATTTAAAGCGTTAAGAGAATTTTAAAAACTTCTATTTTGAGCATATATTTTAAAATATACACAAAATCTTTGTGTATAATAAACTACAATTTTAACTACTCGTGAAAGTCTTTATTCCTATGTACGTATTTTGTACATGACATGCATAACTACACTACAGTACTTACATAGTTTTAGGCTAAAATTACATGGAAAGATTAATTACACAAGATGCCCAAGGTAATTCAAATATTTTGTTGTATTACCGACATTTTAAAATTGTCCAATTTTACTCAATTAAACTGAAAGCAACAAATCATATTCGGAGAGATGTATAACTGAAGATACGTGCTACATTTATTACTAAGGACAAATATTGTTTTTGTTGTAGCACCTCTGTCAATAAGTGTCAATGTTTGATATTTTGAGGCATGAAACATTAGTTACTTTGTTAAACATTACATCTGGATTATAATAGTTTTATTCTTTGCCATTTTAACAAAAGTATTAAAAGATTATTAAGGCACCTACAAAGGCATACTTTACTAGCCTAAAGTATGCAAGGAGATTTAATTTGAAACATACTGAAATTAATTATTTAAAGCGTTAAGAGAATTTTAAAAACTTCTATTTTGAGCATATATTTTAAAATATACACAAAATCTTTGACAGATATTTTAAATATACACTTAAGTGTATATTTACACTGGGGCAAATACATGTTTTGTTCACTTAAGTATATTTTTATGAAAACAATCAAGAAACACTGCCTAGATTACAGATATAGTCGTTCCATGCTTGGCTGGCTAAGTAGCCTGAATGTTGCCAGAGCAAGTTAACACTACACTGCTAAATAACTAAGGTGTTGTATTTCTGTCTTCACAAACCTGAGACCTTTATTGCAAGTGAGACCAGACCCGAGTTTTATTTATTCAATCTTAAGAAATAAACAAACCATTAGTTCTGTATAAAAGTATTTAATGCCCCATAATGCAGTGTAAAATACAATGTTATTTTAGAACAGAGACACAGTTAACACATTTTAGGGAAACCCCGAGTGAAGTAAAGAATGGATTGAGAGTTTCTGCTTTTATCTGTGCCTCATTCTGCACCCGGACTAAAGAGTGTTAGTCTGCAGTTGTCGGTTTATCCATGACTATGTGTGAACAGCGCTGGTCTGATGCGTTATCAGTTGGTTATGGTTTTATAAGCATGAAGCAATGTGCATATAAGCAGATAAAATAGAACAAGGAGCTAAAGCCATAAATCCATAACAAGTGCAATAAGAGTTAGTTTTACACCGTGTTCCAAATTATTACGCAAGTGATATTTTCTCAGATTTTCCTTAATGGTGTTGAAAAAAGGAATATTAAGTAAACTGTAAAAAACTGCAATTTGAGTTCTTTTCCTTCTTCCTCTGTCCCGGATTCTTGGCCGCAGTCTGAGGACCCTCGCGAGAACAAAAGGAGGCGTATGCAGCGTGTTGGCGTCACAGAAGTTCAGAATTTAATCCAATCAGAAACAAAAGAATCAGACATACAGAGCAGAACAGAAGAAAAACATGCAGAGTTACATTTAGTTACCTGAGATACGTAGAATACAGACATACACATACAAGACGTCTTGGAGAAATACAACCAGACCAACAAGCATTGAAAATCGGCTATATTTCTGAATTATTTTTTGGTGTAAGCAGATTATATTCGCCGTGGGAGGTTCTTGCTTCAAGCAAGGCGTTCCTTGCTTCGACCAATGAGGAGCCGTCTCCTAGCCCCACTGAAAACGGCACCTCCCTACAATTTGGTTAGCCATCAAAGGGAATTTACTTCTTTGATGTTATTTTGAAGTTGACCAGAACTCTAAAGTCCTGCTGACTTTTACAACTTCGCAAATGTCTCAGGAGACTTGGCTCTATCCAAACAGATAAATAACAAACCGCATGTATTATTTTAGACCAAATTCTCTACGGGTTGAACTGCCGGTCAACACTTCAAAGGCGACCATAAACTCAGGTTTTATTTCACCAATTTATGCAATCTCCTGACTCAGGCAGAGTCAGGAGATCTCCTGTCGCCTTCCTTAGGCACAGACATCCCAAGATTTCACAAGTCTCTGTGAAATCCTGAGTTTTCTACCTTAAATCCTATATTTTTAATTCAATATGAGTTACCTCTATCTTAATATGCTCTTTGGTCTGTTATTCCTCCCAACATCTCTTTGATATTTAAACTTATCTAAACTACAAAAATAATCAGATCCATAAACTATTTAATACAAAACAAAACATTTTCAATTTACTTTTATCATTGACTAATTTTAGTTCTAATAAAGTAAAATATTCAGTTAAAACATGCAATATTAAAATATTCTATATGATATCAGTCTGAAAGTTCAAAAGTTCACAGTTTCAGAGTTCAGAAGTCCACAGGTCACTCTAACGCCGTGCCAAATGTTGGCTGTGGAACCCCACTTCCTGAGACAGGAATGTGTCCCTGGTTTTACACAGATAAGATTGCTTACCTCCTGTAGTTTTACAAGCTGCATTCATCTGTGACCTACTAACCCCAAGCTCTGCATCTGCGCTTGCTGACACAAAATTCCTAGTTTTAATTAAAAGATAAAACCAACTCAAACACTACAAAAATGGTTATACAAGTAAAAGATTCACTACACTAAAGCACTAAAAATGGTTATATGATTGAATTCAACAAAACACTAAACAATAATTATATTTCCTCAACAATGGTCAATGCAAATTATGGTCAATCTAATTTTCAAGTCATGAATTATTACAGTATAAATCAAATTTAACTGAACAAACCTCCCAGTAAGAATTTTTTTTTGTTTAAATAAAAATTCAAAATGCACTGTTCCAAATTATTATGCACCGCTGATTTTAAAAACATTTCAATCTGGAGAGACTCAAACGGAGAAAGAAAGCGATTAAAAGAGTTTAATGACAAAATTAACATGAAAATAAACAAAGTCCTTTGGCGTTCAAGCCCCGGCCGGGGACGTCAAGCTGGACTTCGATAAGCTCGATGAACATTCCTGAAGCAGCATAGGAATGGCGGTGACGTAAGAACAGAGGGGTATCTGACATGCAACTGAGAGTCCGGTGGATATCGGAGATGATATGTGGAAATGTTTATTATGTAAAGATCGTTATCAGTGACGTGTGGTCAGGGGAGGCAGGTGAGACAGAGCCTCACCTGTCATTATGGAAAAATATATAATAGAAAATCATTTATATTGCTATTTTTACCCTGTGATTTTGCACTATAAAGTATCTATTTTTTACTTGTCTTGTCAGTCTTTGTCATGGAGTCATCTGTAAACTTTGAACATTAATTGTCTTAATCTATGCCAGTGTTTCCCAACCCTGGTCCTCAAGGCACACTGCCATGCACGTTTTAGGTGTTTCCTTGCTTCAGCACAGGTGATTTCAATAAGCAGGTCTTTGCTGAACTGCAATCAGCAGAATGAGGTGGATTAAAGCAGGGACATTTCTAAAACATAGAGGGCAGTGTGCCTCGAGGACCAGGGTTGGGAAACACTGATCTATGCCCGAATACACGCTGGAGGGTTTATGTTTCTCTACTGACCATTAAATGCTTTGGGATTTCTCCAGAGGAGCTGGTTATGTATTTTCATATAGGCCTATACAAATAAAAACTCTTTCTTGTATTCTATTTATTTGCTGAGTAAATATATTAAATTAAATAAAACTAACAGCTGTTCACATGAGTGCAGATAATTATAAGCAAGACAAATAATAAAAAATAAACTCCAGTCATATCATTCATGTTGAAAAGAATCAAATCATTCGACACTACCCTGCAATTCGACTCCAGATAAGCAAAATACAACATTTCAATCTGTAGAGACTCACACGGAGAGAGAAACAGCAGTTAGACAATTTTATTGGACCGGGAATTTGGCGCTCGGACACCGGCGGAAGACGTGCGTGCTGAGAATTGCAGCGAGCTTGGATTATCGGCTCGAACGAAGCTCAGATAGGTCTTCCCCCCAAAAGAGGGTGCCGGGCCGAGGCCTGCAGGCTTGTTTGGACCTTGTTAGGCGCACGGCAGCCAGCCTGCAAGCTCGAATCGAGTTTTGTTAGGCAAGGCAAAGAAGTCGGGACCTGCAGGCCGATTGGACCTCGCAGGCGCAACGGCGGCCGGCCTGCAAGCTTATAGTAAAGCTTTGTTAGGCGGGTGGTGATGGCCATTGCTCACGGGCTGATTGAACTATGTTAGGCGCATGGCAGCCGGGCTTGCAAGCTCCTGACGAACTTTGTTAGGCAAACGGTGGCTGGCCTGCAAGCTCATTTCGAACTTGATAGGCAGGCGGTGAAGGCCATGGCCTGCAGGCTGTTCGAGCCATGTTACACTCATAGCAGCCGTTTGAACCTTGTTTGGTGCAACGGCGAGGTGCTTACAGATGGATCGGAGTGGTGCAGGGCAGCGGTGTCGACCGCGGTCATGAGTGGTTCTGAGCCTGATTGGGTGTTGTGACGCCGGTCACAGGATGGTCCGAGCGTGGACGTGCGGCAGACACTGACGAGGCATGCGAGTTGATTCGACCCGTTTGGCTCTGATGACCCCCTAAATATAGAATAAATGTTATATATGATGGAGTACTCCACCACCAGAGATTTGTTAAAATGCTTACATGAAGACAGGGAACGTACTGCAGAGAGATCCGGTTTGATGTAGGAGGAGAAGGCCGAGGATGACCAGCGGCCGAGTCGAGAAAGGGATGTAGAGGGGATACCTTGGGAGGCTGCGGATGTTGCAGCCCCTATTCTAAATGAATGGCCGGAAAAGTGACTAGGTGGGAGACTGCATAGGGCTAAGATTTGTCTTAAATGACGGACAAACCAGGTGGCTGACATGGGGAAGCCTTCGGGTGTTGGAAACAGCGGTTTAGAGGAAGGTGTTGAAAAGGAGTAATTTAAGTAAAATTAGAAAATACAATTCGGTTCTTTTTCCTTTCCTGGTCCCGGATCCCAGCTGCCGTCTTGAAGCCCACGTGAGGATACAAGAGGCGTACGCAGCGTGTTGGCGTCACAGAAGTTCAGAATTTAATCCAAGCAGAAACGAGGTATCAGACATACAGAGCAGAACAGGAAAACATGCAGAGTTACATTTAGTTACCTGAGATACTTGGAAGACAAACGTACAAGACGTCTTGGAGAAATATAACCAGAGCATAAGCATTAGAGATCGGCTATATTTTCTGAATTATTTCTTTGCTGTAGGCAAATTATATTCTCCGTGGGAGGTTCTTGCTTCAAGCAAGGCGTCCCTTGCCTCGACCAATTAGAAGCCGTCTCCGAGCACCCCTGAAAACGGCACCTCCCCTCCGCTCGAATGATCCATCCATCCATCCATTTTCCTACACCCTTGTCCCTTAATGGGGTCGGGAGGGTTGCTGGTGCCTATCTCCAGCTGGCGTTCCGGGCGAGAGGCGGGGTTCACCCTGGACAGGTCGCCAGTCTGTCGCACGCTCGAATGATCAAAGAAACTTATTTGGAATTCCCTGCCTCAACTCAAACAAATAAAGGCACATTTATAAGCTTTTAAACAAATACTTTTTCGGGTAAACATCAGGTCAATGCATCCGGGTAGACCATAAATCATAAGATGTATCCAGGTTTATTTCACCAATTGATGTCATCTCCTGACTCAGGCAGAGTCAGGAGATCTCCAGAATCTGGCTCTTTCCTGAGCCACGAACATCAAAGGATTTCACAAGTCTCTGCGAGATCCTGGATCTTTCTACTTCATTTCTCCCAACACAAACCCTAAATCCATATTTAATTCAATAAGAGTTATCTCTAAACTTAATATGCTTTTGCTCTGTTATTCCTCCCAAAGTCTCCCTGATATTAAACTCATACAAACTACAAAAAGTAATCAGATCCAGTTCCTGTTTCTTAATACAGAACAAAACATTTTCAATTACATTCATCATTGACTGGTTTTAATTCTACTACTAATACAATATTAAAATAAAATATTCAGTTAAAGCATGCAATATTAAAATATTCTATATGATATCAGTCTGAAAGTTTAAAAGTTCACAGTTTCAAAGTTCAGAAGTCTATAGGTCAATAGTTTACCATGCCAGATGTTCACTGGAGACTCCTTATTTCCTGAGACCGGAATGCCCCCCTGTTTTGAAATGCTTTTCACACAGATAAGATTGTCTCCCTCCTGTGGTTTTATTATTTTACAACCTCCAAACAGGTTTTGTAGATGCTTCATGTATCTGTGACATTCTGACCCCAGGCACTACATTCCCTGCATCTGACCTTACTGACACAAAACTCCTAATTTTAAGTAAAAGATAGAGCTAACTCAAACACTAAAAAATAATTCTATAAGTAAAAGATTCACTAAACTAAAGCACTACAAATGGTTATATGATTGAATTCAACAAAACATCAAACAATGATTATATTTCCTCAACAAAGGACAGAACTTATGACGACGGCATGCAAATTTAAACATGGCTAGTGTTGAGGAAATATAATCATTGTTTAGTGTTTTGTTGAATTCAATCATATAACCATTTTTAGTGCTTTAGTTTAGTGAATCTTTTACTTATATAACCATTTTTGTAGTGTTTGAGTTGGTTTTATCTTTTAATTGGAACTAGGAATTTTGTGTCAGCAAGCTCAGATGCAGCCCCTGGGGTTGGAAGGTCACAGATTCAGTATTTAGAAAAACCTGGTTGCAGAACCACAGGAGGTAATCAAGCATATCTGTGTGAGAACCAGGAACACATTCCTGTCTCAGGAAGGGGGGTCATTTGGCACGACGAACGGTTGACCTATGCACTTCTGAACTCTGAAACTGTGAACTTTTAAACTTTCAGACTGATATCATATAGAATACTTTAATAGTGCATGCTTTAACTGAATATTTTATTTTAATATTCTATTAGAACTAAAACTAGTCAATGATAAAGGTAAATTGAAAATGTTTTGTTTTGTATTAAAAAATAGGATATGGATCTGATTATTTTTGTAGTTTAGATAAGTTTAAATATCAAGGAGATGCTGGGAGGAATAACAGACCAAAAAGCATTTTAAGTTTAGAGATAACTCTTTTTGAATTAAATATAGGATTTAAGGTAGAAAAACTCAGGATTTCACAGAGACTTGTGAAATCTTTGGATGTCCGTGCCTAAGGAAGGTGCCAGGAGATCTCCTGACTCTGCCTGAGTCAGGAGATTGCATAAATTGGTGAAATAAAACCTGAATTTATGGTCGACTTTGATGTATTGACCGGCAGTTCAACCCGCAGAGAATTTGGTCTAAAACAATACATGCGGTTTGTTATTTATCTGTTGGGATAGAGCCAAGTCTCCTGAGACATTTGCGAAGTTGTAAAAGTCAGCAGGACTTTTAGAGTTCTGGTTAACTGCAAATAACATCAAAGAAGTAGAATTCCCTTTGATGGCTAACCAAATTGTAGGGAGGTGCCGTTTTCAGTGGGGCTAAGAGACGGCTCCTCATTGGTCGAGGCAAGGGACGCCTTGCTTGAAGCAAGAACCTCCCACGGAGAATATAATCTGCTTACAGCAAAAAATAATTCAGAAAATATAGCTGATCTATACTGCTTATTGCTCTGGTTGTATTTTCTCCAAGATGTCTTGTATGTCTGTGTTCTGTATTCTACGTATCTCAGGTAACTAAATGTAACTCTGCATGTTTTCTTCTGTTCTGCTCTGTATCCTAAATTCTTTGTTTCTGATTGGATTAAATTCTGAACTTCTGTGACGCCAACACGCTGCGTACGCCTCTTGTGTTCTCGCGTGGGCTCCGGACAGCAGCTGAGATCCGGGACTCGAAAAAGGAAAAGAATCGAAATTGCATTTTTTACTTAAGAATTCCTTTTTTCAACACTAGGAAAGGACAAAATGGCCCGCCTATGCGAGCGACAGAAATGGTGCAGAAGCCTTTTCCTTTAGAATGCTTAAGGAAAATATCGTAATGGTCAGGATAGAATTGAAGGTCATCAGTGGATAAGCCTCGGGAACCATTGAATGTAGTGGTGAACTCGCTTAATCTTAGTAGACCGTAAAAGGCCAGCAGGAAAGAGCTTGAAAGGAATGCTTTAATATAGGAGGAGAACGGGCCTGAACGGAGAGCCATTAAAAGGTTTCTGAGAATAGGGAGAGTGATGGGTTTCCGATTATCAGGAAGAGGAGCGCTGTGTTTAACTATCCCTCTGAGGAGAAGCCTGATTGCGGGGTTAAAGAGGCTGGATGACATGCTAGGTTGATGGAGTTTGTAATGAAAATTAATACCCGCCAAAAGACTGTGAATATAAGGAGGTTTAAAGTGGCAGTAATCAAAACAGAACGAGATGAAAGCGAGAACAGAGGGTATTCGAACCGGGCGCAAAGGTATATTATGAGCAGAGCAGAATTTGGCAAAAGTGCGCCAGGCAAAGTTGTACGAAGCGAGAGTGGAGGGGGCGAGGCCTGCTTTGATGTAGAAATGGGCTGACTGGAGCAGAGGGAGACAAGAGCTGTTTAATTCAGGATCAAATCCTGGAATGGGGGAATCGGTGAGGGGAGTGGGTCAGCGTCTGGACACAGCTGGCGGAAGACCTGAAATTTAGTACGCGACAGAGCATCAGCGATGGCATTAGAATGGCCGGGAACGTGTCGAGCTGTGATGATGAAATTATCGGTCACGGCTTGCCATGTGATCCGACGGATATACGGCATGATCGGGTTAGAGGGTGAGCGACCTTTATTAATTGCGTGGACTACGGCGGCGTTGTCGCAGAGAGCTGAGATGCACTTTCTTTTCCAGTAGCAGCCCCAGAGGCAGCAGGCGACAGTGTTTGGGATTATTTCGTAAAAAGCTATGGATTCTGACTGAGGAAACGAAGGTGGCCAGGTGCCTGCGAACCATTTACCTTGAAAGAACCCACCAAAACCGCATGACGGAGCTGCGTCCGTATAGAACTAGAGAAAATCAGCTGAGAGAACGACGTCGTCATAGAAAAAAGAAAGGCCATTCCAGTCAGAAAGCAGCTTTGACCAGAACACCAGGTCTGAGCGGCAGCCGTCGTTCAAAGTGACTTGGTCTGTTAGCGAGGGAACAGAGTTAGCCAGATCTAGCAAACGCGAGATGAAGGAGCGACTCTGGGGAATGATGCGCATGGCAAAGTTAAGGTGGCCTAGTAATGACAGGAGTTGGCGTTTAGAGATGACTGGCTTGGACACGAACGAGTGAGAAACTTCGCGGATCCGGGACAGTTTTTCCACCGGTAAAGAAGCGACCAGGGAAACCGAATCGAGGATAATGCCGAGGAAATCTAATGACGTATCGGGGCCGAGCGTTTTCTCTTCAGACAGAGGCACTCCCACCTGATGGAAAAGATGTCGGAGCTTTGCTAGAGACTGTTGAAAAAGGATGTAATTAAGTAAATTTAACAAATACAATTCGGTTCTTTTCCTTTTCCTGGTCCCGGATCTCAGCTGCTGTCTTGGAGCCCACGCGAGAACACAAGAGGCGTACGCAGCGTGTTGGTGTCACAGAAGTTCAGAATTTAATCCAATCAGAAACAAGATATCAGACAGAACAGAAAAAAACATGCAGAGTTACATTTGGTTACCTGAGATACTTAGAAGACAAACAAACAAGACGTCTGGGAGAAATATAACCAGAGCTTAAGAGTTAGAGATCGGCCATATTTTCTGAATTATTTCTTTGCTGTAGGCAGATTATATTCTCCGTGGGAGGTTCTTGCTTCAAGCAAGGCGTCCCTTGCCTCGACCAATTAGAAGCCGTCTCCGAGCACCCCTGAAAACGCACCTCCCCTCCACTCGCATGATCAAAGAAACGTATTTGGAATTCCCTGCCTCAACTCAAACAAATAAAGGCACATTTTATAAGCTTTTAAACAAATACTTTTAGGGTAAACTGCAGGTCAATGCATCCGGGTTGACCATAAATCTTAAAAATGTATCCAGGTTTTATTTCACCAATTGATGTCATCTCCTGAGCGACGAACAAAGGATTTCACAAGTCTCTGTGAGATCCTGGGTCTTCTACCCTAAATCCTTGTCTGGTTTTAATTCTACTACTAATACAATTTTAAAATACAATATTCAGTTAAAGCATGCAATATTAAAATATTCTATATGATATCAGTCTGAAAGTTTAAAAGTTCAGTTTGAAAGTTCAGCAGTCTATAGGTCACCAGTTCACCAATGCCAGATGTTCACTGGAGGCTCTTATTTCCTGAGACAGGAATGTGCCCCTGTTTTTAGATGGTTTTCACACAGATAAGATTGTCTCCCTCCTGTGGTTTTATTATTTTACAACCTCAGTGACACAAAAACTCCTAACTTTAAGTAAAAGATAGAGCTAACTCAAACACTAAAAAATGATTATATTTTCTAAATGCTAGAAACGATTATATTTCCTCAGCAAGACGAACTGGGGAGAAGAGAAGGGGGGAAGGGGTCGATGAGTAGAAAATCGTCTAGCAAGTGCAGGACAGCGGGGATCCCGAAAACATTAGGTAGTATCCAGCACAGGGCTTCGGAGAGATTATCAAATAGGCTAGGGCTGCTTCTACAACCAAAAGTAAGTCTCATGGCGAAATAAAATGAACCTTTCCACTTTGCGCCCTGGAGATGCCAGTCAGAGCCATGGACTGGCATCACTTTGAAAGCGTCCATAATATCAGCTTTGGCGAGCCACGCGCCCTGTCCTGCAATTTTAATGAGAGAGATAGGGTGATGACCGACGCATAAAATAAAGAAAAGGGGGGCTTGGGAATGAGACTGTTAATGCTAGGAGGGGACCAGAGTGAGGGGCAGAGAGGTCGAGGATGAGACTTTTTTACCGGAGTATTTCCGTGTAGCAACTCCGAGGGGGTTGACACGGAATTGAGAGAAAGGGGGGGGGGGGGGGAAAAGGGCCAATCATATATCCCTTTGAAACTTCCCGTTGAAGCAGGCTAGATGCAATGTCAGGCTCCAGGAGCGCGGATTGAAGATTGGGGCAAACGAGCGAGGGCATAGGAGGAGTACAGACGCCTATGCGGAACCCTTGGGAAAGGCCTGTTAGGAGGAAGTCAACGAAGGTGGGGTCGGGTGGGGATCGAAGAAGGGAGGCTAGTTCAGAGATTACTATAGGGGTGGAAAGATGGCTGGAAATCAGGGTTTGGATCCTCGGCGCCCTTTGCTGGGAGGACACCGACAGGGACAGGTGTCCTTGGGATGAGCTCCTTTGCAGAAGCTGCACACATGGAGAAAATGGCATTGAGGGAAGGTGCAAACTCCCTCATTAAAATTATTGTAAACGGGAGCGTTGTTAAATACCTCCATTTTCCTGCCGCGGCTGTCGAGAGATCGGCTGTCGGGGCGGAGTGGTGTCAGATGTAGGCGGGAGGGGCGGGGAGGGCGGGGGGACAGAGAGCGCTTTGGTGACCGACTGCGGAACAGGTGTGGCACGCTGGGGCTTGAGTGAGCATGAGAAGCAGCTCAGTGTCTAGGACAGACCAATCGAGACAGATGCCGGATTGGGAAAGGACGGTTGCAGCTTTGGTGGCAAACGCCTTGTGATATTGATAGAATAGAGAGCGGCCGTACTTGAGATTGAGATCTGCTGTGAGAAATAGGCAAGTGTCCAGTTCAATCATGCGATCCAGATAGACTGAGCACAGAACGTCGCGGTATATACTGAAAGCCGCCAGAAACTCGCCAATGGACAGATCTTCAGAAAGACGAGGATCATTGGATTTAAAGATGGCTGTGAAGCCGGCTGATGATGCGACGCGCTGGTCGACTTTGGGGGATGGGAGAATGAGGGAGACTAAATTGACATATTGCCCCTGCAGAATCTTAGAGCGAAGCCGAGGAGAGACGTGCGAGTGCATGGGCACGTAGGACCTGCCTGATCAGAGAGGGGAAAACGGCGAGATGTCTAGCAAGCTGCCTCGAAACGAAATGGAGCGGAGCGGAATGAAAACATCTTACCCGAAACGGGCCCAGGGCGGGCTTTGGAGAGCGAGAATGCAGCTGGAGAAGACTGGGCGTCTGGATGCGCAGTGGGTGGAGCCGGTTGCGACGTGGCGCACTCCTGCAAGCGAGCTGATAGCGCTGTCATGGAGCGCTGGAGGTAATCCAAGGAAGGCTTGAGGCTAAGTGTAGGACATCAGCAGAGGACAGAGTTGGAGCTGTGACATGGGACATGGAGGCATCGTTGACGGTGGAAGCGGAAGCTGCGGCTATTGTGGTTGGGGGCTGTGGAGGAGCGCAGATCGCGGAGAGGGAAAGGTCTGAATTAGTCATCTCGGGAGCGCGGACGGTAGGTGGTTGGCCTCCGCGGCGCTTGGGTGGAGGAGGGGAGGATTTCCGGGCTCTTTTGCCTGAAAGTCTCGGCGAGGGAGAGGGCAGAGGGGGCGAGGGGGAAGAGTTGCCGTACGGTAGGAGGGCAGCGAGGGAAGCCAGTTGAGGGGGTTCGTGGCCAAGGCCCGGAGAAATGCCTCTAGACCTCAGGATGGAGGAAGGGGCGGCTGGGCTACGACGAGAAGCCAAACGTACGCTCCTGCGCGTCGGGCCGAGGGGAGGAGGATCAGGATCAGCAGGGCGGGAGGTAGAAGAGGCAAGAAGATCATCTGAATCAAAATCCGACATGATCACACGAGCAACAGAGGTCTTGCTTGAAGCACAACTGAAGCGGGCCGATCTGTGGTTACTTCGTCTTTTGAAGGAGCTCTTGCCAGGTGATTGGACCGAGGTCGAAAGGTGGTGCGTCCTGATTGGCTGGGGTGAAGGCGTGGTGATAGATGATGCCGGTCTTGTGAGAAATTCTGTTCCCCTGTGAATTGACATGATTATATGAATAGTTTTTACCGAAAAATCGATCAGAAGCGCCATGAAAATGGTCAGATCCGCCGGATCCACCTCTCTGGCTGCAATGCGCGCTCCCGACGCAGGGGGAACAGATTTTCACAGGGGAACAGTGATGGGTATTTTCTTGAACCTTCATTTAAAAGAACCACAGACAACGCATATGAATTATTATGACAAAGCTTTTGCAAAAGGAGAAGACTCAGCAAACGGCTCCTTCAAGCCGTTCACTGACCGTTCTAAAAACCTTTGGTTACAGCTCGTCTTTTATTATCAAGCAAAAGGAAGGAGAATGCTTAGAAAGACAGCACACATAAATTATTACTGCACACAGGCAGTTTGGGAGTATTCCGGTTGATAAGAACACACCTGTGGAAGCGTAATTTAAGGTCTGGGAAACACAGTTAACTGTTTCACATGAAGATGAACAGGCAGACGTGGCCTTCAGGTCAGTTCAGAGACACAGAAATAAGAGAACACTTTAAACTGAAAATCACAATCTATATTAACTATTGTTGATTAACAGACTGAATATAAAATAATAACAAAATGATAATACCAAAAAATCTCTAACAAACAGAATTTCTCACAAGACCGGAACAGTCTTACAGGTTGAATTTTCGCCTAGACTTCATGTTAGACAATGTTTTCTTTCAGCCTGAAGGAAGTCTGACATAAATACTTATTTTAGGTGTTACAGCTGATAGATGAAGTTAGTCAGCTCAATACACACTGGCTGTTCACTGTCATAGTGAACAGCCTGAACTGACTCAGTTCAGTCGCAGATTTCATGCTTCTAATCATATAAATAGTTTTGCTGTGTTTGCTTTTCACCAATCTCTCTTTCATTTCACTAAATTTATGTGGCGGGGACAATGCACACAAACGTATAAGGGATCAAGTCTGTAATTGATGAGTTGAACCATGTACATTCACAGCCAACTTCCAACTCCATTCCATGCTTGGGGATTTCTATACATTGAAATACAATTTATAAATCAAAATACTGTAAAATACATGTTTTCCTAACTATACATTCTAGGGATGTGCCGATCAGGTTTTTTTCTCCCGATACCGATACTGATCACCCCTGAGGGCCGATCGTCGATTCCGATCCCCGATACCGATCACATAATTATTTATTTTTTATCATAAACACTACTGTTACTTTTGGGGTTTTTTTAAAGTTAGCTCAAGACCTGTAAAGAACCAGACACAAGACCAATGAGGGTTTTATGACTTCCTTTGCAAAGGGAGAGATCCACAACCTCTAACCCGCTCGGGATCAAAGATTGGTGAGCTCTGCTCCACTCTGCTTGGAGTTGGCTTTTATTATGATGACCTTCTTCAGTAGAACAATCCTGAGATAACAGAACAGATGGACCCCTTGAGTAGGGAATTACATTATAGATAAAGAACCTTAAAGAATGACTGGTCAAAGGTAACTGAATACATGTAGATAAAACACTCAAATAAAATGTTAAAACAATGATTAGTTAAAATGATTAGTTTACCCAACAGTTACATTATGTAGAAAAAGGAACCATGAATTCACCTTAATTTAGACAAAAACTTGTTTTTAATAACTTTTCCAAGAAGAAAACTAAACAAAACAGGCATTGTGCAAATTGAACTGCTATCAATAATACTATCTTTACAGACTGATAACATATGAAGGCTCTGAAGAAGCTAAATAATGCAAAGAGCCAAAATAAAACCTCTCAACATTGCCAAAAAATTCAAGTATAAAACTGAATGAAAACTTCCTGTTAGCATGGCGGCTAGCTGGTTACTGCTAGTTCTGATTGGCTGTTTCTGACAGAGTGGAGTAATTATGCAGAGCAGGGAGGAGATCAATTATTTTTTTAGAGATTATCTGTCTCATGGTAGGACAGAGAAAGTTTTAATACGCATGTAAAATGTATTTTTTAGGTTAGATGCTGCAGCTTTAAACAGGTTCGGTGTGAGTCGCTACCAGGTGGAGCAGAAGCGGCTCTGTGTCAAATACAGTATTACTAAATATTAAATATTACTACCTGTAGCGGAGCAGCGGTTCAACAGCAGAACCAGCGTCTTACATCGCAGCTCCAAGATTTAAATCATTTAGCGAGTTATTAGTTTAGCTTTCTTTTTTTTTTGTATAGATATATTTATTCAGAAGGTTAAGCCATACAAAATCTACATCAAGTGTACAATACTACCTACTTTGTGTGTGTGTGTGTGTGTGAAAACACTTCAAAAATAAAACCCACCCCACCCACTCTCTCCATGTAAGAACATATACAGTAATATAATTAATACATAACATATTTTTGAAAGGCTAACGTCAAGAGAAAATAATTTCAACAAAAATATTGAGCAAAAATTAAAGATAAGAATTGAAATAAGACAGTAAAAATCAAAGCATATCAGTCTCTCAGGTCCAATCTGGTTAGAAGGTCCAGAAAAGGAATCCAAATCTGGTTGAACTTAACCAATGTCCCCCGTATCGAGCGAGAAATTTTTTCAGGAGTACAGTACGACAACAGTTCGTTGATCCAATGTTTCTGGTTTGGAGGCTCCATAGATTTCCAATTTTTAAGTATACACTTTTTTGCTGCAGATGATGCTAACAAAACAAAGTATTTCTAGCAAGGATACAATTTCAAGGACATAAGATCTCCAGGTATCCAAATCTTGGGATCAGCATCTAAAGAAAGCTCACAAACTGCTGATGATATCTGAATTACATTATTCTAGTAGGTTTGCAAGTGTATACAACTCCAAAGCATATGAAGAAGATCCCCTACACACATTTTACACCTTTGACATTTGTCAGTGATGTTGGCATTCAGTTTATTCAACCTGTATGGGGTATAATATATGCGGTGCAAAATATTAAATTGAATTTGTCTGTGCTTTGTTGATATTAATATTGTTTGAGATGAATTTAGCAATCTACTACAGTTTTTGTCATCATATTTGCAGTTTAAATCTGACTCCCATTAAGATTTATTTTTGTTCTCATAAACTGGTGAGTGATCAAGAACAATTTTGTAAACACAAGAAATAAGTCCTTTTGTGGTGGTACGTTTAGTATCTAATAAACATGTTTCAAGGAGAGTTTCCTCTGGTTTATTTGGGAATATCTCTGTTTGGCTCTTAATCCAGTGTCTGATCTGCAAATATCTGAAGTAATTGTGCCTATGTAAGTCATAAAATTCAGATAATTGACTAAAGCTGGCAAAGACATTGTTGGTATAAAGATCGCCAACTAATCTAATGCCTTTTCTGACCCAAGTTTGTAATATACCATCTGCTATAGGTTGAGGAATGTTAGGGTTACCTTTAAGTGGTGTATTAACCAAAAATTTTATGTTTAGATTTAAGAGGGCATGTAGTTGAAGCCATGAATTAAAGGTAGCTAAAATTAAAGGATTTGATGTGATTTTAGAGAGTTGTTTTTTAGAACCCAGGAAGGGGACAATTGATAATGATGTGGATTTTAGTTCTTGTTGTTCAATTGAGATCCACCTCACATCGTTACCATTTGAATTAATCCACATCCATAATATACGGAACTGGGAGGCTAAGTAATACATTCTGAAATTTGGGAGATTTAATCCGCCTTTAGCATAAGGAGCCTGTAAAGTAAGAAGCTTAACTCTTGGGACTTTCTTTTGCCATAAAAATACAGATATTGCTTTATCCAAATCTTTAAAAAATGTCATTGGTACTTTCAAGGGGACACATTGAAATAAATAAATAAAGTTAGGTAATATAGACGTTTTAATTGTGTTAACTCTGTCAATCAAAGATAGTGGGAGATCAGTCCATCGTTCCAGTTCCGCTTTAGTTTTATTTATTAATGACGTGTAATTCTTTTGGTAAATCTGATCACACGAGGAACTAATATTAATGCCAAGGTATGTAAAACCATCTGGGCACCATTTAAATGAACCAGGAAGTAATTGTGTCTCCTACTTTGTCATATTAAGTGGAAACGCTCCACTCTTCGAATAATTGATTTTGTAACCAGAAACTGCGCTGTATGACCCAAGGCATGTCAACAAAGATGGAAAAGATTTAAATGGTTGAGAAATAAATACTAATAAATCGTCCGCATAAAGCGCAAGTTTATGTTCATCTGTACCTACCCTCACACCTGTGATAGACAAGTCAGAACAGATAGCAATTGCCAATGGTTCTATGGCAATGGAAAATAGGCTAGGAGAACTTGGGCAGCCCTGTCTACAGCCTCGGGAGATTGAGAAGGCGTCCGACAGAACTCCATTAGTCAATATCTGTGATCTGGGGTTATTAAAGAGTGTTCTTACATATCTAATAAAGGTTTGACCAAAATTCATAGCTCTCAGAGTCTCAAATAGAAAATCCGGTTCAATTCTGTCAAACGCCTTCTCAGCATCCATAGAAAGTATTACCAGGGGGGACCTCTTTCTTTTAGTAAAATCAATAACATGAAACAACCTCCTAATATTGTCTGCTCCCTGTCGATTCTTAACAAAACCTGTTTGATCTGAATTATTCTCTCCAGTCGAGATGCTATAATCTTAGACAATATCTTGTAATCTGCGTTGAGAAGGCTGAGGGGCCTATAGTTACCGCACTTTTGTCTATCCTTTCCAGGTTTGGGGAGTAATGTTATTGTTGCAAGTTCTAAGGATTGAGGAAGTTCTGTCCTTTGGAATGCCTCTTTGATCATGTTTGTAATGGGATTAGTTTAGTTTTCTGACCGTCATGCTAATCCGGGCGAGTGTTTGTGGCTGTGCGCTGTAGTGATGGTCTATCTAAATCCAGGCTTCGAGGCGTGTGCTGAGTAAAAAGGGCGCGTATCCGATGTAATGTTTGTTACGGGTTTTCTCAATTGTAGATTATTTTTTATATATAACTATACTTTTGTGATATTATGAAGTAAATCTCTTTGAACTCCATTGTTGCTGAAATGTGCTACACAAATAAAGTTGACTGATTGTCTGAATTGGAGCCAGCAAGAGGAAAATCTCTGACATCTGGGAATATTTTGAGATTATCCTCACAATAAAATTCTTCTTAGATAATAACTAACACTTCACCTCCCAATTTCTAACCTTCTGCAAAGTTCCACTATTTGTAGTCTGATTAGCAAAAATATATCAGTCTTTCACAAAAGAAACATATTTAATGGTGTTGCAGAACTAAAATTCAACATGTAGCCAAATGTAAGAGATCAGAGCCAATTATAAATCCAAGAAAAAGTGAACGCCCCAACAGGCACTGCACTCCCAAGACACCAAAACATCAAATGTCTTTATTTTCAAATCCGTCTGACATAAAAGAAAACCCAACACAATCACTGACGTTCAACATATACCAGGATTAGATTGGCTACAAATAATTTTAATAATTTAAACATATGACAATTAAATATGGTTTCATTGATTCTCCTGTTACTAAACATGAGTTTGATGAAAACTTTGTGACAATATTGCATTTAGTAATTTTTGGAAGTATGATCCAACTGAATGATAAGGCTGTTACAGTTTCACCAGCAGATGTCACTAGTGAGTAATGAATGAAGCATCGAGTATGAACCTTTTTGCAAAGCAAATGGGTGGAAAGCTTCATTGCTTCATGAGGCTTCATTTGCCCATCACTAGTGCGCTGCTTTACCTGCTGTCTGATCCTCCATGTCTTTTTACTGCAGTGAACCTCGATGTAGCCAAACTCCGTCATTGTTTTTATGTCGTATTAGCTTTCTGTTGTTGATGCATTTTGACCTGCTTCTATTTTCCGCCGCAACACACAAACGTCCTCATTCACTCAGTGCGTTATAGTTACACATCGCTTAGGATTTGTTGCTGCGCGTTTGCGCAGTGAAGGAAAGACGAGACCAGCTGGACAGACAGGCTAGGAAATGAGATGCAGGTGGTCGGTATCGGTAACAGAGCCAATGATCGGCCGATCCCGATCATCACCGATTTCACGGAAATCGACCGATTATGATCGGTGACCGATCGATCGGCACACCTCTAATACATTCATATAAACATCTGTTGGATGTCATCTCCTAATTAAGAAATTATGTCTGTTGGTTTCAACATGTCCAGGCCTGCTAAATAATCCATCCACGTTTTGTACTCTGGAGAAAGTTTGTAACTGCATGGCATTGTGGAGAATTCTATTCTTTTCTCACAGCATTTGCCCTGGCAGAAAAAAGTTATCTACACTAGCTCTAGGCCAAATACCGGAGAGCATTTTGCCAGGCCCAAGACCCACAAATGATATTGGACTGGGGTCTCTTTTTCCAAAGGCATATTACTGGCACGGGGTTAGATGACATGTTAGCAAGGAAAATTCGCCATTCATTCCTTTTAAACTTTCGTCTGACGGGCTGAAACCAGTAACAAAACATTTGAATAGCCAATAAAGCTCGGTATGTTAATCAGCTGGAAGTTTCCCCGACACTCTGAAAAAACTCAGATTTACTTTGTAAACAAGCTAAATTCAAACATGTTTCCTATTTTAAAACAAACTTCTATTTAAAGCATAGAATAGTTTCTTCATGATTTCAACTATGTTCAGAAAAAAAATTAAAACCACTTTTTTTTCTCAGAAACTGATGGATTTTATATTTTCTCTCCACTTCTTGCAACTTGTCCCTGGTTTTGCCAGGGTTAAATTAAAAATCCATTGTGTATTTTACATGTACAGTATAATAAACATACTGTATATATTTTTAGTTATTTTTTTTAACTATTTAAAAAAAGCTGCATCAACCTGGGGGCCCACAGTCCATTGCATAATTCGGTAATTCGGTTCAGCCGTGGTGGTGTGGAGGCTCGTGGTGGTGGAGGAGACGCCGACATCGTGCGAGCAGAACCCAGCGGCGTGGTGTTGGAGGTCGCGGAACCGGCTGGGGCAGCTGCCGCTGGGACGGTTCAGGAGTGCGTGAGTTATGCCGGGGCCAGGTAGACACGGACAGAGAAAAGACTCATGTAATGAGAACTCAGACAGTCTTGAGGAAATTAAAAGATCACTGAACTTTATGAGCAGTGAAATGACAAAAGTATCTAAACAGCAGGAACTCCTGGTCGGTCTGATCGAGGAGGTGAAACAGTTAAGAGTTCTCTTAAGTGACAGAGATAAACAAATAGCTAAGTTGGAACAAAGAGTTGACGATCTGGAACAATATTCTAGACGTGATGATTTAGTAATCACAGGACTGGAAATAAAACCCAGATCCTATGCAAAAGCAGTGGCAAATGTACATACTACAGAGGACTCCCCACATGAAGATCTGAGGACTCTGGAACAACAGGTTGTAACATTTCTGCAGGACAAGGACATTGAAATCAAACATGAGGACATTTCAATCTGTCACACTTTACCCACCAAATCAGATAAACTTAAACCGGTAATAGTTATTAGATTCATCAGTAGGAAAGCAAGAAACAACTTAATTATGCAGGCAAGAAAACTGAAGGGTACAAACGTCTATATAAATGAACATTTAGCTAAAAAAAAAATGGAGCTATTGCATGGGAGGCAAGGTTGCTGAAAAAACAGAAAAAAATAGCTGCAACATGGACATGAAATGGAAACATCTGGATTAAGAAAAAGGAGGGAACACAGGCTAAAATGGTCCAAGAACTCAAAGACTTGGAAACATTTAAATGAATTAAAGAGGATAAAATCATAAACTTAAATAACTGAAACAGCATTGATAAAAATGAATCTAATAATATAACGGACAATGTGAG
This sequence comes from Poecilia picta, assembly GCA_033032245.1. Lineage (NCBI taxonomy): Eukaryota > Metazoa > Chordata > Actinopteri > Cyprinodontiformes > Poeciliidae > Poecilia > Poecilia picta. Next base: position 32,869,903 of record CM065354.1, on the reverse strand, counting down.
ATATACTTATATATGGCATTATACGAAGACGTAGAGACAAAGGTTTACAGTTTGGACGATGTAATTAATCCAGAATTCTTTCCTGTTGTTAAAGACTCTGAATATTACGATGTAGAGCAATTCCAGAATATTAATACAACATATGGTCTTTCTATTATCCACTTCAATTGTAAAAGTGTGAATGCAAATTTATCTAAAATAACAGATTATTTACAACAGTTAAACAGAACCTTCTCAAAAATAGCACTTTCAGAGACATGGCTTAATGATTCAAACATAGATAATATTTATTTTGACGGGTATGAGTTATATTATAAGAACAGGAGCAATAAAAGGGGAGGTGGAGTTGCTCTATTAGTTAATAAAGAAATAAAATGTAAAATCATTAATAAAATGTCATGGACTATAGATAATATTATGGAAATAATAACAATTGAAATAATAAATAAGATTTCCAAAAAGCATTATTATAAGTTGTGTATATCGATCACCTGAATCGAACATAGATTTTTTTTACAGATAAATTATAAACGTCTTTGAGGGGCGTTGTAATAAAAAAAATTTTTTTGTGTGGGGACTTTAACATTGACCTGGCAAATAAAACTGACTCAAATCACATTGTTACATTCATAAACTCAATGCACAGTTTAAATCTTTATCTAATGATATCAAGACCAACAAGAATCACATCCCACAATGCTACAGTAATTGATAATATTTTTACAAATATAACAAACAGAGAGATAATGGGTGGTATTTTGATTACTGATGTAAGTGATCACTTACCAATTTTTACAATTTATAAAGATGTTCAAAGTAGTACAAAAGACATTATAATCAAGGAAAAAATAATAGACACATCAAGAAAAGCTTTGGATAAATTAAAAGACGATTTTAAAAAAACAGAACTGGAAGAACGTATATGTTGATGATGTGAACAAAGCATATGATGTGTTTATGAATATTGTAGAAGATTTGTATGGAAAAAAATTGTGTAAAAAACAATTATACAAAAAACAATACTGTCAACAAACCATGGATGACAAAAGGCTTAAAAAAAGCTTGTAAAAAAAAAGAATTACTTATATTCATGTTTCTTGAAATTAAGAACAAAAGAATCGGAGGATAAATATAAGAAGTATAAAAACAAGTTAGTTTTTACCATAAGACAGCATAAAAAGAAATATTATAGTGATTTATTAAATAGAAGTAATGGTGATATGAGGGCAACATGGAAAGTAATGAATGGTGTTCTGAAAAATCATAAAAGACATGCAGGCATTTCACAGCACTTTGTAAAGGAAGACAATGAAATACATGATCTGAACAAAATTGTAAATGAATTTAATCATTATTTTGTGAATGTTGGTCCTAGTCCTGCAGCTAAAATACCAAAAACAGATACAAATGTGAGTCATACAATCACGGGTTGTACCAACAGTATTTTTCTTGATGGAACTGACAAAAAAGAAATAAAGAGTATTGTAAAAAATCTTGCAAGCAAAAGATCAAAAGACTGGGTGAACATGGATATGAGGGTTGTAAAGGATATAATGGATTATGTTATTGAGCCATTTACATATATCTGTAATTTATCATTTCAAAATGGTGTATTTCCAGACGGCATGAAGATAGCCAAGGTAATCCCTATCTACAAAAATGGAGAAAAAAATTTGTTTACAAATTATCGGCCAATTTCTTTGTTACCACAGTTCTCAAAGATTTTGGAAAAATTATTTGTAAATAGATTAAATTTATTTATTGATAAACACAATATATTAAGTAGCAGTCAATATGGGTTTAAGTCTAGAAATTCTACATCAATGGCTATCATGGACTTGATTGAACAAATAACAGCAGCTGTATTGTGTTAGTGTTTTTGTTGATTTGAAGAAGGCCTTTGACACCATTAACCACACTATTCTTCTGGAAAAGTTAAATAGATATGGCATAAGAGGTACAGCTTTACAGTGGGTATCTAGTTATCTGGATAACAGGAAGCAGTTTGTGCAGGTGAATGATGCAAGATCTGAACTCTGCAACATTACATGTGGGGTTCCTCAGGGTTCTGTACTTGGGCCAAAGTTGTTTCTTTTATATCTGAATGATTTAGTAAATGTGTCAGGGCTTCTTAAATGTGTATTATTTGCAGATGATACTACCTTTTTCTGTTCAGGAAAAGACATAGAACAAATGATGGAGATGATACAAACAGAATTTATTAAGATACAAACTTGGTTTAAACTAAATAAATTATCATTAAATTTGAATAAAACGAATTATATGATATTTAGTAAAAGAAATAAAGCTATCGATCTTCCTTTTGAAGTGGATGATGTTGAGCTCTGTAGAGTCAATGAGGTTAAGTTCTTGGGTGTTATCATTGATGAAAAGCTGACATGGAAACCCCATGTAAATTACTTAAAAACAAAAATAGCCAAATCCATGGCAGTATTGTACAAAGTAAGGGACTTATTTCATGACAAAGCTTTATTTATGTTATATAATGCAATAATTGCTCCACACCTGACTTACTGTATTGAAGTCTGGGGGAAAGCATGTAAAACAATTACAAATCCCATTTATATTTTACAGAAACGAGCAATAAGATGTATCACCAGAAAACATTACAGTCATCCATCAAATGCTTTATTTTGTCAGTTGAAATTATTGAAAATTTATGTGTTGGTTGATTACAATATTTTGCAGGTTATGTATAAAGCTCATAAAAGTTTATTACCTCTTAATATGCAATTATACTTCGTTAAGAGAGTAAGTAATTACAATCTTAAGGGTATAGAGATGTTTGTAAAGCCCAAGATTCGAACAAATTTGAAGGACCGATGTACTTCGGTACAAGGTATAAGATTGTGGAATAATCTGGAAAGTGAATAATAAAAATGCTGGCTCGATAGATATATTTAAGAGAATGATAAAAGTTAAGTTGTTGAAGACGTATACAATTGTATAATGTGCAATCATAAGAATTGCTGTACAAGAAGGAGTTGATGTTTTTTTGTTTTTTGTTATGTTTTATTATTTGAAAACTATCATTGTTTGAATTTGTTTATTTTGGAAAAAAGGGGCAGATATTAATAAGAATTTTCTTCTTCTTTCTGCTACCTTTCATTTTGTGTTTTGTATATTCTTTTTTTTGTATAGCATTTGTTTTGTTTATAAATGAAATGAATAAAATTTAAAAAAAAAACAAAACTATTTCTGAACTCGTGCTCCTTTTTTTTCTCTTCAGGTGAATGGGTGCCTTTAAATGACACTTCTCCAAAGAACTCTCCATCATCGAGCTCTCCTTCTACCTCCAATTTACAGGTCAGAATATTTTTAATATGTTTAGTTTGTAGATAATTTTTGGTTTGGTTAACATTTATTTTTCTTAATAAAATTGAGTTTATGTATATATAAATTGGTGGAATGATTTGGGGACACTACAAAGAATGTCACCCAAGTTACCAAAGTAGTGTCATGTCTCTGTTTATGCTTATGACCCACATGTAGAGAAAGACTCAGGAGAAAAGAAATCAGTAAAACTGAGTTTATTTACAAAGTGAAATAATGTGCAAATGTGTTGGTCCAGAGTAGGTAGGTGATTTGGGGGACCGGGGCTTCTGGAAGAAATAAGTTAGGTGAGATATGATATAAGAGGAAATGCTGGACAAGGAACTTACACAGCATGACAACAAAGTCCAATAAGGAGGGTTGAGTGGGGTGTTGGTCTTGAGGTAGAAACGGCAAAAAGGTAGGCAAAGGGCTGGAGAGCCTGACGGAAGCTACTGCAGAATGGACAAATGGTACAATGATGAGAGAGAAGCTTAAAGTTTCCAGTCAGAAAATTCAAGCTGAGGGTTATGGTCTGACTATTTTTGGAAGGTTTCACAGATATAATCCAGGTGGTACTCAGGGAGACCTGAAAAGAGAGTAAACAAGGAACAACATTGGGGTCAGATAGCTTACACAGAAAGCTACTCAGAGGTTCACAAGAAGTGCTTGACATTACCACATGGGTTAACGCTCAGGCAAAAGGTGACTGGCAACCAGCTCCTTGTATCCAGGGTATGATGAGGCTTGAGGAGTTGCAGGTGTGCAACCACACCTGTGGGGAATCAGTCTGGCAACTGGTTAACCTTGGCACCCTCTGCTGGCTGGAAGTGTGAAGCCACAGAGAATAGACAACAACCCACTGTTGTTGTGTTGCGCTGGCCCTTCAGAAACTACTGAAATTGTATCAAGAACTTGTTAAGGAAGAATTTAGATTATAATATATTTTAAGAAAATCTCTGGCTCAATATTCTTCTCATGGATCCCAGGTTCTCACAGGTGTAAGTTCCTTGTCCAGCATTTCCTCTTACCCTCCTATCTCCACTAACCTATTTCTTCCAGAAGCCCCAGTCACCCAAATCACCTACCTACTCTGGACCAACACATTTGCACATTATTTCACTTTGTAAATAAACTCCATTTTACTGATTTCTTCTCTCCCTAGTCTTTCTCTGCATGTGGGTCATAAGGGCCGAATTGAAGCCACACAGAAAACGGGGGGAATCAACTTTTTTGGGGGGCAAAATGAATGTACGTAGCTGAACATAAACAACATCAGTAGCCTACAGGCTACTTGTTGAGCTTAAGGTGCTATATTGATATTAGCTAGTCATCTTTTAGCTTACTATACTTGCATCCAACAGCTTTACCCAACAGTCTGTTAGTTTGGGGCAAAAACTGAAAATTTATTTGCGTTTTGCTGATTTGCTGTCATGATTCTAACACACCTGCATAGCTCCATACAGCAGCAGCAGGCCTCCTTCGCTGCCGCACAGGTGTAAACCCAGCGCTAAAGGCAGCTTGGAAAAACAGGTTACCACATGTTAACAACAAATGAAACAGTTTTAACTGCTGATAAAAGTGACAGAGGACACAGATATGGGAAGTGTGGAAGCCCCTACTGTATCAAATTGACATAGGAATAACAGAGAGTTGGCCATTCTAAGGTAAAAACCCAGCACATACAGCATTCGGGTTTTTTTTTTTCATCCAGGCGGCTTCCCGCGCCCACCCACAATGGCACCCCCCCAAGAGGGCACGCCCCAGAGTTTGGGAACCTCTGGGATAGAAGGAAATGAGCAAAGACGCGTCTTTGGAGAGTGCTGATGCAAAAGCAAATAAAGCAGCAATCTGATTTATTACTCCTGTGTACAAACTTTTATAGTAAAGGCGTGTTTTTTCTCTTTAATATATTCAAATAAGGCGTACCTCTGCTTGACCAACTGGAAGCTATCTTGGATCCTCTTAAAAGTTGGAAACTCCCTTTAATTTGCTTCCAAGATCAAAGGCCAATTGTCCACTTTCTCTAAACAAAGTGAGAGCAGAGCTTCTCCTGAATTCCTGCTGTTTTATGGCTTTCTGGGCAAAGAAAAACAGATAGGTATTTTACAGATAAGTGTGAAACCTGGAATCTATCCCGCTTTCTCCCTACTCGGATACCTCAAAGAGAAACTTAAAATCCTGTAGGAAGTTGAAGCACAGGTTATTTCCACTAACCTAATATTGTTCTCCTGTCATTCAGTACTTCAAAAGATTGACTCTTGCTGTAAACCAAAAGTAATACAAAAATCAGCAGGATAGAATGGGGTAAAATTCCTTTTTCTAACCTAACAAATGTAATAATCAAACCTGAGTGTAAGAATTAACACAATTTTCCAAAAACCTTTCACAATATACCTGAGAAATTTTCAAATACTTAAAAACATTTTCTTTCACACATTTTCTATTTGATTCTGATATACTAATAGATATTACAATTTCAGAATACATTTATGACAAACTAAAATTATTAATTCTAAAACTATGATTAAACTATTTTCAATCAGAGTATGCTGTTAATAACCAAGAAAAATGTCTTACAAATCAGATGATAGTGGTTTTAGATATTCTATATTGTATTCAGTTTTTTTACCAGTCTTCACATCATCCCAGATGCTAGTTTAGAAGACTTTTGATGATCTTCTGTGAACAGAGCAAACTTCTCTCTCCCACACTCATCCAAATGATGCTGCCTTCCTGCAAATGCTAATTTTATGGCCTCCTGTTGTCTCTGCAAACACAACAGGCCTCACTCAGAGCTCCCTTTTGATCTCTTATCTTTCCTTCCTGTAAGTTGAATACTTACCCATCAATAGTTTTAGATTAAATCATTAACACGAACCTATTCTAAATTAAGAATTTTGTTCAAAATAACCATGCTCAACCATGCTTCACGTGTCGTAAGATTAACTGTATTAAACACTAAAACAGGGGTGCCCAAACTTTTTGAGAGTACGATCTACTTTTTCTCTCACCAGACGCCTGAGATCTACCTCATGGCACAAAGACATAAAAATTGCAAATTAAACTCTATTGACTTATTTTATATGCGTATATACATCAGTTATAGTGGAAATAATTAAGTGACAAAACCTAATCCAGTTTCTTCCTCAGTGAGATTCTGACAATGGGAGCAGTTTACTGGTTTCTCAGTCAGAAGCTGGTTGCTAACCTGATGCCAGCAGGTGTCAGTCAGTCATGGTAGATCTGAAATTTAGTTTGATGACCTCAGTATGAGAAACTACATACTGATAGGAGGAACCAAAGAGCCCAGTAAAGGTAAAGGAAAATCTTCTGAAGTCGGAATATAATTAATTTAATTTTGCATAATTATCGCGGTAGAATTTGTTAAAACTTAATGAAATATATTTGTCCCATTTGATGTTGTGACGTATGCTCACAAAGAACGAGGTAATTAGTCCATGTTTGCCATTTATTGAACGTTCAGAAGGTGCAATGAGCCACAACAAAGGTAAACAAAGGTAAAACAATCCAAAAAGACTACCAACTCAAAACCACTCTGTCAGAGTTGACTGCACTAAAAATATAAATTTTTCCTCAACAAGCTGTCCGACACATATTTAAAAACTGAAAGGATAAGCTGAAAGTGGGGGACCTGTCATGAATTGTGGTTTTGTGGTGAGAATGAGATGCGGTGGACCCAGGTTGTGGTGAAAAAAATATTATTTTAATGGAGTCCAAAAAAATAGTACAAAGTCCAGGTAGCACAGGTGAGCAAAAGGCTAGTAGCTCAGGCACTAGTAGCAACTGGAATCAAATACATGAATGGAACAACGGCAAGGTGGACAAGACATGGCGTACAACATGACAAGGATTCAACAGGGAGCAGGCGGGGGGTTAAATACACAAGGGCGTAATAGGAAAAGATTAGACAGCTGAGGACAATCTAGGGGAAGACGAGACAACACAGAGACTCATTTAACAGAAAGAAAACCAAATCCTCACAGGACCATTATCTTTGAGGATGAAATGTGGTCGTAAAAAATCCCTGAATCACCATGATTCACTTATGTTTGGTAACATCATCAAAGAAAACAACAGTGGAACTCAAAGATATGTTTAAAAGTGAACGAAATAACTTTTTCTCACCCACTCCAACCTAAGTTGGATGGGGCCTAAACAACTGTACAGCCATAAGAAAACCACTAATCAGTGAGGGTAACTTGGGAAAAGGGGGCATAAATATTGGACTCTAGATTGTTCTGAGACGGGCATGTGAGGTGATGAGTCCAGATTTAGAAGAGAGCTAGAAAAGAGACAGATAATGATGCACACACCTATATGCATGTCTACAGCATAAATGTGTAGGGACAACGCTGTAATCTTATGTTGTTCCACCTGGTCATATCCAGGTTCAGCAAGATTATGAGGTCACCTCACTACCTGAATATACTGAATGATGAGATTATTCAATTGTCTTTGGTCTGTGATGTGCGGCCTCACCTGTCATCATGGAAAAATAATAAAATCATTCATAAAGATATTTTCACCCTGTCGTTTGTACTATAAGGTACCTATTTTTCATTTAATTTAACCAAATCTGATGTTATTTTTCTTCAAAATCACTGAATTTTCGCATTTTCCCATTCAAATGTTTAGAAGCGAAACCGGTGAGGCAGCAGCGAGCTGAGCCTCACCTGGGATTGCTCAACCTCTCGCCAACTGCACCGGTTTCCACTCTATGAGAGCATGCTCCTCTTGTCTGTACGTCGCCAATAAAGTGGTTAACAACCTTTAATGTATGAACTGATTTTCCATAATTTAGTTTATGTATTTAATGTACTGTGTTTTTATTGTCACCAACTGTGTATATAACGTGTTTTGTGTGCTAACGAGCGATCAGAAACGGCAGAGAACAGATTCGAGGTGAGGCAGGCAGTTCTCATGCCTCATCGCTGGGGCCTCTCAAGAACACAGACATTGTGATTCTACAACTGCAGAGTAAGAGACAGTAACAGTGAGCTAACCATACAGAAGCTGCATTGATACAGAGCGAGAAAGAGTGGTTTTGAGTTGTACTTAACGGTTTCTCCCTTTGCTGTTAAGCACAGCACAAAATTAAGAATATCTACATGTTTGAATGAGATAATGGAATTATTCTGCGGTGTGGCTAAGCATCACATGTTAAAGACTAGTCTTTTCTCCCTCCAGCATTTCCTTATGTAAACAATAACATGCAGGCGTCTAGATTTGCAAATTATAGGTAATTTGCAAATTACCTATAATTATAATTATAGGTACCGACTATAATTAAGTCGGTACCTCACCAGCTATGAACCTCACGCCACGTCATTGATATCAGTGTTGTGGTACTCGGAACGGTCTTGGTCTCGAGTCCGGTCTCGAGACCATTTCTTGATGGTCTCGTCTCGGACTCGACCGCATTTGGTCTCAGTCTCAGTCTTGTCTCGGTCTCGGGCGCTAAGGACTCTTATTTCAAGACAGGTCGAGACCGCAACTGTGAAAATATCACTAAACATGCAGCAGACTGTCCAGTTTATTTTTTAACATCTTTGTTTTCAGTGGATGCAAAACGCACCGATAAAAACACAACCAATAACGTGACTTGCCAATTAGGTGTTTATGTTTTTCCGCCCCCACCTTTCACTCACACGCGGCGCTCTCAGACATGCGCAGTGGTTTCCTATGGGCGGCAGAAGATCTAATAGTCAGTAATATAATAAAGCTGCATAAATCATAAGAAATCCGACGGCCACAGCTTAACTCAGCAGCGCTTCGCTTTCACAGACGGTGGGACAACATCTAACTTTTTTCGTGACTTAGAAAATTATCTCAAAGAAGGTTAAGCTCCGTTGACGTGACGTTAGCAAAGCTAGCTGTACAGAGACAAATAAGCATTGTGATGAAAAAAAGTTGTCACTCAATGCGCTGAATTATTGTGCGGAGATGTTGACTGACATGTTTCACATATGAGACAACGCTGTGTCCAAAAGTCTGCAATGTAGTGATGCGACATTCAGGAGCAGTACGAATCTTCTGCACGGGTCTTTACTTATTAGACAGGACTGGAGCGTCACTGAGCGCCGTTGTTCTATCAGATTACCACAGGCTGTCAGAATAGCACACATCAGAGGTTCCCAAACTGTGGGGCGCGCCCCCTAGAGGGGGCGCCGTGCCATTGCAGGGTTTGGGCACGGGAAGCCATGTGAATGAAAAAGAAAAGCAAAAAAACATGAACGCTGTACGCACTGGGCTTTTACTTTAAAACGGCCAACTCTCTGTTATTCCTTTGTCAGTTTGATACAGTAGGGGCTTCTACACTTCCCATATCTGTGTCCTCTGTAACGTTTATCAGCTGTTAAAACTGTTTAATACGTTAACATGTGGTAATCTGTTTTTCCGAGCCGCCTTTAAACGCAACATGACTCTACAACGCTGGGTTTACACCTGTACGGCAGTGAAGGAGACCTGCTGCTTCTGTGCGGAGCTGCACAGGTGTGTTAGAATCACGGCAACAAACCAGCAAAACGCAAAGAACTTTTCACAGTTTTCCCCCCAAACTAACAGATTGTTTAGTAAAGCTGTTTGATGCAGGTAAAGTTAGCTAAAAGATGACTAGCTAGCTAATATCAATGCAGCACCTTAAGCTTGTTAACAGGTAGCTTATAGGCTAAGTTGTTGTCTATGTTCAGCTACATAGATTCATTCTTGCTTGTTGCTCCTTGGTCAGTGTTCGTAGCATCAGGGCTTTGCCTCAATTGCTATGCTTAATGGTGCAGACAGTGGTGGTTTCTGACATGAGCAACATGGGTAAACACCCAGGGCGTTATCTTTTTAGGGATGGCACGAGACCACCGCGGATCGTAGCACAGAGATGGACGCAAAGCAGAACAAAGAGTTTGTTCAATTTAATATTGGTTACATTTATTATGTATTTAATATATTTTTATGGGAATATGGATCTTTGAGATCAATTTGAGAAGTAATTTTGATCATATTTCACATTTTATCATATCATGTAGAACGCGGCGCTGGTCTTGGTCTTGACTCGGTCTTGACTTCCCTCGGTCTTGGTCTTGACTTGGTCTCAGACCCTAAAAGTCTTGGTCTTGTCTTGGTCTCGATACACTCTGGTCTTGGTCTTGTCTTGGTCTCGGGTTAGGTGGTCTTGAACACAACACTGACTGATATATATATATATATACTGTATATATATATATATATATATATATATATATATATATAAAATTCCCTTCTCACCCTCTGCGGGTGGTCTCTCTCTTTCATCCTCTGAGCTCGGGTCCTCTACCAGAGGCCTGGGAGCTTGAGGGTTCTGCGCAGTATCTTGACTGTGCCTAGTACTGCACATTTCTGGACTGAGATGGCTGATGTTGTTCCTGGGATCTGTTTTAGCCACTGCTCCAGTTTGGGGGTTTCTGCCCCGATGACTACAGGCACCACTGTGGTCTTCACCTTCCAGGTCTTTTCCAGTTCCTCCCTGAGATCCTGGTATTTCTCCAGTTTCTCATGCTCCTTTTTCCTGATGTTGTAGTCACTTGGTATTGCTACATCCACCACAACGGCTTTCCTCTGTTCTTTATCCACCACCACAATGTCCGATTGGTTCGCCATTACCATCTTGTCTGTCTGGATCTGGAAGTCCCACAGGATCTTAGCTCGGTCATTCTCCACCACCTTTGGGGGTGTTTCCCACTTCAATCTCGGGGCTTCCAGTCCATATTCTGCACAGATGTTCCTGTACACTATGCCCGCCACCTGGTTATGTCGTTCCATGTACGCTTTCCCTGCCAGCATCTTGCACCCTGCTGTTATGTGCTGGACTGTTTCAGGGGCCTCCTTGCACAACCTACACCTTGGGTCTTGTCTGGTGTGGTAGATCTGAGCCTCTATTGCTCTGGTGTTTAGGGCCTGTTCCTGTGCAGCCAGGATGAGCCTCTGTGCTGTCCTTGAGTCCAGCTTTGTCCAGCCATTGGTAGGATTTCCTGATATCAGCCACTTCAGTTATTTGTCGGTGGTACATCCCATGTAGGGGCTTGTTCTCCCATGATGGAACCTCTAGCCCCTCATCCTAGAGGTTCCATCATGGGAGAACAAGCCCTACATGGGATGTACCACCGACAAATAACTGAAGTGGCTGATATCACTTATATATATATATATATATATATATATATATATATATGTATATATAGTATATATATATATATATATATATAATATATATATATAAATTTATTTTTGCTTCTTTAAGCTTGAGACATAGGTGTAGAATGCTAAGTACCAGCATGTAACCAGTCTAGTTTTTTTATTTCAGCACCTTTTGTTTTATATTGTTACTTGAGCTGTTTGCATGTAAGTATGAAGAAACATGTTTATTTGGGGGAATCCATAAGCATTCCAAACCTTTCAGAAATTATTTGATCCTTTCACTTCAGACTTATTCACTACTTTGTGTTTTCACATAAAATTTCAATAAATTAATTGAAACATGTAGTGTTAGGTTATGACCTGTCTAGGGGTGGCCAGATCATACCATGAAGGATTCATCCTCTTCAGATCTCAAGCAGCCAGATCACACAAAGATGAACATTTTATGTTTTTTTAAAAAACATATGTTATTTTCTAAACATGTATTTTTGACTTAGATGTTACAAGTGGAGTATATGGCTTCAGAGTGAGTTATGGTGTCAAAAACGATAAACAAGGCAAACTATCAGAATATTAACCAAAACGTACTTATTTAAAAGTAAACAAACCAAATGACAATTACCTCACTAATTAAGAAAAACATGAGAAAACTGAGCCAACATATTTATCAGCTCACTCCTACAAACTCCAAGAACTTTTACAAAAGGTTTTTAACAGACAAACAATGTGGCCTGTTGAGATGTGCTGAGGATGGATGCCAGGAAGTCCACATCACCAGCTTTTATATCCATCACCTCCAACAGGTCACCAATTGGACGTCTCCGCCGTCTTCTGGGAGCCAATCAGAGACGAGCACCTACACACTCATGTTTGCATAATAAAGTTTGCGACGCCATTCACAACATTATAATATAACTAAATTAAAAAAGAATGCTTTTACTTATAGCAGTAACCCACACATCCCCAATCTGCACAGTACAGAGAGCTCAGGGTCAATTACTCACCTGTATCGCCACCCTGCATAGATCTGATGCAGAGTTGATCGTCTGCCAGCATTGAGGCTCTCTTCTGCCATGATGCCTGACTTCAATCTGAGTCATCATGATCTGTGATCACTTGTAAACAATCCTTGTTGCAGGATGAAGGGAAATGAGGTTCAGTCACAATCATTTCATACTCCGGCAATCAAAGCAGCATCTAAATATCTGTCCATCTACCCTTTTTTCCAGGAACGTGAGTGGATCCAAAACAACATCTCAAAAAAGGAATGCTGCTTTTTTCTGAGGCATGACAGGTAGAATGATTCACTACTCTTTTGCCTGTAGTTTCTGTACAATGTTTGGTGTGAACAAGACTGTCAAAACACCGTCATAAACATGACATAATACCTGCATGAACATGGGGATGTCTTCATGACACTTTATGACTAGTGTCAAAGTATCATAAAGCGAATGTAAATCATAACACTTTTAATACAAAGTTGACATTATTCAAAATGTCTTTATGACAACTTGACATTAATCTAGACAAAATGTCTTTGTTATGACAACTTGTCATTAACCAAGACAAAATTGTCTTCGTTATGACATCTTGACATTAATCTAGACAAAAATGTCTTTGTTATGACAACTTGACATTAACCAAGAATCATTATATGTGATAAATATGGCATAATAGTAGTTATAATAATGCCATTTAGTGTTATTACACTAACAAAATGGTAACAAAACAGTAATCAATATTTCCACTACATGAAATAAAGCAAAACAAGTAGGACCAACAATAAACATTCCACTAAGCTTTATTACATTGTCAAATGATTTAGTAACAGTCATTAATAATTACTTTTACATCAAGTGGAACAAGTAAGACCAGTTGTGAAATGATAGTCATTACAGTGTCATATATTATAAGGAAGTAAACAGCACGAGACTGTTTAAAATACCCGATCAATCAAAGCGCATGTTAGAATCATCACAATGCACTGTGAAAAACAATTGCACAAAAGACATCTGCGAAAGCAGCGAGACCACAAAAGGTGAACCATGTTATAGCGAGAGATCACTGTAAAGTCAAACAAGTAGCAACAGTTATGAAGATGTCATTAAGTGTCATTACAGTGTCATTAATATCTCTTACCTCAAGTGAAGTGAAACAAGTAGCAACAGTAATGAAGATGTCATTAAGTGTCCTTACAGTGTCATTAATAACTCTTACCTCAAGTGAAGTGAAACAAGTCAGCTGTCTCCTTCATTATAGCATTCCTGTAACGCTCGGAAAACAGGGAGATCTCGTTGTCTTCATTTCCTGGAAGCAGCTCTTTGAAAATGTCCGGAAATGCTCAGAAATTATAGATGTTCTTGCAATAGTTGCGGTCAGTGATAATCATGGTGAAAGCCTTTTCATGAATTCAAACTTGGTGAATCTCTTCTGGACATTTTCATAGTGGGTGATGGCTCAATTCACTGTGGTCACCTAAAAAAAAGAACAAAAACAAAATAAACAGTACAATTACAATAGGCCTTCGCAGCTTAGCTGCGAAGGCCTAATAAACAAAAATCAAAAACAATGCGATCTTAACTCAGCATTTATTTAAATACCATTCCAAACATGTCCCTTTCTGCACACTGTCAGAATGGTAGACTGGCAGATAAATGTCTAGTTAACATGACTGATTGTTATAAAGTGCAATACAATTATTTCTTAATACAATTAGGAGACTAGAACTGAACTAAATTATTCTGATCAAATATTTGTTTGGCAGAAATTCATACAGACTGCCACTGTTGTTTTTCAAATTGCATCATTTAATGCTAAATAATGCACATAAAAGATAACTAACATATTAACTTTTAATTTGCTAGATTAAAATTGGAGGGAAAAAATATTTGCCTGCCTTTAAAATATGTTTAAGACTAAGGGCTAACCTTACAGTAATGTAGTTTAATAACTTTAGCTAACATTAAATTACAACCAGGTACAATTAGCTTGAATTGCTCATAGGTAAGATTACAAAGAAAGAGAACATAGTCGAAGTTATTTTGTCAAAGAAAATGTAAAGTTAAGACATATACCTCATATGCATTAGGTGACATACTTCGGCTTCCTTTTAAACAGGAGGTCTGGTCGTTATAACTTGTGTTAGGTTTGCCCCACAAGATGGAAGATTTCTTCTTCATCCAATACACTGCACGCCTGTCCGTGTACTGCTGCCTGTCACTAGTGGAGATGGTGCATTGCACTACTTAAAACAGCCTTAAATAATGTTTCAAATGCAAAGTTCATAAGTGCTTTGTATACATCTTGCTGTAAAACATTAGGATCAATTAAATTAAGAAATTTATGACTAAAAAATGGCAGAGCAATAAAATATTACCACATAAAGCTACATAATTTTTAAAGTTTAATCTGTAATACCTATTACAAATTTATGTCAGATCATGATTTCTTGGTTAATGACAAGTTGTCATAACGAAGACATTTTTGTTTAGAGTAATGTCAAGTTGTGATAACGAAGACATTTTGATAATGTCAACTTTGTATTAAAAATTTACCGAAAGACACTTTATGACAACAGTCAAAGTGTCATGAAGACTTCATGTTCATGACATGTGTTATTTTTATGATGGTGTTATGACAGTCTTATTCACACCCCGTCAAATAAAGTGTTACCCAATGTTTTATTAATTATGAGAGGAAACTGCTCTGACTGCAGCTAAATCTCATTTTGAGTCTTTACTTTGTTTCCAGTTAGTGCTATGAAATATAATCCACTATTTAGATAACGGGCACTTTGTATTGTCAAAGAAGCAATGAAAGCTTTGCTTTTTGTTTAAAATATTTGACAAATTTTAACAATGTTCAGTTCTGGCAATCTTAATTTTACAGCCACACTCCATTAACTTTTTAGCTCTTACTTCACCTGCTCAGACAAATAATGATGAAAAAAAAGTGTCTTGGTACATGAGATTTTAGATCAGCTTAGGTTATTTTTTCCAATATTCTGAAATGTAAAGGTATCAGAATAATAAAAAACACCAAATTGCAGTCTGATAACATCCTTCTGATAGTGCATAACCTATATGTCTAATTTTGTCCTTCAACATAAACATGTGAAGTCATGTGTTTTTTACAGTAAAAATGAAATATGTCATTGTGGTTACACGGAGAAAGAGCACTCTGCCAACACGGAGAAAGAGCACTCTGCCAAAGCAGGGGACTTCATCGATGGCACCTGGAAGCCAAAAAAGTTCCCAACAGATGCTTTTGGATACATCGACTTTGGTCGTTTGAGGCAAAAGACTAGAAAGGTAAAATAATGCTACCTCATACTTAAATAATATTGTTGGGGCCTGCCATAGCTTTACATGGGGAAAAGCAGTGACTGCCTTGCTTACATAGGAAAGGCAGTCACTGCTCTTACCTATGTAATGCATGGAAGGCACCTATTGTTCTACACCTAATAGAACGTTTCTTTCTTTATTTATTGGGGCCTGCCATAGCATTACATAGGGAAGGGCGGAACGTTCAGTGCCAACAGAAGAGGTCTGAGCTGAATGTTAGAACTACAAACATGGTGGAACTCTCAGTGACTACAGATTAGGGCTGAGCTGGCATTTAGAACTACTTACTGTTTTGGACATTATATAACTGGTTTAACCCAACCACTGTTGCACATTTTATTAGTTGTGGTCATGTAAAATGAAGCTTACTGAAAATTTCAAAATAACAGCCTTCATATTTTTCACATCCAGTAATTACTCTTTTGGGCATTACATACTCTAACTGGTTTAACCCAACCACTGTTACACATTGGATTAGTGTGGTCATTTAAAATGAAGCTTACTGAAAATTAAGTAATTTTCAGTAAATTGCTGTTAATGTTAGGGCAATGCCTTAGCATTTCACTGCCCTCCAGTATTAGGATTAGCATTGGACTTGAAGTTTGATATACAAACTTCAAATGACTAACTCCTCAGTGCTTCAACATACAGTCATCAATGAGGGTTCTAATGAGAGATAATGACAAGAGGAATCCTCTGGTATCCACAATATTACTTATAGTGGAAATTACTTATTTTCGCTATCAATAATATTAGTGGAACTTACTTATAATTATATAAATAAAATGGCATATCTGGGTGGTGAGTGTTAGCATACAGTCAGACCTCCTCCCCTTTCTTGCAATATGCTGTCCGTTCATCCTCTCCCCAGCACTCACCATTACGCTAGACCCAGGCCGTGCAGAGACCATTAAAGGGGCAGGTGCTCAAAAAAAGGGCACATCTAACTGCATTCTAGGACAGAATATTAATAAAGCCACACAGCTTTAAGAGTTTAATAAGCAATGATAAATTACAAAATTGTGAGATATACAATCAAAGCTAATAACATCCGAAGCGCGCAGCAGCACGCTGTGTTTTGAGCAGGAAGACGAAGAGGAAAAAAACCCCAGCCAGAATCTGCGGCGCAGTGAGGGTTTCCATGACAACAATGGCTGATCGATTATTCTTATTAGCAACAGACAAAGAGTATAAGAGACTGAGAGTACGATGAGATCCTGGCAGTCTGAGAGGAGCTACTCAGAGATCCAAGCAGGGGAATAGCGGCGCTGCGTAGCTGCAGAGAGTCGATCACTACGGGGTGAGGCGGAGCTCTACTTTAGCAGTTAGTAGTAAACAGCTTACAGCCATGGCTAACTCCTGGAGCAAAGGTAGAAAAGCCTTTTTCCCCATAGTCCAAAAAACTGCATTTGTGGCTGCATTTTTACTCCAAAATGCAGCCACAGTGTCCAAAAGAAAAAGCACAAGTGCAACATTTGCATATTGAGAGTCTAGAGGCTGATAATCTCCCCACTCTGCTCCTGGATTACCGTTTAAATTTTTGAGTTTTATGTCAAATCCACATGTATTAAATGACAGAAACTAATTCTCTCACTGCATCTTTGATTCATTTTGTCCAGCTGCAGACTGTTAGACTGTCCAGAGTTAGGTACTGTGTAGTTGGTGCTTTTAATACGTTTTCAGTTAACTAAATTCAAGTCTATGGACAAAATGTCACTAAAATCACTCTATCCTTCTAAAATCTTTCAGAAAATCGTAAAAATGCACTGAATCGTATCGAATTGTATCGCTCAACAAATATCGTGATATATATCGTATCGTGACCAGAATATTGTTGTATTGTATTGTGAAATTATTGTATCACTACACCCCTAATTTCATCACCTCTCTGCCTAAACTGCTACTCCATGTTGAAGCAGAAACAATACGTTTTCAGTCATCTGACAAGTAGCAAGTCTACTCCACTTTATTCACCAAAAATGTTTTTTTTTATTTATTCACCAAAAACTGTTCTGTAATCAGGAAAGTTTGCTACGTTGAGCTCCACAATTCCTTACCTCTCTGTGCGAGAGGCAACTGGGTCGTGTGTCACGGGCAAATGGTCAAAGGTACAAGGTGACCGGGGGGGTTATTATGTTGTTTTTCTTGAAAAATACAAAACAACAACAACAAAAAAAAATAATAATAATTTCAATACATGTTATTATGTGTCAGAAGTTGGCTTGGGGCATAATAATACAAAAAGAAAATAAATAAATAGATTCAGAAAAATTGGACCAAAAGGGCACTTGGGGGCAAGGAGCAAAATTGGCAGGTGCTCAAGCCCCCCTAACCCCCCGCTCTGCACGCGCCTGCGCTAGACCCTTCTTCGAAACTTCCCCCAGTCCTCCCGCACCACCGTTACCTCAGCCCACCATTCTTGGGGAAAAAAAAAAAAAAGTCTTCAATGTCCGAGACCGAGACAAGACCAAGACCAAATGCAGTCAAGTCTGACATGAGAGTAAGACCATCAAGTGGTGTCAAGACTGAAGTTGCTGACTACTCCTGGTCAGCAAGATGCATTAAGTTCAATGTTCATTTAGAAAGGTTTTTTTAATTCATTGATTTCTGTGATGTACTCTGCATAAAGTTTATAATGTCTGCCCATGTGCACCAGTCAAATGTGTGAATTATAAACTGTCAAAATGATGGACAGGCTTCTAGTTTTTCTGTCGTTCTTTTTTTTTTTTTTAAAAAAAAAAGGTCAAATATGAAAAATATGCCATTAACATAATCCTTGGTTCAGAGTAATCTGCAGTGACAGTTTTCCACCACACAAAGTGTTTTGCAAGAATTTTACTGCATGACTGGAAAGAGACTTGTGTTAATTAAATCAACAGAATATTCTCAAGCTGTGAATTTCTGCAGCTCCTCCAGAACTATGTCAAGTTTATGAGTATAGGCCTGGCCAGCCAAATGGTACTAGCTATCCAAACAGCTAAACAGAATGAATGCAGAAACTCCAGGATGACATCTTGAAGAATTTACTGATGTCAATTTTCTGTAAAACTGTAACAGGATAAACAAGATAAACAAAGAAATACATATGTATCATTTCTGCAGTAACATCAAAATCACTGCATACACCATTTTTATACACAGACTAGTGGTCTTTGTTAGCTTAGCAACAGGCTGAGTCTACTGCTAACATAAAAATACATAATTTCTTTATAAATTACGGTGTCTGAAATAACTATTCTCATATGTGACTAGTTCAACTTATAATACTGTACTTACAGATGATACTTTAGCAGGCAAGAAAACTAAATAAGCAGGTCTGAGGAACTGCCATGTGGCTGCAACTGTGCGGTACTTCCTGTTTTCTACTTCTTTTACTGCAGTGTTTCTCAACCTTTTTTGGCCCAGCGCCCCCCTAGCCCTTATCCAGGTCCCTTACCGCCCCCCACCCAAGAATTTGTAGGCTACTTTGCACTGACCATTATTTAATCATTAATATTACTATCACTATTGTAGATGTTTTGATTTTTATGCTTGTTTCTGTATTTATCATCAAAAATAATTTCCCAGAGATCAAAAAAGCCATCGGAATAGAAATAATTTTCACAGGTGTCTATGAAAAATGCAATGAACATTCAAGTTAAAATTGGTAGGCCTAACAGCAGCCAATCAGAGAGGAAAAAAAATATTTGCCATTTTCTAGTTGTTAAATGTTCCACAAAATGACCAGATAAAAGACGTTCAACATGCCAGTTTAAACTTTGATCTATTTGCAAAACGACTGAGCTCTGCAACATTAAAACATGGATAGAACTGTAACTACATTAATCATAGCTCTTCTTCATTTCAGTGTTTCTGTTGGTTTCTGGTGGTGCAGCTCTGTGCTGAGTTCCGGAGAATGGGACATCAGAGAATCATCCATAAAACTTCACCCACATGGCATTTATTGTGCAAACAAGAGCTTTCAGTGGAAAAACAAAAGTTCCAGATCCTTCTAATGGCACACAAATATGAGACAGAAACATGGATTATATCTTTATATAGATCTGTCTATTGATTATAGATTAATAGTTTTACTGGACAGAAATTAAGAACAAATCTGGTTCTTAATCAAATCCTAATGAGTCAAACTGAAAGTGTCATATAGTCATCAGCGTCATGACATTAACACTGACATGAAAAATAATATTGAAGAAATATATATATATCAAATATAATTAAAAACATAAATAAGTGATCAGTTCTTTACTGTTATGGTCTGTAAGATTTATTTATTCTCAATACTAGATGTGGTCTCAACAAACCCATGACATTTCAACAATATTATTTTACCTTTTATCTGAAAATAGTGTTTGTTTATTCTTGCCTTACAGTCCTCTGGATTAATTATTGCTTGAAAGGTCTTGCCATACCAGTTTATTCCTCTGTATTTACTTTAGTTTCTTAGCGTATTCTTGCATTTTGTTCTTCATTCATTTCCATTTAGTTTCCTTTGATTAGTATTATCAGCTCTTGGTTTATTGCTATGTCCACTTTAGTTTCTTTCCTGTTGCTACATTTTTTTTATCGTTTATTGACGCTTTTCACTCATCACCTGCTGCGCCGCCTGATCGTCATGTGTTTCACATCATGTGTTGATTTTTCACTGTTCAGCGTCAGATTCTCTGTTTTTATGCCATAATTCACATCTAGTTCGTCGCTCAGTTTTATGTCCCGCTTCTCCTATTTCAGAATTTTGCGCAATGCGCGCGTTTTTTTCTTTTCTTTTTTTTTACCCCCCTAAGGTGCAGGGCAGTCGGGAAGCGTATCGATGGGGAAAATGCAGGCTGACATTTTAAAACAACGGAAACAATTTCTGCATTCTGATTACTGAAATTTAAAAGTGTTGTGTTGTTCTATCAACGTTTCATACCGGACCACTTACAGCGCCGATGTTAACGCTATAAAATGAACGCTCTCTATCCCATGGAGGGATTTCTTTATTTAAATAGGTTCATTTTTTAGAGGGAGACACAGTGAGGGTATCTTGATTTTAGCTACCAGTAGCAGGAGAGGAGCTGCGCCAAGAAGCTAACAGAAGCTACAAATGTTACACAATACAGTTTTACTAAGTTGCTCAAAGTCTAAACTGGCATTGTTGTGCATTTAAGGTGTAAAGTTTACCTTCAACCAAACGCCCCCTTAAGGCATCCCAGCGCCCCCCTTTTGTAAAAATGTCCGCCAGCGCCCCCTGCCGTCCTCTGAACGCCCCCTGGGGGGCGGTACCCGCCCACGTTGAGAACCGCTATTTTACTGCTTTTTTGATAACTACCAAGAACGACCACTAGATGGCAATGTTTATTACAAAATAAGATAACAGTAAAACAGTGAACATAACATAATGCTTTTTTTCCCTCCTAGTCAGTTTAGATGCCTTTTCAACTTTTTGATTAATTGCATTTTATGTAGACACATCACAGTTGAGGACAATTAACCTATGGTGCATCTGGAAAGCATTCGCAGTGCTTTTTCCAAATGTTTTTATGTACAGCATTATTCCAAATCGTACCAATTAATCTCTTTCCTTAAAATTATACACACAATGATGATGTGAAAAAAGTGTTGAAATTTTTGAAAATTTATTCAGAATAGTAAACCAAAAAAACAAATTTTATTTACAGACTTTGCTTAATCTGATGATCCACCTTTGGCAGAAATTGCAGCCTTGGGTCATTTTGAATCTGATAGCACAAGCTTAGAATAACTACTGTATATTTGGCCCACTTTGCTGTACTTCTCAAGCTGCATCAGTTTGGATGGCAGACATCAGCCATTTTCATATCTCTTCAGAGATGTTCAGCCACATTCAAGATTGGACTCTGGTTTGACTACTCCAGGACATTCAGAGACTGGTTCTGAGGTCACTCCTTTGAGATCTTGGCTATCTGGTTTGAGTTATTGTCCTGCTGACAAATGAACAATCACCTCAGTTTGAGGTTAAGAACACTGGATCAAGTTTTCATCCAGGATGTACATTGTTGCATTCTTCTTTCCCTCTATCCTGACTAGTCTGCCAATTCCTGCTGCAAAAAAAAGGTTGTTACGGAGTGAAGCTTCTTCAAACAAGACGGAGGCTCGTATGTCCTTTACTGAACCTTTCTGTTCAGTATTTATTGAAGAGAAAAACAGCGACAGCTGATAACGCCAACAGCTGTTCGTAACCAATAACAACCACAATCAACAAAGGCAAGATAGTGACAAAACAGAACCAGATCCTGTTGAGCATTCTTCAAATAAAAAGACTTCCTGTATTCAAATAAATCATGTCTTGCACCTAAACACATTTCAGTTAACCTTTGCAACCACACACCATCATGTTAAACTCAATTAACAATAATCATCATGTAAATCATGCTTAACATATAATTGTAAATCAGTCACTTATCATGCAAATATATTGAACAACACATAAGTACAAAAAAGTCACAACATCCTCCCGCCCGATGAACGACTGTTCATCTGTATAGGATTTACCTTTCATTTAAAATACCTCTAAAGGATACAATAACTGAATCGGCCTGTGTAACAAGCCACCAGTCGAAGTACCAACATTGCATGAACATATGAGACCATCCCTGCCTGGAAAGATCTCTACAATTCTACCCATTTTCCATGTCTGTCTGGGTGTATTATCCTCCCCCAAGAGAACTACATCTCCTACTTTGTAGTGTTGGAGTAGGACTGTTTACCCTGTGGGCTGATTTCAAGTCCATCAAATAATCTCTGCGCCAGCGTTTGCAAAAGCCTATCAAAAGTTTATGTTGGTATTTCCACCTTCTACCTAGCTGTTCGTGGTTTGCAGTGAGAACCTGATTTAGGTGAGGTGAAGGAATAATCTTTGGTGGCAAGGAAGTTAAGTGTTTACCAACTAGGAAATGAGATGGAGTAAGTGGCTGGGGCTCTAAAGCATCACTAGTTACATAGGACAGAGGCCTAGAGTTCAACACTGATTCAACCTCAGTAAGAAGAGTTGTGAGCTCCTCAAAATTCAAAGATGCTTTCCCCAGTACCTTTCTTAAGCATGTTTTAACAGATCTCACAAGCCTTTCCCAGAATCCCCCCCACCAAGCTGCTCACTCAGCGATAAACTTCCATGTGATTCCCTTGTCAGTGAAAAACTCTGTGAGTGTTGATCCTTGTATATTTTGCCATAACTCTTTTAAATCTTTGTCAGCCCTTTTGAATGTTCTAGCATTGTCAGAGTAAATGACTCTACATAGACCTCGTCTTGCGATGAATCTCTTTAAGGCCAATAAGAAATTCTCTGTAGTTTGATCTGAGACCAACTCTAATACTGCTCTTGTCACTGCACATGTAAACAGTGCTATATATGAATTTACAGACCCGTCCTTAGTTTTAACATATAAGGGTCCAGCAAAATCTACACCAGTAACTTCAAAAGGGAGTGATTCTGTTACTCTGTCTCGAGGTAAGGGAGCAGTGATCTGTTGTGCTGCCTTAACCTTTAGTTTTTTGCAAATGTAACATTTTGAAACAATGTTTCTTACAAGCTGTCTGCCTCTCAAAATCCAATATTGTTCTCTAACTTGAGTCAATGTGTCTCCTACACCAAAATGCATCACTCTTTCGTGACACGACTGAACTAATAATTCAGAATACTTGTGATTTGTCGGTAGTATCCAAGGGTGTTTTTCTCTGAAACTAAGATCTGAATTCTGCAGTCTTCCGCCAACACTTAGTAGACCATTTTCATCTAGGAATGGTTTCAAATCTTTGATTTTAGAATCTACCTTCACATTTTGCTTTGACCTTAGCTGTGATATTTCAGAACTAAAACAACTCTCTTGTGTATACTTAATCCAGTACATTTCAGCTGCATTAAGTTCTTCTGTACTTAACTCTCCCTGAACCTTCAGACAAGATCTTGTGTTACTCACAAACCGCTTTACCCATGCAGTGATTCTTAGCATAGTCTTAAGCTTGCTGTATCTTTCTAAGTTTAACAGAGGTTCAGTTTGCTCAGTGCCAGTGAGCTGCACAACAGTCTCATACCCAGACCTCAGCTCTGCATTCACTTCATCTACTACATAGTCACTACAAATGTTCAGTTCCTTCTCATCTGTAGACAGTGAAGTGGGTCCTTTCCACCACAGCTGGCTCTCAATAAGGCTCCGAGCATGGTGACCTCGCGTAAGCAGGTCAGCAGGGTTCATTTTGCCAGAACAGTGGGACCAGAGTTCTGGATTTGTGAGTTCTTGTATTTCTGCTACTCTGTTGTTCACAAATGGTTTCCATCGACGTGCTGAGCTGCGGATCCAGTGAAACGTGATCATAGAGTCCGTCCACATGTTGAGCTGGTTTTTCTCCATGTTCAGTGGCTTAAGGAGGCTGTATCCTATTCTTGCTCCAATAACTGCACCCATCAGCTCCAAGCGAGGTAATGTCATTTTCTTTAATGGTGCTACTCGTGACTTGGAGGCCACAAAACTGGTAACAATCTCTCCTAGGTTGTTTTGTCCTTGAAGATATGCCACAGCACCGTAAGCCTTTTCACTTGCATCACAGTAGACATGCAACTTTACAGTGTGCGACTCTTTACTAATCTCAGTGTGGTACCACCTGGGAATTGACACCAGGTGTAACAGTGGTAACTCCACACACCACTGCTCCCATTTCTATTCCAAGTCAGTGGGTAATGTTCCATCCCAGCTCAGTCCCCTTTCCCACATCTCTTGGAAAAGGCACTTTACTCGGACTGTAAAAGGAGTAAGAAACCCAATAGGGTCGAATATACGAGCTGATGTTCTTAGTACACTTATTTTTGTATTTTCTCTGTCTTTTAAAATGTCCATTAACCTCTTTTGATCAAACACAAAATCATCGTGTTCTGGTCTCCAAACCAGTCCAAGTACCTTAAGCACATTTCCACTGGACTCTGTATCACCAGTGAGCTCTACTCCATTCTCTTTCCACATGGCTCTCAGATCAGGTGAGTTGGTAACCCATTTGCAGAGGTTCATGCCTGCCTGAGAGAGAATGTCCTTTGCTGCAATTGTCATGTGAAGAGCATCCTGCACAGTAGGTGAGCTTGAAATAAAGTGATCTACATACATACAGTCTCTGAGAGCCTGTACTGCCCTTGGCTGTTCTCTTTCAAATTGTTTGAGATGTTTTCTGATGGTGGCAGCAAGCAGTAATGGGCTAGAGTCACTCCAAAAACAACTCTTGTCATCCTCAGGACACGCACCTCATTTTTACAGTCCTTAGCCAAAGGTCTATGCATCCACAAGAACCTGACAGTGTCTCTGTCCTTTTCTGCTAATGAGATTTGAAGAAAAGCCTTATTTATATCAGCAGTAAATGCTATCTTGTGCAATCTGAACTTTATGAGTACATCTAGCAGGTTTGGGTTCAGGTTAGGTCGAGTGTACAGACAGTCGTTGAGGATGGACTGTTTGCCTCATGTGAGGATGCATCAAATACCACTCTAAGTTTGGTTGTGGCCTTTTCTTCTCTTACTACAGCATGATGGGGCATATAATATTTCACAGTCTGTTGATTCATTTCTGGTTCTCCATCTGCAACCTCCTCACAGATACCATTTTGAAGATAGTCCTCTATTACATCGTTGTATCTGGCAAATAAATTTGCATCAGTCTTCAGTCTTTTTGTTAGATTCTCAAAGCGTTTCTTTGCTACCCTGAAGTTGTCTGGAAGCTGGTCTTTGTCACATTGCCAGGGTAACTCAACTTGGTACCTTCCGTTTTCAAATGTTGTTTGTTCAAAATGTTGCATAATTTCTGAGTCCTCTGGGCTTTCTGACTGTTTATTTACAATACCCAGGGACTCCACTTCCCAGAATGCATGCAACTGCTTAGACAGCTGGTTGTCTTCGTTCAAACTAATGTGCATGCATGTGGTGTCTGTAATACTGGAAGTTGTCACTGGTCCCTGTATAGCCCATCCAAATAGGGTTTCAACTGCCACTAATGAATCTGTAACCCTTTGGACCTTTCCAGTAACTGCCTGCCAGTAGTAATCTGCTCCAATTAACACCTGCAACTCCTGTTCATTAGCATCCTTTAGTGGAACGTCTCCAAGCTGCAGCCCTCTTTTCTTAATTTCTGCTTGAATGTGCTCACTTGGTACCTTTATTACAGCAGTGCACACCTCGGGGTTCTCTACAGCATCTATTTCGATTTTCCATTCAGTGTTCCACACATTTTCAAGTTGAACTCTCACTACGTTGCGTTTCTCTATTATAGGAGTTGTGGAACCAAAAACATGGAGGTTTAGTGTCTCTTGCCTCACAACTGGCAGTCCAAGAGCTCGGACAATGTCTCTGTGAATGAAACTACGCTGGCTGCCTCCATCCAACAGACAGCGAGTTATTTTTCTCTCCTTTGGTCCTACAGCCCATGTCTTAACCGTTTGGAGCAATACTGTGTTCTGAGTATTAGTCTTCACTTTGACTGAGCAGGTCAACGAAGACAACACAGCCTCTGTATTTCCACTATTGCTGGTACTGTCGACTTCTGGTTTAGCTTCAGATTGCTCACAAACTGACAAGTGGTGTTTTCGATTGCACTGCCTGCACAAAATCTTCACTTTGCAGTATTTTGCTATATGTTTCGGTCCCAGGCAGACAAAACACCGTCCAAGCCTTTTCAGTTTCTCTCTGCGTGCACTTATTGTGAAGCCAGGACAGTTCTCTGGTTTGTGGTCATTACTGTCACAAAACACACAGGTTTGTTGCACGATGCTGGCTGTGTGCAAAGCAGTCGCTGATGGGATGCTCCACTTTCCAGGTTGATCACAGGATGGTTTACCCACATGCTTGTGTTGTGGGCTCGGGTTCTTCAACGTGTGGCCTGGTCTGGTCAGCAGAAGCGCCCGTTCTCTGCTTTGCACTTCATTTTGCAGAAACTGAATCAATTCTAGGACTTTCCATTCATTGGTTGAGTTTTGTTGCCGAGTATAAGCAAGTGCTATATCTTCTGGGATAAGCTGTAGTAGCACTGAACATAGCAGACAGCCGTAAGTATCGCTTTGCACTCCAAGAGACTCCAAGCTGCGTATCTGGATCTCACATTCATCATATAAGTGCCTCAAAGATATGACATCAGAGGATTTTCTCACAGGTGTCAAATTCAGTAATTTGGACATATGAGCACTTATCACAATATCCTTCCTTCCAAAACGATTCTGGAGTAACTCTATTGCAGCGTCGTAGTTCACATCTGTCATCGTCAGTCCTGCAATAGTCCGAGCAGCTGCTCCAGTTAGGTAGGATCTCAGGTAAGTGAACTTGTCCGTCTTACACAGTCCATCATTTCTGTGAATAGCTGAGTCATACTGTGACCAGAATTCCTGCCATTGGCTTATTTCTCCATCATACTTGGCTATCGTCAGTTTGGGCAGTATAACCGTCTGTTTGGATTGTGATGAAACTGAGCCGTTGCTTACGCCACTCACGCGCGCTCTCAGGGCTTCTGTAGCGGTTTCCTGCAATCCAATAATGCTGCTGGTGCGAACCTTCCAAATAAGAATCCAGTCCGTGTAGTCCTGTGAGTTCGTTATCTCTGTGTCCAAGTCTTCAATAGACGTTTCATCTTCTATGTTCTTGTCCAAGTCCAATAAAATGTCTTCCTTAGAAGATAAAACTGCTAGGAACTCACGCAGTTTATCAATATCCGGACTCTCTTTGCCCACCTCCTCCTCTAGTCGGGTTAACAGCTTCGTCGATGCTGTTCTGATGGTCGACCGTTTCCTCTTTAACCGCTCCAGTCCTTCTATCATGTTGGCTGCTAAACTGAGCCTTAGCTCCACTTCGTTCAGAAAAAATCAAAGAAGTCCTTATTTCCCGGGTTTTGGCACCAGAGTGTTACGGAGTGAAGCTTCTTCAAACAAGACGGAGGCTCGTATGTCCTTTACTGAACCTTTCTGTTCAGTATTTATTGAAGAGAAAAACAGGGACAGCTGATAACGGCAACAGCTGTTCGTAACCAATAACAACCACAATCAACAAAGGCAAGATAGTGACAAAACAGAACCAGATCCTGTTAAGCATTCTTCAAATAAAAAGACTTCCTGTATTCAAATAAATCATGTCTCGCACCTAAACACATTTCAGTTCACCTTTGCAACCACACACCATCATGTTAAACTCAATTAACAATAATCATCATGTAAATCATGCTTAACATATAATTGTAAATCAGTCACTTATCATGCAAATATATTGAACAACACATAAGTACAAAAAAGTCACAACAAAGGTATCCCATCACGCAATGCCACCACCATGCTTCAATGTAGGGATGGTGTTGGCCTGATGAACCGTGCCTGGTTTCTGCCAAACATGACACCTGGTATTTACATTCCATCTTTGTCTCTTCAAACCAGTGAATTTTGTTTCTCATGGCCTGACAGTCTTTCGGGTTTCCTTTTCTAAAACTCCAAACCAACTGCTATGTGTGTTTTACTAAGGAGTGGCTTTTATATGGCCACTCTATGATGAAGGACTGATCGGTGGATTGCTGCAAAGCTGGTTCTTGAAAGTTCTCCTCTCTCCACAGAGGAACAGTGGAGCTCTGACAGAGAGCCTGTCAGATTCTTGATCACCTCCCTCACCAAGGCCCTTCTCCCAGATTTGTGCCTCAAGAAAATTCTGTCTGTCAGGTGTACAGACAATTAATTGATTTAATGATTGATGTTTGACCTCTGCCCTGCACTGTCAACCCATGAACCTTATATGAACATGTGTGACTTTCCAAAACAAGTCCAACCAGTTGTAGAAACATCTGAAGGAAGCAGCTCAATTTTGAACTTCATGGCAAAGGCTGTGAATACTTGATTCTATTTTTAATAAATTAGCAAAGAATAAAAAACACTTTTTCCACATAGTCGTAATGGGATATTTATGTGAATAATATTAAGGAAAGATATTAATTTAATGTAATTTGAAATAATGTCGGAATATAACAAAATGTAGAAATATAGGAAAAGTGAATATTTGGATGTACTTTTTGCAAATGACTATTCTGATTTTCATTTTTTTGCCACTTCACAATTATAAGCTAAATTATGTTGGTATGTTATATAAAATCCTCCAAAATATACAAAATTTGTGGATGTAGCAAGTTTTTATTTTTAAAACCCTCATTGGGTATGAATTATATAATATATTTTATATATGTGTGTGTACCTTTGCATTCATATGCCACTCTGTGTTTATTGCCAGTTTGTACGAGTGTCTGAAGATACCAAACCTGAGTTGCTCTATACGTTACTGACTGAGAAGTGGGAACTCCAACCTCCCAATCTGGTCATCTCAGTGATTGGAGGAGCCAAGAAATTCTACCTGAAGCCCCACTTGACAAAGGTTTTCTACAGAGGAATTGTCAAAATTGCCCAGGCTACAGGTGAGACAGATAGAACACTAGAGATAGGTGTGATAAATGTCACTCAAAAACCCATGCAGTGACATTTCATCATCTGTAGGCGCGTGGATAATCACCGGAGGTACCCATGCAGGGTTGATGATGCATGTGGGGAAGGCTTTGAATAACTATACCCTCAGCCACTCCCTGAAGAAGAAAATAGTGGCTATTGGAGTGGCACCATGGGGATAATTCATGATAGGGATAAATTGAAAAAAAAAGACGTAAGTTGAACACAAGCTTTACATTATGCCTGTGAATACATTTGTGTTTCCTTCATACTTTTTAATTTCTTTGTCTGCAGGGTTGGTTAACTGCTGCTTGTAAGCTTGACACAGAAGAGGGTATCTGTCTTGATTATAATCATACCCACTTCCTGCTGGCTGATAATGGGACCAGTGGTGAAAACGCCTTTTGTGCAGAGATCGAACTACGTGCAGAACTAGAGAAATATATCTCAAACATATGTGTTGGAGTGAAAGGTGAAAATAAGATTAGTCTTCATTAATAAAGTAAAAAATTCAAAAATATGAAATGCAAGCAATTATCAATGGGTTCCAAGCACAACAATTGTGTGCTTGGAACAGCTTCACTACACCTGACTCACAAGAGCACAACCACATTCCCAATGTTTTAAATGCATCATATGAAAGTTGTACAAAACCAACACAAACCTAAACCACACAAATATAGCCTGCATGCACATAGCTCACAGAAACAGAGGATCTAATCAGCTTTCTTTTTTCTTTTATCAATTATACTTAATAAAAAAGATAGAAAAGCAAAGTCTACCCGTGTGATCCCCGGGGGGTGAAAAATAGAGATTCCCAGGTTCAGGGGATGATTCAGACGTCCAGAGAAGGAGGAGGTGAAGCAACAATGTTTGCTTCATTTCTACTCTTTTTGGCAAAGTTTCGACTGGACTTATTAGTGCGCCGTTCAGGAAGAGCGCAGATGTCACGGTCGTCCAACCACATGACTTGTCAGATCTTTAGATCGCAAAAAAAAAAAAGTGCCAGAACCGCGCACACAGAAAAAAGCTCAGGCAGGGTTCACTCGACCTGTCGTAGAATTATGGAGGGTGAAAACCCTGCTTATTCATTTTTAGCTTCACTGCATAGTCACATTTCGCTTACAGAAAGAGCGCTAAACCGCTAAATAAACGAACGTAAACTGACCAAAAATAACATTTAGCTTCAGGTCGTACAAGTGCCCACCCCCACAGGTTCACACAGATGTACGCTACATACAAAATGTTTTTACACAAGACATTTTTTTCCCACAATTTTGTTAATAGTAAAGCGATAATAAAAAGGTTACACAATAAAAAATTCAATAACCATTTTATTATTATTTTTTACATAAAGGAACATGTCAAGGTATGCACAGTACGCACAGCAGTTCAACTGGAGGTGCTACTGGATAGAGCAACAGCATTTATTTAATGGAAATGGAATAATTTTATTTGCTTGATTTATCATAGAGTCTTTTCTCTCTCTTTTTACCAAAAACTGGTGCTTAGGTCTCAAATATCCCTTATTTTTTGAAAGATAATGCTATTTACACAGACTTCATAATTAATTTTATTTGTCGATTCTGTTGTTTATTTATTATGGATATTTCAAATGTCTTCCCGTTCCAGTGTTTAAATGTTCATTAGAATTTAATGTTCATTGATCCTTGAGAATGTGTTCTTGCATTATTATGGCGTTATTGTTATATTACTTGAAAATGTCTCAAAACAACAGTATTCTCGTTTATCGCAATATGCTCTGTGACAATTTATTGTCCAGCAAAATTTCTTATTGTGACAGGCCTAGTAATTTATTTAGTGATCTATAAACTAACATCAGTATTTTAAAGTCTATTCTCTGAGATACAGGGAGCCAGTATAAAGACTTTAGAACTGGGGTGATGTATGCATAGGCGTAAATCTCAATGGGGTTGCGGGAAACCCCCTTGGGAAATCATGAAAGAAACCCTTGTATTTAAACAATATTAATATAAAAAAGGGAACAGAAACAAAGAACTGAGTAAATCTGTCAATCATCTAAAAAAAACATTTTTAGGTCCCTTTGTTAGAACAATGGTTCAGTCTAAAGTGCAGGAGGAGCAACAGCAGCACTGCTAAACAACACAGGCTCCGTTAAAGCCGGTGAAGTGAGGAACTTAGCTGTTGTCGTGGCTCTGCAGCACTAACAAAAAGCCCTCCTCGTAAATACTTAAAACAAAAGACATGTTACACGTTTTATTTACTTTCACTGCTCAATAGGAAGAAACACATTGACAATAAACAATTATTTCATTACTTTGGAATCGTTTCATTACTTTGGTATTATATATAAACACTGCTCAAAAAAATAAAGGGAACACTTTCCCTTTATTTTTCCCTTTACGTGTTCCTTTTATTTTTTTTAGGAGTATATATATATATATACACAGTCCAGTCACATTAATGTGACCATCTGTCAAAAGCCAGAATAACCACCTTTCGCAGAGCGAACTACTACGAGACGTGCAGGAAGAGAGTCACTTAGGTCCCTGAAGGTCTTCTCTGGGATGTTGAGCCATGCCGACTCTAATGCCGTGGCCAGCTGCGCTAGATTACGCGGTTGAGGATCCATGGCGCGAACAACTCGATCGAGATGGTCCCACAGATGCTCGATTGGGTTTAAGTCAGGTGAGTTTGCTGGCCAGGGGAGGACGGTAAACTCATCCTGGTGCTCTTCGAACCACGCACGTACACTGGCAGCTGTATGGCACCTCGCATTGTCCTGCTGAAGATGCCATCATCCTGAGGAAAAACAATGCGCATGTAGGGGTGGACATGGTCCGCAAGGACATGCGTACTTGTATTGATCCATCGTGCCTTCCACAATAATCAGTGAACCCAGAGAATGCCAGGAAAACATTCCCCAGACCATAATGCTCCCCTCCAGCTTGGACCGTTCCTGCAATGGTTGCAGGGTGGTTCCTTTCAGAGGTTTCCGCCTTATACGCCAACGTCCATCTGTCGATGGAGCATAAAACGCGATTCATCTGAAAACGCTACCTGTCGCCACTCAGTGGACGTCCAGCTGCTGTACTGGCGTGCAAATTCTAGCCTTCGTCGTCGATGAACACCATCAGCATAGGTGCACGAACCAGGCGTCCGCTTCGGAGGCCCAGACGCAGCAATGTTCGCTGAATAGTGGTTTGGGAGACACTTGTGGTAGCCCCTTGGTTCATTTTAGTGGTCAGTTGCTCAACGGTAGCCCGTCTATCTGCCCGAACGCATCTCCGCAACCGTCGTTCGCCTCTGTCATCTATGGCCGTGGTGCACCACATTTGCCACGTCGTTGATTTGGACAGTCCCATTTTGCCATGCACGGTACACTTTTACCACGGCGGCACGCGAACAGTTCACAAACTCAGCCGTTTCGGAAATGCTTCCACCTTGGCCCGAAAGCCAATGATCATGCCCTTTTGGACGTCGGATAAATCGCTTCGTTTCTGCATTACGCCAACGATTGAAATGTTTCCGAAGCCCACACACACCCTTTATATACGCTCAACTGCACTGTGCTGCACCTGCCTTCTGTGATTGGTTATTTAACTCTGAAGTGGAAAGTACGTGGTGGTCACATTAATGTGACTGGACTGTGTATATATATATATATGTATATATATATATATATATATATATATATATATATATATATATGTTGACATTTTTACTAAAAAATAAGCAAAAAAATCACCCAACATTTTGTTTTTCTCATTTTATTTTGTAATGGAAAACTTGGAGTGAATCCTACAGCGCTACTTATCAACAAACTGCACGAAATTCAATACACGGTGACAACTTTACCATCCCCAATGCATTTAGGCTGAGATAAACGCGTTGTCCTTTGAAATATCACCTAATTTTCAATAACTGTAAATAATTGTTTTGATTATCTACCTTAAAGATATAAAGATTCCAGTGGTTTGTGTGGTATTGGACGGAGGACTTGGCACAATCAGAGTAAGTCAGCAGTTTCCTGAATCTTCCATCTTTGAGTTTCTGGTAATCTGACCTTGTATTTGTGTCTCTTCTCAGAGTGTCTACCTGGCCATACAAAACAACACGCCATGTGTGATCCTGGAGGGCTCTGGGAGGATAGCAGATGTTATTGCCCATGTGCTTGAACAGAGCAAAGACAAACACAAAAACATAAACGACATCATCAAAGACGAGTTGGAAAGGTTTTCCAAGAGTGAAAGCCTCCTACCGGATGAAATTGATGAATGCAAAGACAAGGTTAGTGAAGTTATGATGTCCCAGTCCTTGATTTGTAGTGGTACACTGTGATGGATTTGATATGGGCCATACACAGCAAATTGGGAAGTGTTCAGTCAACTCCTACAGAGTTGAATTCAACACTTTGAAAGTGTCTATGTTGGTCCACTCTGATCCACAAATTACACTTTTGAAAGAGTTATTTGTGATGAATCAACACTCACAGTAGTTGAAATTAAACATGCATCAGTGTTGACTTACTCAAGACTAGTGCATTTTGTCAAAAGTTAAAACTATGAACGTGTTAATCTAACAGAACGGTGTAAAGTATATATTAACATAGAAATCTGAGTTTTGAAATACTACTGGCAAGGTGTGATGTGGTGGCGCAGGGGTTACATTGTGGTTTTCAATGTGGTTGTCGTGGGTTTGCTTCCCGGTCTTTCCCTTCTCTCATTACCCCCATTTTTGTCAATTTGCTACCAAATAAAAGGCACTAGAGCAATTAAAACCTTTTCTCTCCCAGAAACTACTGGCAAACAATAATCCCCAAATTCTTTTTAAAAGACATTAGATGCTACAAAACACCAGCACCATTTGCAGTATATACTGCTATTATTTCAAATAAAAGTATCTACTTTTATTTCAAAACATCAAACAGCACTGACAGCAATATACAACAACTGTCATACATTCATGGTACTTTGCACTGAAGGTGAAGTGTGCTTTGAAAGTTCATTGGAAGCGGCATGGATGGCCTTGTGATCACTGATGGTGAAGTGTCTTTGGTGCTGACCGGGCCCAAATAAGCTCATGATAATTTAACCTTACAACATAGACATGCCCGCAACAGCGGAGTTAACAAGTTTCATCACCACAGAGAGCGACTATGTCATTTTGAAGTCCATCTGACATGAAGTACAACAAACCAAGAGAAGAACAAAAAGGCTACTGGTCACCAATGATGAAACAACACAAGTTCAAAACATGCTAACGTAGTCAGTAGAAATGCTCCAGCTAGTTTTCCATTTGTTGCCAAGTGACTGATGATGACGATGGTGACAAGCTTTACCCAGAATGCACCTGGAGACAATAAGGACGATTCTTTTGTAGTTTTTTGTGTCATAAAGTCAAATATAAGAGTGAAAATAAAGCCAGTCATGTAGAACAACATTTATTCAATATTTTACAACCACTATGTCACTAAAATCAGTCAGTCCGGTAAAGTTTTTAGCAATCATGAGTCAGCAATGGGGCACCCTACTATATAATCTACTAGGGTATGGCGTATCATTTTTGTATCATATGCGTATCTCCGGTCTGTCTAAATTGCCCCTAGGTGTGAGTGTGTGTGTGCATGGTTGTTTGTCCTGCGTGTGTCTCTGTGTTGCCCTGCGACAGACTGGCGACCTGTCCAGGGCGTACCCCGCCTCTCGCCCGGAACGCCAGCTGGAGATAGGCACCAGCACCTCCCGACCCCATTAAGGGACAAGGGTGTAGGAAAATGGATGGATGGATGGATGCGTATCTCCTTTTCAGATGTTATAAAAAAAGAAAAGATTGGATGCCTGAAAGCTTGTACTGCCTCCCATGTGGGCCCCCTGTAGGTCCAGGCCAGGGGCCTGCTGCAACCCCCACCCTACCTGTAGCTCCTTCCCTGAAGTGATGTCACAAATATGCTACAATTGTGGGAGGAACTGTCTAAATCAACACCAGACTGAGTTACTTTTGGTGTTAATTTAGAAATCAACACTGGACTGGATTGCTTTTTATTTAATTCTTTGAAACTCTTTAGTGAAACTAATACTAACACTCATGTTGTTGAATTAACACTGTATTTTTAACATACAACACTTACACTTAATCTCGGCCAAATAACCTGGACGCCTCTCACAAACTTCAATAACACTTTAAACAGTGTTATTGAAGTTGATGTTTTTAGGAGGAAGTTAGGAAGCTAAACCATAATTCTGTCTAAGGTCCCATATTACCTTGGGCCAGCACAGCAAGAGAGAACCGCTGTGCTGCGCATCTCTGCTCTAATCTGTCCCCTGGTAACCCGCATGCCAGTCCGCCGATTCTTTTAGGACATTTTGATTTATTTAATTGTGGCATGTTTGACTTTATGCTGTGGTTCTAATTATTGGTACAGTATTTTCGCTGATGTTTATGTGATACTTTGTGAACTCCAAATGCTATAGGCCAAATTTCCCTTTAACACAGTGGTTTCCAGAGATTTTCTTTTGGGCCCGATTATGTATTACAATAAAATCCCCTCCACCTCCCCAAAACAAAACAAACAACAAAATAATCCAACTGGGTACACACATTGTTCAACCAGACATAACTTTATACACATATTTTGTTTTCAAGCTTCACTGAAGTTTATTTCACACTTCAGGTTGCAACAAAACCAATTACAAACCATTTTTACAGCGAAACACTTTTGTGTAACTGTTTTTTTTTGTTTGTTTGTTTTTTATTTCTATGCTGTAGAAGAGTTGTCTTTGTTGTCAGTGTTATTTCAAACATATTTCTTATTTTATTTGTAACAATATTCAACTTTGCTATCATCAATACATTTAAAAAAAAGGCCCTGTGCAAAATGGGGTTAAAACATGAACAGCCCTCTGAAAGGTTTATTTTATTTTTTCCTCGTTCATGTGGACAAGATCACTGACGCCTATTGTTCTTGCAAGGCTGGGTAAGTCGGACAGTCATGGTTTTGAGGGTGATTTCTGTTGGCAAATGTTCGAATGTGCCAAGGTCTGATGAACAGTACTCGGTGCTAGCGTGGCTAACACGATTAGTGTGGCTAACACGATTACAGTTTAGCAAAAAGCCTTTTCAGTTAAAATAAAATCTTTAATGTATGTCAGATACGGTACACATTGCATATTGATCTGTTCAGCTAACGTAAGGCTGTAACAGACAGGCTTCAAGGTGTAGAAATTGTATCGGTACTGCCATTATGCTGTACTTGGCTAAAAGGTTTTCATAATGGATGTTTATTATTGACTTTATTTTTTTCATTCACTAAACACAAAGAAAGCAAAGCAATAATACTTACACCAGCAGACAATCCTTTGTTCTTATTGATCCTATGATGGTTGAGCTGCAAATGCGTCTTGAAAAAGTTAAATCCAAGCAAGACTTTCCGTTTCAGATTTTGGAAATCTGTGAATTTTAGTTCCATAAACACGATCAGGATACCTGACATCGCCTGTACAGATACCCCATTGACTGAGAACTATTCTTTTTTGAGTCCTGACGCAAAAACTTTCTGTCGGTCTGGTAGTCCACAATGTATGTTAGCATGGGTTTGTGAGACTGTAACCCACATGATAGCTGCGCTGTGATGTAAAATGGGCATTAGCCAATGAAAAGCGCGCGTTGTGGTAAGGTCCATTCACAGCCATCAGCAGCAGTGTGAACTGGCTGGTAAAGTGAAGCAGAGAGCGAACAGTAAGCGGGCGGTAGCGGGGCTTTGAGGTGTATTGCGTTGACAGCTGCGGTACCGTTTCTTTATATCGGAATGTCTGATATAAAAACAGATATTCTTTATATCTGTCGGTGGGACCAACTCAGGCTGTATTTAGTCCAGCACTGGGACAATTTGATAAAATTAAAGTTAAACATTTTTTTCTGCAGCTGAACCAGTTCTGTGTTTAGGGTTGAGGAGGGCTTTTCCGCTATTGCAAGGACAATTACAAAAAACAAATATAAATGGTTTTTCCAACTTCAACATCAGACCTATGTTTTTATTCACAAATGAGTGTATGTTGAAAACAAATATGATAAATTTCCCATAATTTCATAGTTAGAGGGCGCAGATCCATACCCTCCTCCTCACCATGGACCCTATGTCTTAACATCGAGGCAGAGAAACTGATAATCCTTAGTCATTATTACACTGAGGAAAACCAGACTTGTTTATTTAGCTAAGTTATTACATTTAGATAAATATTATTGTTGAGGGGCACAAGCAAGCCTTCTGACACAGATTTTTTTAAAAACTCCGTACTTTTCACCTCTTCATTTTATTTACATTGGTGCAAATAAAAGAGTGAGTGAAATCCTGAAGTCTCATCAAGTCCTCTTTTTTCAAGTGTGGGAAGCCATGAAGTTATAGAACATTTGCCTTCAAGTGTTCTATAACTTGATGTCAAGTTCTCCTTTTCAGTAAGAATGAAATCCCCTGCAGATAGCATGCATTTTATGTGCTTCAACGCACAAACAAATGTGCAGTTACATCTTTGTGACAAAAACAGGAAATTTACTATTGACATTCAAATTAAGTTATCCCCATTCTTTTATTTATTTTGTGTATGTTACATTATTGTCTGAGGATAAATGTGGTTCAGTTCAGATTGTGAACTGCTGTAACTGCTGTCAAACATCTCCAGGTGTGTTTAGTACGAGTCTCCATAAGTCACCATATTCCGTCTCTTTTTTTTTAATATTATTAAAATCATTTGCTGATGCATTTTGACGTGGTTCATGCCCAAGGTATTTTTCCATAGCAATATGCAACTTGACTTGAGTCTCAAAGAGTGCAAAAGTTAACCCTAACATTGGTTATTTCCTACTGCACGCTTGCACCGTGTGAAGGAAGGGGGAGATGCGCTGCACAGGGCCTTTGCAGGCTGCTAATTATGAAATGCAGGCTATCGGTGAACACTGATCACATATGTTTTCATGGAAATTGGGCAGTAATGATTGGTGGCCGATCGATTGGAACACCACTATATGACACATTTCAAAATATGCTTTTAAATGTTGTGGTCTAGCACTGTTGCCTTGCAGCAAGAAGGTCCTCCTGGGTTTGAATCCCGGCCCGGAGTTTTTCTGCATAGAGTTTGCATGTTCTCCCTGTGCATGCGTGGGTTTTCTCCAGGTACTCTGGCTTCCCCCCACAGTTCAAAAACATGACTGTCAGGTTAATTGGACTCTATCTAAATTCTCCCTAGGTGTGAGTGTGTGAGACAGGTTGTTTGTCCTGTCTATCTCTGTGTTGCCCTGCAACAGACTGGCGACCTGTTCAGGGTGAACCCGCCTCTAGCCCAAAACATTCGCTGGAGATAGGCACCAGCACCCCTGCTGACCCCACTAAGAACAAGGGTGTACAGAAAATGGATGGATGTTGTGGTCTTAAAGTAAACTGCCTAAAAAAAGCACTGTGGGTGCTGTGGGTCTGCTCTGTTTTTAGATTCAGAAGATTGTGGCTAAATCTGATTTGTTGACAGTATTCAAAGCACAGGAGAATGATCAGAGAGAGTTGGGAATTCTTCACGCTCTTACCAAAGGTAACTATGATACTTTACAAAAGTATTTAAAATGTCATACTACAGCTGTGAACCAAGGTGTATTTTATTTTATTGCTATTTTATGAGCTAAGTTGGAATGCAATTGATGGATGATTTTTAAATTATATTTCCAAGTAAAAATATTAAAGGTGCGGAAATGTATTTATTAATCTCTTTTACTCAGACACCCAAAATAAAATGTATAATTATGTTCACTAAGATACTTCTGGACTGTGGAGGACCAAAGCTGACATAATAATAATAATAATAAAAAAAAAATTATATATATATATATATCTGTATATATACAGTATATACAGTATATATATATATATATATATATATATATATATATAGAAGAGAGAGAGAGAGAGGGACATTTTGGATAATGTCAACTTGGATAATGTCAACTTTGTATTAAAAGTGTCACGATTTACTGAATGACGCTTTATGACAACAGTCATAAATATTCATGAAGGCTTATTCATGTTCATGGCAGGTGTTATGTCATGTTTATGAAAGTGTCATGACAGTCTTATTCACCACCTTCAAATAAAGTGTTACTTTAGCTACATAGCTTTAGCTGAGGAAAGCAGAAAACAAGGAAAAACTAATATATAAAAACTATAAAAAATTAAAAAAATTCCCTTCTCCCTCTGCGGGTGGTCTCCTCTCTCTCTTTCATCCTCTGAGCTCAGGTTCTCTACCAGAGGCCTGGGAGCTTGAGGGTTCTGCGCAGTATCTTGGCTGTGCCTAGTACTGCACATTTCTGGACTGAGATGTCTGATGTTGTTCCTGGGATCTGTTTTAGCCACTGCTCCAGTTTGGGGGTTTCTGCCCCGAGGGCCCCGATGACCACAGGCACCACTGTGGTCTTCACCTTCCAGTTCTTTTCCAGTTCCTCCCTGAGGCCCTGGTATTTCTCCAGTTTCTCATGCTCCTTTTTCCTGATGTTGTAGTCACTTGGTATGGCTACATCCACCACAACGGCTTTCCTCTGTTCTTTATCCACCACCACAATGTCCGGTTGGTTCGCCATTACCATATATATATATATATATATATATATGTGTAATATATATATATATATATATATATATATATATATATATATATAATAGAATATTATATATATATATAACATATTATATATATATCTATATATTTATACATATAATATATAATTTATACATAAATATATAGATATATATATATATATATACAGAGATCTATGTATCTGCAACACAGAGATATATACACATTTAGTTTTTCCTTGTCCTTACACATGAATATTTAGGGAAAAAGAAAATATATACATTTCTTGATGGAAACTTGTGTAAAGACTTGGAAAACCTAAATATATATTTATGCTTTTATTTCTTATTATCTCAGTTTTGGTCCTCCATACTGGACATCTACAGTCTTCTCATCTAACACAAACTTTTTCTGAGTTTTCTGCTTTCCTCAACTAAAGCATGAATAAGCCTTCATGAATATTTATGACTTTTGTCATAAAGCGTCATTAGGTAAATCGTGACACTTAATACAAAGTTGACATTATTCAAAATGTCTGTTATGACAACTTGACATTAATCAAGAAATTGTTACTGTTTAAACTTTACCTTTAATAACATAAAGTTACCTAATTTTTAAAGTGCAATCAGTAAAACTTTTATAACAAATTTACATCAGTAATGATTTCTTGGTTAATGTCAAGTTGTCATTACAAAGACATTTTGAATAATGTCAACATTTTATTAAAAGTGTCATAATTTACTGAATGATGCTTCCTGACAACTGTCATAAATCTTCATGAAGGCTTATTCATGCTCATGACAGGTATTTATGACAGTGTCATGTCAGTCTTATTCACCCCACTTCAAATAAAGTGTTACCGCTATGTCAGGACTTTGTGTTTTTAAACTGATTGTTATACTGAGTATTTGCCTTAAATAAAAGTTTCTAAGTGTATGTGTGGTAAATATCCTGAAAACAACAGCTTTGAAAGACAAGAAATCAGAAGAAGCCAAGGACGGGCTGCTGAAGCTTGCTATCGACTGGAACAGAGTGGACCTAGCTGAGGAGGAAATCTTCACTAAGGAAAGCCAGTGGGAGGTGGGTTTGAATAAGAGCACTAGTCAGGTTAAAAGGTTTTATTTATTTATTTATTTATTTAGCCGTCTTTTTCCACTAGACTGCCTCTGACCAGTACTGTCCTGGTCTGCCCAAGCCATATTCATCATATTCATTTTCCATTTGCAGATCTCTCATGGCTCTGCTTGGCTGGTTTCAGATTTTTGTACCTACTTCAGGGTAGTACTAGCAGCACCGAAACGATTTGATTGACAGCTGACTGCATTTGTTGACTGGCTGGTGATTATCTCAGGCAAACTCCAAAACAACATTGTAGTTTAGCTGTGGACTGTGGACTTGCCGTCTGCTATCAAGAGAGCTGCTGAGGACTGAAGAACAATTATAAACAGAAAATTCCTGAACAAATTTAAATGGAGCCTGCAGATATTTCTTTATTATTTTAGACCCAGTGTTTTAGCTACAGCTGGACTTGCCCTTGAGATGTATCAGGAGCATTGACATGGTCTACAACCAAAGTGCAATGGCTGAGGGTGTTACCAGGTCCATTATAATACTGCTTTTGTTGACTTGGTTCACCTCTACAGTACAACAGCTGAATCTCATGCACAGTGAAATTTGATCAGACGGACGACTATAAATTTCGCACTTGTGGTTCTCACTCACGGTCCAAAATAAAAAACATAAAGACAGTGGGTAATTGTTTATTTCTAAAATAAATTCTCCACTTTCATACTCAGGATTTTAATTCACACTCAAAAATTCAGAGAAATAATTTTATGTAAGCAAAATATGAATAGTCACAGGAAATATGTTTTCTTCCCACAATGCATTGTGAGACCTGTCTATGCTTGTTTGTGAGACTACTAACTGTCTGTCTGGGACCGGTTGCTATGGTAATTGATTATCTGCACCTGGGCTGGCTCTGTCGGACAGTATGCTGGAGACACAGTTTCTATACTTGTGAAACACCCAGCGTCGGTCTCAAGGAGCCTGACAAAAAACCATAAGCTCTAGCAAAATATTGAAAACATTTTACAGGAACAGGCATGTGTATCTATGCCAGGGGTGGACAATCCTGATCCTCGAGGTCCGGTGTCCTGAAACTCTTAAGATGTTCCCCTGGTCCAACTCACTTGAATCTAACAGCTGAATCACTTCCTAAGTGCAGTCAGGTTCTCCAGAGTCCTGCTAATGACCTCATTATTTGACTCAGGTGTGTTGACGTTGAGACACATCTAAGTGTTGCAGGAGACCGGCCCTCAAGGCCTGGAGTTGCCTATATCATGACTGACTTTGAGATCAATAGGGTGATATGATCCTGTGAAGGGGAGTTAAAAAGAGTTTTGGAGTTAGACCTCACTGTGCTGTGTGTGTGTTTCAGAGAGAAAGATTACTGATTCTCTTAACAACTCAGTTTCAGGGGAGAACAGGCAATAGTCCACAGCAACATGTTCTGAAAGGCAATTATTGTTGGAAAGCACCATTAATCCACCTAATCTGCCGGTCCTCTTGAAATCTGTGCCGGGTTGTATGGTTAGAAAGAAACAGTGCAGTTATAAACATCCCTACAGTGCTAATGTCCACACCTTTCAGAATTGTCATTGTGCTAACATAGTCTTGATATAAAACATATTTTAAACTAAAAGACAAAATGTCTCCAAAATACAATAAAAACATTGATTTCAGACAAAAATCATTGGACCTTGGAAGTTTGATGACCACAAAAGCCGAACGTAAAGTTAATGTCTTTGTGTATTTTTGTAAAAATGCTTTATTTATGAAGTTCTCTTGACCATGAATTGTGTCTAAAACTCCGCAGTGAATCAAATTCCTACAGAAATTCATTTTTTTTCCATTCTAAAGCACATTTGATTTGTTTAAAAAAAATGAATAAAGAGTTAAATGCTGCTTTAACCTATATCTTTCCAGACATTTAACTTTAATTGTCCCTTTTTTGAATGTTTGAAATAACTGAAAAAAAAAAATCTGCTAGAAAACTGCTGACTTTTTAACCTCTAGTATTGTGTAAAAGCAGTGAATTGTCTATTACTACTTTAGTGTTCACAAGAGGCAAAACCTTCTCACTTTCAGATGTGTTTCTGGTTTACTAATGATGGACTTGATTGACATGATAATTAAAAGATAATCCCATCAGAAATCACAAGAATCATATTGTTCAAACTAGTGTTTTTATACCTACGTAAGAAGGTTCTTTTTTATCCTTTCTTTAGTCCAACAAGCTCGACTGGGCCATGAAATTAGCTCTGGTTGGCAACAAGCCTAAGTTTGTGAGACTGCTCCTGGAGAACGGTGTGATTCTGAAAGACTTCCTGAAGGAAGATGGTGAAACCCTTTGTGAGCTCTACGAAAGTATGCCCAAATGCTTCTTCCTCGAAATACTGGAGAGGAATAATCCTGGAATACTGGAGTGGAATAATCCTGGTGATGGCTGCAAGAGATCGTCCAGCAAGATCAAAGATCCTAAATACAAACTGATGATTGTCTCTAAAGAAGTGCGCCGCCTGCTGGGAACATTCACACAGGACATCTATCCTCGACCCCCTACACATACTGATAGAGAACATTCTGTGAACATCGATCGTGTGAGTATGTTTTATTCAGAACTTTAACTGCACCTCCACTGTTAAAGCTGCAGTAGGTAACTTTTTTGAAGATTTATTATTTTCATATTTGTTAAAAATCTCACTATATCCTTCCATGTGTGCCCTTAATAGCATATAAATACACCGCTCCCTAACCAAAACAACTGAACTAAGAGGAATATCTTAGCTGTTTATCTGCCATTGTGGAGCAAGTCTCAAGTCTTTGACCTCAAGTCCGAGTCAAGTCTCAAGTAATCCGTCCATCATGCCCCTTTAGTTGGTTGACATTACAGCTGTGGCATTCTGGGTATACCCAGCACAGACAAAAACATGAACGATGAGAGGGAGAGTGAATTCATGTCCCACTTCCTTGTGAAATCACTTATAAGTGCTTTGGTTTTTT
This sequence comes from Poecilia picta, assembly GCA_033032245.1. Classification (NCBI taxonomy): domain Eukaryota; kingdom Metazoa; phylum Chordata; class Actinopteri; order Cyprinodontiformes; family Poeciliidae; genus Poecilia; species Poecilia picta. The sequence continues at coordinate 32,825,931 of CM065354.1, read as the reverse complement.
TTTTAAATGTTGAGAATTAGATTGTTTCTTGTGCAACTGTCTCTGTATACAGAGAGGAGGTAAAGAGACTCAAAGTCATCCTCTTTTTCAATCAGTCCCACCACGGTTGCATCATCTGTAAATTTAACAATGGTGACATGAGCTGGAATACAGTCATGGTATTCAGAGCGTAGAGGAATGGGCTCAACACAGCCTTGTCGTACTCCAATGCTGAGCATCAGGATGGAGTAGTGACAGAGTCCCATTCTAATGAACTGTGGCTGTCTGTTAGAAAAATCTTATTCACAAGCAGATGTGTTGTACGCTTAGGTCAGCTGTTTTAGAAAACATGATTACATTGAATGCAGAGCTGTAGATCACAAATAGCATCCGTGCGCATGTGCATATTACAATTCTGAGGTGTTTGGGTTTTGGAATATGTCTGTATTTAGATTGTTTCTTTGTTTCACGTTTCCTGTGTATTTTATCAGCCATCTATCTGATCTCTTAGTTCACTTCAGTCATTTGCCTTCTCTCACACCTGTACCTAGTTTCATTTTCTAATTAACCATGTTCAACAATTAACTCTCCTGCATAAATATCTCAGTCAGGTCCTCCTGTTAACCTCCTGCACGCCACCAACCCATTTCCCTTGTGCCATGTTATTCTGGATTCGTTCTTGGACTTTAATTTTTGTTCTTTTCTTTATTCTTATTTAAACTATTAATTTTCACCTGCCTACCTCCTTTCCGCATCTGAATTCTGCAATTAGGCCTCTTGTGATAAGCAATAAATCAATTAATTGCATAATAAATTAAAATGAGTTTGATAATAAAATGAGAGCGATAATTGCTTGTTTATTTTTGTCTTGTCTCTCTTTCTATGAAAGAGACTAGATGACAAAAAGTTTCGCTCCAATTCATCCAGTTACTCCTCCCCTCTTGTTTCTTTTGTAATCGGTTAAACATACCAAGAGAAACCACCTCTCCTTGAGGTTACTCAAGGAGAGGTGGCCATCTTAGAGGTGGCTCCTTTGATAATGTGCATTAAGAGAAAAAAATACAACACATACAACAAAAACCTAAAATCAAAGCATGTATATAAAAATGGCCACCTCGTATAAGTACTGTCAAGATATCCAATCCCTGATTTTCTTTTTTTTTTTTTTTTTTTTTGCACAATTTCTCAGGAACAAGACTGGGAAGAAAAAGCTAAGAGAGACGCAGGCAGAGATCTTTTTCTTTGGGCAGTTCTCCAGAACAACAAGGGGTTAGCTGATATTGCCTGGGGTCAGGTGATTAAAAATTCCTGCACATGCATTAAATAAGTGTCTTTAAAGTAGTAAATGTGTGTAACTCTGCATTTTTCTGTGTGTGCAGTGTAGAGACTGCATATCTGCTGCTCTTGCTGCCAGTAAGATCCTGAAGAAAATGTCAAAGAAGGCAAACGATGCTGAGAAGATTCAGGAAATGCTGGAGCTCGCCAGTCACTATGAAAATCATGCAATCGGTATGAGATAGAGGTAAACAGAACCTTTACAGTCTGAGGTGGGATTCTTTGAAATGCATGTGGTTCTTCAGGTGTGTTCAGCAAGTGCTACAACAATAATGAGGAGCGCGCCCAGAAGCTGCTGGTTCGAGTTTCACGCCGTTGGGGCGAGACAACATGCCTGAGGCTGGCACTGGAGGCTGATGATAAGAACTTTGTGGCTCATTCAGGAGTTCAGGTGAAGCAGATTTTTATTTGGATTTTATAAATCAGGATATGTATCTTATTGGACTCCTAAAACAAAAATTTCTATGGAATTTAGTGGGAATCTTTGTTTTTTACCAACTGTCATTGTCAGGAAAACCTTTTTTTGTGAACCAAACACACTGAATTCTAAGTGTCACCCTGAAGAATAACATTTTACTTAGAACTCTTGCATATAAATATTATCTTTATTTTTTACCTCACAAATGTGTGTGTCAATCATGAGTATTGTGACAGTCTTATTGTATTGTGACAGTGTTATTAACCAAATGAGACTGATCTTAAACAAATCAAACTGTGGATCTTCAGAACAGTTTCCTTCCTGGAGAACACACATAGATTGTCAAGCATATGTCAAATGTTATAGCGAATAATCACTTTTCACACTTTACATCTAAATCCATCTTGTTAAGAGATCTTAAACAATCAGTCTCATTCAGATAGTCTCCTCTCTTAGCCACCTTTACATTCTCTAAATGATATGAATAGGGAGAAAAAACAACAACCTGTCCGAAATAGCAGCGATCAAGGACAAGGCGAAATACTGCTGCAGAGAGCAGCCTCCTGCTCACAACACATGGTGAGGGACAAGCATAACAGTAAAAGGAAACTACAAATTAACTTTAAAGCCTGTAAGCTAAACTACCAGAACTCAACATAACAGACCCAGCCATCTGTTGGCGTAATGGTGGTAGCCTTAAAGAATAACTTAAAATTAAATTGAGGTAACAAACAAAATGTCCCCAGTGAGGCAGCTAACATTACTGCCTATACTTTATTGTGCATTTGTATTATTTGTGTGTGCTTGTCTGTGTGTGTCTCTGTGTCTGACACACTGCATGAGAAAACCAAAAGAAAGAGAATGTCTTGAATGACATGCAAAACCTGTTGATGGATGTGTTCAAGGTTATTATCATCTCAATAAATAAAATAAAAATTCATAGCTATATAAATAAATACATAAATAAATGAGCTGAAAAAGAATAGAATGCCATTTCTGGGTCGGGGAGTAGGTCCTGCCCCAAGTGGAGGATTTTAGGTATCTCTGGATCTTGCTCACAAATGAGGGAAAAATGGAGCGAGAGATCGACAGGCATCTGCAGTGAAGCAGGCACTATACCGATCTGTCGTGGTGAAGAGAGAGCTGAGTGAAAAAGTTAAGCTCTTTATTTATCAGTCGATCTATATTCCTACCCTGATTGATGGCCATGAGTTTTTGGTCATGTCCGAAAGAACGAGATCACGGATACAAGCGGCTGAAATTATTTTTCCCCGTAGGGTGTCTTCGCTCTCCCTTAGAGAGAGAAGCTCGGTCGTCCAGGAGGGACTCAGAGTAGAGCCGCTGCTCCTCCACGTCGAGAGGAGCAGATTTCTGAAGTGGCTCAGAAATCTGGTTAGGATGCCCAAGCCCCGCAACCCTTCCTTCACAATCACACACACGCACACGCCCATGCACTTACACACAGACACTCACCCACACATAGTGGGTGTTGACATTGTTCCATTGCTGTTGTAAAATTGTCATTCTGTTTTAAAATTGTTCTACAAATCATCACAAATGTTCTACAAATTGGTCTACAAGTGCTTAAGAAAGTGAAAAATGAAAATATTTCAAACATGAAATAATTCCTGTGTGGAATAAAGCATGGCAGAAAGTGTTATATAAAACATTATTTTGAGTCAAAATGACTAAAGTAGCCTAAAAGCGCATTTATTCTAACACAGGTTAAAAAAGACCCACTTATGCAAGACTGTACAGTCACTCATTCATCAGAGGGTTAATATAGACCCCCACAGTGATGTTTAAAATTCTTCTCTCATTTCTGTTTGCTCCAGTCTTTAAGATTACCGTAAGAGATTCATAAACTGTCTGTCTTCTGTATTGTACAGACACTTTGATAAGATGCTTGTGCTTTAGGCTCTTCTTACTCGGATCTGGTGGGGTAAGCTTTCAGAGGAAAATTATTTGTGGAAGGTGTGGATCTGCATGGTCATCTTCCCTCTGATCTACATTGGATTCCTGGGTTTCAGGTGAGCTATTATTAAGTTGTAAAAAAATGTATGCGTATTAGCAATAACTAATGAAATTCAGTGTCTAAGAAAATTTTTATATTGTGAAAAGGCAGTAGTTTTCTAAATGAAAATTCTGGAAGTTGTAAAACCTCAAATTTCCACATTTATTTTAACAATTCATGTCTTTTGGTCTGTGAATTTTCTTTAAAAGAGATGAACGCAACTTGAGTGAAATCAATAATGAGGAAAACAAAACAGAGGAAAAAGAAACAGAGGAAGAAGAGAGAAATTCTCATTCCACGTAAGATAACTCTGATTCAATTAATGACCCATTCAACATTGATAATTTACATAACACTCTGAGTTTTAAAACTTTTTTTTATATATAACTGATAACTTCTGTTCAAATGAGAGTTATGTTGATCCTGATATTTCTACCCACAGTATGCAGAGTCGTCGGTCCCTTAGCTGGCACCTGAAAGCACTGTACTGCTCTCCTCAGGTCAAGTTTTTTGGAAACATCGTCTCGTACTTTGCCTTCCTGATCCTGTTTGCTTATGTCCTGATGATCGACTTCCAGAGTACACCTTCTGCAGTAGAAATTATACTTTACATCTGGTTGTTAACTCTGATGTGTGAGGAGATCAGACAGGTGAGATCCTGCAAATATAATAAACACTAATTTATAAAAATACTAGGACTTTCACATCCACACTTGGTATCCATGACAAAGATGTATAAAGAACCATAAAACAAATGTAAATTTTGTTGCAGTAGCACATTCACACCCTGAAAATAACAACTTTGAGTACTTTTAGTTAGATAGAAAGCTCAATAACAGTTGCATTAAAATAAATGAATCTGATGCATTTCTTTCCAATGCACAATGACAGTGTTTCATATGGGTCACATGGGCAACATTAAAAAAATCATCTACATGAGCTAACCCAAATTAAAATAGAACTTATTTATTTTTAATTGCTCCTCTTTGGGCTGCCACCTTATCGTGGTGGAGGGGTTTGTGTGTCCCAATGATCCTGGGAGCTATGCTGTCTGGGGCTTTATGCCCCTGGTAGGGTCACCCAGGGCAGACAGGTCCTAGGTGAGGAACCAGACAAAGCGCAGCCTGAAGACCCCTTTATGATGGACACAAACTTTGAATTTGGCGTTCCCTCGCCCGGACGCGGGTCACCGGGGTCCCACTCTGGAGCCAGGCCTGGAGGTGGGGCACGATGGCGAGCGCCTGGTGGCTGGGCTTTTAACCACGGAGCCTGGTCGGGCTCAGCCCGAAGAGGAGACGTGGATTCCCCTTCCAATGGGCTCACCACCTGTCGGGGGGGCCAAAGGGGTCGGGTGCTGTGTGTTACGGGCGGCGGCCGAGGGAGGGGACCCTGGCGGTCTGATCCCCGGCTGCAGAAGCTGGCTCTTGGGACGTGGAACGTCACCTCTCTGGTGGGGAAGGAGCCGGAGCTGGTGTGCGAGGCTGAGAGGTTTCGGCTAGAAATAGTCGGCCTCACCTCGACGCATGGCTCTGGTTCCGGAACCAGTCTCCTTGAGAGGGGCTGGACGTACTTCCACTCTGAAGTTGCCCACGGCGAGAGGCGCCAGGCAGGAGTGGGCATACTTGTTGCCCCCCATCTTGGCGCCTGCACGTTGGGGTTTACCCCGGTGAACGAGAGGGTAGCCTCCCTCCGCCTACGGGTGGGGGGACGGGTTCTGACTGTTGTCTGTGCTTACGGGCCGAACAACAGTTCAGATTACCCACCCTTCTTGGAGTCCTTAGTGAGGGTACTGGAGAGTGCCCCTCCTGGGGACTCCCTTGTTCTGCTGGGGGACTTCAACGCTCACGTGGGCAATGACAGTGAGACCTGGAGGGGCGTGGTTGGGAGGAACGGCCCCCCTGATCTGAACTCGAGTGGTGTTCTGTTGTTGGACTTCTGTGCTCGTCACGGTCTGTCCATCACGAACACCATGTTCAAGCATAAGGGTGTCCATACGTGCACTTGGCACCAGGACACCCTAGGCCGCAGTTCGATGATCGATTTTGTCGTCGTTTCATCGGATCTGCGGCCGTATGTCTTGGACACTCGGGTGAAGAGAGGGGCGGAGCTGTCCACTGACCACTACCTGGTGGTGAGTTGGCTCCGGTGGTGGGGGAGGAAACCGGTCAGACCTGGCAGGCCCAAACGTGTAGTGAGGGTCTGCTGGGAACGTCTGGCGGAGTCCCCTGTGAGACAGAGCTTCAACTCCCACCTCCGGCAGAACTTCGAACACGTTCCGGGGGATGTGGGGGACATTGAGTCTGAGTGGACCATGTTCCGTGCCTCCATCGCCGAGGCGGCTTATTGGAGCTGTGGCCGCAAGGTCGTTGGTGCCTGTCGCGGCGGCAACCCCCGAACCCGTTGGTGGACACCTTCGGTGAGGGATGCTGTCAAGCTGAAGAAGGAGTCCTATGGGGTCTTTTTGGCCTGTGGGACTCCAGAAGCAGCTGATGGGTACCGGCGGGCGAAGCGGCATGCGGCTCGGGTGGTCGCTGAGGCCAAAACTCGGGCGTGGGAGGAGTTTGGAGAGGCCATGGAGAAAGACTTCCGTACGGCTTCGAGGTGATTCTGGTCCGCCATCCGGCGTCTCAGGAGGGGGAAGCGGTGCAGCACCAACACTGTTTATAGTGGGGATGGTGTGCTGCTGACCTCGACTCGGGATGTTGTGGGTCGGTGGGCGGAATACTTCGAAGACCTCCTCAATCCCACCAACATGCCTTCTGTTGAAGAAGCTGAGCCTGTGGACCCTGGGTTGGGCTCTCCAATCTCTGGGGACGAAGTCGCCGAGGTGGTCAAAAAACTACTCGGTGGCAGGGCCCCGGGGGTGGATGAGATCCGCCCGGAGTTCCTTAAGGCTCTGGATGTTGTAGGGTTGTGTTGGCTCACGCGACTCTGCAATATCGCATGGACATCGGGGGCAGTTCCTCTGGATTGGCAGACCGGGGTGGTGGTCCCCCTATTTAAAAAGGGGGACCGGAGGGTGTGCTCCAATTACAGAGGGGTCACACTCTTAAGCCTCCCTGGAAAGGTCTATTCAGGGGTCCTGGAGAGGAGGGTCCGTCGGATAGTCGAACCTCGGATTCAGGAAGAGCAGTGTGGTTTTCGTCCTGGTCGTGGAACACTGGACCAGCTCTACACCCTCAGCAGGGTCCTGGAGGGTGCATGGGAGTTCGCCCAACCAGTCTACATGTGTTTTGTGGACTTGGAGAAGGCGTTCGACCGTGTCCCTCGGGGGCCTTGTGGGGGGGTCTCCGGGAGTTTGGGGTACCGGGCCCTTTGATACGGGCTGTCAGGTCCCTGTATGACCGGTGTCAGAGTCTGGTCCGCATTGCCGGCAGTAAGTCGAGCTGGTTTCCAATGAGAGTTGGACTCTGCCAAGGCTGCCCTTTGTCACCGATTCTGTTTATTACTTTCATGGACAGAATTTCTAGGCGCAGCCGAGGTGTTGAGGGGATCCGTTTTGGTGGCCTTAGGATCACATCTCTGCTTTTTGCGGATGATGTGGTCCTGATGGCTTCATCAGATCGTGATCTGCGGCTCTCGCTGAAACGGTTCGCGGCCGAGTGTGAAGCGGCCGGGATGAGGCTCAGTGCCTCCAAATCCGAGGCCATGGTCTTGAACCGGAAAAGGGTAGAGTGCCTTCTCCGGATCAGGGGGGTCGTCCTGCCTCAAGTGGAGGAGTTTAAGTATCTGGGGATCTTGTTCACGAATGAGGGACGAAGGTAGCGGGGGATCGACAGGCGGATTGGGGCGGCGTCTGCCGTGAAGCGGGCGCTGTACCGGTCCGTTGTGGTGAAGAGAGAGCTGAGTCAAAAGGCGAAGCTCTCGATTTACCGGTCGATCTACGTTCCCACCCTCATCTATGGTCATGAGCTTTGGGTCATGACCGAAAGAACGAGATCACGGATACAAGCGGCCGAAATGGGTTTCCTCCACAGGGTGGCCGGGCTCTCCCTTAGAGATAGGGTGGGAAGCTCGGTCATCCGGGAGGGACTCAAAGTAGAGCCGCTGCTCCTCCACGTCGAGAGGAGCCAGTTGAGGCTCGGGCATCTGGTCAGGATGCCTCCTGGACGCCTCCCTGGTGAGGTGTTCCGGGCACGTCCCACCGGGAGGAGGCCCCGAGGAAGACCCAGGACACGCTGGAAGGACTATGTCTCTCGGCTGGCCTGGGAACGCCTTGGGGTTCCCCCGGAGGAGCTGGAAGAAGTGGCTGGGGAGAGGGAAGTCTGGGCCTCCCTTCTGAAGCTGCTGCCCCCGTGACCCGATCCCGGATAAGCGGAAGAAAATGGATGGATGGATGGATATTTTTAATTGTGCTCTCCCTTTTCCCCCAGTGTATTAGAGGCATAGTGCTGTGTGTGGTTTCACTTAGCCCCTTGCCATACAAAGTTTGCCATAACTTGTTTATTTTAGTGATAGAAAAGACAAGTTTACACGTGTAGGTTAAAAAATTAGAATATCATGAAAAAGTTTATTTAAATCAGTAATTCCATTCAAAATGTAAAATTTGTATTCATTCGTTGCATATAGACTGATATACTGTATATTTAGATATATTTTCTTTTAATGTTGATTATTATTACTGACAACTAATGAAGTTCAGTATCTCAGAAAATTAGAAAGTTGTCAAAAGGTTCAATATTGAAGACCCTGGGGCCACACTTTTTTCTGCTAAATAACTCAAAACACCTGCAAATGCTTTTAATTTGTCTCTCAGTCCTTTGACACCTTGCAGAAGGGAGCAAGACAAAAAGGTCATTGCAAAAGAAGCTTGAGCTGGTGCACAGAGCTCTGTGTCCAATCATATTCATAGAGAGGTGAAGGAGAGAAAAAGATGTGGTAGAAAAAAAGTGGACAAGCAATATGGATAACTGCATTCCTGAGAGGATCTTGAAACAAGACCCATTGAAAAATGTTGGTGAGATTCACAAAGAGTAGACTTCAGCTGGAGTCGGTGCTTTAAAAACCACCACACACAGATGACAAGACATGGTTTTCAGCTGTCACATTCCTTTTGCCAAGCCACTCTGGAACAAGAGAGGGCATCAGAAGTGTCTCACCTGGGCTGAAGACAAACAGGAGTGGACTGCTGCTGAGTGGTTCAAAGTTATGTTCTCTGATTAAAGTAAATTTTACGTTTACTTTGAAATCAAGGTCCCAGAGTCTGGAGGAAGAAAGGAAAGGCAGAGAATCCACATTGCTTGAGATCCAGTCTAAAGTTTCCACTGTCAGTGATGGTTTGGGTGATAGTGATGGTTATTTGCTGGTGTTGATCCACTGCGTTTTCTGAGGTCCAAAGTCAACGCAGCCATCTGCCAGGAACCAACTTTATGGAGATGCAGATTGAATTTTCCAACAGGACTTGAAACCTGCACATAGTGCTAAAGCTACCAGTACCTTGTTTGAGAACCATGGTGTCCCTGTTCAGCAAACTCACCTGACCTTAAGCCCATAGAAAACCTATGTGATGTGAAGAGGGAGATGTGATGCACCAGACCCAACAATTCAGAAGAGCTAAAGGTCACTGTCAGAGCAACCTGGGCTCTTGTAATACCTGAGCGGCTGAGCAGTGCCACAGACTGATCGACTCATTGCTGCAGTAATCTGGGCAAAAGGGGCCCCAACTATGTACCCAGTGCTGTACATGCTCATCCTTTTCAATGTCATACTTTTCAATTAGTCAAAATTTATAAAAATCCTTTTATTATATTGGTCTTAAGTAATATTCTAATTTTCTGAGATACAGAATTTGGGGTTTTCATCAGTTGTGAATTATAATCATCAACATTAAAAGAAAATAACATTTGAAATATATCAGTCTGTGTGTAATGAATGTTAATCAGTGATTCTTGAAAATAGGGACAAAATGGGTTTTAATTTTCCCATTTTCTTTTTTTCTTTGTTATTTCTCAACCTTATGTATGCAAACATGGCAAATAATGTTTTGGAAATGTAAAGATGCTAAGGTGCAGACTCCCAGTTGCAACATTTTTTTATTTTATTTCATTTTTAATCGACCTGACCCAATTTGATACAGTAGGGGCTTCTACACTTCCCATATCTGTGTCCTCTGTCACTTTTATCAGCAGTTAAAACGGTTTAATCCGTTCTTAACATGTGGTAACCTGTTTTTCTGAGCCGCTTTTAAACGCAACATGACGCTACGACGCTCGCGCTGTTTACACACCTGTGCGGCAGTGAAGGAGACCTGATGCTGCTGCTGTGTTAGAATCATGGCAGCAAAACGCAAAACTTTTCACAGTTTTTCCCCCAAACCAACCGACTGAGTTGAGTAAAGCTGTTGGATGCAGGTAATGTTAGCTAAACAACGACTAGCTAATGTCAATACTGCACCTTAAGCTTAACAAGTAGCCTGTAGGCTACCGATGTTGTTGTCTATGTTCAGCTACATATATTAATTTTGTATAACATTCTCAACAGATTTTAAACCAAAGCTGTTAAAATAATATATGCACTTTCCATTTAAGATGAATATGTGTGCCTGGAACTCCTCCAATGAGAGTTTTAGCTTCACCTGGTACAAATTAAGTAAACAAGTCATTTTAATCAGAATTAATTATTATTAAAATACTTGCAGCCCTATTATATACATTAATTTTCTGCCCTCCACCCCCAGCCCCAGCAGGGACAGGGGGGGCCCAGAAAATGTTTAGATACCACAGGGGGGTGCAGGAGAAAAAGTTTGGGAACCACTGTTCTAGTGGGTGTGACTGTGTGTGTGGGAATGTGGCTATTATCGATTAGATGATAAATATTGAATATATTTAACTATATTGCTGGACATCAGATGACGTAGCTTCGACGTCACCCAATGCAGACGGAGGGCGAGAAGTAAATGCACCCGGTGTTCTTCTGCTGATCCAGCATCAAAATGCCTAAAGTCTGAGTCGTGTATGGTTGTTCTAACCACTCTAATATAGAGAAAGATAAACGTTAATTTCAGGTTTCGAAGGTTGGTCACAAGGGAGTTATTTTTAAAAAACGTACCTACCAAAAAAAAAGAAAAAAAAAGAGAAAAGTGGATCAACAATCTACGACTAAAAACAGGAGGTGCGGAAGCTGGCAATGTTTCTGCAGCGTCCACTTTCTGACGGGTAACGATCGCATCTTTTAAATTGTATTTTCAGATATTTTATTAGACAGTTACTTAGAAGGAAAACCATTCATATCTAAAATAAGATATTATTTTTACGCTGTAGCTTGGTAGTCCCCAGAGTGCTAAGTCTCTGACTCAAAATATGTTTTATATTTTCATATAAATCATGAAAAAAGCTAAAAAAAAAAAAAAAAAAAAACAGTCACAGTGAGCTGTTACTATTCCCCCATATGGTTCGTATCTGGCCACAAATGAGAAGATTTTAAATTGTTCAACATTTAAATGTAAGATTTTAAGGAGCTAGCAAGTTTATTTGGTAAAGTTCAAAGAACAATCTTAATACTAAGATGTTTTTGTTACCATAGCTACAATCTGATGATGTGAGTTTAATCTTTGAGTTTGAGCTCTAATATTCACAAATACATCTCAGTAAACTACAATTGTCACTGATTTCTTTTGATGTTGGCCAATTAAACTACCCTTTCCTCCCAGAATGTACTAAATGTATGTTGAAATAGTGTTTTCGGTGCTGATGTTTTTAGCAGCAAAAGAGGCCCCCCAAATCAAATTCTGCTCAGGGCGTCATGCAACCTTGGACCAGCTCCAGGGACTCCAGCTTACTCCCACAATTCAAAACCATGACTGTTAGGTTAATTGGTCTCTCTAAATTCTCTTTCGGTGTGAGTGTGTGCGTGCATGGTTGTGCTTGGTTGTTTGTCCTGTCTGTCTCTTCATTGCCCTGCAGACTGGTGACTGTCTCGCTGGAGATAGGCACCAGTACTCCTCCCAACCCCATAGGGACAAGGGTGTACAGAAAATGGATTTAAGTAAAATCAGTGAGAACCCAATACAAGGTCAAGACAAGTGATTGATTGCAAAATGTTTTACTGGAAATAATGAGATGGTGTTGAAGAGGTTCTACCATGTGTGGTTGCACTGGCAGGTCTGGAACACAAAAACAGAGGTGAGAGGCATAACTGGATGAAAACCAGGGAGAATGTAGAAAGAATTGCCAGGAATGGAGAATGCACAGGGGTAGAGAATCTATGCTTGGGATTGTTGGGTGAGCAGACAGTGGGAGGGCTTTGGGTCTCAGGGGACTCACAGAAGACAGAGACAAATCAAAAACCAACGAGGTTTCAGTAGTCAAAATGGTCCAGGGTAAGGCAAAGTGGTCCAGGGTAAGGCAAAGGAGGCTTTCAGTCAAGGAAAATCCAATATTCAGTTGACTGAATATTGTCAGAGGCTGGCAAGGTTTAGCAACAAGAGGTCAGAAACCCTTTCAAAACAATATGGACTAGGTAAAAGCAGTAATTAAAAACAGGCAAGATAAAAAAAAACAGAAACTCTTTGGACATGAATCAGGGCTTAAAAGCTGGGACAGGGGCAACAGATGATCTTGCATTGAGTAGGTGATGAGCAAGCTGTTTAAATAGGGAGCAGCACAGTATAGGTGAGAATAATGAGGGAGGGAGAAAAAGCTGCACAATCAAAGTAGAGCTGAAATCCTGATCATTTTTAAGCTAATTATTAGGGCTGTATAAAAAAATCGATTCGGCGATATATATCAATATTTTCCGCGCTCGGAAAGTATCGATTTTTCATCCGCGAGTATCGATTTTTTAAACCATAGGGATCCATAATACCTCTTATTAACGTCTAGTTTGTTACGGCGTAGCAGCACGACTCTGCCTCCCTCAGCCTCACTTTCAACTTGAGCTTAAAGTGCACATTATAAACTACACACCAGTTTTTAAATTGTATTAATAGGCCAAGTATAACCGGAGTTACGCTAAAATTAGTAAACCATATTTTTCCGAATGTCAGAGAAATGTCAAAAGTGCCGCCATTCCCCGGCTTTTCCCATTATGTGAGAGGGAATGAGCTTCCAAACGTACAAAACGAAACGAAACATTAGATTGCTGTGTTTTTTGGAAATGTAAAATCTTCAATAAATAACGATTGGTTGTATTTTGTTGCTGAGAAACGAAGGAAAGTTGCGGAAGCAACAGTGAAAACACATCGCGGAAATGAGGCGGAAATGAGGAGCGGAAAGGAGCAGCGCGGCGAATGGAGCAGCTGCAAAAGAAATGAGATCGCGAAATTAATGCTAATTTCTACTGGTAACATTCACTTCGTAATTAGTTTTTAGCTTAGCGTTTTCTGTTCTGTATATAAAGGATTACCTGAAGAATGAACATGAGTTGATAACATCCGAAGCGGCGCGCAGCAGCAGCGGCGCTGTGTTTGGAGCAGGAAGACGAAGAGGGAAAAACCCGCAGCCGGAATCCGCGGCCCAGTGAGGGTTTCCATGACAACAATGGCTGATCGATCATTATTATCAGCATTAGACAAAGAGTCTCAGAGACTGAGAGAACGATGAGATCCTGGCAGTCTGAGAGGAGCTACTCAGAGATCCAAGCGGCGCTGCTTAGCGGGGTGATGCGGAGCCACTACTTTAGCAGTTAGTAGTAAACAGTTTACAGCCACGGCTAACTCCGGGAGCCAAGGTAGAAAAGCCTTTTTCCCCATAGTCGTAAAGACTGCATTTGTGGCTGCATTTTTACTCCAAAATGCAGCCAAAGTGTCCAAAAGAATAAAACATAAGTGCATCATTTGCATATTGAGAGTCTAGAGGCTGATAATCTCCACTCTGCTCCTGGATTACCATTTAAACTTTTGAGTTTTATGTCAAATCCATATGAATTAAATGACAGAAACTAATTCTCTCACTGCATCTTTTATTCATTTTGTCCAGCTGCAGACTGTTAGACTGTCCAAACAGAGTCAGGTATTGTGTAGTTGGTGCTTTTAATCAGTTTTCAGTTAACTAAATTCAAGTCTATGGAACACAAAATGTCACTAAAACCACTGTCCTTCTAAAATCTTTCAGAAAATCGTAAAAATTGCAAGGATCGTAGCGAATCGTATCGCTCAACAAATATCGTGATACACATCGTATCGTGACCAGAATATCGTTTATCGTATCGTATCGTGAAATTATTGTATCACTGCCCCCCTACTAATTATGCATTTACCATGCTTGTATATGTGTTAAAGACAGCACTGCATGGTGTTTTTATTGAATAATTTCTATGTTTATACATTAACCATGAGTAGCTTTATACTGTCTGTTACTTTTAGCTGTTCCAATATTTAAGCCATTTAGGTTAGAGATTGAAAATAATCTAATTCAGAATTAATATCTGACAATGAAATTCTGACATGTCCATATAAATCTTTGTTTTCTGTCTCAGTTGTGTTATCACCCTGATCATTGTGGGTTTCGTGAGAAAGCCAAGGTGTACATTCAAGACTGGTGGAACATTTTGGACGTCCTTTCCATCCTGGGGTTCTGTCTAGGATTTGTATTCAGGTACCTTCTCTGTTTTTCAGAAACATGGAAAGTCTTTAAGCCCCTCAATAATCTGTGATTCACAAACCTTTCATTTTATTTTATTTTTTTACTTTAGGCTGACAACCAAGTTGTTCTACCCAGGTAAAATCATCCTGTGCATCGACTTTGTGGTCTTCTGTCTCCGTCTCATGGCAGTCTTCACCATCAGCCGAACACTGGGACCTAAAATCATGATAGTCAAGAAGATGGTGAGGAATTTTGCACAAGTGTTTATGGACGATCCATATTTAAGGTAGAGGCAACAGTAGAATGATGGACGTCATGATACTTATGTGCCACTAGTCCTTAGACTTGTCTATTGAGACAACATTTTCTCAGCAGGGTTCTCAGACTTGAAAAATATAAGTATATTCTAGTATCTACCTTTCCAGACTTTATTCTCCACCTTGCTTTCTAAATCTGAGTTTCTAAGTCAAAACCTGCACAAATCATTTATTGTCATTAAGATGGAGATATTTACCTTCAGTTTTATTTTTTTACAGTCTTTTTGTCCTCTAACTGATCTAATTCTGTTCTCCAGATGATGGATATTTTCTTCTTCATGTTCCTCCTGAGCATCTGGGTCGTGGCGTACGGTGTGGCCAAACAAGGCATCCTCATCGAAAATGACAATCGGCTGGACTGGATCATGCGCGGGGCTGTTTACGAGCCGTACCTCATTATATTTGGAAGTTTCCCAGAAAACATTGACAGTGAGTGGAGAAGTGCACAGTGTAGTTTTAATATATGAGGAGAAATCATAATCCGTGTGCATGTAAAGCAACCTTTCTTGGTGATGCTGCATGTTCTAGTTTCAGTGTTTTGTCTCCTGCAGATGCTAAGTTTGATATAAATTCATGCAGCGTGAATGGCACAGATCCCCTGAAGCCCAAGTGTCCTGTGCTGAACGAAAACCAAATGCCTGTCTTCCCTGAGGGGCTCACCATCATCATGCTCTGTGTTTACTTGCTGTTTGCAAACATATTGCTCCTCAACCTGCTTATAGCCGTCTTTAAGTGAGTCCTTAGCACCACATCATCTGTCAGCTTTGGTTTTCAACATATTGAATCTGTTAATCTTTCACCTGCACAGCTACACGTTCCAGGAAATCCATGAGAACACGGATAGGATCTGGAAGTTTCAAAGATATCAGCTGATTAAGGAGTACTACAGTCGCCCGCCCCCCCCACCTCCTTTCATCATTTTGAGTCATTTGTACTTCTTCACGAACTGGGTGTCTGACATGATGAAAAACGAAAAGCCACAATCTTTCACATCATATCTGTACACATCACATCGGGACACTACTCAGAAAGGACGCAATGACTTCAGTAAGACCTTAGTCCATAATTTCAAGATATGTGATAAGACGTGTTCTCAGGTCCATTGTATTGCTTAAAATGGCTACACCATCCCTAGTTTTATTTTTTACTTGCTTCCTAGCATATGTCCTTTCTCATAATATTATATAGTTTTTGCTGTATGTTACTACAAGTGCACCAATCAGATTTGTGTTATCTATAATTTGTTCAGTGCTTTGATCTGCTGAACTCAATTTTACTTATTCAAATAACTTTTCCAGGCTTCTTGTAAAACAGGATTTTCAAAATTTTCTACATTTAAATCAATAAGAAAAGTATTATTTTAAACTACCTTTGGCATCTTTTGTTAATATTCTAACTCTAAACTCTAGCTTAATGAGTGTCAATGAGAATTAATCTTATTGTTTGTGTGAGAGAATGGACATCAGAAGAAGTACTTGCACCCCCTCCCTTTTCTTTTTATTTTTGTTTATTTGCTTCTATTTTTCTTGTCCTGGCTGTGCTCTTAAGCTGCACTTCTCTTGCTGAGATGCAGTGTACTGCAGTGACAACACTTCACCACCAGTGGGCACATAGAGCACAGTGACGCTCCTGACTCAGCGAGCCAACGGCAGTTAAGCGCAGTAATGGCTGGTCAGCGAAGGCGCTCACTTGCTCTCATGTTTCCACAGCATTCGTCAAAATAAAAGAACCTGCGCAACACCACACTGATTAATTATTAAGTGTGCAACAGTTACCACAAGTATAGCAAAATTTGATCCTTCTTCACACAAAAATAACTAGCACATAAGCAAATGTTGTCAGCTCAACCAGACAGCATTTTAGGTGTAACATGTCCATTAATAATTTTTTTAAAAATCTGATTTTTAAGTTTCTGATTTGCTGTTTAAATTTGAATATAAGCACATTCCAGTCAACGGGGGACTTTTGGATTTATTATCCTTAGGCTTGTTGCAGGTCTTTCTAAAGTTCTTCCTTAAACTTTGGCTGCTATTTCACTCTGTTTCAATCCAGAAACTGTACCTAATAATGGCATGTTGAGAAGGGTGTGAAGGACAAAAACAATCACCACAACTAAAACAAAAATACAGAAACCTTAATTAAATACTGAAAAACAACAGCTATGACAGACTATATGAGGATAAAGTTGTTAATATGCTGCTCCGGCCGGACAACAACTTCAGATATGTAAGCTAAGCTACACCGTTAGCCTCCATGTTTACTTCCGCAAACATTGAGCACTTTTGGCAGCAGAACACTTGAGACAGTGACACTATTGCGCCCTCTACTGCGCATGCGGGACACTTTCAGGTCGTTTGCCCGTTCACATTGCAGAACACATACAGGTTGCAATTACTGGCAGTGTGAACAGCCCTGGCAAAAAAATCGGAATTGCCAAAAAAATTGGAATTGGGTCACTTCAGGCTGCAGTGTGAACGCAGCCTTAGTGTTGTCTAATTCTATCTTATATACTTCAGTAGTGTTTAAATTCCACCAGTGCAAACTGTGACATGATGAAATCCAATTAAGTCCCAGGATGCTTTGTGTGTGGGTCTGTGAAGCCTACCAGCTGAGACCAAACAGAAACAAATGTTAAAATGACAGTGAAACAAATCACACCCCACTTGTTTTTGTTTTCTTCAGAGAAGTATTTTAATAGAGAAGAGGAAGATGAACTGCTGTCCTGGGAGGCCGTGATGAAGGATACATATCTGCTGTCTGCAGAGGTGGAGAAGAGCCAGAGCATAGAAGGACGCATCCTGGATACATCCGAAAAGTATAATCCTGCAGAAAGTTATTCTCTGCTTTCTTTTCAAATTTAGATGACTACATGTATGAGCGTATGACTGTATTCTGTTTGAGCGTTGGAACTAAAGCAGCGTGTGTATGCAGAGACATTGTGGGGGAAGGTGCTCAAGTGTAAAGAAAGGGCACTTTGTGCGACAAATTGAAATGTGTAGTGACGATCGCTGCTTAATCTCGATAAATATGTATAGCACATGTTTATCTACTAAATTACCTTCTTAGAAAACCCAGTGATTCACTAAGTTATTTAATCAGAATATCTCATTAAATATGTGTGATGCATATTGGTGCATTAATGCATCACAATACAATTTAAAAATTGACAGTTAGTGTAATAACACTGTAATATCCTACCAATTTCTAACCATAAGAGTTTGTAAGAATGAAACAGTATCAGACAGGGGTAAAACATTTTTATTGAAATTATACAGACATCTTCAAATGCAGTTCCCCACAAATGTTTTCTGCGCATTAATAATTTGTCTGACAGTCTTTATCAGCTGTAGCGCAGTCAAAACGTGTCCTCCAAACTGTTCACATCACTGTGCACCTGAAATGCTAGGGTAAAGCTTATTAATATACTAATAATAATATACTAATATTACACCATAAGCATGCACAACTTCAGTCACACATAATAATAATATCATTATCAACTCAGGGAACTAAGAACAAACACTGAGGGGCACAGAATACCATGAACAGCTAACACTTAGGCACTGGAGGACTGGCAACAGGCTCCTCTTGAACTCTGATGAGGCAGATGGCTTGCCTTATCAACCAGAGTTTGATGAGGCAGGTGTGCACAATCAGCACCTATGATCTGGTGCCCAGCAGCCTCCTGGCTCCCTCTGGTGGATGACTGACCGAAATACACAGACCTACACAGAAACCAAACCTCAGCTTCCCACCACAGACTGCTGTGAGTGAGATTTGTTTGAGTGGATTAGTGCAGGAAAGCATTGGCCAAGCTAGTTGTTTGCTCAGTAGTTTTTTTTCAATAATTGGGACACACAACAAAGTTCTGTGGTTCACTTTAAAATACCTTATTGTTTGAGTTGAACCCAAGTTGAAGTTTAATCGCAGTATTTTTGTGTTTATGATAAATGAAACTCATCAAGAAAAAATGTGTTCAAGTCATAATCTTTGCTTATTTTATGTGAATGTGTTCAATTGCAGCTAATCTGAATCGCAGACACTTATACTGGTTTTGTTTGATTACTAAGGGTTGAAGATGTGAAAACAAACTCCACCAAACTGCTGGAGAAAATGAAGACATTAGAGCAACAGGTTATAAGCTGATTTTTTTCTCCTTTAATGTTCCATCTGAATCACAGTGGAAATAATGTGTTTTATTTGTATATACCTAATGAGGAAAATAACCTTTCTTCATCACTGTCTTTGCAGCTGGTTAAATTACTGTTTACTTTCTGTCACCCAGGTCACTAAAGCACTGCAGAAAATTGAGGACGTTCGGAAATCTCAGGATGTTCCTGCAACAGAAGCTCAGCCACAGAGTACTGACGAGTGATATGGCCTCAGTCATTGTTGTCATGTCTACTGTAATCATGGATCATGGCAGTAGGCCATAAAAGTGTTGGTCTTCTGAATATTTAAGGGGCCAGAGACATAAGTATGCCCTGTGTTTTCTAGTTCCTTACAGTGCTGAAGCACATATATTAATATGATGATTGTTTCTTGCTGCAGGTTTTATGATTTGTCTAGCAGAGATAAATAACTATTAAATCAATTTGTATATCTTACTTTTTGGAACAGGTATATTAAATCATTATATGTTACATGCAATCTTGGTTAAATATATAGTGATTATTACTATAATAGACGTGTCTGCTTTTCTGTCTTTCAGTTTTGGAATAATGAGGATGCTGTTTATAGTTATTAAATTAAACTGTGATTTCTCATTTGCAGGATCAGGCTAGTTAAATAGGTTGGGTTACATTAGACTAGTCATTATTTTCAATTTTGAATCAAACTACTGACCACTTCTAATTTTTGTCAAATAAAGAAGCTTATAAAATTTTAGGGAAGTGTGGACATTCAATTATTTTGTCACTGTAATTTAAAGGTCCATGATTATGCAAAATTCAGTTTTTGCATTTTTCTGTGTTACCATATTGTTATCTCCTGATTCTGGAAACAGTCCAAGAAAAAAAACATACAAAACACCTTGTCATATTTTGGGAACAAGTACCAGTGTTTGCAAAGCAGCCTGTTTCAAAAACCTCTAAATTTGCGTCAAAATATCTTACCTAGCAACCTCAAGTCAAGTCCATCACCTCAGCTGGCAACCCAAGTGGAGCTTGACCTACTTCATTAAAGACCATAGCACAATGACTGCTGGAAAGGGAAAATGTTTTACTATGGGCAGTAATACAGGGCATGTGTCCAGCCATTTTCTTCCAGGCACAGAGAACAGAGCTGCATGACTTCATTTTACTTTTAATTTCAATGTCCGTTGTGATGTTGTCAGACATATCTTGTGTGGATCAGTTTAGGAAGAAAATCTCTGAAAATTACCAACATTACACAAGATTTACTAAAATACTTGGACTGAAGAAAGGTTCTGTCCAAGTAGGAAGGTTCTGCTGAAGATGGCGATCATAGTACACAATAATGAGTCTTGTATTGTTGTTCGGCATGTACATGATTGGTCATTTGGCATAAGCAAAAGCTGTGCTAAATGACCCTCTGCTAGCCCTGTGTCTTACATTACATTAGATTACCCACAATAGCTGTGCATTTGCTGTTGGAATTATGGAAACTGGAAGTTATAGTCTACAGAGACAAGATGTGGTGTTTGTGAAAACATGTCAGACACCTGGACATTACCAATGTCGTCTGATTTTCTTATTTTTTACATTATGGTTTTCCGCTCACAAATACATATTTAAAAGAAGGTTGCATTTGTGTGGGGGGGGAACGTTTTTGGGCTGAATCATTGCACTTTTGAGTTTGCTTTGGGGTCAAAGATGTATGGTTGTACCACTGCCTCTGTTTGTAGCAATGTTTACTTATATGAAGTGTAATGTAAACATTTGAATTAGGAGGGCTTGGCCAGCGGCAGCTCATTTTAATAACTGAGGCCCTCAAATCATTCCACGACTCATTACAGCCTTAGAAGGGGGCATCATATTCCTTGTATCCCCTCCTGTTCCATCCAGGATTTCTGTGTATGCTTATAACACTTCAAAGTTTGATGGGTGAAGAAAACTGATTCTTTGACTTTTTTTTCCCCATGGCATTGTATTGACTACCTTTTACCAGTATAAAAGTCTCACTTATTAGACACAAATAATTGTCAACTGAAATGGTTGAAATATTATGTAGTATTTCAAGAAGCTCAATAGCTTGATATTGAGCTTCATGAATCTAAACAAGAAGCTCAAACATACCATATTTAAATCCATGTTGTGATTTTCACAAATATTTATCTAATTTAGCCAAAACACAAACTTTTAGTTCTTATTTCCTCCCTTGTTACCTCATTCTTTGGTTGTATGTTGTTGATTTCTTAGAAGCACGAGGCAAGAAAGGCCCCGGTGTTCTGGTGTATTAGTTATCTAATTTTTATGTTAAATGGGAACAATATATGGATGACAACAATTAACATTTTCCAAGTACACAAGAATAGACAAGTTAGATAGAAGAGTCATAATGTCAGAGGGCAGGAGCTCTTCTGAGGAAACCATCACTAATCTCATCAAAGACCATAACGCAACAATCGACATGTTCAGACTGATAATGCATCTTGGCACAACATTTCAATGCCTGATGAAAACGTTATTGTGGAAACTCAAAGAAAAGTTCTGATGGACATCAGAACGTCTTTAAATGGCTTAATCATCCCGGGTGCCACATGTATTCTCTAAGCTTACGTTTGTTTTCATCAGGTTTCCAGCGTTATCGATGTACACACTACACAGTCATGTGTAAAGTTAATACATTTTCTTTTAACTCTGAACTAAACGAGACGGTTTTAACTTTAAAAAAAAAATTTAAAAACTCAATCACAGCAAGTAAGGATTTATTTTAAATAAGTAAGCAAGTTTTATTTATGGCAGTCAGTCAGAAGAGAGATTCTCAATAAAATCATGACACAACACCTGATTAAAGTACTTATTTATAAATTATTGCATAAAGTTACAGTGAGCTAAGTTACAACCACTTATCAACTAAGTGACAAAACACCTTAAGAAAGAATCCTGATACTCAATAATGTAATTCAATATCACATTTTTTATATCTTTCCCAGGAAAAATGTTGTTTATGTTAAAAAGAGAAACTGAAAGCTTCCTGACAGGTTGACTGTTATAGTATTGAAATCCCAGGCTTACTGATCCAGAGACACAGCAACAAGCAAGGCATAACACAACTCTCACAAATTGGCCACAGTGACTTTCATTTGCCTGTGGTAATTTTCCAAAAAAAAAAAGTTTGTGTGTACGTTTCTTACTTTCAAGTTTTCTGATGTGAATATGTGTAGTAATAAGTTGTTTCTAGCCAAAGCCGACTTTTGGGGGCAGGTGGGCTTCCTGAAAGCACAGAGAAATGACTGGAGGAATTAGAGATGATGTAGATTAAATCATGCTGGAACACCTTAATGACGTTTGTCAGTTTATGAATGTCTCCATTTGCAGACAGTAGACCCATTGCATCCTCAGACTTTATGAGAAACAGGTTCAGTTTACTTATGCAGCTTATAAGGGAGCAACTCATGTTCAATGGTTTTGTTTTATGTTTTAGCTATTTACTTCCTCAGACATGTTCAGACGATCGGGACGCAGAGTTTACTCTCAGAGAATCTTGAAATGTCTTCATAGCAATAAAGAAGAAATCAACTTGCTATTACCTTGCTTACGTGAGGTAGGTGCACTCTTGTCAGTTGTTTTCTTCTGAATCTAAGATGAGTTTCACGTTCTGAATCCAATTAGATCCAGCATAAGAAATGTTTAGAATAACAGAGAAAAATTGCAAGCATGTTTGATAAAAGCTGACCAGGTGCACTGAAAGAAGTCACCACCTGAATTTCACTGAGCGAATAAGTATGAACTTCATATTTGATTGTACCTGCATGGAGTTATTTAACTTATTTAACCCTAGCTGATGCAGGTACCAGCTTCTCATTTCTTAAACAACCGTACAAAAAGACACATGAAATGGTCGTGGAGAAGCTGCTGGTCTGTTTAAGAAGGGCCAAATCATTAGCATCGAGCATAGAAAAACATCTACTGAAATTGCAGATCTGGACTGTCATCATTAAGAGCTGGAATTATAGTGGGAAACCATCGTCAATGAGGAAGAAATGCAGTCAAGAAAAAAGGCCAAATTAAGTCATCAGTGATAACTTAAACATTTAGTGACATCAAATCAAAAAACAACAAGATTACGACTCATGGCTCGGTTTAATAGTGAAAGTAAAAGTATTTCCACATTTACAGTCTGAAGGGAACTGATGTAATTGGGACTGAACATCTGTGTAGCAATAAGAAAACCTCTAATCAGTGAGGCTAACCAGATTAAAAGGCATGGATTTCCAGTGGAGCAGAAATACTTGACTTTAGAGCTATATAAGAAGGTCATGTGATCTGAGGAGTCCAGATTTACTTTCTTTCGGAGTAATGGGCACATCAGCTTGTAAGAAGAGAAGTAGATGAAGTGATGCGCCCATCATGGCTAGTTTCTACTTCAAGAGCCTGTGGGCAGTGCGGTGGTCTGGGATTGATGCAGTGGGTGTGGTCCAGTATACTGAATGCTGCTGTGGACACTTATCAAAACAATGCCTCATCAAAATGTGTGCTATATTCAAAGTTAAAGGTGATCCAACAAAATATTGGCATGAGTGACTCAGAAACTCAGAAAGGGTTTGACACAATCAATTTTCAATAAATAACATGGATTCTAGGGCAGCTTTGGTCTTTACCTTCACTGGGTCATTCTAACACATTAATTTTTTTATCTTAGCCACTTCACACATCTTTGACTGTAAACCTAGGGCTGAACAGAGCACCTTCGTTCACATGTTTGCTGTGTTCCCCTTCTTGGAAACAGCAAACAATACATCTTCTGACCTTATGTCAATGGTGACTTTCATCTTGCTACTCTTCTGCAAATGCCCAGCTTGTGTAGTGCACAGAAGACTCTGTGTGTCAGGTTTGGGGTCAAAACCGTTAGAGCTGCTGTCCGTTAGTTTGTGTTTTCTAACCATCGATAAAGCTGAGTTATTAAAGACAAAAAGGAAAGCTTGTCCATTCCATACTCCTTATTAATGACAAGTCTAATGACAAGCACACAGAAGTGCGCTTTTAACTAACTAGCTCACTGCTGAAGTTATTTTCTTGCTCTGGATTTTATGTAGGGGAATGTCTAAACCTCTCAGAAAATCCTATGCAAAACAATTTCCTTTCACTTCATTTGTTCACTGCTTTGTGTTTTTCATAAACAACTCCAATAAAATTCATTGATGCTTGAATTGTGATAAAACTAAATTTAAGGAGTACTATGAATGCTTTCAAAAAAACTGGGATAAATCTGAAAAAACTCAAATACCTTCATATAATCATTATTATTTTTCACAATTCACACTTTGTGTTCCTTTTAAAGTAGA
The DNA here is from genome assembly GCA_033032245.1 of Poecilia picta. Lineage (NCBI taxonomy): Eukaryota > Metazoa > Chordata > Actinopteri > Cyprinodontiformes > Poeciliidae > Poecilia > Poecilia picta. The sequence goes on along the minus strand of CM065354.1, from coordinate 32,801,879 downwards.
TATTTTTTATGAATTTTGAAGGAATCTGATGCTTTAGTCCCTCCCCATGTCGGTAATGGCAGTAATGCATGCAGTCGGCACTGCACAAAGAGCTCAGGGTCAGTTACTCAGCAGTATTTCTGCCCTGCACAGCTCTGATCCAGCAAAGACTGTCTGCCAGCACAGAAGCTGCAGAGAATGCTCTCCCCTGCCATGCTGTCGGCCTGCAGCCTGACTTCAATCTGATCACCACCAATCCTTGCGTTACTCCACCATGAAGAAAGATGAGATTCAGTCACAGTTACATCATTTTCAGGCAATCAAAAGAGCATTTGAACGTCTGCCCATCTGCCCTTCTTTCCAGCGAATTCCTTTTACCTTGTGGATCAAGGAGAACATCTCCAAAAAGGAATGCTGCTTTTTTCAGAGGGATCCCAGGTAGGATGAGTCACTACTCTTTAGACTGTGCTTGTAGTTTTGATGCTTGCAAATAATGAGAGGAAACTGATCTAACTGCAGTTAAATCTCATTTCGAGTCACTGCTGTGTTTCCAATTAGAGTGCTGTGAAATACCAACGACTATTTACAGAACTGTTTTGTTGTGTATTGTTAAAGAAGTAACTGAAACTTTGATTTTTGTTTAAATTGATGCATTCCAAAAATGTCCAGTTCTGACAATCTTTTAATTTTACAGTCAAACATTGTAGATCTTAATTTACCTGATAGGACGGATGGAGAAAAGTGGCTTGATGAATGAAAATTAGATTAGTTTATGTTATTTTCCCCAACATTTCTGAATCGCTTTGAGGATTGTAAAGAATACAAAGACAGTACAATAACATCACTATGGTAGCGCATAACCCACATATCTAAACTTCTACCAACATAGAAATGTGACATCAAGCAATTTGTGTTTTTTACGTAGATGCAAAGAGCAACTATGTCATTGTGGATACTCAAAGAGTGACCACACTGATGAAGCCATCAAGCCAGAGGACTTCACCGGGAAACCTGGGACAAAGCAAAACATATCCGTAAAGCTCCAACAGATGCTTTTGGAGACATCAGCTTTGGTGGTTTGGTGCAAAAGACAAGCAAGGTAAAATAATCCTATCTCCAACTCTAAACAGGGGCCGGGTGATGTAGGCTTGATTTTAAAGAACTCTGCATTTCAGCTGTTTTGCAGTTTTCTGGAATATTTTCTAAAGCATTTTTGCTATTTTCTCTTTTGAGTCGATCTAAACCCTTTGGAACAAACACTTTTGATCGCCTGGTGTGAGAATAAATATTTATCCCCTTAAAATCTTCCAGATTTTTTCATGATTTTACTTTAATATTACAATACAAACATGTATTGTAATAGATTTTAAATACCACCCATCCGTCCATACTGACACCAACTATTCTCAGCTTTATCTCTTTCAAATAAAAAATCTCCACAGGATGATGCTGACACCTCTAAGTTTTACAGAGGGGATTGATTGTTCAGAGTAATCTGCAGTTTTTTTTTCTTTGTTTCTTTTTTATTAAATACAAAGTTTAAAGCTGGAACCTCTGCATTCACATGTTTCTGTTATTTCTGTAAACCTGATGTAAAAGTGACATCTCTATACACGGCTGTAGTTTGACAAAAATTTTTGAAAAACTACATGTAGGAATATTTTTGTAATGCACTGTAAATTTATACTGCTCCTGCTCATGCCACTTCTTGTATGTTCGTTGCCAGTATGTACGAGTGTCGGCAGACACCGAAGCTGAGGTGCTTTATGAGTTATTGACTCAACAATGGAAACTTTTGCCTCCAAATTTGCTCATATCTGTGACTGGAGGAGCCAAGAACTTGAACCTGAAGCCTCAACTGCAGAAGACTTTTCGCAGAGGGCTTATCAAAGTTGCTCAGACTACAGGTGAGACAGACAGAAAACTAGAGATAGGTGTGATGAATGTCAGCCAAAACACACTCAGTGATACTTCATCCTCTGTAGGTGCGTGGGTCATCACCGGCGGTACCCACTCTGGTGTGATGATGCATGTGGGACAGGCTGTGAGGGAGTACGCCCTGAGTAACACCATGCAGGGGCAAGTAGTGGCTATTGGAGTGGCAACATGGGGAGTAATTCACAACAGGGATAAATTGGTACATGAAGAAGTAAGATCAACATACTCTTCACATTATGCTTGTGAATAGATTTGTGTGTTTCCTTCATAGTTTTCATTTTGTTTGTCTGCAGGGTTGCTTTCCAGCTAATTATGTGATTGACACACAAGGTCAGGGCAATATGGCCTGTCTTGATAACAATCATTCCCATTTCCTGCTGGTTGATGATGGGACCAATGGACACTATAATGTGGAGAATGAGCTGCGTGCAAAACTAGAGAAATACATCTCAGGCAAAACTCTTGGAAACAAAGGTTAAAAGAAGATTAATCTCATTATTAAAATAAAATAATAATACAAAAGAAAAATATTTTTCTTTGACTGCAAATAATTGTTTTATGTATTTTGCCATCCAGTGAATTCTATGACCATCCCAGCCACACAAACCACAAAAATCCCAGTGGTTTGTGTGGCATTGGAAGGAGGATTGGGCACACTCGATGTGAGGCAGCATTTTCCTGAATCTTCTCTCCATCTTTGATATTCCAGTAATCTGACCTTTCATTTGCGTCTCCTCCCAGACCATCTACAACGCCATGTGCAACGACACACCATGCGTGATCCTGGAGGGCTCTGGGAGAATAGCAGATGTTCTTACTCATGTGTTTGGAAAACCGGTCAGCCAGATCACCATCACTCTCATCCACAAGCTGACGAAGAAGTTTTTTGGTCAAGAGTATAAAACGTTCACAGAACAAAAGATTATAGAGTTTACAAAACAGGTTTGTGTACTGATGATGCTCCAATACATAGTAATAAACTGAGGCGGTTTTGATATTTTGATATGGGTTATATGGGCAACAGAAGGACATTTGGAGAAAATGGCACTGTTGGGTTTGAAAGCTGAGTCAAACCTCCCTAAAAAAGGGCAAAGGCAGCAAAACAATGCCCACAAAAAATGTGAGAACCATACATGATGCCAAAGTTGAAGAGCTCTGAATCATTTTTTATATATACTTCTTCAAAAGAAAAGCTTTTTTTACATTTTCACAGAAAGTGATCATTTAAATTTTTCTCAACCATCAGCAAGAGTGAGAAAGTGTTTCCCTCTGTTCTAAACCACCCAGCAAGATATACAGCATAATGCTGCATATCTTCTATAAATTGATGAAAATTTACTGAAGCACATTTCTCGTATTGCTCGTTATTACCTAAAACTGGAGAAATGTAATCTGATGTGCTTCAGTAAATCTTCTCTTAAGTCACGTTTCAATATTTGTTTTTTGTAGCAGTCTGAATTAGCCATCTTCAAAGAGCACTCTGGGTTTAGTCATGTGTTTCCTCTGTTTCCAGATTCAGGACATCATCAGAATGTCTCATTTGTTGACAATATTCAAAGCAAGCAAGGACGATCAGGGAGGAGTGGATTTGGATGTGGCCATCCTTCAAGCTCTTCTCAAAGGTAAGGTAGCAACTCCTTGCAAAAGACTTATTTTAAAATCCTACAGCGCGTTTCCTCCTTCAAGCTTTCTACATTTTCAAATTACAGTATTACAGTGTATTTCATTGTTATTTTATGAAACTTGGCAACACAAAGTTGATGGAATGAAATTGATACATGATTTTTACTTTTACTCTAATACTCCCACATAAAGTCCGCTGCAGTCCCCTGTATATACTTTAGAATCACTATAAATCTGGGTGCTGTTTCAAAGTCTCAAACATTTGTTAGAAAACCTTAAAAAACAAACAGCATCAAAAACACTGAATTGTTCATACTGGAAAGAGCATGGCACAACGGCAAATCTACAAAGACATGGGTAGACTGATAGGCCAGGAAGATAATTTGAGAAACAACTCATAGTAACTCTGGAGAAGCTGCAGAGATTCATACCTATAAGATAAGAGTATTTGCAGACAGGACAACTTTAAATATATATACTTGAAAAATCTGGCTTTTATGGAAGAAATTAAAAGTATCGGTAGAAGAGGTGGAAAATCAATACCATTGATATGTTCACAATGGTACCAGCATCATGCCACGGGCGGGAATGTTTTTCTTCAGCTAGAGCAGAGAAGCTGGTCACATGGAACTAAATACAGATCAGTCCTGAAAGAAAACCTTTTGGAGGTTGCAAAAGACATGAGACTGGGGTAGAGGTTAACCTCCCTGTGGAACAACCCTAACCCTACAGTCAGAGCTTCAGTGGTAGAGTTTAGATCAAAGCATATTCCTGTATTGGAATGGTCCAGTCAAAGTCCACCTAAATCCAATTCGGAATCTGTGACAAGACTCAGAAATTAATGTTCTCTCAAGTAAGAACACAACTTTATTTGATAGAAGCAAAAACAAACAGAAAAAATATCTTATCTCCCTTTATAACTCCTGCAACATAAAATCACATTAATCTTAATATACAGTTGTTTCTTGTTATAATGTGAATGAAGTGTGTGAACTTTTGGAATACTTTGGAAAATACTGTGTAAATGTCTGAAAGGGCTGAGTGCAGTCCAGAACCACAACACAGCAATGAGCTTGAAGGGGAGAAGACTTAATGCAATACACTTCTCACAGAGAGGATTATGTTTCTTCTCAGAATATGCAGTCACAAGTCAAAAGTTTCAAATGTGAAATGATTGAAGACCAGGAAGGATCCTTCTGACATTAGTGAAAGTTGGCTATGTGAAAAGATACATCACAATGTGTTTAGAAACATGCAATGCTTCCTCCTGGGCCTCACCAACATCCCTTCAGTGCAAGGTTAATGCATGTTGTGTAGAAGATGCTCCATGCACTAAAACAGTGTGAGTCCATGCCACTGAACACTCCATTAATGCTCGTATTATGATGATTCATCTAACTGTCTGAAATGCTTTCCCTCAAGTTTCCATCAATTAGTTTTCTTCTGTGTCATCGGGAAACAATCCATCTTACTCAGCTATTTTTGGACATCTGCTGTCTTCTCGTATAACACAAACTTTACTCTATGAGTTTTCCAAACTTTTCAACCAAAGTTACTTCTCTGCTTCTTAAACGGTTTGCCATAGGGGTTATTTGCCTTAAATAAAAGTGAATATGTGTGTGTGCAACAGATATCCTGACGGCATTTACCTGTCAGTGTGTATTCTACCTTCAGCTTCGAAGACCATTGAATCACAACGAGGTGAGTCCCGGAAGAGGCAGCTGAAGTTGGCTATCGCCTGGAATCGAGTGGACTTGGCCAAGACTGAAATTTTCACTGAGCAACGCACGTGGAAGGTGACTTTCATTCAGACCACAACGCCGGCTGAAAAAAGGGTGTAGATTTAAACTTTATTTAAAATGATTCCACCAATAATTATTTATGGCACTGTTCTAATTTTAGAAAAGCTGGTCAATATGGAGTCAAAACTAAAACATCAGCAGCAATGTGGCTTTCCAAACTGTAGATTGTAAAATCTTTGTTAAACTTTTTTTATTATTATTTAGGATTCAAGTAGTAACACATACCTGATTAATGCAACTAAATAATGAAAAGTCAGATTTGTTGGAGATCCCATAAAACCATTTGAAACTCTGCAGTTAAATTCCTACTTAAAATTAAATTCCAGTCTAAAGTGAGGTGTACATCTGATTTTTATTAAAAATTATAACAAATAATGGATGCAATGATTGCTTCTTCAATTTATAGATTTCAGATACGTTGGGTTTTTAAATTGTCTCTTTTTTGACAAATGACACTTTGTTGGAAACATCTTCCTTTCTTTCTTTAGTCCAGCGAACTCCACGAGTTCATGACTTCAGCCCTGGTTGGCAACAAGCCTGAGTTTGTGAATCTTCTCCTGGAGAACGGTGTGTGTCTCAGGGACTATCTGAAGAATGACGACACCCTTTGTGGGCTTTACAAACAGCTGCCCGACTGCTTCTTCTTGTACAAGTTGGCCAAGAGGGTGAAACATGCCGGCAGCAGCAGCAGGAGGCAGGCAATGGGCCAAAGGGATCATGTTCCGGCAGGAGTAAACATCTCACTGACTCATGTCTCTAATGAAGTGCGCCACCTGCTGGGAAGATTCACACAAGACATCTATCCTCGATCCGACATGACGTACCATCTTGACATGTCCACAGAGGACATCTCATCATCTGTGAGTTTATTTTATTCTGAACTTTATGCAGTGTATGATAATAGCAGAGCAGTCTCAAATTTACAAGCACCTCTGCTGACCTCTGCTGTTAATACCTTGTACAACCCTTTTCCACTTGGTCTTCCCCTTTAACATTTCAGGCAGTGCTTGAATACATGGAAATGTTAGATCATTAATTTTTGTGCACTTTCTCTTCATCTTCCAGATGTTTTCATCCTTTCTTATGCTCTTTTCTCTTTAGCCCACAGTTTATTCAAATTTTGGATCGGATACTTTATTTATGTTCTAAGCTACCTGTATTGAATTTCCACACATTCAAGAACCAGGTTTCATAAAAAAATAGGTATTCAGAGATGTGTGTGCCAAAGAATTTTAGGCTTTTCACTTTGTACACAGAGCCTTCCTCTTTGGTGCTTAGTCTTATGTGAATAACTTTTTCTGTGAATTTAGAAACGTGTAGTTACAAATAACACAATAATGGGCTTACAGACAGTAGAGGGCTGGGCTTAATTCACATAATGCTCCTATGCTGAGCATCAGCATGGAGTGATGTGGGACCATTCTAATGGTCTGTGGCCATTACACTGGTGCCAGGGATTTTTATTAACCACAAGCAGGCGTATGTTACACCAGTGTTTCCCAACCCTGGTCCTCAAGCCACACTATCCTACATGTTTTAGAGGTTTCCCTGCTTTAATGTGCCTAATTCAACTGATTGCAGTTCAGCAAAGCCTGTTAATCAATCATTGATTGAAATCAGCTGGACTGAAGCAAGGAAATACCTAAAACATGCAGGGCCGTGTGCCTTGAGGACCAGGGGTGGGAAACACTGTGTTACACAACATTTAGAGACAGGCTGCTAATCAAGATGTTATTGAATGCAGAGCTGCAGTCCACAAGCAGCAACCTGGCATAAGTGTCCTTCTAATCCATGAGGCACTTTGTCAGGTGAAGCATTTTTCTTCTGATTTCAACATATGCTTAGGAGCACCATGATGAAAGGCTTAAAGATTTATGGGAAACAGTAAGTCATTTATTTCTCAAAAGATGGAGATTAATAAATGTGAAAAATGTTTTAGTCATAAATACAATCATTTTTAATTGTAAAAATACATTTATTTATTTGTTTATTTATCCAGAATAAAAATAAAAAGGTTCAGTGTATCCAGAAAGAACTCTGTCTTGGATTGTTATGTAACAGCCTTATTCCAAGCTGTATTAAATGTACTTTTTACTTCAAAATTTTACTTTCAAATATGCCATTGTGATAATGTGGAAAAAGGTTTTTGGTACTTTTACCAAAGTATTAAAATGGCAAACCAAAAAAATCACATGGATTTGTTTAATACTTTGTTGATCTACCTTTGGCAGCAATTACAGCCTGAAGTATTTTGAGTGTGATGCTGCAAGCAGTTTCACCCAGTCTTCTAGGGATCTTGGCCTTTTCCTGCTGTCAAATGGACAATCTGCCAGTTCCTGTTGCTGTAAAGCATTCCCACAGCATGATGGTGTCACCACCCTGCTTCACTGTAGGGATGGTACTGGCCTGGTCATGAGTGATGACTCGTTTCCTTCATACATGGATTAATTTTTGTTCAAAATGTCATTAACAGGCATTCATTCACTGACTCCTCCATGCCTGGCAGCTTAATTGAGACTGTACCTGACAAGTTAACCCAAAAGCCCAATTGCTGGCATTTTTCCCAGGTATCTAAAGATCAGACAACGAACAGAGCTGAAGCCCAGAGGGATGCAGGCAGTGACCTTTTCCTTTGGGCAATTATCCAGAGCAACAAAGAGCTGGCTGAAATTGCCTGGGATCAGGTGATTAAAAAACTCCTGTACATGTAAATTGAAAGTGTCTTCAAAGTGGTTTGTGTGTGTAACTGTATTTCTCTGTGTGCTCAGTGTAGAGACTGCATGTCTGCTGCTCTGGCTGCCAGTAAGATCCTGAAGAAAATGGCTGCAGAGGGAAGTGATGCTGACGAGGCTCAGGAAATGCTGGAGCTCGCCAAGCACTATGAAAATCATGCGATTGGTATGAGATAGAGGTAAAGAGAACATTTACAGACTGAGGTGGGATTTACTGACCTGCCTGTGTGTCCTCAGGTGTGTTCAGCAAGTGCTACAACAGTGATGAGGAGCGCGCCCAGAAGCTGCTGGTTCGAATCTCACACTTATGGGGCAAGACAACGTGCCTGAGGCTGGCGCTGGAGGCCAATGATAAAAACTTTGTGGCTCAGTCAGGTGTTCAGGTGAAGCAGATTTTTATTGTATAAATTAATACATTAAACTGTGCGGTCAAATCACAGACCAAATTTTAAACTTCTTTTACATGGTACTGCATATTTAATAACGGAAAGTTAAGTAATTCAACTTCTTGAATGCAGACCAAAATAGTGCTGTTCAAAAGTCTTGCTATCCCTCATTTCTGTTTTCTCCAGTCTTAAAGATCACTATAAGTGATTCAAAGACAGTCTGCTTTCTTGTACCCAAGTAATTAATCAAAAATCTTGATAAGAAGCTTGTTCTCTAGGCTCTTCTTACTCAGATCTGGTGTGGTGAGCTTTCAGTTGAAAATCCTGTGTGGAGGGTGCTGGTCTGCATGGTTTTCTTCCCTCTGATCTACACCAGATTTGTGGTTTTCAGGTGAGATATTAATGGGAGTAAGTTCATAAAAGACAATCTCATAAGTTGTAAAATCTCACATTTCCAAAGTTATTTTACACAATTTTATCTGTTGTTCCATTTCAGACGTGATGAACTCATCCAGAGAGAAACTGAGAAGAACGAGGAAATAAAGACTGTGGAGTAAGTGACAGGAAGCATTATAAGTATACATGTTCATCGCTCGTAAGAGGACAATCTTTCTTTGATTCATTTAATGACTCATACAATATTTGCTGATAGTTTTAATCAGAGTTATGTTGATAATTTTTGCACACAAATCTGTTTCTGCCCACAGAAAGTCGAATGTGGAGCCTCTGGGCTGCTGGTCCAGACTGGTTGGACTGTACTGCTCTCCTCGAGTCAAGTTTTATGGAAACATCGTCTCGTACTTCGCCTTCCTGTTCCTGTTTGCTTATGTCCTGATGATCGACTTCCAGAAAACTCCATCTATAGCAGAGCTGGTGCTCTACATCTGGTTGTTCTCTCTGGTGTGTGATGAGATCAGACAGGTGAGATGCTGCAGATCTAGTGGACATTCATTGATAAACATACTACGGCTTCCGGACTTAAATGTAGACCTAAAGATGTGTAGAAACCTTAAAAATGGGTTTCCTCTTGGTGGAAAGTCCCTGGGACACCTAGCCATGTAGGCATCCAATAGGCCCCATAACCAGAGCCCAGGTCACTTCAACTGGCTCCTCTCAATGTGGAAGAGCAGCAGCTCTGATCTCTGAAAAATCAGAAAAAAAGAGATTTTTCCTGCATGTACCTGCGATCTTGTTCTTTTGGTCGATCTAAAGCCCATAAAAAAAGGTAAAAACTTAGATTTGAGGGTAAATTCAGAGCTCCACCTTTCAGCACAGCTCTCTCGTCACCACAACAGAGTGCATCACTACAGACACAGCACCAATCTGCCTATCATGCCTACCTTTTCCACTGTCATGAACAAAACCCTGAGATACTCCTTCTCTTGAGGCAGGACCTCTTTCCCTTCCCAAAGAAGGCACTCTCCTCTTTTCTGGTTTATGGTCTTGGATTTGGAGGCAGTGATCCTCATCCCAGCCTCTTCACTCCTAGCTGTAGACAATCTCCAGTGAAAGCTGCAGATTACAACTTGATGAAGCTAATATGACCATATCATCTGCAGAAAACAGAAACCAGATTGTAAGGCCACCAAGTTGGATCCCCTCAGCACTTTGGCTGCATTTCAAAATTCTGTCTGTAAAGGTTATGAACAGAATTGGGGACAAAGGGCAACTTTGGCCTTTGACAAGCTATGATACCGGTTATAGCCTAATGGCCATAATGGCTCGTTTTGACTCTCGTGTTCCCCTCCACAGGATTTGGTCAAATGGCTTCTCCACAAAATACATGTAGATTGGTTTGGTGAACTCCCATGCACCCTCCAGAATCATTGCTGAGAATATAGAGCTGATCCAGTGTTACATAGCCATGACGAAAACCACGCTGTTTCTCCTGAATCAATGATATTGTTAGCTATCCGATGGACTCTCTTTTCTAGAAGCCCGAAATAATTCCCGACTCCCTTCCAGAACCTCCACGGCAACAATATAAAGCATGTCAAATACAAATTTGTGGCTTTCTGTATCCTTTATGTAAATATGACATGCTCCTTCTATAAAACATAAAATCTAGGAGAATGAGCATAGCTTCATCATATTTTATTTTTAACTGTTTCAAAATGTAAAGCTGTCCAGATAAGAGATCAAATATGATCTTATTCAGAATAAATATACAATGATAAAATCCTGACATCTCAGTTTAAATCTCTGTTTTCTGCTTCAGCTGTTTTATGATCCTGATGGTTTTGGATTTCGTAAGAAAGCCAAGAGATACATTCATGAGATGTGGAACATTTTGGATGTCATCTCCATCGTGCTGTTCTGTCTAGGTCTTGCATTCAGGTATCTTCTCTCTCTCTCTCTATCAGAGGAACATGGTAAGTTTTTCAAGCTATTCAATAATCTGTGACTCACTAACTTTTTTTTTTTTTACCTCAGGCTGACAACTCAGTTGTCCTACCCAGGTAAAATTATCCTCTGCATCGACTTTGTGGTCTTCTGCCTCCGTCTCATGGCAATCTTCACCATCAGTCGAATACTGGGACCTAAAATTATCATAGTGAGGAAGATGGTGAGGAGTTTGCATACATTTTAAACCTGATTAAAAATGGAGACTACAGTACTGATCTTCCTGACACTTCCTGCACCTCTAGTTCTTAAAATAGTCTTTGAAGACAAAATTTTGATAGCAGGGTGCACAATCCTGAAAGGTAGAACTTGTTAAAATCTTGTTAATAGTGGTCTAAAGCTGTATATGTGTGTATATATATGTGTATATATATATATATATATATATATATATATATATATATATATATATATTTAGATAGATTATTAAATATATATATATATATATATATATATATATATATATACACAGTCCAGTCACATTAATGTGACCATCTGTCAAAAGCCAGAATAACCACCTTTCGCAGAGCGAACTGCTACGAGACGTGCAGGAAGAGAGTCACTTAGGTCCCTGAAGGTCTTCTCTGGGATGTTGAGCCATGCCGACTCTAATGCCGTGGCCAGCTGCGCTAGATTACGCGGTTGAGGATCCATGGCGCGAACAACTCGATCGAGATGGTCCCACAGATGCTCGATTGGGTTTAAGTCAGGTGAGTTTGCTGGCCAGGGGAGGACGGTAAACTCATCCTGGTGCTCTTCGAACCACGCACGTACACTGGCAGCTGTATGGCACCTCGCATTGTCCTGCTGGAAGATGCCATCATCCTGAGGAAAAACAATGCGCATGTAGGGGTGGACATGGTCCGCAAGGACAGATGCGTACTTGTATTGATCCATCGTGCCTTCCACAATAATCAGTGAACCCAGAGAATGCCAGGAAAACATTCCCCAGACCATAATGCTCTCGCCTCCAGCTTGGACCGTTCCTGCAATGGTTGCAGGGTGGTTCCTTTCAGAGGTTTCACGCCTTATACGCCAACGTCCATCTGTCCGATGGAGCATAAAACGCGATACATCTGAAAACGCTACCTGTCGCCACTCAGTGGACGTCCAGCTGCTGTACTGGCGTGCAAATTCTAGCCTTCGTCGTCGATGAACACCAGTCAGCATAGGTGCACGAACCAGGCGTCCACTGTGTATACACAGTCCACTGTGTATATACACAGTCCAGTCACATTAATGTGACCACCACGTACTTTCCACTTCAGAGTTAAATAACCAATCACAGAAGGCAGGTGGCAGCACAGTGCAGTTGAGCGTATATAAAGGGTGTGTGTGGGCTTCGGAAAACATTTCAATCGTCGGCGTAATGCAGAAACGAAGCGATTTATCCGACGTCCAAAAGGGCATGATCATTGGCTTTCGGGCCAAGGGTGGAAGCATTTCCGAAACGGCTGAGTTTGTGAACTGTTCGCGTGCCGCCGTGGTAAAAGTGTACCGTGCATGGCAAAATGGGACTGTCCAAAATCAACGACGTGGCAAATGTGGTGCACCACGGGCCATAGATGACAGAGGCGAACGACGGTTGCGGAGATGCGTTCGGGCAGATAGACGGGCTACCGTTGAGCAACTGACCACTAAAATGAACCAAGGGGCTACCACAAGTGTCTCCCAAACCACTATTCAGCGAACATTGCTGCGTCTGGGCCTCCGAAGCGGACGCCTGGTTCGTGCACCTATGCTGACTGGTGTTCATCGACGACGAAGGCTAGAATTTGCACGCCAGTACAGCAGCTGGACGTCCACTGAGTGGCGACAGGTAGCGTTTTCAGATGAATCGCGTTTTATTCTCCATCGGACAGATGGACGTTGGCGTATAAGGCGTGAAACCTCTGAAAGGAACCACCCTGCAACCATTGCAGGAACGGTCCAAGCTGGAGGCGGGAGCATTATGGTCTGGGGAATGTTTTCCTGGCATTCTCTGGGTTCACTGATTATTGTGGAAGGCACGATGGATCAATACAAGTACGCATCTGTCCTTGCGGACCATGTCCACCCCTACATGCGCATTGTTTTTCCTCAGGATGATGGCATCTTCCAGCAGGACAATGCGAGGTGCCATACAGCTGCCAGTGTACGTGCGTGGTTCGAAGAGCACCAGGATGAGTTTACCGTCCTCCCCTGGCCAGCAAACTCACCTGACTTAAACCCAATCGAGCATCTGTGGGACCATCTCGATCGAGTTGTTCGCGCCATGGATCCTCAACCGCGTAATCTAGCGCAGCTGGCCACGGCATTAGAGTCGGCATGGCTCAACATCCCAGAGAAGACCTTCAGGGACCTAAGTGACTCTCTTCCTGCACGTCTCGTAGCAGTTCGCTCTGCGAAAGGTGGTTATTCTGGCTTTTGACAGATGGTCACATTAATGTGACTGGACTGTGTATATATATATATATATATATATATATATATATATATATATATATATATATATATATATATATATATATATATATATATATATTTAATAATCTATCTAAATATATTATGGCCCCAACGTAAACTGTAATTTAAGCCATTGTGGATTTTAAATGAGGGCTGCAAAGTGGCGCAGTAGGTAGCACTATTGTAGCAAAAAGATCCTGCGTTCAAATCCCAATCTGGCAGCCCATGCAATTGTGTAAACATAATAGATGGATGGAATTTCAATGAGAAATGTGTATGCATCCTGTCTCAATGTTAAATACAAAACTATTCTCTCTTTACTACTAAAAAACTATCATCTGGTGTTAACTTTAGCTAATTTCATCCACGTCGTTCATGATATTGTTGATGCAGAGAGTGTCTGTCAAATTAATTTCAATTAAGTCCTACATTTTTGTTTCCTTTTCTGAATATAAATTGCATTATTAACATGTCTGTGATGTCATGACATGTCATGTCTGGCAGCTAATCTTTTTGTCTTCTAACTGATGTAATTTTGTGCTCCAGATGATGGACATGTTTCTTCTTCATGTTTCTCCTGAGCATCTGGGTCGTGGCGTACGGTGTTGCCAAACAAGGCATCCTCATAGATAATGACAATCGACTGGACTGGATCATGCGCGGGGCTGTTTACGAGCCGTACCTCATTATATTTGGAAATTTCCCTGACAATGTTGACAGTGAGTGGAGAAGTGTTCTGTGCAGTTTTGCTATGTTTGGAAAAATACAATATGAGGCAATGTGAGACATGTTTTCTTGTTGATATAGCATTTTCTTGTTTATGTTTTGTCTCCTGCAGATGCTAAGTTTGATAAAAAATCATGCAGCCAGAATGGTACGGATCCCCTGAAGCCCAAGTGTCCTGTGCTGAACGAAAACCAAACGCCTGTCTTCCCTGAGTGGCTCACCATCGTTATGCTCTGTGTTTACTTGCTCTTTGCCAACATATTGCTCCTCAACCTTCTCATAGCCATCTTTAAGTGAGTCCTTAGCACCTCACCTTTGTTCAAATTTGGTTTCCAACATAAATAATCTTTTAATCTTCCATCTGCACAGCTACACTTTTGAAGAGGTCCATGACAACACGGACAAGATCTGGAAGTTTCAAAGATACGAGCTGATCAAGGAGTACTACAGCCGCCCAGCTGCCCCACCTCCTTTCATCATCTTTAGTCATCTCTACCTCTTCATCAGAAAAATGGTGCAGTTCAAGGCTCCGATCCCATCTACTGAGTTCAGTAAGGCCACAATCCCTTACTGAAAGTTTACAAGAGGTATTCTCAGGGCCACTTTTTTCAGTGATCATCTCCCTCTCCTGTGTTGATTATCCATATTTAGTTCCAAGAATACATCCTTTCTTAGAAACAACTACAAATGATTATATTTACTAAAAGTAAACTAATCAGAGACTTGCATTGTCAATTTTTTTGCAAAAGTTTGACTTGCCGATTCCTCATTCAATCAGATCTACAGTATATGTTCCTGTCAATTGCATTTTCAAACATAAAAGTATTATTATTTACAACCAATCATGCGCCAACGTCTGTTATTTGAGTCCGTAGCACAGTGCTGTCTGTTTATATCTGGTATTTAAATTACACCTATGCAGACCTACATGAGGAAGTCCAAGTGTGTTTAGTATGGGGGTGAGACCAAACTGAAGTGATGGTTGACGGTGATGCAAATCACACCACACTTTTTCTTTTTTTTTTTCCAGAGAAGCAGCTTAATCCGATTGAAGAAGAGGAGCTATTATACTGGGAGGCCTTGATGAAGGACAGATACCTGCTGTCTGAGCGGCAAGAGAAGAGCCAGAGCATGGAGAGATGCATTCCGGATACATCTCAAAAGTAAAATCCTGCCGAAAGTTATTCTCTGCTATCTTTTTTTTTCTACTCGGATCCAGCATGGCTAATATCTCTAAATACCTTTGTGTAAAGTTTTAAATGAAAGCCATGCAGAATATTTACTGAAATGGGAGATATTTATATTGCAAATGGTTATGTATAAGTTTCCCTTTTTTGAATAATTTGTGCCTCATTTTAGGATTTTGTAGCTCATCATCATCATCAAAATCATCATCATTCAGTTAAACTCACATTGAAGATATGAGTATTATTGGGCAAGCATCCATTCATCCATCCATCCATCATTTCACACACTTATCCTTAACGGGGTTGCAACGTAGTGAGGCCATGTCCTTCACATCTGTCTCAGGGCATCACAGAGACAACCATGCACACACACACACTTGAGAATTTAGAGAGACCAATCAATCTGACAGTCATGTTTTTGGACTGTGGAGGAAGCTGGAGTATCCGGAGAGAAGCCACACATGCACAGGCAGAAAGTGCAAACTCCAGGCAGAAAGACCCCAGACTCGGATTTGAACCCAGAACCTTCTTGCTGCAAGGCAACAGTGCTACCAGTGCAGTCCTCAATATTTTTGTATATTTGATCATTCAAACTCATTTGTCAAGAATTTAGCTTTCAACTCATATGTTTTGTTTTGTCTATGTGGATAATGTGTTTTGTTGTATAAATTGTAAGTAAATGACATTTCATATGTCATTTATTTCTAATGACATAAACAATGTGAACATTGATTTTTTTTTTTTAAATATATTATTATTAATCAGCTAACCTTTATCTCAGTCACTCATGCTACTTTTGCTTGTTTCCTGAGGGTTACCACCTTAACTGAACGGATGGAGAAACTAGAGGAACAGGTTATGAACTGATTTAATGACTCCTTTAATCTAAATCACTGTATAAATTATGTTTTATTTCCCCCTTCCCCACCCTCCCCTTCTCCATCACTACCTGTGCAGCTTGTTAATTCGCTGGTTAATTTGTGTCTTCAGGTCACCCAGTCAAACAAATCACTGCAGAGGATTGAGGACATTCTGAAATCTCTGGTTGCTCCTGCAAAAGAAACTCAGCCACAGAGTAAAAACCATTAAAACATCCTCAGTCACACTGTTACATTCACACTAACCGTTCTATTCCTACAGAGTTGTATAATTGTTTTACTTGTTTACTGTTTTTCTTGTTGACTCTCTCCTGAAGCCTCAACTATGCCAGATGAATCCTCCAACTCTTTGAGGACAGCAGAAGAAGAAGACGACTTCCACGTGAAGTCCTATCAGCTTCAATTCCCAGTCAGCAAAATCAAACGCTTCCCTGTTCCAGAGGAAAAAGTACCATGGAAGGTACTTCACAAACACTGCTGCGCAAAGGTTTACCCTTGAATATTTCCACATTTTGTTAAGTTACACAGTGGTACATAATTGTCAATAGAAAGGAAAATTATTCCTGATATTCAGAATTTTTTTGCAAAAGAGTAACTGAAAAGTGTGAAATGCATTGGTATTGCATTAAGTCCTGTGTTTGTCTTTTTTGTTTGTGGAGAACTAAATTACCGGCAGGTGGCAGTCTCATTATAACACAAGTATTTAATAATAAAAAAAGGCGAGCTGGATCGATGAAATGAATATTGCCTAATAAGACTAGTGAATGATGCCACTGTTTACAGAGAGAATGCTCTGTCCCCAAGGAAGAGTGGACAGAGTCCAGCGTGTTGCTCTGTGTGGTGAGGAGGAGGCGGTGGAGCCCTGGAGGGTGGACAGGTTAGGTTGGTTTAAAGCTGTGTGGTTAGAGACCATACATGTATTCTGCGAGGTTCTTGTACAAGGAGGCTTTAATAGGCAATCCAGAGAACGATCCATCAAGTAACCAGAGAGGAGAAGAAACCGCATGGGCTGCCACTCAGGTGCAGACTGACCGACAGCCAGCTCCTCTTAAGCTCCTGGTGATGAGCAGATCAGGAACAGGCATGCAGGAGAATGTAAACGCACAACACACTTTTATCATTTTAATTTGATAAAAATGTTAGGAACGCATAACTTCTTGTAGGTTTATTGAGCATAAGTGAATAAAGTGCATTGCTTTTTGTTGTAATTAACAAAATGTGGAAAGTTCCAAGGGTTTCCTAGGTGCCATAAATGAAGAGCTATTCATTTTCAAAATCACAGTAAAAAAAAAGAAAAATGGATTTCAATGTTTGTTTCATCTTTTTGGCAGGTCAGTTTCAGTTCATACATGCCGACCTATTACAGTTCTGAAGATGGAAATGGCCGTGCAGACGGGTATGTTTTGATAATGAGACAACCCTTTACTGACTCAACCTCTTTGACCTGCTTTGCATTATCTGTACGTTTTCCCTTTAATCACAGATTTGGACCAGAAGACTTAGATAATTACAGGTGGGTTAAAACATAAAGAATGACTGACGTTCAGACCTTAGGAGATCATCTTGATGTCTGTTATGGATCCTGTCATCATTAGAAACCCAGGAGGGAGGACGGGCATCGGGGGAAGAGGCGCACTCAGCCATCTTGGTCCAAATTTGAACCTGGATCTTGTGGTAACACGGTAGGTCATCTGATATCCTGGCATGGGTTACAAATGTTTGTCTCTCAGATCTAAAGAACTTGGAATTGGACTTTTCAGGTGGCGAGACAGTGCGAGGTCTGAGCTGGAGTTCCTGGCTGTTTTGAACCAGAACCAAAGATCTTTAGCTTTGCCTGGGGTGAGTGGTTATTGGTTCACTTTTTGTTTTGTTTTGGGTTTTAGTGAGATACATTTGTTGTTCTTCTGTACCTTCAGGGTCCTGTTGACTCTCTGGATCACCTGCCAGGAAATCTAAAGGGAATTCTGGGAAAGAAGCTGTTTGATGCCCTAGATGCAAAAGTGTCAGAGGGAGTAAAGGTCAGTTTGGCTTTTTAGTATTTTAGCTTCAGTTTCATTCAAAAATATTGCTTTTTATGAATGGAATTGTGATGTGCTTTCATGTAAATGTAGTGTTTTTGTATAATCTATTGTTTCATAAATGGTTATTTATTGGATAGCAGTATTTTAGCACCAGACATTAAGCAGAACACGTTAAGATACTATTTCTGTAGCTACCAATGACAAACACTATCTATATAGTATAGGAACTTACTGACAGAAAGAGTGTTCACAGTTTATAGTGCCATGCAAAAAATATTGATACCTTTTAAACATTTTCCACATCAGTCACAACTACAAACCTAAGTGTTTGTATTTACCTTTTATGTAATTTACATATAAAAAGGATACTTGTAAAGTGGATATAAAGTAATATATGTTTGTAAATATGTTAGAATCACAGATTTGTATTTTGCGTCATTTCTCTTCAAAAAAATGTTCAAAATTCAAAGAGCCATTTTGCCCTCAGTCCCACTAATAAAATTTACTTAAAGCTGCAAAAATTGCATAAGCTTTTAAAAAATGACAGCTTATATTTCTGAGAAATAAGTAACATAGGAAATGGTTGTCATTTTTTAAAGAATCATAATTTCATTTCAACTTTCAGCTTTTAAAAAAGCATATAACCTTTAATATAAATTATATGAATATTTTCTAAAAACCTATTGGAGCCAAATGCTTGTTGCAGATCAATAATCTTTGGAAAACTAACTTGTTTACTTGTGATCTCTGTAACATTATCTGTCACTTATTTGCTTACATCTTGCTATTTTAGTTTATTATTTGTGTATTCATCTATTCTCTTTGTTTGTGCTTTAGTTTGTTTTCTTAGATTCATATTTCATTTCTGTTTATTGTTTTAGTTTCGTCTCCAATTCAGTTTTTTTTAATCTTTCTATTTATCTTTCACTTTCCCTTTGGTTTCCAGTTTTTGCGCTCTCTATCTTCTCACCTCACCATTGCCTGCTCTCTCTCAGCTGCTTCCACTTCTCCCTGAGCTCCTCTGGTTCCTCTGTCATTTCGGCTCCTTCTTCAGAATGTATATTGACTGTTCTCATTGTTATTCACTAGTTCCTCCCGTTATGCTGCCTGTTTCCTGGTCCTCACTCCATGCTTGTGTTGTCCAGAAGTCTATTGTGTCTAAGTTCTCTTTTGTTCACTTCTACATTAAAAGCCACTTTCGTCAGCAGGTTCTTTGTGTGTGGATCCTCGATTCTACGCTGAGCATGACAAAACCAGTCGGTTCCCAGCTGTAGCAAGACCTTTATGAATCCATGTTGCTTCATCCTTTATTTGAGTTTTGTTTGTGAATAATGTTTATTTGCTGAGTTGAGTAATGATGAAGTCTTTCTTGATCTACTCCGGATTGTGTTTCAGGTGTCTGAGGGCTATGTGGACGACTGCAGGAACACAGACAATGCCTGGGTGGAAACAACTGTCCTAAACATTCACCTGGACGTAACAAGCCAAGTGATGGTGGACATTAACAACATGGTGGGAGGGATTTTACTTTTCTTTTTCGTAAAATACATACAGTTTGATAAGTTTAGGAGATGCTTGACCTGTCGTCATCCATAGGTTACAAGCGGCGACAGCTGCCTCCAGTGGCAGGAGGTGAGCGGCAGAATCAGACTCGGCCCAAACCAAAGACGCTCACTGCAGCAGGTGGCGGAGCTGCACGACACAAAGTTCTGATCATTCTGGCCCCGTTTGACATTGTTATATTCATATTGCTTTAAGAAAACTTATCTTGAAGCCTGGCACATAGAAGACAATCCGTGAATCACCTTGTGCCTTTCAGTGTCGCCTTTGTTGTGATTCATTTGAAGAAAATATGCAGCAGATCCTTACTTGAACTTCTCTTTTCCCTTCACTACAGTTTATATTGCTAACACTTCATATCATTCCCAAACAAGTTCATGTTATAATGCAACTAAAAATTCATTATGGGGAATTTAGTTTAGTTGTTTTACAATGTTTGTAGAAACGGCACTCTATATATCTACTGTGCTTGATGTGATACACCTTTGACCATAAAAGTGAATGAAAACATCAGTATTCAATGATTAGGATGGTTGAGAGAATACTGCAGTCAATACAATGTCTGATAGACAAAATATACCACAGTAATTTGTCTATGTAGCAAATACCAACACAGTATTTATGGATGGCTTGTATAACAATGTGTTGCACTACTATCAATTCATCTAAACTTCAAAATCTGTCATACCTTTTATTCCAAGAATCCAATAAAATCACTGAAAGGTTCTTTCTTTTTTCTTGCTGTTTAACTTTTAAACGCCTAGTTACTTATTAGTCGTGTGTGATTTTACTGTGTTTAGCATGCAGGAACAACTCTGAGAACTCATTATTTCAGGTCAGTGAATATTCAGCTCCTGCTCTGCTGCAGCTTGGTTTCGGAGCAGCTTCCGCCGCTTCTGATTGGTTGAGGGGGAGGTGGCCAGACACATGCTGTAGTATCGGTTTCACGCCCTCTTCATAATCTGTACCGCTGTTTTCATCAAATACCGGTCCTTGTTGTAACTTATGTGTTCAGTGTAAAAAGCATAGTATGAAAGCTTTAAGTTACTGAGTTTAAATCACGTTTTTGTGTTATTGTAACGTTAATGTAATGTTATCTATATCTACGTATCTATACATAGACATAATAAAAAATACGGTTGGTAGATGTTAACTTTGTTCTGATTTTTGTCTCATAAATATTGTTTTTTTCCTACAAGTACAGACGAGCTATTTTTAACCACAGCGGCAGAGATAAGAAAAGAAGAAGACGTCACACTCCACTTTTATTTTGTGACACTACACCGATTATTGCATTCAAAAGACGGCTTTGCTCATAGTAATACAGCCACTTCGATCCGTATAAACATTAAGGGATAAAACAAAACAAACGATAGCTAGATTTGGAACCACAAACAAAACCTTAATTTGACATCTAAACCCCTGTTGGTGACAATATAAGGTACTTAAGAAATGACAGAGCTTGGCTATTAAGAAAATTGAATATGAACAACCTAACAGTGTTTTATAGAACATTTTTCTTTACAAATAAAACATGAAGAGGTTGGTATGCTTTTGTGTTTACCCCTATTTATTTTGATTGTAACATATAGTAAGTCAAATAATTAAAGTATTAAATAAATAGTAGATAAAATATTAGTATGAGTATAAATCCAGATGCTCTGTGATGTCTTACATGGTTGTTTGAGAACATTAATGAACAAAATGTATCAAATAGATCAAGGAACACAGCAAATATGTTGGCAATAATGTTGTGAGCAAGTTTAAAGCAGGGCTTTGAGCGTCTGATGGACCATGGTTCAATATAATCAAAAGAGCTACAAACCTACCAATACATCGTCCTCATAAACTGGCTTAGCAGAAAACATTAAAAAGTAGTCAAGAGGTCCATCTAAACTCTAGAAGATTCAGGGATCCACAGCTTAGATAATGTAAGCTATGGATTTCTACTGCGCACTCTACAATTCTTTTCTATTGGAAATATAGATGAAAGCAATCTATGAACATTTAAACAAGCCATTTCAGAACACAGCAAAAGTGTGAAAGGAGGGGGTCTGGTCAAATGGAAGAAAACATATATATTTTTCAACAACATGGAAAATGCTATGTGTGAAGAAAAACAAGCCATTCATGTCTATCAGCATGGTAATGGCATTATAATACTGTTAAGTTGTTTTTGTCCAGCAGGGTCCCAGGGAAGCTAGTCATAATTAATAGGAAGACAGCAGTAATAAATACAAGGTTTACACTCTAGCAAGACAATGACCCCAAACAACTACAATGGAATAATTTAGATCAAAAAGTTCAGTTCATTTTTAGTTTTAATTTTTTATTATTTTCTCTCTATGTCACAATCATTTACTTATTTGTGCTGGTTTAGTAAATATTGCAATGAATCTCAATGGATGTAACTTGACAACAATGAATAGTTTCGCGAAGCAATTGCACTGACAGATGTCCTTCTTTCTTTGACCGTGACCCGTTGTCATTCCAGCATAGACGATCTTTGCCACCGTTTACAGGTGACAGTGTCAGGAAGTGACGCAGCACGCTCGCGAGACCGTACCATTCCAGTAGCTGGATAGATGGACGGAGGGTCAGCGGCGGACCGACGTCTCATTCAGAGGAGAGAAACGGTAACTACCTTTCATTAATGTCGCTGTTTATCGAGACTTTGAGCTTCAGTGAGAAGTTACAGACCTGCGCGGTGTTTCGAGGTGTTGGTGGAAACATCTCGGTTCGGTGCTGGGATGGAGCCGAAGCTGCTGACCGAGGCAGCTGTCAGAGCTGCTGCACTTTAACTGGCTTTAGCACGACGACCAGTCCTGAGAGTAGAACTGTAAATACGTCGTTATCAATGGACTCCGAGTGCGAAGGCTTCATGTATTCAGCAGTAACACACACACCGGCAGGCTTTCATTTATTTCAGCCCTGACAGGTAGGCAGTTTGAAGCAGGTCCTGGGTTTGAAAGCAGGAGTTAAAGGTTAAGACTCTTATTCTCTCTTCATTATGTAACCCAGTGAGCAGCAGTGCTGCTCTGTTTTGATCTGCTCACAGACACTTTAGCTGTTTAAACCAGAAGAAGGAGTAAATTACAGTTCTGCTGTGGGAGAGGAGGGAAAATTATAGTGTCCAGGGGAGAGATGTTTGTTTTGCTGTCCACACATTGGACTTTTGTTGAGCGTTTTTGACTACGTGGCTGGGACAGGTTGGTTTCTACTGTAAACCTCCAGTTTATTTTCATTTTTCACTTCTGGCTGAAGTGAGCTCAAACCAGTCCAAATTCAGTACAAATGTAGTGTTTTTATTTGGTAGGAAAACTAGCTTTGACAATTACATACTTATGTCTATTCTATATGAATTAGTTAAATTGTAAGAACAATTTATATTTAAAAAAAAACATTTCTATTGAAACAATTTTAAAAGACTAAGGCAGTGGCGCAGATCCAAATGTTGTGGACAATTTTGGGTATGTTCCCTTTATCTTATCTTTGGGGATTCTCAAAATCCACTTATCCAGTGATTGAAACAATAACTCTTTCCTCAGACTCACTGACAAATTGCAACTTTGTCTTAGATGGAATAAAGACCACCACAGATGAAGGACCACACATGATACGTTCTTATGTGCTTTAATCTACCCGATGAGAAATAAACCAAAATGCAGAAGCTTTGGCTACATTCACACAGCAGGAAAGTGAAATACATTATTTATTTATTTTTGCCCATATGCAACTTTCATCCAACTTTTTCATGGCAGGCTGAAAGACCAAATTTCACATGCGATGCCAAATCATATACGTATTCAATAATTTTCAATGTGTCTGCAGTCTGAATGGTTATCCAACTGTGATGTCATTGACTTGAGACATGCATCATAATTCTTCCCCAGTGGTAAGTGGTAAATCTGGACATCAGCAGTTGCGAGCGGTGCCAACATTTTAGTAGTACGAATGACCGTGCAAAAATAAAAAATTGGAAAAAATTGTAATTGAGTAACAAGACCTATTTATGATCGTAGCCGATGTGTTTATAATACAAGAGTACTCCCTTTGAGCTTTCACAGGTCATTTCCACTTAATGATGTTTACAATCTGTCCAGCTTACTGTAACACTGGAAAAGCTCACAAAGAGTAGTGTGGATGTTGTGATATAGCATATTTTCCTAGATATGCGCTTTCCCTTTAAGATCTTGCTTTATTGATTTTATGGGTTCATAAGGGCATATTGACTTGTTTGACTCAGTCTGCAGAGTGACCTCTTAAAACTATAAACCTCTCATCCATATGTGTTTGCATGGTTGCTTTTTCATTGAAGTATATCAGTATATATTGGATCAACAGGATAAATTGAACACAGATGATGCCTTATTTTATGTTTTCTCTACATCCTCTCAGCCTGCATGATTTGTTGCAAGCTGACCAGCTTCAGAGTACATCTGATACAAATCAAACATAATACTTCTTCTGTCCTTCATGAAGGCTTCATGTCACAACAGCTTCATGGTCCCACCTCTCCTCATCTCCATCGACATCCTCTGACAGCAGAGAGTGTTAGACGTCTGAGCTGTAGACTCCCTATGTGTGTGTGTGTGTGTGTGTGTGTGTGTGTGTGTGTGTGTGTGTGTGTGTGTGTGTGTGTGTGTGTGTGTGTGCTATCAGTAGCATTGTGTTCCACCCTCATTGTGCTGAGTTTCCAGTAAGTGTCCACGTGCTTCACGATTGCGGTGCAGCCACAGTTCACGCTAGACACCAATCAGCCAAATGCAGCTTCTCTCCCAGCTAACGTGGAGTGGAAAGCAGTTCCTCTCAGGTGTTCTTAGCTGAGGCATGCTAACAGATGACGCCTGAATTACACAAACACAATCAGCTACACGGGGGATAATTATGCTTCACCTGAACTCAAGAAAATTGAGGTGATAGTTTTTATTATTATTATTATTATTATTATTATTATTATTATTATTATTATTATTATTATTTCTGTTAAGACATTAATTTAAACTTCTGGTATTTACAATAAGGCTGGTTGAAATGGCAAAAATCTAGGAGTAGGGCTGTGATGTTAGTTCAGATTTTTTTTCTTTTTGTAGACTTTCTTTTTTTCTCGCTTGGATAATTATTTCCTCTGGTTTTGGATACAGTGTAGCTGTAAGATTTTTTTTATTATCTTTTAGAACAATTGTTATGAGTTGTAACCATGGCAAAAGGTTTTTGATTTTTTTTACAATTGGGAGTAGCTGATTAGCATCTCAGAAGCTCAAATAATATCTAAAGTATAATACCATCAATGCGTAAAGATCATATCCCCAACTCCAACATCGTGCAAGATTTAGAGAGCAGAGATTTGAAGCAAAAGCAAATGAGGTGGATTAGTAGAGCCTGCCAACAACAACAACTTATGTGTCATTCATGGCACGTCGTCTTGGAATATCGTCTGTGGTGCCCTGACAATGAGTTTTTAAAATGTCATTAATTACGTTTAATTTTGAAAATAATCACAGCCTTCTTGGCAATTCATCTATCACTGCACCACTGCTGCTATAAAACTAAAGCTGGATGTGTAGGTTTGATAACTCCGTCGTTGTACAACTTGTGCACTTGTAAAGCGAGTCCCACAAATGTTTCCGCCATGGCTTTATGTTAAAAGCAAGGTGCATATGGAGTCTTAAGGAATTGGATCAGGAGGTTTTCACCAAGAGAGAACAAATGGGCAGATTTCTTATAGAGCTGAGCTGTGTAGATTGATTTATCTCTATTATTACAGTTTTTTTTGTAATACCAAATCTGCTTCAGTATAATGCATTGCATCAACTGGTGCAGTTGTACCTTTAAATGAACTCTTTAATCACATTCAATTTTATTTTTTCAAATATTTTTACATTTTTCAAATGTTAAAATATTTCAATATCTTAAACATTTAAAAAATAGTTAAAACTGCAAAATGAAGCAATCTGTTTTGAAGACTTGCAAATATTTCAATGTCTTTGCTGTTGTCATAATAAATCATAGCTATCTTCATATTACCCTATTTTCCTTGATATAACAATATATTGCCAATACCCCCGCACCCTCATTTAACCAAATGCATGTGGTATTTGTATTTGGTTGCAAATACCACATGCAACCAACCCTATTCATATTTGTAAAACCTCCTTTTCTAACCACTTTTTTCCCCTTTTCTCTATAAAACAAAATCAAACTTTGCATCTGTTCAAGACTGGCAGAAACAGGTTGGGATGAAACACTTTGTTCAATCCAACTATGGAGGCTGCAATATTTAATGTGAAATATTTATTATAATCAGGCAAGCACTCAGCTTATTTTACTTCACTTTTGAAAATAAAATTAGGATAAAACTTGAAATCAACTTATAAAGAGTTTGTGCTACAACTGAATGTTTTGGTTTGATTCTGCCACAGTTAATTATTTTTTTTACCCCATTCAATATAGTTAAAATAACCTTTTTATTTATCCCCAAAGGGAAATTTCAAGGCACATGAGTAAGACAAAGCAGACTATAACATTTAATAGCTCAAACAATGGAGATAAAAAAATTCACATAATAAATGTTTGAATATGTATAAATGGTAGTGCACGTATGCAGTGTGAAGTACTTACGTAGCTTACGTTCAGCAGTGCAGCAGGAGTTCGTAGTTGGACTGGGAGGATCTGCAGGTCCTGGGAAGACATTTATCCAGTGACCATAAAATCTGATAATGCTTCCTTGTCAGAGTTGCACTGCTGCACGCAGAGGCACATTCCTTTGCGGTGATAAATAGGGAAACTTCTTTATCTTGGCTCAGTCTCAGACTGGGTATAACTTCCGACGGCTGGAAATACCCAGCTCTGTCCCAAGCGTGTGATGACCATGCTGAAAATAATGAACAGCATTTTTATAGTTTGCTTCTGCTGGGATGAATAATTATTTTGTCCTATTTCTTTGCATCTTAAATCTGAATCTTAAAACTAGCACAATTGCCAAGTTTTCTATGTGTTCTATGGATGTCATGTAACGTATAGGATTATGTGAAAACCAAAGGAAGTCCCTTAGTAAGTCCAGCAAAAGCGGAAGGAGTTCTGTAGGTGTTCATTCATTCATCATTGTGACAGGTCTCAGTTCAAACCTAAATTTTGATTGTGACTTTGTGAAAACGTGTGAGAATGTATGTTTCCATTCCAGACTTCTTCTATCCAATCTTTAGGTGGACTAAATCATACTCGGCCTTTTCAGGGTATTACATCACAATGAGAAAAATAAAGAATGCCTGTTGGTTTTGTTCTTTATTTAGAGGATAAGACAAAATCCCGTTTTCTTGAATAAGTCGGCCACCTTTGATGGAGATGTTGCTGCAGCAACATGGCGCTGATTTCAAGAACACCTGCACATCTGTGCAGCTGAGTCATGAGAGTCAGCAGAAGCATCCGTGCGGTGCTGATGCTGGCATCCGGACAGGAAGCTGTATTAATGTAATTGACATGTGTAACAGCAGGAGCAGTGCAGCCTTGCAGCTGGTCTGATCTCTTTAATCCAAGTTCTGGATTGTTGCCTGTCCCGTTTTAGGTCACATTTTGTAGCTGTGCTCCGTCAGGCTGTGTTTTATGTGACTAAATGTGATTTTTTTATGAGAGAGATTTATTTTGATTGTGTATGGTTAGAGGTCTGGAACTTCTTCATTCCTCCTTTGATAATCTGGATTCTCATACAAGGTTCTATGAACCATCAGTTTCATCAGCCGATCTCAGTGGCAAGCCAATATCCAAGCAAATAGATGTTTTTTCTTGAAATGTGTAAAACTTAGGATACGCTGAATGCATTTGGATTTGGATGCAACCCAAGCATGCTGAAATCTAATCTGCCAGGTCTGCTTGGACTACAAATAGAAACCAGAGAGCCTCTGTTACCGTAAATCGGTTATTCATTTGCAGATTTGTATTTAAAGAGATTAAAGCAGGATTAGGTGAAAACACTGGTGTGCGAGTTTAACTCGAGTTGGTGTAGACTCTGTCGTGTGAGCTGCGGGTGTGACATGTTGATTCAATAGAGATTTGGTACATTTAAAATGACTGGTAATTACCAAATAAAAGGTTGGATTAAAGATAATCTTTAAGGTTGTATTTTTTATCTTCTTTTTTGCCAGGTTCATTCATTGTTACTTTGATTCTAGGATGTCATGTGTTTACATGATGTTATTTTACTTCAAATTCTTTCACATTTGTTGAAAACATCTAAACTTTGTTGTATTTTATTTGGATTTTATGTGAACAACACACAGCTGCACATTGAAGGAAAAAAACATTCTTTACAAATACAATCTGATAAATGGGATGGGCAGTTGTGTTCAGCCTTCTTGAATTAATGCTTCGTAGTACCACCTTTTACTACAATTACAACTGGAGAACTAACAGCTTTGCATGTCTGGAGACTAAAATCTGTGCCTGATCTTCCTTGCAAAGTGCTTTAAGCTCCTTCACATTGGATTGAAAGTTGAAAGTGTCTTGTAGGAATATTTCTCAAGCCTTGCCTCCATTTCTTAATTGAATTTTAGCCTAAGGTTTTGACTGGGCCACTCTAAAGCATTGTTAGACATAGACAATATACTCTATTCCATCATCACTCTGGGTGTATGCTTCCGGTTAAACCAGATAACAAATTTGATTTCATTTGGCCAAAGAATCTTTTATACAGGTGCCGCGTGTCCTCCGAAGGTCTTGACAATTTTCAAATGTGTCTTTTTTTCTTTCATCATTGGCGTTCTTCTCGGCGTGCACAGCAAAGTACTGTGCTGGTAAGGGTTTTTCCCCCTGAGTACAGTAATCTGTAGTTGTATCTTCTCCAGATTAACCATTGACCTATGGCTGCTTCTCTAATTTACTAACCACAATATTGTCACTGTTCAAAATGAAAGTGAAAAGTGCATCACTGCACTCCAAAGAAACACTGCTGTTGAAATAATTAAATTTATCTTTAAAAATCTGCCATTATGTTGGTATATCTGGTAAACTGTGGTCTCACAGCTATTATAAATAGCCCAGATGTGCTGAGCGTTCATGACGCTCGCAGCCTTTGGAGAATCAGTGAGTGGAAACAACCAAATGACAAAAGCTGGGCTGAAGAATGGAAGCGAAAGTATTTCCCCTCTTTTTGTAAGTCCGTCCTCTTCCTCACTTCCTCTGCTTCCCTCAGGCCGTCTCCTCTTTTCCTTCCTGCTGACTGACATTTCGATAATGACTTCGTCTGAGCCGCTCCACAGGCCCTGCCTCCATCCGCATCCTCAGCTCTCCAGGCAGGGGCGGCTCCTCTCATCACTCCTCACATCTTTATCAGATCAGTAAATGACGGTAATGTCATCTCAGACAGGTCAGGGAATTAAAGATTGTCTATTTTCTGGAATCGTCTTCTCTTTTAGCTTGGAGAGAAACTGTCCTGGACACAGGCTTGCTGGTCAGCCTGTTTGAGGACTGGGATTTTGTTAAGAACTGGGTTAAGCTCTACATCCTTTTATATTTGGGAAGGGGTATTACAGTTGTGACTACGAGGGGCTTAGATTAACTCTGCATATCTAAACGAAGCTTTAAAAGCCTTTACCGTAATACCTTTTTTCTTCGTTGTATTCTTTGTGTTCACAAATACCGTCTTCATTCGCCGCTCAGTTTTATATATACTCTTCTCTCGTGATATTTGTGCTAGCCGGCTTCTATAATTACTACAGCCTGGAGCGCTTCATGGGGAGCAAATTAACACACACGAGTGGAGGAGCAAAAACCAGAGTCATACAAGCTGGATTGGAGTAGCCCTGACCTCGGACGTGTGCGCCTTTAGAACGGGGAAATAAACAGCAGGGATGTTGTTATTCATAGATCACAGCCATAATGCATGTGTGAGTAATGATTGCCTGATGTAGCTTGGATAATTAGTCAATTAAGGTGCTGCACCATGTGGCAAGAAAAACTGCAGCAGGAGCAGGTAGGTATTTTATTAATTATTCATAAAATGTTATTAAACATGTTTTGTTTTGATTCCGCGGACTGTCCGTATGAAACATGTTTTTAAAGCGATCACCTTCATGTTTTCGACTTTTGGTCTAAGGAATCCTAAAGCCCACATTGAGCTCGTTATAGTCTAATTTCTTTTTAAAAAATCTAAAAGCTTTATTCTAAGTGTTTCATACACTGGTTGATTTCCACATAAGAGAACAAATTTTATTGCTTCTTAAATTACATATGGCAGATTTTTGTTATGTATTTTTGTAGCATCATTCCAGTTCTGACTCTTCCATTGTAAACTTGGAAAGTCGTGTTGCTCTACATGCACTAAAGCCGTGGTTGTCAGGACTATTTAGGACTAAGCATGGGGAAGTACTGCCCATGCAAAATGGAACTATTATTATTGGGATTCTGGGAATAAGTAGATTTCTATAATGCCTTTGCATTATTCTTTCAATAAATGTTTAAGTTATACTTCTAGCAGTGGAGATACCCTGCAAACATATGGACTGTGATAAATTTTGCACAGAGAAAAAGTAGTCATTTTTTTCTCACATTTACTGTACAAACATCGAGGAAGCTTTACTGAGGTGTTATCACTATTTAATTCACTATTCCATGACGATGATATTATAATTTTACATCTTTTATTTTTAATGAGATGCTAGGTGAAGTGCAGGAGATTCTCAGTTCAGCAGTGCCTCTTCTCCACATGTTGCACACTGTCAGCTGGCTGAAAGAACAGTGGTACACCTTTTCTTTCTCTTAAGAAAGACAAATTTGGTTGTTTGAAATTATCTTTTATTTAAGTCATATTACAATGGACCCTGTGGGGGCAGCTAGCACAAATAGCATAAATCTGTGAATATTTGAGACCCCCCTTTAGAAATGCTTAGAACAGCCTATTTTAATATCTTTCTCATCAAATATACCTTAATAGCAAAGTTGAAACCGGCCTTAAACTTCTGAATAAGGAAATTCTTAGTTATCTCTACTGCTTATGAGGGTACAACCAATCATCAACTTTTGTGAACTGCTATAACTTATTAGTTTTTATCTCATCGTCCTTCTTCCTGTCTTTTTGCCAACACTGCACATGTGCAAGTTTCTAGAATCAAACAAAAAACAAGCAATGAGCCCATGATAGTTGTCGAGGCTGTTTGTCTCGTCTTCCTGTCTTTGTTTAATGGGCTCATTAGTGCTGTTTGTTTATCCAGACTGACAGTGGGAGCCGTTAGCCTCTGCTTTGATAAGTTTGTGTGTTGAAAGCTGAGAGGTTTGGAAAACTGAGAGGGCACTTGCGTCTTTATTTCTTTCCTGTGTAGCTGCTGTAAGGTTACATTCACAGAGGGAGAGTGAGTTTAAGCACTGATAGGCTGGTCCTCGGTATTCCACTTTATTTCTAGTGATGTTAAAGTTTCTGAAGACTACTAACGGATTTTGTCCAGTTTATAAAAGCGGAATAAAATATTCTTATGTGCAGCACATGACTGAAAAACTGGTGCACATGTCCTGGTGACCTCGGCTCATACTGTACTTTGTATCTCTGCCCCGGAGTCCTTCCTTGTCTTTGTGCATTTGTGTTTATTGCTTTGCATATGTGCTTCAGCACCATCCTTCCCCAGTCCCACTAGCATAATGTTATGATGACCACGACTCCAAGGTCCAAGGATTACATATGTCCACATTTCTAACACCTTTCTTATTCTCTTATTTATTTAAAGGAAGAGGACTGGACAGCTTTGGGTGGCCTCTGCGCTCGGCTTTATGAATCTGCACATAATCTGCTAAAATCACGCTCAGGATTAGCAGGTGCACGCGTTTGAGAGGAAGGGTAGTTGAAGCACGCTTTGTGCCTGCTGCTCCCCTTCGTTTTGCTCCTGAACATAAAGAGGAAATGAGGATATGGATTGTTGTAGTGCTGCTGGATGAATCCCGCAGGGGCTGTGGAGCGGTTATTATGTAAGTTCCCCTCAGCGCAGATTGGTCAGTGGATGAGATGCTGGTGGGCTCAGCACCGTAATCTCTCAAGTATTATCTGACTCCCAACGTCAGCAGTTGTTGTGGGCAGGACTTGCTTTGTTTATGTAAAACCAAATAATCACCTGGGTTTGCGTGCAAAATAATTCACATTGTAGCCAATGAGGTTTGCTCATGACGTCAGAACATTACTTGATCTTCTGGGAACATCAGCTGGGAAACTCCATGAAACGTTGGGTTTAACTCAAATTCTAACAGAGGTGATAGTTGCAATAATACACTTTTTTCACTAGCCCATTGAAAAAGGATTTGTCTTAATTAAATTGGTTGTAAACAGAAATGTGCAGCCTCTGTCTGTTAACAATGTTTGCTTGTGCTGTTATTAAGTTACAGTGCAGACTGGGAATACAAGAAGCAACAAATCATACTGGTATTTATTATATCATAAATTAGTCCTCTAGCTTTGCAAGCACAGATTTTATATTTTTAATCAAAGCAATCAACCTAAAAATATAGTGACATTCGATTAAGTGAAAAGGCTGCCTGCAAAATAAAACTTAGGGAAAAAAAACAAGAAAAAAAATTAAATTAAGTCACACTGACTTTTACAAAGTTTACACATTATCATGATATGCGTTTATTGCTGATCTTTGCTTTCCTTTTTTGTAGAAATTATATTTCATTATGTACTTAAAGATTAGGGTTTTCTGTATTTATTTTTGTTACATTACCGCTATTTACACAAAAGTATATATTTTTTTTACTTCCAACGAGAGGAAAGAGCCTAGAATATCTAAAGCATGACAGGGGAATATTATGTGAGATTTATAGTAGATCCTCCTGAGCCCCAGCCCATAGACTTATGTCCATTATAATGGACATTTTGTTGAACCTTATTTTTTCTTCATACTTTGAGTTACCCTTTCTAGCCCTGCAGTACTCTTTAGAGGACATCCTGGGCTTTCCAGGGATGTGTCATATGATAGGTTTGCATACCAGGAAGTCCCTTTTTTCCCTAAATCAAAATGGCCAACCTGCCAGAAACCACATTTTATGGAAAGAGGGTAGACGAGTCAAATATTTTTTTCTTTTGTTATTTTTGCCATAATTATTTATATTCTCGTTAATTAAATACCAATAATAATATTTTGACCAGTGTAAACAATTTAATAATTTCTGTTTAGAAATAACAGACCTTTTCTGAATGCCAATTATAATGGACATCAGGACTATTTTAGTGTATTGAATGACTCCACATTGTTGTAGGAGAAAGAAGTGAAACATGATTCTCCACAAGATAGTAGAGGGAGATTCAGATCTGGAGTTGTCAGATGAAGATGAGCATAATAAATATCAGCTTCTGGTAGGTAACTTCATCAGATCCAGGACAATCTGATGAAGAGACCGATTTATGGTGTGTTCTCACAAACGTGTCACGCATGTCAAAAACACACTTGACACTTCAAATTTGACACGTGCACTTTTGGTGCATTCATACTACAAGGGTTTTGAGCATCAGGTGTATCTGGTTTACATTCACAGTCTATGTGCAACGTCATAAAAATGGTCCAAACGGTTCAAATCGCACCGCGCTAGACGCTCGGAACGCTCCTCCACGGCCCTCAACACACCTCCACATAGACTTTGAATGTGAACCAGATGGGCCTGACGTTAAAAACACGTTTGGCGTGAAAGCACCATCAGAGGCAGAGAGAGAGCAGGAAAGTCACTGTGCTGGGTGGGCCAGGATTGATTTGTATGTTTGTCTAGGGTCAGGCATCTGTGATGGGAATGTCTATTTCTTGGTTCTGGTTGACATTCGATGAAAGCTCAACATTTGGTTATAAAGATCCAAATGTTGGATCTCTATTACCAACATTTGGTCCTAAAGATCATGGACACAAGTTTTTTTTCTTTGTTTGACCAGCAACTGCAAATATCGTTTAGATCTTTCCCATGAATGGTGGAGGCCATCACCACAGGTTTATCATCAAACCACTTTGTGACAGTCAGCTAAGATGCTCCCTTCTGTTCACAGTGGCTCATCTTCTAGTAATTGGTGTGGCTTTGGTATTCTTTGGTTCATCATAATGGTTCCAGTTGCTGGAAGATCCTTTGAGAAGTTTGCAGAACTTATTCCCCATCATTTTCCTGCTAATAACTGGTAATTTAGACTTTTTAGTCCAGAAGATTTTGACTCTGGGAAAGCCGAGATAGGTCACGTTTACTGATATTCTGAAGAAAGTCCTTGTTCATGTGTGTAATTTTATACTTCTATCATGTTCAAAATAAATAAAAAATAAACAATTAATTAAGTAAAAATAAATAAAGTCTTCATTTTTTGGGCAATAGTGTTTAGCAACACCCCTGCAGTTTGCAGCCAATTTTAGTTTTTATTTCAAGTAACAAGCAATAGACTGCAACCAGAAATGGATAACTTCTGATTATTAAATGTATTTTTCAAATTTGACCTCTTATTGGGTTAATGGGAATCATTAATCAATAATCTGTACATTGTTCCATTTTTTGAATTCTGTCATAATTTTGACTGAAATAGTCCTGATGTCCACTACAATGGACATGCTGTAAAATTTTTATAAAAAAATATTTTAAAAAAAATAAAATTCTAAGATGTTCATTTTGGCCTAAATAAGTAGGAAATCACAAAAAAACTGAAATTGGAAGACACAATAGCTGCCCTTCTAAACGTCTTTACATTTCTTACTTCTCATGTTATATTCCAGAAAAGCATAACTCCCTGTTCAAACTTCTGAATATGTTAAACCTTGAGTACACTCACTGGAAATACAAAAATAAACATTTGAGGTTTGGAAAGTAGGTTCAGTCGAGATAATGTTGGAGATTTCACATTTTCATGGTCAAATGTGTGTTGATAAAATAATGTAGCACTGATTAAAACTTAAAATTTTGCTGAAGAATGTAAAAGAAAATCTAGAGACACAGTGACTATTAGCTTTGCAATTTTTGGAAGAATGATGAGGAAAAAAGCCATAAGAAGTCTCGTTTATGATTCACCACAAGCCACAGAAGGAAAAAAAAACAATTTAATCAGGCAGAAATTAAACATTTTCACCTTCATGAATTGCACTACAGTGATGTTGTGATACATGGTGTTGGCAGCTTCTTGTTATGGGAAATATGATGATTTGTTCTTTTTCCTTTATTACTATGTACTATTTTGTGACGATTGATTAAATAAAAACACCAAGCAATCCATTAGTTTGTGGTTATAATGTGACAAAGCAGAATAGCAATATTTATCCCAGTGATTATTATTTGTAGTAATTAGATTTTAAACTAAAGGGTTCAAGTTAGAACGGTTTTTAGCAATATGCTGTTGTTGGGCTATGTTTTATTGAACGTCACTGTCATTGTTTTTTTGTTTTTTTTTTCTTTATCTAAAAGCCATAATTGCATTTCAGGTCCTAAATTACTCACCTTGAAATAATCAGTAAACACCCGGTCATTGTATTGCAGGCTTGGAGCTAACAGTCCTTGCAGTATTGTGTATTTGTCAGTAATTATAGACGTGTGTGTGTTTCTGGGCCCTTGCCTGCGCCTGTGCTGGCAGATTGGAAAGGTAAGCTGCTGAAAGCTTCTGTGTGCAATGCTGCTTTGTCTCTTATTAATGAAGGGGACACAGGAGCTGTCAATGCTGCTGTTCCGCTGCCGGTGAAATAGTAATGAGTGTGTATAACGGAGCCCAGTCAGTGTGGCTTACAGCTCTTCTGCGATTGGTTGTGAAGCCGGGGCGCATGGAGCACCGACCGGCCGCGGATGCCGGAGGCAGAGATGGAGACATTTTGCAATCGGAGAAATGAGGCAGATTGAGAAACAGAGGTCAGATTCTTCTTTTGATTTTTGTTTTGGAGATCTTCATAGAAACCTCGGTGTTTATCTCACGAAGCATAAAACAACTTTTCAAACATCGAGGAACAAAGTATTTTATTATGTAATCTGTTACCTTAGCTCTGCTTTCTCATGCTGTGATCTTTTTTTGTTGCTCATGCTGAGCCATGCAGCTCTGAATTATTCCTCAAGAGGTACGTTTGAGATCCTTCTTATTTTAGAAATGTTGGTTTGTGTTGACTTAATAACAGCACAAGCAAAGTGATGTCTGCTATTTATTACTTCAGTTTAGATTTTTCTGTTTTGAATATTTCCTGCAACAATATTTTGGTATTTGGCTTTTGTGTCAAATACCAAGGTATTTGACACAAAAGCCGAAGTATTTGACACAATACTTTGGTATTTGACCAAATACCAAAGTATTGCCGTTGTTTTTTTTTTAAACTTTACCAGTAGACTCAAATGCTAGAAATTGTGCATTTAAGTAGTTCAGAATGGGCAGGGTATTTACAGTAATTAAATTAATAACCTCATAATAGTTGTGAGAAATAAAATAATAAAATTCTCAACATTTTAATCCGAATAAGAATCAATTTAACTTTTTAAAATTTCTAGTCTGTAATGTTGCTGTCTTGTTTCCTGTCCACTTTTGTTAATTTTTTTTTACCCTTTTTACTAATATTTTTCCTCATTTTCAACATAAATACGGTTTAAAATTAAATATTTCTGTGAAATAAAATGTTATGGATTTGAATAACTTCATTGAGTGCATATGAGGACCTGACTCTCACCAGTAATTTCTCCCTTTCTGAAGTTGAACTGGTCGTATACTCTTAAGCCCCAAATTATTCATATCCCTGACAGATTTAGGTTTAAAGTAATCTTGTGATCTGATAATGTTTCTTTTTATTTAAAGTAGTAATAAAATTTTAAGAATGGCAAGAAGTTCATTCAATTTTAGTTGAAAAAATATAACTTTCAAATATATAACTATCAAAAGCATAATTTTGATACTTTATGCTTTACTTTAGTTTAACTTTGATTGAGTACATTCATCCAGAAGTGTAAATAAATTAGTACCAAAATCACTGATCCCACATTTGTTGACGTCTATCAATTCCTAGAAATTAAAGGCAATTGATTTTTTAAACTTTTACTTTTATTTCATCCTTTTTTTTTAAATTCATGACAGTATCCAAAAACATTTTAGTATTTGTTGACATCATATTTCCCTATGGTCTTAATATGACCTGACTCTGATTCCCATTTCGCTTAACAAAACTTAAAAATTGGAATTGCAAGAAATCAAATTCAAGTAATCAAAAAGAAATACAATTAGATAGACTTTTTTGTAATAATAAAATCATCAGGCATGTAAATAGTGCATACTAAGTAAATATTACATATAGGTTAGTAGGAATAGTCCTGAGTGTAATTGTCTGTGCTGTAATTATTTCAGTATGTTGTACAGAAATTACCCTTTTTTCTATTTTCTAAATATTCCTAAGGAACATCCTGCAGTGAGAGCCTGGAAGAGGCTGTAATGAAAGTAAAAGCAAAAAAGCGAAAAAAAAAAAAAAGAAAAGCTTGTTATTTCTACTAAAACTGGATTAAAACTTTTAATTGTAATCATAATAAATGTACAATTGCCTCAGTTTATTACGTTTAGAGGGATTTCTTTTTTTTTTTGTTTTGTAATGGTTGTATTTGAATTCAGCTTTCGCTCACCATTTCAAACATGCACATACACTCACCATCTGCTACATTAAAGCTGTGAAAAGCGTTCGCCCCCTCATGCAGTCACTCACTCCAGCCTTGAAACAGCAGAGAAGCCTGAGTGGCTCGGCGTTCAGAGGCCAACTCAACGGCTCTTTGTCATCTTCCCCGAGCCGTTCCTAAGCAGTTTGTTTGGCATGTCGACGCGCATTGTCTCATTGTGAAGGATTTTATCATCAGTGAGTGGGGCGGGGAGGGATTGTGTGGTGGGGGGGTTTACGTGGTTTGCTACAATGCTTTGGAGGTGGTTATGTGTCACAATGAGAAACACAAAAATACAGTTTCAGCAGAGCTTTGTTTGGTGTCATGCTAACTTAATGGGTTTAGAGTTGTGGCTTTAAACAATCATTTTTTTTTTGTTTGCTGCCTAGTCTTTTTGCTTGTTATTGTATTTGTGGAAATGTTTGAGATTTAAGGTATATTTTTTTATGGAAGGATTCTCTGAAAGCAAAGTCAAATATGATTGTATGAGATTCTCACAGATGAATAACCTTGAGTAAAAATCTCACACTATCACAACACTTACACAAAAAATCGAGGCAAAAATTTGCAATATGACTTTATTGGTTTTATTTTAGGCAAAACAGTGAGATTTGTTCATACTGCTGCAAAAAAAAATGATTAAATATTGATTATTACTGTCAAATATGTACACAACCAGTTGGTTTGAAGGCTTATTTTGCAGAATAACACGGGTATAAAAAACAAATTTTTTTAGCTGCTTAATTTGTCCTGATTGTTGTTGGGGTTTTTTTTGTTAATGAGGGAAATAAAGTTGGCTTTTTTCAGCCATCTGATCTGCAGTGAGCAGTCACAGACCAAAAAGGAGCTGCATGCAGAAGACGGATAGTTCTGATCACTTTTTTTCCTACAGTTTGCAGGAACAAAACTGGAGAACATTTTTTGAGGTTATGAAACTTTTAGTTTAAAAAACCCCCACAAGAACAATGGGACTTGGCGGAAAATGATTCAGACCTACTTTGTAGTTATATTTTTTATGTAAGTTGTAAAACCAACCTACCAAAGACTGCCCGTTTGGCTGAGTCACAAATTGACATTTTTGTCTGAATTAAATGTTTATCATTATGTAAACTTCTTAAGTGAAACACATATTGTAAAAATTCCTTATTTTTTAAATTATTTTTTAGAGTTTTTTGAATTTGTCTTGAGATTTATAGAAGCTTCTGGAATTTTTATAACATTATCACTTGCTTTAGAAATGTTTTATTTAATCTATGGTGGTGGTTTCTGTATTTTGGTGTAGTTCATTTTATTTTTTTATGTTTTATTTTTTCAACATGAAGTCATTATGATCAGCTGAACTTCGGAGTCTCGACTTCAGAGCTGGGCTGGACGTTCTCGCTGAGCAAACTGATCAGATATTAAAATTCCTCTCCTGCAATCCATGTCAAAAACTTCTTCCTCACTTTGTCAATATTTAATCAGAGCTTTTTTGGGGAAATACCCTGCTGCACTTTATGTATGCAGGGAGCTTCTTCCACTGTCCTTTGTACTTTCTCAAAAATGGCTTTAAATACACATTTATTTGAAATTTTAAGATATCTAAAGTGATGACTCCAAACATTATACATCCACCGCCATCTGCACTGTGTTTTGAAGGCCATTTCATGCCTTTTCTTGTCGCTTTGGACGCTTCAGCCAGCACGCCGCCCCGGGATACGCGCCCTCCTCCTCTGGCAGGGTCCCCCTCCCGGTGGGGCGTGGTCCGAGGATCAACCCCGGACAATGGTGCTCCTAGATCCCAACACCCCCATGACGCTCCGTGCATCATTACATTCCTGCTGCCCCACCCCGCCGCTCCCCTCCCATGAGGACGAGGGCCTGAAACAGGAGCTCCAGGGGGAGCATCTGTTCCTCTCACGCTCTCAGTCAGCTAGTTTATAATCTCTATCGCTTCCTTTTGTCTTGGGCACTCCCTCTTAGCTCCTACTTCTAGCTAAATTTAACCCATCGCTTTATGAGCTCCGTTCTTTTTGTTTGCTCGCAGGTGAGCAGCCAGAAGGAGTCGGACCCGAGACCGGATCCCACTGTGCAGACCTCTGAGATGCTCACGAACCACCTGACAGGTCAGTACACACTGCACACACCTTCAGACACACAGCGAGATAAGAAGCTGGCAGTGGATGTTAATAAAGTTCATCTGGAGAGAAGAACTTTATTAAGAGATGTGACCTTTTGAAAGGAATTCATCTGATTTTGACATTATGACCTTTAGATTTCTTTCTTCCTTTGCAGTCTTTTAAAGTTGAAATAATATTTGCAATAAGCCCTCTTAAACCCTAAAATAAGAACATTTTACTGCCAACTGGATTAACATGTCAGCAACTTTAGATTTCTAAAGTTTTTTTTCTTATTAGTAGAAATGCAGAAATGCAAACAGCAACGTTGTAATGTTTCATAAAATAGCATTTGTATAAAATGCTTTAAAACTTACAAGAGCAGAGTTATTTTATTTTCACGTTAACCTAAAACTACAGACATTTTGAAATCTTTCAGATAAAATTAATTCTGAATTGCTTTAAATCTTAGCAGGCCTTATCTTGCTTCTATCTACATAAAAATGTTCACATCTTTAACTGAAGATCATTTATCCAATTTTATTGATCTTGTTTTACAGCTGATATTCTCTCTGTGGTCTCAGATTACTAAAACATAACATTTATCTTTTGGCTTTATGGA
The DNA here is from genome assembly GCA_033032245.1 of Poecilia picta. Lineage (NCBI taxonomy): Eukaryota > Metazoa > Chordata > Actinopteri > Cyprinodontiformes > Poeciliidae > Poecilia > Poecilia picta. Next base: position 32,761,886 of record CM065354.1, on the reverse strand, counting down.
CACAAACATTTTTTCTCTCCACCTCACTGAGAATAAAGACAGTGTGTTGCTGCCTTATTCATCTCTCAGAGCCACAGAGGGTATTTTTATGCTTCAGCCACACGTGACTGTGAAACGAGATGTATTGTTTTGACAGACTGCACACTCTGATGTTTCATTTTGCATTGCGCAACCCGCAGCCGTGGGTCAGAGTCGGCTTGGGCAAAAAAAAAGTGGTTACCGATTTTGGCCCAAACGGATTTTCTTTTGAGAAGAAACGGTTTGTCCTACTTACAGAGGCACCACTGCAGCCCAACCTGCTGTTTCCAGCTGGTTCTGCTTTGAAATACGCCCGACCCACCTCCTCCCCGCCGCATCCTCCTCCGTCTCCTCGCCTCTGCTTTCATTTCATCCCTCTTTGCTCCGCCCACGAATCCCCGCTTCATCCCTCCTCCTCTCCGAGCCGCGTCCTCTGCTGCGTCAGACACCTCCATTCATGAAAAGGGTGACGTGAGCAGGTCCTCAGCGACACCGAGACGGTTCACACCGCCCACCCACTCACAGCCCAGGTGCTGCGCGAGTCACAGGGATGCCTGTCTGTTTTCCCCTCCATCCCTTTCTGGCCATTTCTCCCTCGTGTCTTCGTCGTCTTCAGCCGTCCTCTCCGGGGGTTTATAACCGTCCTCTGTCCCTGCCTCAGAGCGGAGACGGGACCATGAATCTGAGCCGTGTCTTCGGTGAGTAACCTTCTCATGCCGCGTCTGGCGTTTGGGGTTTTGGGGTTTATCTTTTGTCAAATATGCGTACAAAAGCAGTGTTTTCTTGTGTGTACTTGAGATTTTTTGCATATGTCTCAGGTTTTTAGTGTGTGTTCAGCAGTGGTGCTGCAGGAGTGTGTTGAGCAATCGTGCGTCGGTGCGTGCATGATCTATTTTAGGCTCAGCAGTGACGCTGCTGCTGCTTTTTGATGCAGTGTTATTCATGCCCTCTGAAGGACAGGTGATGTAGGTTAAAGCGACACTCCACCCCCCACCTCAACTTTGTTTTTTCATTCATGGCACCAGATTTTCCCCAGATTTTCTGGTAATAGCATCATCAAGAATGTTTTGTTTAACCCAAATTGACCCACTTTGCCTGCTTTTTTGGGGGATTTTTCATCTTTGACTTGCCTCCCCCTGTTTGCATCTTCACCAATCTTTTAATTTAGTTGGCAGCTGTAAAGCTCAGAGTGCCTACCTCTGTCCTCTGCTACTAAGCATGTTTATATAACTGTGGAGGATGAATAGCCAGCGGTTTGGCTTTAGAGGAGAGGAAGAGGAGGGTGGAGCAGATCCATTCGTCCGTATTTTTTAAAATGTGGCCAGAATTCTTTCTATACAGTCTGACTTCAGCTGGTTTACATTTTAGAATAACATACATGTTTAAGGCTGATCAAGGATCATAGAAAGCTTGGAACCACTAGGAGCACTAATGTATATTGATTTCCAGTTTTCCTGCTGGTCCCACTGGACTCACATGACCCATTTCTCTGCTCTTTAGCTTTGTGGCTTTCCATATTGCATCCATTTGAAAAAAAAATGGTGTCAGTCACAGCCAGTCTCCTGCAATATGCATGTTTGTCTGTCTCTGTCCTTGTTGTTAGCGGGCCAGGCAGACCGTCCCATTAAAAGAGCACAAGGGGAGTTGTTGTGGCAGCAGCTGCTCTGGTGTTGCAGTGTTTTGTGTATGTGTGTGTGCGTGTGTGTGTGAGTGCTGTTCTCTCCTGGTCGTGCAGGGCAGACGGGCCTAGTTCACATGGAGCCGGCTCCTCTTGTGCCCTTTGTTGTCGCTCTGGGAGGCTTTCCCGTTAGAGCTCAGTCGGTACAGTATCGTGCCGCTGGCGGCCTTAGTAGCTGAAGAAAACTAGTCAGGTTTTTCATTCATATTTTTCTGTTTTCATCTTCCTCTTGCACTGTGCTTTTCTTCTGACTTAGCCTTTCCACCATCGCCTCTTTAGCCTTGATTTATTATTATCTCTTAATGAATTCTGTATGAAAGCATCTGTATGACGGAATCCGATTACAGAGAGCTTATTTTGTCATTTTGTCATTAGCTACTGGGAATAAAACTGCTGCTTGACCCAAAAGTTGATTGCAAACTTGTTGTATCAGTGTTTTTCCATTCCGGATAAGTATGAGAAAATAAATTAGAAGATGATGTTTGTATTTCCACTTCATTCCATATTCCATTTTCTAGTCAAATTAAGTTTATTTCTACAGCACATTTCAGCAGCAAGGTAATTCAAAAGGCTTTACATGATAAAAACATAACCCGATAAACAGGAAACCTCATTGCCTTGATGTGGCAAAATAAAGAGAAGTAATGAAAATTTGCAATCCAAATGAAAACTAATGATTTTCCAGTTATTGTTAATCAATGGCAACTCAAAACAAATGTGTTTATAGCCTGTTTACTGAAAGTCTGTTCCACATAAGAGGAGCATAAAAACTGAATGCGGTTTTGGTTCTGATCTCTAACATTTTTTTCAAAATGTAGTTAAAGTAATCTGCCAAAGAATGGATGCTCCAGCAAATTTATCTCAATGTCAAACACTAAAAATGCTCAACACAATTTCATAAATGAAGAGCTACAGCTCATTAACTTAGCTAGCAAGTTAATGTTCTTAACAGAACAAGTTGGAAAAAGGCCAAACAAGTTTTGATTGGCTGGATGCCACACCTGCTAATACTCACTTTTCTATCAAGATAATTTTACAAAAAGAGTTGGCCTTGAATAAGTCTTTCTAAAACAATGTCGTTTAGGACCCCAGAGTACTGATGTTTGGAGAAACCTATATGCAGGTTATCAGCACGGATAACTGTAATTGTAGAAAAACAGTTTCCGCCATTAATAAATCTAGTAACCTTTCTTAGCATTTGGTGTTCATCATTCTGCAGTGAGAAAGATTTTTAACAAGTAGAGAGCATTTCTGATGGCTACGAATCCTTCCAAGATTCAATGTCTCAGCAAATTCATCCCAATGTCACAATGAGCAAGTAGTGATCAGAGAAACTTGATATAAAAACTTACTGCACAGCAACATCTCAAGGAGAAAGCCTAACAAACATCAATATAAACAGACTATGAAGCACAGTGGAGGTGGGGTGATGATTTGGATTTGTTTTCCAGCCACAGGACCAGGACACCTTGTGCTCATTTAATCGATCATGAACTCATGTGATTGCCAACATGTTGGCAAAGCGTCTTTAGCTAAAACCGGGTCAGCACCAGAACAATGATCCTAAACTCAACAGAGCAGCTGATTATAAAACAATAGCATTGCAACGGTTCATTCAGATTTCTTCTAAATGTGAAAGACCGAGACAGTTAAGAACTTTGTTACATTAGTCCTAATTTTATAACTTATACAGGGTATTTCTTTTTTGTTTTGCATGAAATTTTTTATATTTTGGCTTAATCTGTGCTTGAGAAGTATCTGATGTGTGCTATTGTACATTTTGAATTTAATTACCAAGAAAGCATTGGTTGTGAATTGAATGATGTATACTGCAAAAACCCCTCCTACCTCCTCTGTAGTTGCCCATTTTACCCTGTGGGTATTTGAGTGTTGTGGCTGATGTACCTCGCTAAGAGCCTGGAGAATGAAGCTGACGTGTGTTTTCTCCAGTTATTTATTTTCTCCGGTTCTGGCTGGTACCAGCTGAGGCTATTTGAGGCACCGATCTTGTGTGTGTTTGGAGTGCTAATGATTCACAGCCTCTCTGTGTCAGACATTTGGAGGATTCCTCCAGAACATGACGTAGGATCGATGAGGGTAGAGAACGTGGTTTGTTTAACTCCCATCTGATGCGTCTGCTCTTCACGTTTGCCCAGAAATGCAAAAATCAAACTTGTACACACTATCACCACCTGGTCTTTTCCCTCGGGTTAAAGCCAATGCATTGACCGTGTTTCTGTTTGATCCCCAGTCTAACCCTTAATCTGCAGCTAAACAGGTGAGGGTCATTGTGCCGAGCTTCAGAATTTGAGGGAAGAAGGATTATAGGAAAATGTCAGCTGAGAGAGATTGTGAAAAATAATTTGCTGTTCCCACACCAAATTATTCCTTTCACCCTCATACAGTTTGGTGAGGTTAGAGAGGGCAACGCTGATTTATTCTCACATAAACTTCTAATTACCTACTAGATTTGTCTGCTTGAACAATGACTTACATCTGTGAGTTTCGTGTATGTCGATTGAGTTTTATAACTCTTGTTTACTCACACGCTGAACAGAGACCTTGAACAGTCCATAGTGTGGGGAAACAAGTACAGATATCAGAGTTCACCTTTTCAACTATGACCTAGAAAAGCAGACTGTCACATGCTCGGTGGAGACCAGCACAGCTCTCACCATCTGTTTCAGGAGAGGAGCCCAAGCGGGATGCAAACTTTGCAGTGCAGGTATTTGTCCCAGAAATAAGCTTCAGATGTTGGGAAAAGAACTACACATCTCTGACTTGTTTATTCTTCTTTGGTAGATAGCTGATGAATTTGTTTGATCCCACCCTGTCCACCTCAGCTCTGGTCTCATGTGACCAGGACATGTGGTGTTCCCCTAAATCCCTCGTGTCAAACTTCAAATTGTACTTCTTATGGTTTTTGTTCCACACCAGCTCACTTCTCGCCACTGCTGCACAAACCCAGACATGTGGAGTTTGCAGCAAATAGTTGTGATGTTGATTAGATTTACTCACCTGAGCTGTGCGCCTGTCCAGCTCCTCCAGAGTCTGGGTTGTAGCGCTTTGTTTCTTTTCATTATTTTCTGTTGTGATGTGTTAGGTGGTCGATTTCTGGGCCTCAGCCAGCTGATCTCATCTTTATTTTCTAAGTCTTTGTTTGACCACCAGAGGATCCTCTGCTCTGAAACTCTCGCAACCAATCAGTGACTGTTTTTTGTTCTTAATAATGAGATAGAAACTGTTTTATTAAATCGTGTAGTGCCATAGTTGGTACTGAAGAGACACTATCTAGCAACAAACCACTAAACCTTCTTCCTGCGGTGATTGTGTTGCTTCTCTGATAAATGCTCTCCTTGCTCAGCGTGTCAGCTCAGGTGGAACCAGTTCAGTAATTAGGTGACCTCTGGAGTAGGGATGGGCATATCGTCTATCATGAAAAACCTCTTATCACGATAAGAATTTTGATTTATCATTGTCTCAATAAATTTCAGTTAGAGGTGTTAAATTAAAAACAAAACTCACAGTAGTTACTAATCTCTCCACTTTTTAGTTCCACAAGAGCATCAAGAAATATTGGTACATTTGAAAATACAATTGAATGCGGTTTAGTGATATAAATCACTATTCTTTAAGTAAGTAGTAGCTTTTATTTTCTAAAGCAGATGAATCCCAAACAAATGCTGCATGTTTCACTCGAGAGGCCACATTGCTGTTTTTCAAGCCAAATTTTTCTCTGCTCTGTGTTTTGTCGACTCTGTGAATGTGGCCTTCAGCCTCTTCAAGCCAGAGTGCTGAATGGGATCGAGCGTGACTGCCAGCATAGGGCCGGGATGGATGCAGTGTCGACATGGTAACGCGTGAATGATGAGGTGGGATGGGAGGCTAAATTGGTTCTTTGTCGGAGGCGCAGCTGTCACCTGAAAGGAGGTTCTCCCCCTGGGTGGCTCCCAGCAGGGCTCCGGTTAATGAGGGCCGGGACGCAGATGAGATGGCTGCTGCCCGCTCGGGTACCAGGACAAACGTTACATCTGTTGATGCGAAGGGTCTCCCCTCTTGTGTTGATACTTGCCGGCTGTTTCAGCTGCTGTTTGTAAAGATACAACAGACACGCAGGCGTTTGCTGCAGAAACACAAACTGCCTTCCCCGGTGGGTTGCTGGGAGTAGTGGGATTATTGGATCTTGCCAGACACGCCCAGGGCGTGTGTGTGTGTGTGTGAACCTGATCCCCTCCACTGCACCATCACCAAATGCTCCACACACACACATGCATAATGAGGGATACAATAACTGCTGCTCCCTTGAGTTAAGTGTATCTCTAATTAAAAATATGCCCACCATGAAGGAGGGAGTTCATGGGAGGAAAAAATGTATATAAATAATAACTAAAATATATCTGGATGTGTGTTTGTTCAAGCTGCAGCCCTGTGGGGGGATTAAAGGATCAGCTCCTGATAATTTCTCCCCCCTCTGTCCCTCCCCATCCGGCTCATTCTCTATAATATTCATCCTGCTTAGGACGTGCATTGTGTCCTCCTCTGAACTAATATCCATCTTTTTTTAAAACTCTATTTTTTTTAATCATCAGAGGGTAGGACTTATGTGTCCTTGTTCTCAGTCACAAAGTCTTTTGGAAAGTCCTGTAAATAAATGACTACGTAAACGAAACCATCTGTCTGCTCTCCATCAGGCTCAGAGATCTTTCATTAGAGATTGATGAACGGGAGCAAGAGGTTTCCTTCATCCTCCTGGTGTCAGGAAACAGACATAAAAGGTTGGAAGTCACCTGCGCTCTGTGGTCATTAATCAGCCAGGGATAATTGTAGAGTTTCAGTTCAGCTACAGAGGTTGCAGTATGTCTTTATGCCGCTGCCCGGCCGACCACATCCACCCGTTTCAGGGTCAGCATCGGAAGGCCAGCTCTGAGAATTGTCTGCGAGGTGGAATTACACCACCGGCCCTCGACTCGCACGGCTCACTTGTCTCTGCTTTGGAAGGGAGGGATTTATTGGATACCTGAGAGAGCGTTCTCTCCTTCCCCTGCACTCTCAGCAGCGTGCTTAGGCAAACGCCTGCATTATAGATGAGCTACTGGCAGCTGCCACACTCTCACAGCGCTCAGGTTACCCCCAGTGGATACACAGAGATATAGTACATGGATTTGCACAAACATGCAAACAGCAGCTACAGTGCTGGGCAGAAATCTTTTGTTGTTCATTAGTTAATATTTTGCCTCCAGCAGTCAGTATTTCATGGGTTCCTTTAAAGTCAATCAATCAAATTTGATTTGTATAGCACATTTCAGCAGCAAGGCATTTCAAGGTGCTTTACAGAATTAAAGAAAAAATAAAAACAGCATGTGATATTGAATAAACTTTAAGAAAGAGTAAGAGATTTAAAAAAAAAAAAAAAGTAAAAACACACTTTTGTTACGTAATTTATGCGCCTGTCGTCGCCGGACTCCGCTGTTCGTTTAACACGGGTATTATCCAGGCCCCGTCGCCTAACAAGACAAAGTCTCCAACCTTGCAGCACCAGGCTCCGACCCTAAAATAGACTTAGTTATTGGTTATTTAGGCTTTCTCAATGTCTTTTCAACTATTTATTTAGGGCTTTAGAAAGTTTTTAATAACAGTTGATTAAAACCATTTAAAGTCTGGTTGTTGAAAGCAAAAAAGAAAACATTTGTGATGGTTTAAAAACCAGCATCATTTAATGGATGAGCTTTACCTTGTCTATTTTAAGTCCTTTTAAAAATGTATTTATCAGAATTTTGTGGTCAGTTGTCAAGCTGCTATTATTGGGTTGAATCAATTCATGGAAATCTGCTGTATAAGATATCAGAACAGTATTAAGTCATGTCTTTTCTAGTCTTCCTGACATAAATTGTTAATAATGACTAGTTTATTAATAATTAATATTGTCATAAAATGTGTGTGGAATATCAGGAGCTATTAACTGATTTTTTAAAGTTGTTTTTAGCATCTTATATTAATAGTAGCACTGCTAGTATTGCACCAACAGTGTCCTCTACAGGGTTGGCTTCCCAAACTACCTTATTTATCTTATGTCATTTCCCTCTGGGATCAATAGAGATTTTTTTTTCATTTTCTAACAGATGCCAACATTTCCAAAACATAAAATATTCCGGGAGAGACAGAGGTTGGAAGTTCAAAAGGATTTTAAAAAAGAACTTTGCTTTTCTATGTTCAGCCTTCCTGTTATCTACTGGATGTCTTATTCTCTCTTGGGTTCATTTCATGGAAGATACAGTTTCACTTTAACTGTATTTTCCATACAGAGATATGCTTCGTATATCTCTGCGTCTTCTCACCGATAATCAGAAAGGCATCAATATCTTCTATTCCAAAGTGGGTTTCTGTCAGTAGCGCTTGGTTATGGTTTGTCCACTGATCAGAAAAAAGATAACCCAGTTACTAATCGCTATTTTGCTAAAGACCGTCAACTTTCGGTCTTTAGCAAATTTCTTTCCTTTGATGACCTTTTTGTTACAAGTTTTTCTTTTTCCTTTTTTGTGTCACCGTCTTCTTTTTCCAGTCAAGCATGTAAAAATATTGCTGAAGGCGAGGGAGTGAATTCATGGGTTAGAAACTGAAACTGCTTTCCAGAAGCGTTTTGATTGGACAATATGTGGCTTGAATGCCACTTTGGAGCTTCGTCTCTTCCCTAAAACCTTTCATCTCTTGTTTGTGTTATCCGTTTCATAAACTCTCTACTGTTTTCTGTTGCCCTTTCAAACTTTAATTAGGCTACACATTTTTTTCTTATTTTGTGTAAAGATCCAGCTAAAAACTCAATATGTGCCACCCACAGTTTGCAGCGAGTTAAAAGCAGCAGCGTGGAAATAACATTTGAGCGTTTTCACTTTTGGCAGCTCCTAGAGGCAGTGTTGGGAATAAAAAGACACATAAAATCTTACAAATGAATCTGGCCTGAGGTCACCAAGTTAAAGAGCACAAAGAATGCAAACTGTGTCATTTGCTTTTTGTCTCATATTATTGTTAATTCAATGTGGTTTTGGATTTTATTTTCTTTCACATTGTGACAGTTACTTCTTTTAAACTAATCATGTCATGTCGAGCTAATCTATTTGAAACATTTTATTTGTGCCGGTGCAATAGTTGAAATGGACAATGCAGCACGGCACCCAATTACAAAACAAGTTAAATAAGATAATCTTACTGTGCCATATTGATGTTCCCCAAGACTTGGAAAAATAGTGTGTGTCTCATTACATCTGCTGTTTAGCTAACACAGCATTTCTACATGAAAACATCACATTTAGTTAGACATGGTGGTGATAGTGTGTTGGTCTGGGGCTGCTTTGTTACATCGATGACTTGCTTTGAATTTTGCTCTTAGCCTGAAAATCCTAAAGGAGAATGTCTGGTCAGCAGTTTGTAACCTTAAACACACTTTTGGTTATTTAACAGGACAATAATCCAAAGCACAACAGCAACTCCACCTCTTACTACAAAAACGCCCAAAGTGAACATTCGGGAGTGGCTTAGTCAAAGTCTGGACTTAGATCTTTTTGTGATGCCGTGGCATGACTTTAAACCTTCCGGCTCGAAAACCCTCCAGCAATATAAAAGGCTTGTATCCAGTTATGGCAGCTGTTGATACAACCAGTTATTAGGTCTAGAGAAATATCCTTTCCAAAGTCATATTGGTTTGGATAGATTTTTTGACTTTATATGCGTCCATCTGGATGACATTTTGTAGTTACATCCATCTCATTCCTTCTTTAGACATGTCCTTAGGAGTCAGATACAAATGTGCCCAAAACAAAAAGGAAATTAAATACATTTGTGCAAAAAACTAGCTGAATAAGCTTAACCAGCTGCATTTGGAACAAAAAATTCTTAGAATAGAGCAGATGGACGGCACTTTCTTTAAAGATCCAGAAATGCTGTTTGATAAAACTCATTGTGTAAAGTCCTGGTTTTGCTCCAGTCCTGCAGTTTTTGTGTGGTTCTGGTCCCTCAGTCGCTCTGGTCAGCACAGCTGGTTGAGCAGACCGAAGGAGGCATGTGTGCCAGATGTCTTTGCTCTCAACCTTTAATCGTTCCTGTGCCATTATTGGTCGCTCACAGAGATCCCAGAAAAGTCCCAGTGTCATCTGTGTCTGTGTGCAGCTGGTTTGATCTATCTGTTTGCCAAGAGTTTCTCTGGACGGTATTATTTGTATTTTCTCTCCTGTCTGTCAGGTACAGATTTACAGCCTCTCTAGAGTTTCCCACTCTGTCACGTTTACACTTTGTCACCTGAAATAATAACAGATTGGTGATAAAAGATGAGAGGACTGAGTTTCGGTTTGTGGAAGTAATTATGTGTTAAAAAATGTCCTTTTTCTTCCTTCCTCTTTATTCTGTAGGTGATTTTCAGCATCCAGAGAGACCAGTGCGTTAGGAAGCATCGCTCCAACTGTAACTGGACCACCCATCCACATGCACGACACCATGGGCAGCTCCCCAGAGGTGCTTTCCTGGACCTCCTGCCCCAGTCTCTTGGTGGGAAAGCTGAAAGAGGAGCTTAAGCTCTCTGTGGTTGGGGACGCCATGAAGAAGTCCAACTCTCCCAATGCCCAATCCCAGCCTCCTCAGGCCCCGCCTGCTGCTTTACCTCCTCAGATTATCACAGACCTCGCCCCGCCGACCAACCTGCCCGTTCCCCTGCACGCGCCAGGCCAGGACGAGGACTCCATGTTGGGGGGCATCAGCCCAGGAAACACGGCTCTCAGCGTGGACTCCACTCGGAGCGAAGGCGGACACTTTGACAACAGCGTACTCCAGCTGCAGGAGCAGGACCAGGAGGAAGCGGGTTCACCGGCGTCCTGTGAGCACGGCGGGTGTGGGAGCGGCATGGACGAGCAGATGGGAGAGGGAGACTGTCCTGTGGACCACAGCGGCGAGGGGAGACCCAGCCACCCGCGGCACCCTGACGACATCAAGCTGCACTTCCAAAGAGCCGGGCCCGGGTCGGGGGGCTTCCTGGAGGGGCTGTTCGGCTGCCTCCGACCCGTCTGGAACATCATTGGGAAAACTTACTCCACTGAATACAAGCTGCAGCAGCAAGGTTAGCTCTTGGTTTCATCTCGCTGCGCGGTGTCCGGTTGAACAAACTAAACCCTCTCTGTTTAATTAAAAGGCTTCTGTCTCTAACTCTTCTGAGAAACAATCAAACAGTTCTGTCTTGTACTACCAAAAGCGTAACTGAATATCTGTCCCCAGCTTCAGTACGAGGCTGCTGCTGTGTGGCTGTGCTGCTGTCAGTTAGAATTAAGGTCACGGGTAAAGGTAGACTCACCTTGCCGCAGGGCTCGCTGTAGAGACGGGATGCGCTGGCTGAAGGATATGCGTCGAGGTTAGGCACAAACGAGCTGAAGCTTTACGTTGTTCAGCTGAAAAGTGAGGCAGCATAACTTCTCCTCATCCTCACTGATAGTAAAGCAGCACAAAACGAGGAGAGAGGAGCATGTGACTCCCTGAATGTCATTTATAGTTCATTGTGCACAGTTTTTGCTGTTTTCATCTGCATATGTAAGTTACTTATGCTGCACAGAGGTGGTCCCAGCTTGTGAAAATGTAATTTATAATGGTCTGGATTTATTTATGCCATTAAATCTGGCATTTTAACAGGGCAGTATAGAAATTTTAGGTCCACTATAATTCCAGACCTTTGTGGTTTGTCTCTGATGATGCATCCACACCAGCCCTGTTTAGTCCACATTAATACAGCTCCAGTTTAGCTAGGAAGTACAGTTCGTTTGGGGAGATGTGAATGTGTAATTATATTCTGATGTGGATCAGAAAAGCTGGTCTGCCTGAGATCTCGGCTCGGTTGAAGTCAACTCTGGAAGCGGACTACAGTGCTAGGCATTCTGGGAAAAAACAACCAAAACAACCGTGTGAGTCTAGCGCTAGCAGGAGAAATGCCTTGTGGTCTTTTGCTAAAGGCAAAAGAGAAATGTTACAACCGGTAAAATTGGATGCCAGACCATTTTTTGCTTACATTTCGTGAGGAAGGATGCTGCACTCTTTAGTGTTTTTTAGTCGTTTCCTTTCGAGGTTCTTGGTGCAGCACAACCAAAGGGTAGAGGCTGAACTGGTTGTTCAAAGGGTTTGGTTTGTTTTACACTGTAGTGTGAAAGCGAACCGCACCAGGTGAAAATGTAACAAATGTTGCAATTTAATCATGTCTACCGGAACATCAGGGGTGAAAACCATCTAAAAAATTAGATATTTAAACTTAAAAGCAAGTTTGTATATGTCTAAAAAGGCTTAAAAAATGTCTCTATTTTACCTGGTTAAGTAGATTGCTGATATTTCCTTCTGCCAACCAACCTGACAGAGTTTTTTCTGTGCATCTTAAATAAGATTAATATAAATATGTCGGTCGTCTCACTGGACAATGTAACAAAGTGCAGGTGTCAGAAGCATGAAATGTAATTAACCTGATTGCAGACATGTGGGAGGTCCCGTTTGAGGAGATTTCCGAGCTGCAGTGGCTGGGCAGCGGTGCGCAGGGCGCCGTCTTCCTGGGCAAGTTTCGCTCTGAGGAGGTGGCCATCAAGAAGGTGCGGGAGCAGAAAGAGACGGACATTAAGCACCTGCGGAAGCTCAAGCACCCCAACATCATCAGCTTCAAGTAAGTTCAAAACTCAGAACTTCTTGCCGGTTACCTGATCCTGGTTTTAAAACATTTTCCCTGTTTTGTGCATGTCAGAGGGGTGTGCACCCAGGCGCCCTGCTACTGCATCATCATGGAGTACTGCGCCCAGGGCCAGCTGTATGAGGTGCTGAGGGCCGGGAGGAAGGTCACCCCCAGGCTGCTGGTAGACTGGGCCACAGGGATCGCCGGCGGCATGAACTACCTCCACCTTCACAAGATCATCCATAGGGACCTCAAGTCTCCCAAGTGAGCTGCTGGTTTACTGCTAATGTCACATGAAAGGATTGAAAACTTTCCTTAAGCTATTTTTCTTAAGCGAAGTACAGGGGCTCCCACAAAAAGGAGGACATTTTGTTTTTGTTTTCAAGTTCAAGATAAAAAAATAAATAAAGTATAGAAAATAGTGGTGTGTCCATCCGTCTTTCTGTCTTTCTATCCACACATCCGTCTTAAGGTCAGTTTAACTTTACTTCCATCTTTCTGTCTGTCTGCATTCACATCCATCCATTAATCTGTTTTTCATCTAGTGTGTTTTTACATTCATCTGTCCATAAATTTGTCTTTCCATCAGTCTAGCTTTCCAACTCTCCATCCATCCAGAGCCTCCACATCTAACGCTACACCGCTGTATAAATTCATAGTTATATGACTTGGCATTCATCCTTAATGGATTTTATATAAAACTTTTTTCAAACCACTTTAGCACCTTTTAAGACATTTTGGATAAAAGTAGCAGCAGCAACTCATCCCTCCGGCTCTTTACAGAGTGACATTTGCTCAAATGTTTTGGTTAATAAAAGCAATCTCCCCTGCTTCTCCTCCTCCTCCTTATGTCTCATCCTCTGCAGTCGTGTCTGTAGCTCTGCCTTTCTAATCAATATCATCATGCTGCAGCAGCAAACCCTGTATTAGTCAGCAGAATGATAGCTGGCTGAAAGCACTGTAAAGGTCAGTCTCATTTAGCTAATGGGATGATTCAGAAACACTTTTCTGAAAAACAGTTGAGTATGCTACAGAAGAAAAAAAAACAAGATATCGCTCTTTAAATTTAGTGGAATATCAGCGAAGAAGCTTAATTGACAAAGTGAATAGTTTATACTAAATCAGCTCATTTTGTAGCTCTTTTCTGTCTGTATTTCAGTGTTCTGGTCACACACAACGACACTGTGAAAATTTCTGACTTCGGAACATCCAAAGAGCTCAGCGATAAAAGTACAAAGATGTCATTTGCGGGTACGGTGGCCTGGATGGCTCCGGAAGTCATAAGAAACGAGCCTGTGTCTGAAAAAGTCGACATCTGGTGAGTAGGAGCATACCTAATTCTAAAGATTTTGAATAAAAAGCTTTTTTTGTCTCTAATTTAGAGATGAATATCTGATGTTGGAGTTATCTATGGTGCACTGAGACTGGAGTCTGAGTTAATTTGTGTTTTTCAGGTCTTTTGGAGTTGTGTTATGGGAATTGCTCACAGGAGAAATTCCCTACAAAGATGTGGACTCGTCCGCCATCATTTGGGGTGTTGGCAGCAACAGCCTACACCTTCCTGTCCCCTCCACTTGCCCAGATGGTTTTAAAATCCTCATGAAACAAACATGGTGAGTTTGGACCCGATGCTGTGACATCTGCTCTGCATTTACTTTGAGATAAATCTTGATTCCTTTGCTGTTTTGCTTCATTCCAGGCAAGGCAAGCCCAGGAATAGGCCTTCATTTCGTCAGATCCTCCTCCATCTCGACATTGCCTCCTCTGATGTTTTAGGAACTCCTCAGGAGACCTACTTCAAGTCTCAGGTTTGGATTTCAAAATGCCCGCATAACTCTAATTTCTCTTCTCACGGTATAGCGCCTTCCAAAAATGTTTTTAGACACTTTGAACTTTTTTAGGGTTTTTTTCTCTGTTCTTTTTCTTTCCTTGGAGATTTTATCAGAAAAACATCACAAAGTAACATGAGATTGTGAAGTGGAAGGACAATATGCAGTTATTTTTGAAAACTACATATTCATTTCTTTCACCTCACTTCACAATTCTGCATTACTTTGTATTTAAACACATAACATTTCAATAAAATACTTTGACTTCACTGCTTCGGTTTTGCATGCAGGTTTTCTAAACTGTCCATTTATGCTACAGGCAGAGTGGAGGGAGGAGGTGAAGAAGCACTTTGAGAAGATCAAAAGTGAAGGCACTTGCATTCACAGGCTAGACGAGGAGCTGATCCGTCGCAGGAGGGATGAACTCAGGTCTGTTTTCCAAATAATTTATGATGGGTTTTAACAGGACAGCAGGTGAAAGACATAATGCTGATTTTTTTTTTTTCTGTTTTAGGCATGCTCTGGACATCCGGGAGCACTATGAAAGAAAGCTGGAGAGAGCCAACAACCTCTACATGGAGCTCAGTGCCATTATGCTGCAGCTGGAGGTCCGAGAGAAGGAACTTATGAAGTATGTAGAAATGCAAGGCGTTATTTCACTTTGGTGTCATTTTCCTACAATAGGCTTTTGCTGGGTGATACCTGGAGAAAGTGTTTCCTCTTTCTCCAGCAATAAATAGTTCAGTTGCTCTGTAGATTCAAGACTTTTGTTCCTGGATGAAGTTTTCTGCCTCTAAGGCTGATTGGTGTTTTTTTTGTCCTTGCATCGCGTCCCGTGAATCCAAACCAAACATCTGCTGTCTCTGTAGGAGGGAGCAGGCAGTGGAGAAGAAATATCCAGGAAGCTACAAACGCCACCTGGTTCGGCCCATCGTCAGGTCCAATGCCGTCGAGAAGCTCATCAAGAAAAAAGGAAGCATCTCACACAAACCTGGAATGCCACCCACCAAAAGGTGTCAGATTTTAGTTTTGTTTCATTTAATCTTGCAAAAAATACAAGCATGAACTGGTGGAAAACTTTTTTTTCACATGTTTCGTTCCACATCAAATACGAAACTAGTGGAATATACATTCACCTAAAAAATTCTTACATCAGTCATGAGTTTAAAAGAAGGCAAAGTGTTCTTTTCTAGCCGCCCTTTCCCCGCTGAGATTTTACATTTTTGCACTAAGGGGATATTCTGTGTATTTTCCCTCTGTTATTCCATTGTAGTTAGTGAAAATGAGAGGTGTAAACTTTTGAATTTAATACTTTCTGATTTGCTTTCATCAGGGGTAGAAGAGTAAGAAAACATGAATTTGCAAACTTTACACAATCCATTCATCATTATTTTAGCACCCTCATTAAAATTGTTGGGATTAAAAGAACTTTGCTTCTGATAGGAAAATATAATAAATATTGAAGAAGCACAATCTATAACCCACATTATGTGCCGTGATAAATACACATGAGACTAGGTGACTCCTCCCACTGCTGCCTTTCAGCAGCAAATAGATCACCAGACTAGGAAGAGATGATGATCAATTTGCCTTCAGTGCTGAAAAAGAACAACTTCCCTTCACTAACGTTAAGTCTGAGATAATTACTTTTAGCATTCATAAGATGTTTAACACTTGGATTAATTTTTATTTATCTTGAATTGTTTAAAGTTTAAATTTCAGCTCATTGAAGTACTTTAAACAGTTTTAAAGAACATTATTTTACTTGATTGTTAATTAAGGATTTACAAATCAATATTACCTTAATGGGCAGAGACTTAAAATAGGGTGAACCTGTAAAACTGCTGTGTTAAATGTGGGTTCACCTAATTTTTGTGTTGATGCATCAGGGCATCAATCAGAAAGTCTCTCTAAATGTCATCAAAAAGTTCCTTGCACCAGTGCAAAAAGTTATTCTAGAGCCCTGTAAAACACCTCTAGACTGAATGCAGCGTTGCTGAATTTGTTTCTTGTAGGCCGGACCTGCTGCGCTCTGACGCCATCCCCAGTGTCGACCCCCTCCCCTCGCCCTCGCCTCTGACGGCCAGCCCCAAAGTCTCCACGCCTCCCGGGAAAACCCGCTACCGCAACAAGCCTCGCCATCGCCGCGCCAACAGCAAAGGCAGCCACAGCGAGTTCCCTGGCGCCTTGAAGCCTGTCGCTGGAGCTGCAGAAGACACCCAGTCTCTGCAGGACCAGCCTTTCCACCATCTCCACCACCATCATCATCATCACCACCACCCACCAGCTGAGGGTCAGTTCCTTCCCCTGAAAGGCCGAGAGGAGGCCGTAGTCAACTGTGCCAACAATCTGCGCTACTTCGGCCCCGCCGCCGCCCTCCGCAGCCCTCAGACCGACCACCTGCAGCGCCGCGTCTCTGATTCCAGTCCTGACCTCATTTCCACAGCCGTGGATGCAGACACGCGGCAGCGGACTTCATCCGCCAGCTCCAACCCCGTACCAGGGGCCGGCGCTGTGCTGTTATGTCCCTGCTGCCAGGCTCACCCTCTGCCCGGCTGCTTGCACTGTCAGGAGACTCCGCCCACTCTAAGCCAACCAGAATTACCGCACTACTCGCTGCTTAGCACCCAGGAAAGCAACCAGTCTTCACTGGGGCCACCCAATAAAGAGTCGGCTTTAAACGGAGAGGAGGGCAGCCTTGTTGCCCCGCAGGCGCAGGATCCATCCCAGTCCAAACACCCGCTGCCCTCTGCACTGCCCCGCACCCTCAGACCCCTCAGAAAGGTGAGCAGCCATGAATTATTGCACAAACAGTTACACACCTTGCATTTTTTTTACATTAAAATTTCAAACTTAATTATATTTCACTGGGATTTTATGTGACAGACAGACAATGGCACATCACTATTAAAAATGTGATGTGCGATGGAAAATGAGCACCTTGCATCTCTGTAGTAATGCACGGTGGGTGGCAGCAGCATCATGCTGTGGGGATGTTTCTTTATGTAAATACAGGGCAATAATAGAAGACTCACATCTGAAGAGATTTAGGAGCGGGTTGGAAGGTCACCTTTCGGCAGGGCGTTAATCCCAAATACACAGATGGTGCGATGGTGGAATGATTTAGATCACAGCATATTCATTGTTAAGAATGGTCTAGTCAAAGTCCACTCTGCAATCCAAATAAGAACCTGAAAATTAATGTTCACATATGCTATGCATCCAATCTGACTGTTAGAGCTATTTTGCAGAGGAATCGACTTAACATTTTCTGTGTGTAGATGCGTAAATCTGGTAGGGACTTGCATATTTCAGAAACTCACTACTATGTGATTCTTTGTGTTCTTCTTTCTCATAAAGTCCCATTGAAATCCACAAAATCCAGAAATGTGGTCGTGGGGTAAAAGTATATGAAAATTATTTAAAGGCAATGTAGATAAAAAAACGCACTAAACAAAGTTTGAGGTATTAATGTTAAAATACTCTGGAGGTGTGAATATTGGAAGGCACTGTGTGTATGGTGAGTGTCTGCATATCAATGGCCATTGTTGCTGCACTTTTCAGGGTGGCGATGAGTCATCTGAAGAGGAGGAGGGAGAGGTGGACAGTGAAGTGGAGTTTCCACGGCGACAGAGGTAAAATACTTTGCAAACTGACTTTTACGTGTCGTAATACTGCTAAGTTAATCCATTAAAAACTGAAACAAATGGCCCTTTTTGCACGCCGTAATCAAAATGAAGCCAAAATTAACTAAGACTACAGCTCAATCCAGAATATTTTCCTTCCAGGCCCCATCGCTGCATGAGCAGCTTTCAGTCCTACTCCACCTTCAGCTCGGAGAACCTGTCGGTGTCGGATGGGGAGGAGGGCAACACGAGCGACCACTCGCACAGCGGACCCCTGAGCGCCAGCCAGGAGGAGCACCTGGACGAGCTGCTGTCGCACACGCCCGACATCCCCATCGACATCTCCACCCAGTCCGACGGCCTCTCCGACAAGGAGTGCGCCGTCCGCAGGGTGAAGACGCAGATCTCGCTGGGGAAGCTGTGCTCGGACGAACACAGCTATGAGGTCAGTGGCGATTTGGCTTTTGACTTAAAGGTGTACGTAGGCGGCGTCCAGCTAATGCTCTGTGACACTGGGGAAAATGTCCAGATTTTTTATTCATATATATTTTAAATATACAAAATAAGCAAACAAACTAAAACAATAAGTAAATATAATGGGTCATGAGGTCTCTAAATAAAATTGCGCTTCAGAAAATGTTATTCATTAGCCTCAGACAGGGAAAACAGGCAAAACTGCCAGTTAGATGGAAAGAACAATAAGCTACAAACTAAATGCTTTGTACTGCATCAAAAGCTTGCAGCAGTTTTCAACAAGCCGCCTTTTCAACAATTTTAAAGGGCAGCATCTCCTTAATGACTAAATCTACACAAACAAGCAGGAAAATGGAAGTGATTGAGCTCATTTTATTTTATGATGCAACTAGTCATAAAATAAAACGAGCTTATTGTGCAAGGCTTTTGTTTTGGCCCTAAATAAAAATTAGCAGCCACATTTTATTTGGCTTGAACGAAAACTAATTATATTTCATTTAATGACAGTAAAATTGTATTGCAACAAAAATCTATATGACTTTTGGCTAAGATAACCACTAGTAGTTGATTTTATAGCCAACACATGCTTCATTATTACAAACTTAAAGCAGAGCCGGGGAGACATAAACTGATTTTTAAAGCTGCCAGATCTTTGCTCGAGCTTTTTCTCTCATTTTGTCTCCAGAATCCGCTGCAGTTCGGAGACTCGGACTGTGATTCGTCGGAAGCAGAGTGCTCCGATACCACCATAAGAAACAACAAAGTCGGTGCTCCGTCGTCATGGTGAAACTCTCCACAGGGTGTTGGATCTGTTTGTTTATTTATTTGTTTTTTTGCCTGGTGGCCATCATGTCCATATTAGAGGGCTCCACAGAAAACACAGCAATAAGAGGACATCATAGAGAACAAAACTCTCCCTACAGCAAAGTCCTGCGTAATCTCCCCACATCTTCAGCATCACCCGCCCCCGCCTCCCAACATATAGCACTGCATCCAGGCAAACCCATGGCAGGGATTCCCTTTTGATTGATGATGTACAGTAGATAGTATAACGTTCTTAATTTATTTTTGTCTGAGTTTTGACGAGAAATTCAGGATTCTCTGAACAGAGGAAATAAAAACTGACATCTTGTGACTGAGAGTGATGAAGGTGCGAAGGACAGCAGAGGGAGGAAACGTTGAAGCTCTGATGCGTCTGAGCATCACTACAGGCCTACATGTCGCTACAGTTGCTCTGAACATCGCTATGTCGGTGAAATCTCACAAAAAAAAAAGAAAAAAACAATCTCCTCGTTAGTTTACAGCGCAGCGACCCGGTATCCCGCATCCTTTCACTTCCTTCTTGTCACAACTGTGGCCGACACAGGTAAACAATGAGCTCATGGAAACAGTGTCAACACCAGCATGAACAACTCGCCTTGCAAATTGCAAATGGAAAAAAAACCCCACTTCTGGACTTGTCTCATCATCAGGATCACCGCATAGCTATTAGAGCATGCTCTCAAGAGGAAAAGAAGCTTTACAAGGACTGCATGAAGCAGACGAGCGGTCAGCAGAGAGGACGACTCATCCAAGAGCTAAAAACAAACAAAATAACGGACGCTGTCATTCTTCTCTCTAAGACACGTCATCAGCAATCAGGCGTCACGACGGGAGCTTTTAAGGACGGCGTGCGTTGGTTCGTGTAAGCCCCCCCCACCCCCCACCCCCTTCCTCAACCATCAGACATTGCAGTTTCAAGTCTCATCTCAGGATCGCTCGAGGACTGTGAAACTGGATCGGACCAATTATCGTGTGAGAGAATGTTCTTTGACTGGCACATGTTAATATAAAGGACCGGGGAGGCATTTAGCAAACAAAAAAAAAGCTCTTACAGAAAAGCCTTGGATGTTCAACCCTTTAGTGTAGGTGTTTCTATAGTGGTAAATGCAGTTTCTCTTTTTTTTTTTCCTTGTTTTAGATTTTCCTGGAAAGTGACAGAGCGCCTCATTCATCATTTTCTTGAAGAGATTCTTTTTTTTTTTATCCAGGATGATACAAGTGCATTTCCTCTAAATAAGAATATGATGTAAAAGCTTTTTCACTCAAAAAAGTCAAATTAATATAATTTCAATGCAGGCACAGTCAAAATTTTAATCAAAATTACCTGTTAAGTTCAATTCTTAGGATGTAAAACTAGGGGATCAGTCAGGAAGTCTCTCTAAATGTCATCATACCAATTTAAAGGAAAATAGTATTTCTCATAAAGATGTCATTCCACATTCCATGGCGTAAACTTTCAGATTCCACTAAAGAAGCTGGCTGTTCCCAGACTGCTTTACCTCAACAAAACAAAAAGGAAAATTTAGTAGAGGGAAAAAGTATGCTAAAAATGTGTGATAACCCCATATGGCACAGCCTTATTAAATGGAAAACAGAACTAAAGGCTTGAGTCTCAGCAGAGTCATTAAAAGGTCCTAAAATAATTTCAATTTTAAGTTTTAAAAACATATGTCCAGTTTTCCAGCATGAGTCTTAAATGTTATTTATGCTCTAAATGTGCTGCTTCCTCTGATTTTTAATTTTTGTTTTTTGTTTTATGCTGTGGTAGTGATCATTTGTCCCATGTTATGAAGTTCTTGACATGTAGAGTGGTGTTATGCTGTAATATTTTATTCGACTTTCAGCCTTGCCCTATAAAACCATGAAATATTTCTGCTTGTGGAGCTGGATCATCGTTGTTAGTTTAGGGAATGAAAATCACATTCTTTTAACCTTATTTATTTCAGCTAATTCTTTATGGAAATGTGTATATTTGACAAGGTGGCTGGTTTTCAAATATTTGCTAAAACCTCTTATGGATAAATAGTATGAGACTTACTTTACAAAAAGTGTTAAAATTCATAAAAATATATGGAAAATGCAAAAAAATAAATAAAATATACAGAGTATAAGCTAAGTGTAGGTTATTGAGCATATCAGGGATTCAGTTAATATGTTTTTCTTTGTACGTCATGTTGCTCTTGAACCATATTTGGTCCAAAAGAGGTCAGTAAGTTTAAGACTGAATTTACTGAAACTTGAAGAAACTGTCAAATATGAATCTGTTTGCTATTAACCTATATAATGAGCTTCACTTTTTGAATTGAATGACTAAAGTAAACTAGCTTTTTATGATATTTGAATTTATTGAGATGCACTTGTAAATATTGTCTGTTAGCTGAACAGCAATAACAAACAGCAGGGTAGTTCTCAGGTGATAAATAGGAGAGGGGGTTAATCCAGCCGGCTGGGTGTAACCATGGTTACTAGGAGTTAGACTGGAGCACTGAGTGGATATATATTTTTAATTGATCCCTTTCTCTTATTTTTTTTACCCCCAACTTGCCTTTTTTAGGTTTGATGCTCAGGATTTGTGTTGAATGACAGCAATATATCAGCTGCCACTAGATGGCGACATTTGATTTTGCCTTTCTTCTGTGAATCTCCCACACCATTCTGTCTCATGATCCCAGCAATACAACTTTTTTTCACCCGTTCGTCTTAAATACAAAAAAAAAGAGATACTGCATTTATGAAAGCATTATTTTGTTGCTTTTGGGTCCTTGTCTCGCATCCACATCTGTAATAATCCCATCAGTCAGGGCGGTACCGAACGCTAATGATGTCAGCTCAGACGTGTGTGCAGACGGTTGTGAATCTGCGTAAGGAACACAAGCCAGAGACGAGGCCACGGAGCTTTAAGCTGCTCTTGGTTTTCACCAACCATATATCTCAGTGTTAATCCTGTACATAAACAAATGTAAATGCAATGTGATCCGTTTTTCATCCTCTTTCGTTCATGTGTCTGCCGGGCGGCCGAACCGTAGGAGGAGGAGGTCATCCTTATATCAGTATTGAACACTTCGACAGGAAGGTGAATCTTGATTCAATGCGCTCGAGAGCTTTGCATAGGCTCCATCTACCGTCTTCTCTTCTGTTTACGTACATGTGAAGTAACCTCGTGTAATCTGATCGAGCTGATAATAACACTTGTCTTCTCTGGCGTCCATCCTGTGAAGAATGATTGTTGTGAACTTTTAATTTAATTTTGATCTTTTTATTGTTGGTTTTTTTTTTCTTTTCTCTCTCTCTCTTTCTCTCTCTCTCCTTTTTGTAGCTGGCCTACATAATTATTGAATTAATTTATTTGAAATGAGTCATCAGGAGTAGTATTTCTTTTTAATTTGAGGCAGCTTCAGAAATCTCATGACCAACAGGTTGTCCTTTTGAAGGAAGCACAATGAAATGGGTGTGGGGAAGAGGGCAGTATTTGTGTGGTTGAACGAAAGCGTTACCATATCGCTGTTTGACCCTGCAGAGGGACCACTCATCGTTTAGATTTATCATCGCAGTTTAAAGTGTCGAATAAGTAGTTTGCAGAATCAAGTGTCCCTTCAGCTTTTTCCATCTTCCCCTAGGTTGTTAGGAATCACAGCAGGGTAGACGAGCCCGAGGGAACATGTAAGGAGCCAATTATTTCTCTACTTCTGCAGTGATTCCTTCTTCACATTTGTAATCATAAACTAAAATACTTCCATTTGAATTTTTGTGAAATTGTTGCCTGATTCTGTTTAGCGCACATACTTTTTTCTCTCTCTCTCTTTCTCATTTGCGACCCTCTTCCCTGTTGAATGGCATTATGATCAACCAATCCTGTCATTTTCCTGTATTATTCAGTGTACAGTGCAATAGGAGAATAAAATCAAAGCAAACAAACTGCATGGAATAAATGCTGATGTACTGTACCAAGAACACAGTCGTTTGTCTTGTTTTATTTAAAACAAAGTGGGTAATGTATAAACATTCAGTGCAGTGCAAATTATTTGTTTTATTGAAGGTTTAATGTGTTGGATGAGAAGTGCTGAGGTTCAGTCATCCAGTGTGCTAAATGGATGAAATGCCTCCTCAACATGCAGTCAAGTTTCACAGATTTCCACTAATAACCTAAGTATTTGATTCAAATGTCTAGAATCTGAGTTTCATCTAAATGTTGCAGATTTATGGCCCTCAAAGGACTGAACTTTAAAATTTGGTGCATAACTGAAGTGCAAGAAGAAAGGTACAGTTTTCAGGACACCTGTGAGCCTTTTTTTTCTATGTCTTGACACATTTTTAATTATATCTAGATCTTTACTTAGACTAGACCATACTAATAGGAATATCCTTAACTGTATGCTATCCCATTGTACTTCTGACTATATAAATTTTTGTTTTTTCACTTTTTTTCCCAGCTGATCAATTCTGACTAACTTTCTTCAAGAAAAGCTTCCCTGCAGTCTGATGCAACCACTTTGTTTTACTGTCGGAATGGTGTATTCAGGAATTTGTGACGTGTTCATTTTTGCCTAAAAAGTTTAATTTCAGTTTCTTCTTCCACATGTTTACCTTGTCTCATACATATTTCTAAAATGTATCATGTATCATTTTATTTCAGGAGTTGTTGAGACAAAGTGTGTCAATGTTCAAGGGTTGTGAATGCTTTTGTGAGCCATTTTAGGTGAGTTATTTATTAATGTTGTTTGTTGCGTTTCCTGGGCAACGTTCCTGCACGTTGGCATGAGCTCCAGTAATGATACAAAAACTCTGCATTTAACTTCCAAACACAGCATGACACAGTTTTGCTACAAAGCTTTTAAAAAAGACAAACAAAAATTTTGGATCCCAGGACAATTTGATAAGTACTAATCATCATTATCTGATTTTTTTTTTTCCCAAAAAATGTTCCAAATAATTGCTGATGGTCTAGTTGTTCCTTTTCTGTTCCATTATTTTATTGGTTCAACATCTCCACGTGTCAAAATAATTCAGTTTGCTTTTATTTTCACTTTTTAGAGATTTTTTCCTCTTGGCAACAATTCCAGGCAATATGAACTGCCATGATCTTTAAACATGATTAAATAAAAAAAAATCTTATTAATTTTCCTGAATATTCCACAGTCTGACTGGCAACTGTGGATCTTTACAGCTGCTTTAAATGAACTGCAGCTCATGAAGTGCCGACTGAAGGATCGGAGCGCAAACAACTGACAGACGTATTCACTGATACTCCTGGCTTATCTGAGACCTTCAAGCTGGTCGTCACATGAAAAAAATCAATCCAGAACCACTCGAAAGTCAAATCACTTTTATCCACACAAAACAACATTTAAAATTGATAACTCAGAAACTAAGATATAACATTACGATTTGAGATTTCACATCACAGGCTCCCACTTGGACCATGACAAACAAATGACATTCACTGAAAAATGTTCACCTTATTCAGAAAATTATTAAAAATAAGACTTTTTTTTATTGGATTGTTTGAAAATAACAAATTATGACTCTTATAGTCCTTCAAAGGCTGCATTCAAATTTATGTAAGCTACTTCTTGACAACAGGAAAAAATGTAACAGCAGCTGTTCTGCCTCCCCTTTTTCCTGTTTTTGTTCTATATTAAGAGGATCTTAAAGGAAACATTTGTTCAAACTGATGGTGTGACTTTTGTGCGCTTTTGCTATACTTCCTTATTTCCCGAAGTTTAAATGAAAGAAACAAAATCTAGTCATCATCTTCTAGTAGAAGATGATGCTCAATTTAAACTGAGCATCGTCCAGTTCAAATTGGACACAAGCTTAGCTACTGCTACATCTTCAAAATGTTGAGTCCTGATCAACTCTAGAGAAATGGATCACATCTTAAGTTAATGTACTGATTGGACTGAGACTATGTCTGACCTAAACGCATCTGAATGTTGCTTGTCAGGTGAACCAAATACTGTAGATATCTAAGGTCATGATCTGACCTGTCTACTCAGAGTTCTCAGGTCCAGAACTAAACAAGATTAGGCAGCACTTCATTTTTCGGTTTCTGAACCAACTCCCTGAAAACCTGAGAGGTACAGAGAACCTTGGCTCCAACAACATAAATATTGAAAACAACATAAATATTTTAGTCTGTTTATTTTCTACTTTTAGTCATGTCTTATTTGCTTGTTTTAAATTAGCCGTTGGCATTCATTCCAAGCAATGCAATTGTTCTTTAAGAGCATCTCTTGTTGCAATATAATTTAATTTGTTTCCCCTTTATTTTTTATGTTTATTGTTTATGCAAGCTGTCTTGCCTTACATTCCCGCATTCTTACTGGAGTTGGAGCTGCTCTCTTCTTTTTGAAGCGTGATTTGCAAACACAAATGTTACGAAGAACCACAAAGCGTGAAACCGTTCCTTCTTGTATGTTCCTGCCGCTGTGAGCGTGATCTCAGTCACGTTTTCACTATGCGGTCTTTTCAAGCTCCGCCTTTTTTCACGTCGATCATTCAAGGAAGCGCACGAAGACGCACTCAACACGAAAACGAGAGTTTAATGTAATCAGGTTAAAGTTGTTAATCCTGTGTAAAGGGTGTGTTAGTTTGTGCACGGTCTACTCGACTGATCTGTTTATATTCATCCCCGTTGGGTCTCCTCTCTCAAACATTTCGGTTGAGCGGGAACCCGGGAGAAGCGCAGAGAATAGTAGGAATTCGCAGCTCCGGGCGGCGCCGGGGTGTAAAATAAACGCTCCACCGATACGCTCCCATGGTGACGAGGGCGGAGTCAGTCCACGGAGAGGCGTGGCTGTTGAGAGAGGCTTCCACGCCACTGAAACACAAGGCTTTGGTTTGAACCCGCTGCCAACAAGGAAGCGAACAGCTGGGAGGACTCCGAGGAGCGACGGCATCATTTCTTTCATCAATTAACGGGATTCTTTTCGTTTTTTTGTTTTGTTTTTTTTATGTGTGTTTGTTGTAAGGTGAGCAGGTCAACATGTCTTCCATGGACTTGGAGAAGCTGAAGATGTCGGGAGCAGGTCGGGCCATAGCGGTGCTGACCAGCGGTGGAGATGCACAAGGTGACCTTAGAAAACTCCTCATCTGCATTGATGCTTTAATATTTCCAACCTGTGGAGCTTCGACTGCGTTTCTGTGCAGCTCGGACCCCGACCGAGCGGGTTTGTTTACACATGGATCTGGAGCTAATGTTCGCACTCAAAGAGAGATCAATGTGGATTTACTTATGTTCTCACTCGTAATGTAGTTCAGATGTCCCCAAAAGGCTCACAGTAGGTGTAGTGTGTGCCAAGTATAACGGCATGTTAAAAGGTTAATGGGATTCGGGTGAGAAGAGGCCAAAGTCGAGGCCCCCATGAGGCCCAGTGTGGACTCACCACCCATATAACAGTCCCTGATACACTGGTGTCACTTACTGCACCTGCTCAATATTACCATGTATAATAATACAGTATTTATTAATTGTGAGATCAGGGGTTTCCAGCAGAACAACTGATTCTACTGTAAAGAAAGACTTATTAATATATCCATACATTTAAAGTAGCTGCGTCTTGCAATATGGAGATATTGCAGGTTCAAGTGCATAAATTAGTAATTAGGTCTGGATTTTTTCATAATTTAATCATAAATCTTAAACTTGAAATATAAGTATAAGACTAAGTCATAAATTATCTACATGCGAGTCTTAAAACTGTACATTTGATCACAAATGTATTTTATTTTTTTAGATAGTTATTTTAGAACTGTCTGGTGTTTATCAGCTCTTTGGCATGTAGTTCTAGCTCTGTAATGCAGATTTCATCACACTGTGACAAAACTACAAGCCCCATAATGCAGGGATGCAATTATTCCTATTCAAAATATCCCTGCTCCTGAAATTAATTCACTAATTCATTCATCTGCTAATTTAAAAACAATATGGACAGCTTGACCCTTTTGATTCACATCAAAAGCAGATGTAAAGCTGGAGATATGATTACAACTCAAAGACTTTGTATTTCATACATTTAGTGTAAATACAAATGCATAAAACCAAGTCCAGCGGTTTTTACAATAATCACAACCAACTGAAGCTGATTTGCACACAACAATTACATAATAATGGTGAAAGGCTTAAATCTGAGCTCTCCTCCCCTTCCCCCACTTGGAACAGGCTCAGCAAGCCTTATGTGTCATGATCTGTTCAAGCAAATCTTGTGGAGGATCGCTGCTGCAGTCCTCACAGAGGAAATGGCACCTTTGCCCAATAACTGATAAACAAGCGAAATGCAGCAGTAGACACTTTAATTTCCTCATATAGCCTGGGTGCAAATCAACTGAAGTTGAGTTTAATGTAAGGACAATGCTGTTTTTGACCCAGGTATGAACGCCGCTGTCCGAGCCGTGATCAGAATGGGCATTTATGTCGGGGCCAAGGTCTATCTCATCCATGAGGTAAGCAAGAGTTTTACGACCAAGAGTGAACATGCAGACCGACCAACATCCTGTTTTATGGCTCGGCTGGGACTGATTGCAATGTTCTTGTGACATTTCAGGGATATCAAGGCTTGGTGGATGGAGGAGAGAACATAAAGCTGGCACACTGGCACAGTGTGACCAACATTATCCAGCTGGTGGGTTGAAAGTTATTACTGCCTTCTGGGAAAATGACCATTTCACAAAGTGGAAATGGTTATGTCATACCACTATGTGCCCTTTTGATGCCATTTCATCCCTTCATTTTTCCATATGCATATATCTTTTTGCTAGAATGCAAATATTTTTGCAGACTTTACATTATTCTCTATTGCTATATACTGTTCCCCAGATCACTTGTTAAAACCAGTTTACTCTCACTAATTATGACCTTTTATTCAACCAAAGGTAATTCTCACTGATGGATATTACTCAATATTCTAAGATAATAAAATATAATGTCTGAAAAAAAACAATATTTTCAAATATCACTTGTCACAAAAACATGCCCCTAAGGTTGGTTTTTGGACCCGGTAAAAGTGGGAAATGGGGAAGGAGTGTAATGACCAGAGCGCTACCTGGAGCTTTGGTGAGCAAAGGCGACTATAAACCAGTGAAACTAAAGAAATACATTTACTAAGGGTTCTTTCTTTAATCATCTCTGTGAAGCATGTCTAAAGAAAAGCAAGATTGTTTTTATTCTTAAATCCTCTTTGCTCAGATTTTTAAAAAATATATATTTTATGTCTTCACCTGACCTTCTGTTTCATGTGCATTTAGTCTAGCTGACTAAATGTTGACAATTGCGTTTGTCTTTTCTTGCAGTTTTAGTTTAGAAAAAATTATAAAACATACATTTTATGGTACGAGACAAATATTTTCTGTGAGCATTTTAAGAAGTTTTAACAGTAAGTACAATAAATGAATGTAAAAATTTTGCAGTATTTCACACAACTATTTTTTGAGACATGATCTGAACTAGAATGATCTCGTATAAGACTCTCACAATGTGGTAACCTTTAATAAAAATACCGTCATTTCACGGCTAAAAAATATAGTTTCCACTTTTTGGCCATTCTTTCTTTTTGCTCTTTGTAAAGATGTTTTAGTGTTAAAGCAACATTACTTTAATAAGAGTGATTGGTAGGTATCCTTTTGCTATCACTTCTAATGAGAACGATTTTGAAACAGTTTAGTTTATTTGTCTTGTAAGTGACTGACAAACATTACTAGTCTTCTTTCAGCCGGCTGGGAGCGGAAAGGCTGCAGTATGTTAAATTTCACCCCACTGGAGAAAACTCTGACATGTCCTTAAAAGGACTTTGAACCATAAGAGGCATATGATGGAACAATTTTGAAACTGCGACTCTTTAAAACATCTGTGTGCCTCAAGGTTGATTTGTATTCCAACCACTGAACATTTCTAAGCATATTTTCTTTGCTTTTAGGTCAATCTCTCTATGACAATCTTAAAAAATGGTCAAATTAAGACTTTATTTAATCCATAAGTTGCTTCCAAATTCAGCCTAAAATAATTAAAATCAAGTCCGACCATCTGTAGACATCCCTGGACATCTTTTCAAATTTCACTTTTCAGACAGAATTTCATGCAATTTGAATGGAAGACAACAAGTTCCTTTCTATCTTTGTTCAAAAATAATTTGATCAGAATGCTACATTTACTTTCCGCCTTCCTTTATGAGTCATAATCACACTGCTGTAAAAATAGGTGAGGAAAAAAACGTGTGATCCAGCTTGTCGTTTCAGCTGCAGATCATATGTTTCGGCTTGGTTTTCACTTAGTGCCTCTGCTGCAGGGCGGCACGGTGATCGGTAGCGCCCGCTGCAAGGCCTTCCAGACGCGCGAGGGCCGCATCGCCGCCGCCTTCAACCTGGTGAAGAAAGGCATCACCAACCTGTGTGTGTGCGGCGGAGACGGCAGCCTCACCGGAGCCAATATCTTCCGCAGTGAGTGGAGCGGCCTGCTGGATGAGCTCGTACAGAAAGGTCAGCCGCTCTCTGGGAACAGTTTACGGTTTTTTGGTTTTTTTTGACCCAGGATATTTGATCAGTCTTGTTTCACCAGCGCTGTGTAATAAGTGTTAAAGAGGAAATTACACCTGTGGGTCTTCAGGAAGGATCACGGACACGCTGGCGAAGCAGCACAACAATCTGAACATCGTCGGACTTGTGGGGTCAATAGACAATGATTTCTGCGGCACTGACATGACCATCGGAGCTGACTCTGCGCTGCACCGCATCATGGAAATAGTCGACGCCATCATGACCACTGCAAACAGGTTAGACGCTCGGAGCAGTTGCATTTGAATTTTATTGTGATTTTATGTCACAATCAACATGCAATTACAGCTCCAGATTTTTTTGAGTTACAAGATTGGAGAATAAATACTTCTACCCATTTTTTTTATAAAGCAGAAACTCAGTCAAAGCATTTAATTTTCAAGCTTTTTAGCGTTGCATTATAGGTCGTTTTAATCATTTAATTGAACAAGTATTACTTCCCAAAGATTTTCTCAATTCAGATTCCAACGTCTGAGCCTCTAAATTTCTCGTTTTAATGTTTACTAAAGTGATTAATATTGTTGAGGTTGTTGCCTACATTCAGCTCTACACAGAACTATAAAATAATGATGAGTGTGCTTAATTTTGTTGTTACATGACAGTGATCATAAGTCACCTTCCTATAATGTGACTGAGCTTTAGTCTGTTACTGTACTGTTTGCCCTCCAGCTACATGAACTCAGCAGATCTGCCGTATCCTGCACAGACATGCTCACAGGTTTTACAAATGCTTCATGCTTCTTTTCTTTTCTTCCCCGCAGCCACCAGCGCACTTTTGTCCTTGAAGTCATGGGCCGCCACTGTGGGTGAGTAACGCATAGATTTTTAAAAATATTTTATTTCTCCTTTTATACAGTGCTAATTAGATTTGGGTATTAACTGGATAGATTTAAGTTACGTTTTAGAACAACTTTACTTTTAGGATTACTTGAGTAATTTTATTATGAGGTACTGCTACTGTTACTTGAATAAAATCTCTGGATACTCTACCCACTATGACTAACTTCATTGAATGAAGAACAAGCTCGTTTTAACCAAAAATGAATCAGAAACGAACGAAAATTGCAGGTGTGTTTAAGTTTTGTACGCTTTGTACTGAAACAAAAATATTTAGAAATGTATTTCTTTTGTCTGTTTTTGTTATTTTTTAAAATATTGTATTTCTATGAATTATTTTCAGTTTGGCCATTTAAAATATTAAAGTGTCCGCATAACTTTATATTTTGGTTCATCGGAGTTTGTAATTTTTAAATACTACATCATTCATGTCTTGATCAGTTACTCTTTTTTTACCATATGCTGTTTATACTGTTACTGGAATAATTTTTTGGGAATCATTTTTTGGACGGCTACCTTTTACTTTTACTTGAATAAAAGTATGTAGTAGCAGTACTGTGCTTGCATGAGTACACGTTTTGGGTACTCTGCCCTCTTCTTGTGCTAATTAGTGTGTTTTGCCTGAAGGTACCTGGCCCTCGTGTCGGCGTTAGCATCAGGAGCAGACTGGCTCTTCATTCCAGAGGATCCTCCGCTGGAGGGCTGGGAGGACCGCATGTGTGACCGTCTGGAAAAGGTAGAGCACGAGCGCACGCAAAAACAGTTCAGATTTCATATAAGCACCAGGTTTATTCTCCGATATACCATGTCTGAAGGTTTAACCAGGAAACCTCTGTTTACTTTCAGAGCCGAAACAAGGGGTCAAGACTCAACATTATAATTGTTGCAGAAGGAGCCATTGACTCAAATGGAAAGCCCATCTCCTCAACTTACATAAAAGATGTGAGCTCTTATTTACCGACTTGATGACACTTATAATGACTGTCAATATGTGTTGAAGGCATGTTACTTAAGATTAAGAGAGTGTATTTATAATTCCTTCCCTTTGGTGTAGCTTATAAGGACATGTTATTGTTCCTGGAGTTTCAACTATGATTTTTTTATTTTTCATACTGGAGTGCAACATTAATAAATGAGTACTTGCACATCTGTTTGAAGCTGGTGGTGAAGAGGCTGGGCTACGACACCAGAGTGACGGTGCTCGGCCACGTTCAGCGAGGAGGAACTCCGTCTGCGTTCGACAGGATACTGGTGAGCTGCATGTGACCAAAGAGGATTGTTGAATGTGTGTTTCATCGAGATGATGGCATTTAACTATTAATTCTTAGTCTAAGGTCGACAGTTGTAGTTAGTAGGATAAATTGAAATTATCAGTATGGACAACTAAATTGTATTTTTCCCTTAATTTTAGAATTTTACACAAGTTTTTTCATTTTTGAAAGGCGTAGAGCTACTCTCACTCTCATCAGGCTTTCACTGGCAATATCTTTTAGAAAACCTACCGATTTTGTCTGAGGACAATACAAAACGTATTTCTCTAAACATTGTTGTAACAATTAAATATTTCTACTGTAATTAAATTGGAAAATGCATCATAGTTCTTTTCATAGATGTAGAGGTTTTAAGTCTAACATCAAAGTTGTTTGTTAATGAAATTACAGATATGGAATTGAAAGATTAATTAAAGTTAATGTTGCAAACCTTTTTGCTTTATAAAGAGCAGATCTGCATTTCAGTCTACATGGATTTTTATCTATTAATTAATTCTGACAAATCTGATAAATTATTTCTGGAACATTACTGTGCTAACGGTACCATTCAGGCTCAGTACAGTATAAGTTTTACAGGATAAGTTTTAGATATATTTTACTTGTTCAATTATTATTCTGAATACTTTATTTTAAATGGTTTATTTTACCATTTAGCAGCACAGAGGTGCAGCCTAATGTAATCATTGTACTTAAGAAACCCATTTGGTTGGTAAATTTTAGTTTCTGACCATTATTTCTATTTATGAGCTCTGACTTTGTGCAGCATCATTTTGTATAGATAAAATTATTTTCTGATTTGAAAAGCTTTTATTATTACTTTTTATTGCTATTACTAACATTTTCACTTTATGTCATCCATGTCTTTGTAACAATTGGTGAGAATAACTGTCTGCTGGAGCTATGTAGTCACAGATTTTAAAAATGATGATGGATTCAGTGAAGATTACTTTGGTTTTGGAGTATTGGATCTCCAGTCACTGGAGACTTTCTATTAAATGCTGGTAGATCAGAGCATTTGTTTGTTCTCCTCTATTTATAGTTGTCTGAACTCATCGCCTGACTGCATTGTGTATACAACTTTTGTCTGTTTACAGAAGCACAAGGGGCAATGCCCTGGGCAATACTTAAAGCTGGTTATCCTCATCAGGCCTTTGTTTACATATGAATTCAAAGACAATTTGTAATTTGTCTTTGTTATTTAAATTTGACTTTTTCCTGGATTAAACAGGGTCATATACAGTACAGTTTAATACGTGTTGGACCTGTTTGGCTAAATATACAATAAATAAACTGAATTGAACTTGGTAAACAGTACATGAAGACCAGCAAACAACCCCCGAAAGATCCTGTTGACAACTTTCATATAATGACTAAATTGCAACTTTAAAATCGGTGACTTTGCTTCTTTTAATTATTAGTGGTTAGCTTCTCTAATGGAAGATTTCCAAGAGCAGCCTGCATGATTTCACCAGACCCACATTCACTTTTTTCATCTTAATATGAATGTGTGTTTGCAGAGCACCAAGCTGGGAGTGGAGGCAGTAATTGCCCTAATCGAGGCCTCTCCTAACACTCCAGCCTGTGTCATCGGTCTCTGTGGCAACCATGCGGTCCGTCTGCCTCTCATGGAGTGTGTGGACATGGTGAGTCTGGCTCCGCTCTGGGGGAACTGATTTAATGTATGGCAAACATGTGATGTAGCAGGGACTCGTTGCAGCTTAACAAGAAAATGAACAATCTTTTGCAGACCAAGTTAGTACAGAAAGCCATGAATGAAAGGAGGTTTGATGAAGCTGTTAAACTGCGTGGAGGGTAAGCGCTCATATTTATCCCGGATTGTGTTGTATGATCATTCTTTAAGGAACATTATTGACATTCATTGACACAGTGATGTGTTTCAAGTACTTACCTTTGTTTATTTTGATGATTACCGTAACAAAAACTTGACAAAAAACGTTGCTAGTTGTTACCCGAGGCCAAATAAAAATTATTTCTAATATACAAACTGATAAGACTGCTGATTTAGCAGTTAGTGACTGTCTAAACAAGAATGCCACTTAGCAACAGTTCATTTTTATAAAGCTTGCTGCTCAGAGCTCTGTATGCAAGTATATTAATGGAAAATTGAGTGGCAGGAAAAGGTCAATTCTGGTAGAAAAAGATACAAATGCAGCAGAGATAACTGCATGATTAAGAGGATTATGAAGCAATCATACCATACCAACTTTATTATAAAGCACTTTAAAACAACCACAGCTGATACATAGTGCTGTACATTAAAACACAGGATAATAAAATAAAATAAAAAAACTCTTACAGTTTAAATACAAAAACACACTTTAAGACTAGATCCTGCTGGAGTTAAAAGCCAAGTAAAATAAATGGGTTTTAAGACGAACTTTTAAAGTGGACAGTGAAGGGGCCTCTCTGACCTGCAAAGGCAAGTCGGTCCATAACTTGAAACTCACTGTTTCAAAATGCTGCCTGAAAAGAAAAGATTTCACTGACGCCAATCGCCTTAAATGATAAAAGCTGGACTTAACCACGGCTCTGATTTGGCTGTCCAATTTAACACCCATTAAAGGCGTTAATTGCTCTTCTGGGTAACCACAGCCACTTCAAATGACCACAACACCACTGAACTTAATGGATCAGCAAACTGGTCTTAATTAAACCACATAGAGAATGTTTGTAGTATTGTTAGTACATAAATGGGAGACAGCAGGGCAACAATATAGATGAGGTTAAGGTTGCTGTGGAAACAGCTAGAGGTTTCTGACAGTTTCACAGGCTGACCACCTTTACTGGATTGGAGTCCCAATCAATGTTACACTGTACAGTATATGGATGTACTTTTCAGTAGACTGTCATTTCGGTGTTGCATTTAGTTTTTGGTTTCTTTTAAGTATTTTGTAACATTCTAATTTTCAAAGAAACTGAATTGTGGCTTTTTATTAGCCGTAAGCCATAGTCACTGTTTTTAATGGGAATAAACATTTAATAATGTGTAATGAACTTACACATTAAATGTGTAAATGTAATGTGTAAATTTACACATTTAATGTGTATGTCATTGTGTTTAACAATGACAAAATACAAGTCATTGTTAAAATATAATAATTGAAGTTAATGTATTAAGAATTTACAAGTTCATGGAAATGTGCCTACCTAACTAACATACCCAACTATAATGTATCTTGTTTCTGTAGGAGTTTTGAGAACAACTTGAATATTTACAAGCTTCTGGCCTTCCCAAAGCCTGCTCTTACCGAGGTTAGATTGTCACACGTTAGCTTTATCTCATGTTTTTAAGCATGAAACACCCACAGAATGTAACATGTGAGATGGACTTGACTTTGGTTCCCCTTCAGAGCAATCACTCTGTGGCTATTCTGAACGTCGGCGCTCCAGCTGGAGGCATGAATGCAGCAGTCAGGTCAGCCGTAAGAGTTGCACTTGCTCTCGGGCACAAGGTCTACGGCGTCCATGACGGCTTTGAAGGACTCGCCAACGGACTGGTGAGGATGACTTTCTATGACGCAAAATCTTAGCTATAATTTTGAAGAAATTATTTAAAAGAAACTGTTCCTCTTTCTGCCTGCGAGCAGATATTTGAAATGGATTGGCACAACGTGGCCGGATGGACGGGACAAGGAGGATCACTCCTGGGGACAAAGCGGTAAAAAAGGAAGCTGTACTGTTTCAAAAAATATGCCTGTCAAGGATTTGTGTACGCATAAGCAAATTCAGGTAGTAAAATAAACTTAATTTTAAAATGCTTAGAGGACAATTACAACACATTTGTGACATGCGAAATTAAATGCCTCAAAGTCATTGTAAAACCTTTTTTTTATGATGTGGCTTTCTCAGAGCCCTTCCTGCTAAATTCATGGAGAAAATTGTTGAGAACATTGGCAAGTTCAGCATCACAGCTCTGCTTGTCATTGGAGGATTTGAGGTATTTGAGTTTTTCATTTTCTTCAAATCACTGAATATTATTAATTAAAGACTTCAGAGTTACGATCCATGTGTTAATTTCAAAGGGATACGAAGGTGTGCAGCAGCTGTATGAAGCCAGGGTCACTTCGATGAGCTCTGTATCCCCATGTGTGTCGTCCCGGCGACCATCAGCAACAACGTCCCAGGAACGGACTTCAGTCTGGGAGCAGACACAGCTGTTAACGCCGCCATGGAGGTACGTCTGAGCAGAGCGCACATTTATTGGCAGCCTCATTTAAAAAAAAAAAAAAGATTTAAAATAAATGTATCTTTTACTGCAGTATGACAGTCTCACTGAAAAACTGAGAAAAATACAACCTTCAGTATATTTACTTAGTGGGAAAAGCTCAATCCCTTTAAATGTAACAAAACTAAAACATTTAAACTCTTAAGGGCAACTAGGAAGTTTCAGTTTGTAATCCATGACCAGCCAGCAGGCTACATAAGAAAACATTCATCTTGCCAAGAAAAGCCTCCAAAGCTCTGTTGGAGAACTGCAGTAAACAGTGGCACCTAGGGGTCAGCAAGGCTTCATAGCAAGAGTTGAACACTACAGACATACAACGGTATGGAAGAGGATTAAGGTAATGGGGGGGGTTTAATTTTTCCTTTTTTCTCAGAATCTTGGAAAAAGTCAAAATGTTCTTTTCTGAATTTTGACTTTAATCTCAGCATTTAGCAACTAACTCAACAGAGATGTGAGTTGTACAGAAGAAAAATTAACTTTTGTTTTTTTAAAGTCAGAATTATATTTTTCATAAGTGGCCAGAAAGAAAGTATTTTGTTTCCTGTCGCCACAGTTGTTAATATGAGAGGTTAGCTTAACTGCTAGTAAGACTAACTCTATCTGAGATCTTGTCAAATATTGAACATTTCTTTTCGAAGTTAGTGTGTGGCTTATACTCCGGCTCACTGAAAAGGACTCAGGATGATCTAGAGAGATTGTGCAAAGAGGAGAGGTCAAAGGTCGTTCTCTTGTTCAAGATAATAAAAATTGTGCAACCAGTGGTTTAGTTAAACCAATTATTTCTTAATGTGGAGTTTTTCCCTCCACTGAATAAATAAACTCAGATTTAAGATTTTTCTCATTTTTCAGTGAGAGTTTAGGGTGCAGCATCACAAGATCAAACTTATTTAAACCTTTTTGTACATTTTCACCAGGGGTTCAAAGAAACACAGGTGGCACTGTATTTAGAAATGGTGATTTGGTTCTATTTGCAGATGGGGCCAGTCAAACCTTTTTATAGCTCAGAAGGAAATACATCTTACTTTTTAATCATCTTTTCTTTGGGGAGCTTCTTATGCTCTGAGAGTAATTGTGTCTCATTTTAACTTGCCTTCAGGGATGTGACAAGATTAAGCAGTCTGCCTCCGGGACAAAGAGACGAGTGTTTGTAGTCGAGACGATGGGAGGATACTGTGGTTATCTGGCCACCTCCACTGCTATCGCTGTCGGTGCTGATGCTGCTTACATATTTGAAGAGCCTTTTAACATCCATGACCTTAAGGTGAGACTTAAAGCAAAACAAAACACTTTCTGTCTCACCTTTTTTGTTCGTTTAATGCATCTTCCCTCAATGTGCCCTCTGTTGATAGACCAATGTTGAACATTTGGCCGAGAAGATGAAGAAGGACATCCAGCGGGGTCTAGTACTAAGGTTCGCTACTTTACAGAGCAATTTAAAATCTTGAGTGAAGACATTATGTTTAACATTGCTAAAAACATGAAATTCAAAGTACCGTATTTTCCGCACTATAAGGCGCACCGGATTATAAGGCGCACCTTCAATGAATGGCCTATTTTAAAACTTCTTTCATATATAAGGCACACCACGTTATAAGGCGCATAGAATAGACGCCACAGTAGAGACTGGAGTTACGTTATGCATCCACTAGATGGAGCTGCACTAAAGTGAATATCAAAAAAGTCCGACTCCGGACGGCTAGGAGAGCCTTCCGCGACTGGGCCGGGGCGTGGCCGGACGATTGTCACCCTTCTCTGTTCACACACAAAATGTTGGTGCGCGGTGCTAACTGACCTGCAGACGACCTGATTATAGATGGTTGGTAGGTAGATGGGTCAGTCAAAATTTATTAATAGATTACAAACCAGCATTCTGACAACTATCCCAGCATGCACTGCATGCTTCTTCTACGGGTGAAAATGAAGTCGGCGGCTGCTTACCATAGTTGCTAGACCTGTTGTGGCTCAATATTGGGCCATATAAGGGCACCGGATTATAAGGCGCACTGTCGGCTTTTCCGCCTTATAGTGCAGAAAATACGGTACTCGCAGTAAAGGCTCATTTTGTAGCAAAAAGAATGGCTTCCAGTCTTTCAGATTTTTCAACACATTTCTGTTTGACTAGTTTAGAATAAAGGCTGAGAAGTGCTTAATGGCCTTATCAAGTGTTTCAGTTGACCAAAGTGCAGTTTAGACAGAACTTTGTAACATAAAAATGACTTAATATCTGAAGTAAGATAAATATACGTTTGTCAACTTTTCAACTTCTGTATGTGAGTTCTGCATTTTTACACCTAAGTTACCATACTTGAAACATTTGTAGTACAGTTAACTTCAACAATTAATGATACCGGTTTTCACCAACTATTGATATTCTTGTTTTTGAAGTTTACAACTAAATAAAAGTTACAACCAACATTGTCAAATCTGGAAATACTGATGACCCTTTAAAATCAAGTTTCTGCTGATTAAATGCAACATTCTGAATATTTAGACCAACAACAGAATGACATAATTGTGTAATAACTATGAACTACTGTTGACTATCTTCTTTTTTAAACAGGAACGAATACTGTCACAAGAACTACACTACAGACTTTATTTATAATCTGTATTCAGAGGAAGGAAAGGGAGTCTTTGACTGCAGAGTGAACGTGTTGGGACACCTCCAGCAGGTATAGTTTTTAAAATAAGACAACACCACGTGCAATATCTTTATAGTGAAAGCAAATATTTTGTATTCCTGGAAGATGCATACATTGGCTCTTGTTAAAACAACAAGAGCCAATGTAATGTAAATAAATAAGACCATTAAAAAACATATATATATATATACACTCTTGATCAAAATCTTAAGACCAGTCAAAAAATTGCAAGAATTTGCATTTTGCACTATTGGATCTTAAGAAGGTTCTAAGTAGAGCTTCATAATGTTAAAGGAAAAAATCAGTACAAGAGACAAGAACTTTTGAGCAGGGAATTTTCTGAAAACTGCATTTACACTCAAACATGATTTTTTTCAGCTCATCACAAGTTTAAGACCATAGTCTTTAAAAGCCAAAAGCTGTGCAAAAATCCAGATTTTTGCACAGGGACGGTCTCCTACCCAAAGACTATTATTGGTGCTGACTGCAGCCCAATAACCTTCAGACAGTATCTGCGAGAGAAGGGCTTCAGAAACAAAAAACATCTTCAAAGGCCACATCTTCTTCAACGCCACAAAATTGCTCGTTTGGACTTTGCAAGAGTGCACTAAACATGGGACATTGAAAGGTGGAAGAAAGTTGTCTTCTCTGATGAGAAAAAATTTAACCCTGATGGTCCTGCTGGCTTCCAACATTACTGGCATGACAAGGAGATTCCACCTAAGATGTTTTCTACACGGCACAGTGGTGGGGGTGCCATCATGATTTGGGGTGCGTTTTCCTTCAGTGGAACAATGGAGCTTCAGGTCATGCAGGGGCGTCAAACAGCAGCTGGCCATGTGAAGATGTTGCAGCGAGCATCCCTCATGACTGAGGGCCCTTGTCTGTGTGGTAATGATTGGGTTTTTCAACAGGACAATGCTGCAGTTCACAATGCCCGCCTGACAAAGAAGTTCTTCCAAGAGAATAACATCACTCTTTTGGACCATCCTGCATGTTCCCCAGATCTAAACCCAATTGAGAACATTTGGGGATGGATGGCAAGGGAAGTTTACAAAAATGGACATCAGTTCCAGACAGTGGATGCCCTTCATGAAGCCATCTTCAACACTTGGAGCAACGTTCCCACTAGCCTCCTGGAAACACTGGCATCAAGCATGTCTAAAAGATTGTTTGAAGTCATCAACAAGAATGGTGGAGCTACTCATTACTGAGTTCTTTTCTTTGACACTTTGATTTCTGTTTTGGGGGGCTTTCGGGGTTTTTTGAGCTATGGTCTTAAACTTTTGATCAGTTGAAAAAAAAATCATGTTTGAGTGTAAATGCAGTTTTCAATTAATTCCCCGCTCAAAAGTTTTTGTCTCTTATGCTGATTTCTTCTTTTAACATTGTGAAGCTCTACTTAGAACCTTCTTAAGATCCAATAGTGCAAAATGCAAATTCTTGCAGTTTTTTAAACTGGTCTTAAGATTTTGATCAGGAGTGTATATAGTGTTCATGTTTGAGATTAGCTGTATCACTTAGGATGTGCATTTGTGCTGCAGGGAGGAGCACCTTCCCCCTTTGATAGGAACTTTGGCACCAAGTTGGGTGTGAAGGCAATCCAGTGGATCTCCGAGAGGTTGACTGAAAGCTTCAGACAAGGTGGGGTTACGCTACACTCCCAGAAAATAAAGGTACTAAACCAAGCTGCAGATGTTTGCTGATGATGCCATTGTTTCCCTTCCAGGCCGCGTGTTCGCCAACTCCCCAGAAACGGCGTGTGTGCTTGGCCTGAACAGGAAGGTCGTCTCATTTATTCCTGTAACTGTCCTGAAGGCCAGCACTGACTTTGAGTAAGTATTTTGAAAAACGTACAAAACGGATGCTTTTGTTTGTTTTTTTTTTGGGGGGGGGGGGGTTGTTAAAAACTTTAAACCAAATCATGTATGGGTATTGTTTGTTTGCTTCTCAGGCACCGGATGCCCAAGGTTCAGTGGTGGTTCAACCTGAGACCGATGCTGAAGATGCTGGCCAGGTATCAAACAAATTTTGTTGAATATGTCCCTGGAGAGATGGAACATGTGACTCGGCGCTCCATCAGCATTGATGCTGGATACTAGACTCCCTGAGGCAAAATGTCTGTATGCAGTTTTTGGACCCTTATCTATCCATCCTTTGTCCCATTTTCACTTACGAGTGAGGTGTTTTGGTGCTCTCCCTCATAAACGTAGCCAGAGTGGGAAATAATTCCTATTTGCATATGAAATTGCACTCGACCAACATCCACTATAGAGTGTAGATATTTTTTTCTCTAGTTGCCTTAACTTTACCTAAGAAACAAGGACTCTTATTCTCTAGTCATACACTTATATTTTTGTGCTAAGCTGTCTTCATACCTTTTGGCTTGCTTTATGTGGGCTTATTTAAAAATACTTTTTTATGTAGATTAAAGAGTGAAAAGTTGAAGCAAATATGTTTATTGGAAATGTGCCCCTGTGACATATTTAGTACATGTATTTTGGGAATAATTGTGTCAAATGAACAGTGTGCTTCTCTGTCAGAACAGAACATTTTGATTTACGTGGAAGTTAAATGACCAGTTCACCATCCCAGGCTTAAAGATTAATGCTATGAGTAGCTCAAGTGGTAAAATAATTATTATGTGAATTATTTGGAAAATAAAGTGAGGTGCTCTGCCAATGGCAGATGAGTGAATTTATGCAGACAAAGCAAGCCACTGCTAAGCGTAGCGTGAATTTAAGTAACATTATCACAGTGTGGCTGCAATATTTGAGTAGCATTCATGTAAATAATGTTGCAGTGGAGCATATTTACAGTGGATATGCTATCTTTGCATTAGCGTGATGGAAGTATAAGATGCTTTATATTTAGTGTATGTC
Organism: Poecilia picta; assembly: GCA_033032245.1. Lineage (NCBI taxonomy): Eukaryota > Metazoa > Chordata > Actinopteri > Cyprinodontiformes > Poeciliidae > Poecilia > Poecilia picta. The sequence goes on along the minus strand of CM065354.1, from coordinate 32,720,338 downwards.
TGTAACTGCAGACACCCTGAGAATCAGGTTCCTGTTTCTGTAAGGTTCTGGCCGTGCCCTCTGAAGTTCAGACACTTTACTCTTAAATGAAAATGGGACTATGTTACTTTTTAGTATCTCTAATCAGTGTAATACAAACTATTTAAGATCAAGTAACATAATTTACAGTATTCATTTATTAACTGACACATTTAATACAGAGAAATTTTGTACTTTCTTTGTAAGGATTTTTTCTACTCAAATTGCTGCTATAGAACAGACAACCAGATGTGCCACCAAACCAAAGTTTTACAGAACTTTTATTGAATATCATGTATTACAACAAATGAATATAGATGCTGCAGTATAAATCTCTTACTTTTAAATCCACATATGGGAAGTGCTTACATTCTGAGCCATAAGACGTATTAGCAGGAGCCTTCAGTGAAAGAAATAATTCTGATCATGTTTAAACATGTCATTTCTAAACATTAAGAAATGTAAAAACATTTCGTGTTTTTTATCTGAATATTTTGTGTGGCTAATGTGACTGTAACTCAAGGGACCCTTAAGATGTTCAGATGTTCATGTTCTGTTTTTATATATATACATGTCTATGTATATTGTGTGGTTGTGTGACTGAAGCAACATATCTAGTATTAATCCAAATTAACAGTATTTTCTGAACCTATGAAATACTTTATTACAATTTAAAACATGTAAACTTCACAACTACTGTACTTTACAGAGAGGAATCTATAAAGAAATATAAACTTCTGATGTGTTTTAAGTATATATTAATGATGAACATATATATCCAAGTATGACGCTATTATGTATACATTGCTGTGTGATTAACCCAAATACGCCTTTATATCAAACAGTTGAATTCAGCAACTTAAATCACTGCCAGCTCAACAACATAAGGTAATAAACAGGAACACGATTCACAAAATACTGTAGTGCGTTTTTTCTTTTCTCAGAAGTTGAATGAAAACGGAAACTCATCTTTGGAGTTTTTCTTGCTTGACTGAGGACTCTTGCTTGTGAAGTCAAACTGGAAGTCTTCACTTTGTTCTGGTTGGTCAAACAGGAACTCAGTAGCTACAAAATCAGACCCAAATCGAAGAGTTAATTTATTTCAGTAATGTGGTTTTAAATATTAAATATATATATATGGACACAGAATGATATATTTCAAGAATTAATTTCTCATTTTGAGGGGCATGGTTCTCACAGCTAACAACAAAAAAATAAATGAATATCTCTCTGGAAATAATAATCCTGCGAAAGACTGAAGGTGTTTTGACGTCTGCTAGTTACAGTCAACTTTGTTTAATCAAGTCCTGCCATCTGCCGGGGGGATTTTACGCCCTTCATAAATCTGTTAAAAAAATTTATGAAGATGCTGATTTAATTTTCCAGTATAACACCTGCCCACATTGTCAAACGTACCAACACCTGGTTCAGTAATCATGGGTTTTATTGTTCTCGACTGTCCAGCAAACTCACTTGACATAGAGAAACGGCGCAGTAATGACAAGAGGAAGATGAGATGTGGCTCTACTGGATACATCAGTAGAACCACAGGCTGATCACAGTAATGCTGTGCTGCACTGATGCAGTAATTCATGCAAAAGGAGTCCCGACCAACTATTGGTATTATTTATTTTTTGTTAATCTGAGATTCTGAGAAAATGAATTTTGTTTTTATTAGCTGTAAGCCATAGTTGTTAAAATTATTGAAAATAAACATCATGAACAGGACTCACTAGTTGCAATGACTCAAATTGCAACTAGTAATTAAAGTAAAAGTTTCACTTTTACTTTGCAATTAAAGTAATTAAAGTAAAAGTTTCACTTTTACTTTAATTACTGGAACAAATAAACTTTTTAATGACATTTTAATTTGTTGGGATGCACCTATAGAGGTAATATAACAAAACAGCTTCTGAATAGATACTTACAGCTTGAAGATTTAGCATCTGTGGCTTTCTGTAAAGAAGATGAACAGCCCTCAGTATCTTTTCTCCAGATATAAGAATACCTAAAGAATACCTGGTAATGTAAACCTCACCTTGTCGTTGAAAAAAGAGCCAGAAAAAGCAAAAGAGGATTCCTGCAATGACAACTAGAGTTAACCACCGAAACCAAGAAAGAGAAATTGCTGTCAGATTTAGTTTTTCCCTTCAGCTAACTTCCTACTTCTTCCTGGGATGAGCCAACATCAAATCCAAATCCAGGAAATCCAGGTGTGTTCAGATTGAGCGCAAAAACTGAAGATTTAGAATCGGGAGTGCCTTGACAATGAAAGCTGGTGGGACTGAAGCTAAAACAAGGACAGAACACATCTCTTCAGGTTCTGTTGACAACTTGACTCAAAAGTCTTGAGGAACTCATACAATCTTACTTGAATGTAAATGTTGGAGTTGAGAACACGGATGTTTCAGTTGAAGACAGAGCCTGTAGATTGGCTTCTTGAGATGTTTGAAGAAAACCATTGTCTTCCTGATGGTCCTCTGCATCAGGTGCTTCATCCTGCATGTCATCCTTCTGGACCTCCTCTGGATCTAGTAAAGTGGGAACCTGCACCTTGTAGCAGGAAAAACAAAACACTTCTTTTTCAGACAATGTACATCACAATCGAAAGAAACAAAATTTGGCTTGAGAAATGGAAGCATCAGTCAATATTATTATCATTTTTTGTTGTATAACTCAGTACAAAGGTTGTAGAGAAATGCATCCTGCAACACAAACATAAACAATGGAGGGAAAAGAGAGATGTACATTTCCTAGACGATGGATTGATGTTTCATTGAGTAATGAAGTTACTTTTTTAATATTTTTTGACATTAAGGAGCCAAAACACATCCTTTTCATCTGGAACAAAATGCCTTGAGTCTTTAATCAAGGAAAGCTGCCATTTTCAGCCACAAACATTTAACTAAAACATCTACTGTTATGTGTTACTGTCTGTTACCTGGCTGTCTGTTCCTGTCTCTCCCTCAGTCTGACTCTGTGCATCAAGCTCCTGATGTCCCTGCATGGCATTCATGGATTTACAAATGACACCACATATACTAACGTACAGCAGAATGTGAACTAACTACAGCTAAAAATGTGTGTTGTACTCACCTTGTAACCTAATCATAACTTAACCATTATCCTTATAAATTGTGTGGAAATAATTATAAAAAATACTGATAAGTAAAAAAAAGATAATCAACCTGACATCGGTCCTCACCTGTTGTCCTTTCTGGTTCTGTTATAATTAATATTATGTATATATCTTCACACCCTGACCTGTGTCAGGGTGTGACACATATTGAAATATGGTTAATACATATTTCAATAAACTAACAGAAGACCTCACTTGAGCTTCCTCAATCTCTTCACGTTTCTTCACTGTTCCAGCTCTACCACTCAACTGATGAGACACAATATAATATACACATAATGTATAATGTAATATCTAACATATGTTGATAAATAGTTGAGTATGCTCAAGTGTTGTGTATACACTGATATTACACTTTAAACAATAACAAATGAGTAGAATAGTACAAATATAGATCTGTTTGAAAGCTGTGCAAGTTAAACATATGTAACCTAAAAGTTAATCTGTGTGAAAGCTTGCTGATGCATAAAAAATATAGCGACTCAGTCCACTAAAAATCAGACAATAAACTAAAACCTGTTCCTCCTGTGACATTTCTGCTTCCTCTGCCTCACAGTGTATTTCTTCTGGTGGACCTGACTCTGGAAAAAAAAAAACATATATATACAAACAATCTGATGGTGATCTTCAATGATGATATTTACATATGAATAAATTATCAAAAAACTGAATGAATTTCAATTTCTAGGGCGACATATTCACCGCCTGACAGCTGCAGAGACCACAGCTCTTCATTTGATTTGTCAGTGGCAGTGAAGCAGCTGGTTGGATCCTGAGGTTTGTTTTCCTCACTCTTCTCCTCAGTGTTTACTTCTGCAGCAGGTTCATGGTCACTCTGGAACATTACGTTCAGGATTTATATAATTTTACAGACCATAATTACTGATGTGTTGGCAGTAAGAAAATATCAAACTGATCAATCTGAGTACAGTTGCTTGGTTGAGGTCAATGTATGACATGTCAATGAAGCAATCCTCCGTCTGTTCGGACTGTTCTTCTGTTGTGTGGTGTTCGCCTAGAACACTGCAAAGAAAATTGCATTTAATTAGTAAATGAAAAGCTTTAAAAGTTAGCATTTTTTTATTATTTGCAAATTTTGTATAACAAACCCATCTGGTAGTTTTTCCATGGAATAAGAAGTCGCATCTGGATCTGTTCAGAAACAAATAGTTGAATATGTACATTTTCAGCTTAACCAGAAGAGAAAAGACAAATTACAAAGAAAAGACAGTGCTACCAGTAAAATGTTCCAGTTCTTTCTTTTTCACCATCATGCAGTCATCGCAGTGTTTAATTTGACTCTCAATTGTCCCTATCTCAGCCTGCAGCTGGAGGAGTTTCTGAGCGATGGGATTTTGGAAATATGTTTCTTTGTATGACTGCAGTGTCTGTAGGTAGCTAGCAAACCTCTCCTTGTAGACTTCCCTAGTTGGTGCAAAATCAACAACTCAGTTTCGGACATTTAAATGCAACTTACAACAGATCAAACTACACAATAACCTACTGGTCATGGTTGTAGCTGCTTTTTCTACTGTCCAGTTCAGTTTTTAGCGTCTGTTCATACTGAAGAAGCAGGCTGTTGGTCGCCTTCATGCTGGAGAGTCATGGATGACAGAAAGAAAAAAAAACAGTCAACAAAAACCCCACTACAGTGTAACTGGAATAAAAATACATTTGATCATGTTGACCAGTGCACACTGTGGTACTTAATTTCTGTTACCTTTTTGCTTTTTCTTTATTACTCGTTACAGTGCTCTGCTTCACTTGAATTTCTTCTTCAAGATTCTTGATGTATCCTTGAGTTGCTTCAATGTAAGACTTCTTCTCAGTGATGAGAGTTCTGCACTCTGATTAAAAGAAATGTAATAATTTGATAAGGACATGTATGTAGCACGATGCAGTTGTAATACTTTAAGCTGTGTATTGGGATATCAATTAATAAAACTCTAGGCTAGGATTTGTTTAACTTATTATCAACAAGTGTAGCTAGGCATACCTCTGATTTGCTTTTCGATTCCATTCTTCTTTTGAGAAGCCTCTCGAGTTTTAACAGCTAAACAGGAGTGAAATTATTTGATTGCTTTTCATGTGTAACAGATGTCGACCCCAACAGCTGTCTACAGTTTCCAACTAGCTTACGCTTCATTAGCAAGAGTCCCGAAAGTGCTAACAAAAGTGCTAACAATAAAAACTCCAAACAGGTTTAATGAAGATTTAGTTGTAAACATAATAAACTTACCAAATTGAAAAACAAGACTATCAATATTGTCGAGAAAATGCTGCCCCTTCATGTTAGGTTGAACTAACCAACGGCGCTAACAGTTAAGAATTTTAATTACAATGAAAAATTATAGTTTAAAGCTAAAAGGGTGATAACGTGGTAACTTAATTAAGCCACCATTTATATATAAAAATACAAGTTCACGTTAAAAATCTATTTTAGATTAGAAATAATTTACGCCAAGGTGAAACGAACGTTGGAGGCGTCACCATGACGACTATCAGATTTCGTGGTTTAGTAACCATGGCAACTTTCGCTTCCTCTTCCTCAGCGCAGTATTTAGTGATTAATTTTGGTTTTATATATAAAAACATTTTATTCCTTTTAATAATAACATGAAGTCTCAACATTAAGACTCAACCTCAGCGAAATATGTTAACTTAAAATGACATATTTTACTCATAATTATGGCTTCATTGTGCACAACTTATTTCCACATTTTGGATGGTACAGGAGCCTACTTTTTCGTAATTTTGAACCTCATGACCAATAATTCAAAGTTGTCAATAAATATCTAAAATTCAAACATTTGGGTTTGAATTAAAGTCTGACCTTAATTTATGTGGCTTTCCAACTCATTTGTACTTTCTAAATGAAACCCACTAATCAAACAAATGACTTTTTCTTGTTATTTTTCTGTCTCGCATAATTATGACTTTGAAACTCAACGATATCGGTTAGAAACTCAAAATGATTCATTTAGAATCAAAATCGGGGCACTTTTTAAAAAATTATTTCGTAGTTCTACTTTTTGTGAAAATGATTTTGCCTTATATCTTAAATCGTGATTATAAATTTCTTTTTTTTTTTTCTTGAATTTATATGATGCATAAGACTATGTTGTCTTTCATTTGGAGCTGCCGGTGTTATGAAAATAGTCTTTTGTATCCAAATTCTGCTCCTGTTTTTAGAGGAGACGCTGTGGCGGAAGCAGAGGGATCAAGGATCGCGTGGATTGGTCGGATTTTGGAGGTTTTTGCGTAGGGGCGGGATTAGTCCTATTCTAGAAGCCCCTTTGCGCAGCGCATCTGTATGCTCAGAAACACAGCACTGGGTGTGTTTGCATGTTCTTGCGCTGTGTCGGAGAGACCCACTGGCTTATTCTCACACTGTCCCCGGTTTGCTGCTCGCCGCTCGTCTGTTCTTTTAAAGGTAAGCCTGCATTTCAGTGGAAGCATTTTTTTTTTTAAGACAGCGGCAGATTTACACCGGCTGCTGTCTACAGACAAAAGAGCGGACATGGGTGGGATTTAAATGGGAGGGGAATCAGCTGGACGAGGGTTACATTGTCGATTCCAACCTCTCCTATAAGAATGCATTCTTATTGAACGCTCTGTTTATTTTTCGTGTGTTTTTGTAAGGAGGATGCAAGATAATAATGATGTGCTCAGATAATCATGACAGTCATGCAAAGCAAAAAAAAAAAAAAAAAAAAAAAAATCCTTTCTAACCTGCACAAATCCAGGCTCCTGTTTTGTTTTTGCTACATCCGGTGCCGTTTTCCCTATTCATCCATATGGAAATCCTGGATGTAAACAGTCTGCAGCAGTACACGGAGAAAAGATCAGCTGTTTTGTGTAAATTTCAGCAGAGAATGCCTGCATGCTGAGGATTAAATAACAAGTTAAGCTTCTTCTAACTGGGCTCTCTTCCTCTCTGTTTGTGTATGTGTGTGTGTGTGTCTGTTTCTGTGCTTGGATTACCTTCCAGTGATCTACATTTAGTTTTGTTTGTAAATGCAGTAGATGGGAGACATATTTCAACCCACACAGTAACACATCAGAAAAGTAGCCTATCCTTCAGAGTTAACTGGTTTCAAGGAAACAATGGCACAGGTAGAGGAATCTCAGACTGAAGGGGAGAGCAGCCCTCAGATGGTCTCCTTAAGATCAGACGTGTCAGTGAACCAGGGGAACGATGGAGAAGTGGGGCCATCTATGAGGAGGAAGAGGAGGAAGAAGAAAGAGCCCCGTCCAGAGTCCATCATCGTGTACCGCTCCGAAATGGAGAGAGCACCAGGAGAGGAGCAGAGCGGCGAGGAGGGAGGAGAAAGGAGCACAGAGGAGGGAGCAAAGTTCCTGGGAACACCAACAGGAGAAGGTGAGAGGGGTGTCGAGTAGTACACAAGTTATAAGATTGTGTTTTTAATATTTAGTCACAACCAAAAGTCCTTAATGTGTTCAATTGGAATGTTGTCTGACACACAAAGTAATCCATTATTTTAAGGAAAATGACATGGTTTTCTATTTTACATACAAATCTTAAGCATGTAACAGGCCTTCATTTCCAGCCTTCTTTTACTTTGCTTTAAATGTGTCTTATTTAATCTCAGTATAAACACAACTGTTCAAGATGAGTTGAAAACTATGCTGTTTTTTTTTTTTGTACTGTGCATTGTATGGAACCTATCATCTAAAAATTAGTCGAGCCCTAAAGCATCCGGAGCTCTGTTCTACTTTTAATTCCAAATCTGGATTACTTGAGCCCTGCGATTAATAAAATAATTACATATCTAATTAATAAATAACTTGTATATTTGACATGACAGAAAGGGACTGGAACCTTCCCCCAGACAGCCGCTACGTGACGCTTACTGGCACCATCACTCGAGGAAAGAAGAAAGGCCAGGTGGTGGACATTCACCTCACTTTGACAGAGAGGGAACTGAGGGATCTGGCCAAGTCAAAGGAGCGTCTTGATGCAGAGTGTGAGGCTGGGCAAGGGTACAAACACAAGTGCACCTTAGGAGTGTGCCAAGGACCCCATGTGGTGCTGTGGAGCATCTCCTGCGCTCCTGTGGTTTTCCTCCTTTCCTTCATCACCTCCTTCTACTACGGCACGCTCACCTGGTACAATGTCTTCTTGGTGTACAACGAGGAGCGGACGTTCTGGCACAAGATTACCATTTGTCCCTTTCTCATCATCTTCTACCCTGTGCTCATCATGCCGTTGGCGTTGTCTCTGGCTCTGTACTCAGCCGTGGTGCAGGTGTCCTGGGCCTTCAGTGAGTGGTGGCTGGCGGTGCGAGACCTGGAGAAAGGCTTTTGTGGCTGGGCCTGTGGGAAGCTGGGGCTGGAGGACTGTTCCCCCTACAGCATCGTGGAGCTGCTCGACTCCGACACGGTTTCTGGGACTCTGCAGAGCAAGGCGCCCAGTGAATTTGCCCAGACGTCCTCAGTGTGAGGCAGGGGCATTGCTGATTTGCTTAAACAGTGCAACTGTATTCAAAGGCCTTTCTCGCATTTTATCAGGTTACCACCACAAACTTTAATGGATTTTATTTGAGTTTTATGTGATTAACCAACATAACGTCCACCTTTTGTTGCAAATATTGTATATGTTAACCAGTTTTGCATGTCTAGAGACTAACATTTTTGTCAATTCTTTAAAAAATAACTCAAGCTTAGTCCGATTAGACTAACGAACGTTATCAGTGAATATTTATTTTCAAGTCTTTTCACAGATTCTTTGTTTTTGGACTTTGACAATGTCACTCTCACATGAACACACATGTGGCTCTGACTGTATGTTTATGAATATCAACCCTCTCTAAAAGGAACCTCTGCCACAGAGTCAAATGTTTTGCAGCTTCTAGCAAGTTTTCTTCTGTATTTAGCTCCATTCAGATTTTCATCATCTCTGACCAGGCTCCCTGTTCCTGCTGAAGAAAATTATCTCCACAGCACAATGGAGATGGACCACATACAGCTTCAGCTCTGGTTTTCTTCTTGTTACTCTTTCAAATTTAAGCCAGATTTGTAACAGTTGCCTGGGTAACAGATTACCCCTCTGAGCAGTGGATCTTCTTTCTATTTGTTTCACTAATATTCTCTAATTGAAGTTTCCCCAACTCTGGCCCTCAAGGCACATTGCCTGGCATTTTTAAGTGTTTCTCTGCTTTACAATCTTGATTTTGATTTTTAACTGATTTACAAGCTTTTGCAGAACTGCAATCATCAGTGTCTAAAGCATGCAGGGATGTGTGCCTTGAGTTCCAGGATTGATCTAACAAACATCTCAGACCTTAAAATAATTGCTGCATTTATAATGAGGTTACTTAAAACTGAAACTATTAATCAGTTCTGAATACAGTTTTACAGTTTTATTCATGAATAAAATGTATGCCATATTTTCAGGTTTTTATGTGAATTTTTTTTTGAAAAACATGTAGAAATACATTGAAGTTTGTAGTTATTTGGTCAAATGTGAAAAGGTTCACAAGATTAGTTTTTTTTATTTTTTTTACAGGGTCCCCTACTTATGTTGGCATGAATAAAATGGTGATGTCATTTTAACTTTTCATCTTAGATTCAAGACAAGCACGTAGAAGTTTTAATTCATCAGAAAATATATTTACAGATTGTAATTTGACATAATTCCTCCTTTTGGTTGTAAATATATGACTTCATTTGAATCTTATATTTCTTTAATTAAACTAAAAAGAAGAAAGAAGATTTTCCTCATAAGCATTATTTTGTTTAAGAAAATATGCTTAAAAGCTTTTCAACTACATTTCATCACTGCATAGCTCAGTACGCACTGCCCAAACTGTCTTTAGGTGCTGAAGTATTATTGCAAACTCTTATTAAACTATAATCATAACCGGTTATCAGGGGTTTTTATGGTTCTCAACTTTTGTCATTAAACAGCTACCAGGGATTACTAAACCAATCTCAGAGACTTTTCACTTCACGTTGGCCTTGGCTCGGATAGCCATGTTGGAGATCCAGTAACACTGAAAACTCAACATCACAACCAGGTTTCACTTGATCTGTAAATATCTGTAATAAACATTTGTGATTGCTGTGCAATGACTTGTGTAACTTCCAAAGCAGCACTCATTTGTTTAAGTCGCTGTAATCACTTGGATGTTATAGAAGAAGCCTTTTACTTTTTAGGAGGCTCTGCATGAACTGTTGCAATGGGAAAAAACAATATTAACACATTATTGACTGAAACATTATTTTGCGTTTTAAAGAGTCTGTTTTCCACCATCAGTTGTCTATTTTGTGATAGTTTTTTTTCCCTGTATGTTGTCAGTCTAAGTGTGTATACCTGGCCTAGTAAAAATTATACTTTCCATGTCTGTTTTAGTATCATAGTTTATTTTAAAGTTGTATTATTTATCTAGTTTGAACAATTTTGTCGCAAATGAATGCTCAGTCAACCCTCCTATGCATAGAGACACCTCAATGTTTACCTGTGTAGTTTTGAAATAAGACACAATTTTGGCTTACTAGTGTAATAATGAGTATTGAGTGATCTCTGACGGTCCATGGGAATATGGTGTTATATTTTGAATAGTTTTTTGTATTCCACTTGCATTCAATCCAGATCAGGAAGATGTCTGGAGTTCCTAAAAATACTTTAAAACAGTGCAGTGTGATCCATTTAAAGTGAACATCCAAGAAGGTTTTGTTCTTGAATACAACTGGAAATAAAAAAGGTTACATGATTATTTCCATTTAAATTATACATTTATCTGCTTTTGTCTACACTCATTTATGTGTTATGGGGTTTGGTGATGCGGTAACCGCTGGAAAATAAGGGAGATTTTAGTTTCGATACTTTGACTGAAGAAGAGGGAAAAAAATTAAAAATTCAGTATTTGACCTGTCAATCACTGGTCAAAGTCAATCAAGAAAAAGATAAACAGATTTGGTCAGCCACTACTTTAACTTCATTTTATTGTCACAATTTTGCTCAATTTAAGCACCATAAAATGAACTGTATGTGATCTGAATTTTGTTTCATTCGTAGTTTTCTATTCCCATGTATTCATATTTTATATGTTGTCTCTTCATTTCCTGATTTTTTTCTGTTATCCTTTGACAAGTTGTTTAAGCTACTGTATGTGTTTTACACTCCAGCACTTTGACACAGACTAGGTGAGTAGATATTGGGTTTAGATGAATCCGATTATTTAAATGCTTGGTGAGTCATTTGTTGGGGTGTGCTTGAGAATATGTAACCATGTATGGCCTCTGGGTATGCTGTTTTTGTTTACAATGAAAAAAAATGGATGTGATTTAGGACTGAATCTGTTTTCCACATCACTTTTTGTAAATCCACCTAATGGAAAACAAATAATAAAATTAAAACAAAGTGTTGCATCACTATATTTCAGTGGTGGGATGTTTTCATTCCTCAATTCCTGCTGTAAAACAGTCAATAGTGTCCAGATCTTATTGTCTGTAAATGCATGAACACATTGTTATCTCTGCTGCCTCTCAGCGAGTAGATCCTGGGTTCAAATCCAGGCCACAGCTTCCATTTTCACCACTGATGTTTGGCTTCCATGTTAGGTTAATTGGTCACTTTAAATTGCCTTCAGGAGGACCTGCGTGTACTTCTGTGTGTGTGTGTGCACATGGTTCTTTGTCCTGCATATTTCTATGTTACCCTTTTATCAGCTGGCAACCTGCCTAGCCTATTGACTGCTGCAGAAAGGCGCCAGCCTGCAAGGATTAATGCATGGATGGATTCATCCATTCACAAGAAAAACTGCTGTATTTCACTTCCTTCTACATATGGCTGAAATGATTAAGTGAATTAATTGATTATTGAAATAGCCATCGACTAATTTGGTAATTAATTAATTTTAACCTATTTACAGACTCAAAAAAGGGTAATTTTCTAAAAAAAAAACAAGAAAAAAAACAACTCAGAGCAGTAATTAAGCCAAAAACATATACAGATGTTGAATTTAATATGAATATCTTTTTCTGCACATATGTTTGTAGCAGTACAAGCAGAACTCCGACATATGTTTCCCAACCTTGGTTCTCAAGGCACACTGCCCAGCGAGTTGTAGTGTTTCTTTGATTCAGTCCGCCTAATTAATGACTGTTTATCAGACTTTTGTTGAATTGTTATCATTTGAATCAAGATCATCAAAGCGGGTACATATGCAGCACATTGTTACTTGAGAGTCAAGGTGTAGAGAGCCACTTGAAACACAAGAGGGCGCTTGACCTACATCTTGATCCATCCATCCATCCATTTTCCTACACCCTTGTCCCTTAATGGGGTCGGGAGGTGCTGGTGCCTATCTCCAGCTGGCGTTCCGGGCGAGAGGCGGGGTTCGCCCAGGACAGGTCGCCAGTCTGTCGCAGGGCAACACAGAGACACACACAGGACAAACAACCATGCACACACACACTCACACCTAGGGGCAATTTAGACAGACCAATTAACCTGACAGTCATGTTTTTGGACTGTGGGAGGAAACCGGAGTACCCGGAGAAAACCCACCATGCACAGGGAGAACATGCAAACTCCATGCAGAAAGGCCGGGGCCGGGAATCGAACCCAGAACCTTCTTGCTGCAAGGCAACAGCTCTACCAACTGTGCCACTGTGCAGCTCACCTACATCTTGATTTATCGTAAAAAAAAAAAAAATACTGTACGTAAAAAATACATTAAATATTGTTAATAGTTACTGATATTTAAACGTTCCCTCAAACATGTAAGTTATATTTTCGGGGCCAAAACCCATAGTTTAATATACGAAGATTTAAAACACGAGGGTAGATAGGAACTCTCTGAACCGATAGTTGTTGCCTTCAGGAATAATAACACAGTGACACCCGGTGACTAAAAGAGGGAAAACGAAGAGGATGGCCGGAGCAAAAGTAAGTTGTTATCTATTTAATGTGTGTTAATTTCTTTAGACCGATGTTAAATGAATGATAACAGGAGGCTCATGTTTAGAAAATACTTTCGGGTATTTTTTTGTTTAGTTTTTACTGTTTGAAAATATTAGAAGCTGCTTGTGTTCGCTCAGGTTAGTGTGTTCATGTTGAGGCATGTCTGCCAGTCTTTGGTCACGCCTCTAGGTCAAATGTGCGACTCATTTTCATCATGGTGATGTCTTGATTTTATGACAATATATGGTTTTAACATCGGAAAAAAAACTTGCACACTAGGTTTATGCTTATTTCGTCTTTTGGTGTAAGTTCACTAGATGGGGAGGAGTTTCAGCAGTTCATTGGCAGCTTTATAGTGACAGAATGAATATGTATTTGATCTGTTGTAATAAAAAAACGAGGTTTAAACATACGGTAATAGTTAAAAAGAAAAATCTGTTTATCACCATTGCGGTGTTTGGTCTGCAGTCAGCCCTGGTTCTCTGCATGGATGTGGGCTTCTCCATGTCCAACTCAGCCCCGGGTGAAGAGCCTCCATTTGCACAGGCGAAAAAAGTCATCCAGAAGTTTGTACAGCGCCAGGTACAGCAGCACAGTCATCCAACAAGGTATCATCCTCGAAAATAAACCTCTTATCTTTATCCAGTGTGTTTCTGTCAGGTTTTTGCAGAGACCAAGGATGAACTGGCTTTGGTTCTGTTTGGCACGGATTCTACCAAAAACCCTTTGGACCAGGATGGGCAATACCAGAACATCACGGTGCATCGTCATCTTATGGTGCCGGACTTTGAGCTGCTGGAGGAGATTGAACATCAGATCCACCCTGAGAATCAGCAGGCTGACTGTATCCTTTGTTGTTATTATTTATTAATTTTGTATTGGCTTATTGTTAATGAAATCCTAAAAATGGAGTTTCTGAGAAGCTTAAAACCTAGTAGCTCCCTATAAATTTCCCTTTTTCCCCCATTAAATATTTCACATCTTTTATTGTCTATACCTGCTTGCCCAGGTCATGGGGGTTTGGGGGGTTGGTGCCTATCTCCAGTGATTGTTGGGCGAATACACCCTGAAAATGTTTCACAAGACAATCAATGCATGGACACACACTTACACCTAAGGATACTTTAGAGAGACATAAAATACTTAATAAAATACTTATTGCCAGTTATCAAACACTCGATGGGAGAGGCTGCTGCCAAGTGTGGGATGGGCTTAGGGACTAATTACCATTTCATATTGAGCCAGGTGAGTTTGGATAAGTTTTTTTTTCCTCTCATTAAATAAAATCCATCATTTTTAAAGACAAAAACAGAAAAAAACTGCAAGGGATGTAATAGCTTTTCATTGATCAATTCAAAAAATGTTATACCAAAATGTCAACCTGCATTATATGCATGAATAACTGCATCAATGCAAAATTTTATGTAGATGAGCAGCTTCTTTGCTTTTTATTTCAAAAGTTCCTTAACTAACGTTTAACAGGGTTGGATGCTCTTGTAGTTTCCATGGATCTTCTTCAGAGAGAAACCCAGTAAGAAGCAACGTGTATCTCACCATTTAAAAAAAATAAAGAAAGAATCAAAAAGCAACATTTTTGGGTGGATTTCATTCTTCGTCATATCGAAGAGACTAATTGATTGTGACTTTTTTTTAAGGGGGAAAAAGTGTGATCGCTCCAACATTGTTCTCCTGACTGACCTGAGCACTGAAGCCAGTTCAGACAAGCTGGATGTTATTATTGAGAACTTGAAACGAGCTGGAATCACCCTGCAGTTCTTGTAATATACAGTTTTCTTTTTTAAAGCAGGTCCTTTTTCATATTACTGTAGAGCTTTCTACTTCTCAAGAGATAAGCTAAATTTCTTCAGATTTGTTTAATTTAGACTATATATATATATATATATGTATTGCATGCTGGCCTTATGTTATTTTGCCTTTACCAACTTGTTCATTTCCAGTTTGCCTTTCCCAGTGGAGGATGAAGAGGAGGGTGAAGGAGATGGGGACGGAAGGGGTTCTGGTGACCCTGGTAGGGGCAAAGGTCTCTCCAGGGAACAGCGAAGTGGCCTGGAAATGGTTAAAAACATCATGCTGAGTCTGGACGAGGAGGAGGGCCTGGAAGAAATTTACACATTCAGGTTGAAGAGTTTCAAAGTTTTTCCTCCAATTCAAATGTTCTTTCTCATGTCTCATTGAGTTTTTTTGTTCTCTGTTAATCTGAGTCTCACCATCTGACTACATTTAGGAGTAAATGATCCGCGCATTAGATTTTGACGCACGTTTTTATTTCCATTTGCCTCGATCCTGTTGCAGGAATGCTGTGGAGCAGCTGTGCATGTTTAAACGCATTGAGAGGAGACCCATGGCCTGGCCCTGTCAGCTCACCATCGGTAGCTCTCTGTCCATCCGTATTGTTGGCTTCAAAGCGGTAAGTTCCCCAGAAAGAGAACTTCACTAAAACGTGATTTGCCTGCAGTTTGTTAAGAGCCAGGGTCGGGACACAACAACCATTTGTTTGTTTCAGCTGGACCTATTTAAAGTAGTGCTTTTACATTTCATATGTTCTTTAGTTGTTCTTAAGTTATTCCACCTATGTATGTATGTAAATGTGTATTGGTGTATGTATATGTGAATATGTATATATCTAGGTGTACAAATGTGTCTGTGTGTATATGTAGTACTTTTATTTGGCTGAGTAAATATTACTATAATTATTATTTTATTTTGTCAGCAAGGACATTGGAAATTTAGAATAATACGACAAATTCCAGCTGGAAAAGGGGTATGATTATATAAGTTATACTTCTTCATACTCCTTTTCAGACTCATAATCACCGATGTGATGTGTCTTCAAGAAAGTTACAATGTACTATGTGTTTATTTTACACTATCGGTGAAAGGTTTGTCTGAAATAAATTATCATCATCATCATCACCTTGGGCTGCTGTGGTGGTGCAGAGGCAAAGAATGACCCACGTACTGAGGCCTTAGTCCTCATGGCGTTGGTCGCAGGTTCGATTCCCGGCCTGGTGACACTTGCTGCATGTCTTCCCCCCTCTTTCCTGTCAAACTACTTTCAAATAAAGGCAGCTAGAGCCAACAAAACCTTAAAAAAGTGTTATTCCACCTTAATAATAGTCAAATAAACCTCATTGTTAATTCTTGCATTTGTCTACCAGGTGACTGAGGAGAAACTGAAGAAAATGTGGATCACAGTCGATGCTCAAACCAACCAGAGAGATGATGTGAAGAGAGAGACTGTTTACTGTCTGGACGACGACAATGAGACAGAGGTGCAGAAAGAAGACATTATCCAGGGTGAGAACAATCTAAAGCCTTGAAGAGTGGAATCAAAGCAGAAAATAAAAAAAGAGCCTTAAGAGATTCTTTTTTGTCCTAAAATCTGACACATTTTATGCTTAAGTTCAACCCACCTCTTTTTTTTGATGCCAGGTTTTCGTTACGGAAGTGACATCGTACCTTTCTCCAAAGTGGATCAGGATCAGATGAAATACAAGCATGATGGGAAGTGCTTTGCTGTTCTGGGCTTCACTAAAAGGAACTTGGTATTTTTCTCTTTTTTAATCAAGGCCATGACTCAACTTAACAGCTGAAGCATACTGTTACTCACCTAATCACCATCTGTAGGTTCTTCGCCATCGGTTCATGGGAACACAGGTTGTCAAGATATTTCCTGCACGGGATGATGAGGTAGGGATGGACAGCGCTGGTGTTAAGATAATAACCACAAGTTGAAGTTGATCTGGTATTTTTGTTTTATTTCTTTT
Organism: Poecilia picta; assembly: GCA_033032245.1. NCBI lineage: Eukaryota > Metazoa > Chordata > Actinopteri > Cyprinodontiformes > Poeciliidae > Poecilia > Poecilia picta. The sequence goes on along the minus strand of CM065354.1, from coordinate 32,703,462 downwards.
CTCTCTGAGCAGCATGCAGGCGTGGCAATGTCGGCTCTGATCCGTGGTCTGGATGAGCTCGACATGGTTGCCATCGTGCGTTACGCCTACGACCGACGCAGCAATCCTCAAGTGGGCGCTGCATTCCCGTCTATCAAGCCTGAATATGAGGTCAGGTCATAGACTAAAATACATTCCATATCTCTCCTTGTATACTTTTAAAATAATGTCTTTGCAGATGCACCATATTTTTCTCTCATCCTCTGACATTAAATCAGTCTACATTTTTCTGTATTTGTTGGGATATCCAGATGTATAACTATTAGTAAATAATTTGGAAGACCTATTTGTGCTCAAGTTCTAACGGATGTTTCAAGATGTTGCTTCAGTATTTCCACATAATGTTCTTCCATCCTGATGCCATTTGTTTTGTAGTGTTTCATCAGATTATGGGTTTTTGTCCCTCAGTGCATACCCAACCTGTGACCTGCTGTTTTATGAGACTTTTTGAGGTAGTGGCTTCTTCATTGCTGAATGCCCTTTCAGGTCATTGTACAAAATGGCACTCTTGATTTATTTTGTGGTTTTGACTTAAAATACATCACCAGGCGAGCCTCTAATTAGCTCGCTTACAAAGCAATGCTATTGTCTTAAGCTAGTATCTGGAATCATATAAAGTCACAGTGAAGGAGAAAACTGATTGTGTCTTTTTCTACGTTGCATATAAATACTCGCATTCATTTTTATCATCTCCCTCTGCAGTGCCTGTTATATGTTCAGCTGCCCTTCATGGAAGATCTTTATGGAAGACAGTTTACGTTTCCTTCTCTTGAGAACAACAAGAAGACCGCGCCATCAGGTGCAGCACACACAGAAAGATATACGTACTTTTGCACATTTAAATCTTTTCTTCAGATTTTCAAGAGCAGAACATAAAATCTCCTCACATCCCCTTGTCAACAGATGGTACAGTTGCTATCGGGTGTATTTGAACTGCTGCAGCTAAAAATAATTGACTTAAGGCATATTTAATGTAGCTCCTCAGCTGAACAAGCTGAAACTCCCAGTCAGCAGGTAACTTTTATTGCGTTTTTATTTATTTTGTGTGAGCCTGGAGAAGCTCTTGGCACTGAGGATATTTTTTTAAAACAGATTATTCACAATTACTGGTCTGACACTTGTAGTTGTACAGCTCAACAGTTACGTGGGTACAGATTGCAGCCTGTCTTCACGTATACAGTGATTCTTTGAGGCATTAAAACACAGAAACATTTTTAATTTATGGTGACTCAAGTGTCGCTGCTCAATTCCAGACTTTTTTATTGTTAGTTGAAGACACTGTGATACATTATTCCCTAACTTCTCCGTCTTTAGTGTGACTTACAAACTGTATAATTTACCTCACATCACAAGCAAACCTGTTTGATGGAATTTGAAAAACAAAACAAAACATTGAAATCACCTAGTTCTACAATTCTACAAACTGTTAAATTAATACTTTGTGACTGAGCCTGTTGATTTATGTATACACTCAGTCTTATTGAGTGCGCAGCATAAATTACAGGGAATTAGGTGAAGTTTTAAACTGACAGTATTATGTATTTTTCAGGCACATTCTGCCAATTTATAACACAATCAAGTAAGTGTTACCCCAAGTTGTAAAAATGCTGACAGAGCTCCTACACAGTCATGAAGAAAATATGACAGTCTGAATATCCAGGTCTGTATATGGGGGGAACTTAAAAGAAGTTTGACTTCAAACTGGACAAATATTCTAGATTCCAGCCAAACAGCAATTAATCCTAAAACTCTATTAAAATGTGCTCTAATGAAGTATCATTTCAGACAGTGTACACATGAACCATTTTTTCCCCATCAGCCCCCCAAAATTGTTTGGTTTTTAGTTATTTGTGTCACATTATAGGTGAAAAACCTCATTTGCTTTGCATGTTATGAAAATCTGCCATTTTGATGGGTGTGAAGTGAACACTTCAGATCTTCCCCTTTATTACGTGGACATTCTGAGGTTGGTGGGACACTATTGTTGCTTTATTTTTAAATCACAAAGAGGAACCAAAAATATTCTCACACAACTTACACATACTTAAGATTAATTGTTTTGTTAGAAAGTGTTTATTTAGGTAGTTTTTTGTTCTGAAAGATCACGTGAAATCTGAATGTTAAGTTGCATATGAAAACCTAAACTCTAGGATTTCTTTTTATTCCTCGCTTCCTGTAGAGACGCAGCTGTCAGCCATCGACTCCCTCATCGATTCGATGATGCTTGTAACCGAAGACGAAGATTTGCTCAAACCTCACCATCTTCCCAACCCTGCCTTCCAGAGACACTTCCAGGTAAAGTTTGGAAACACTCAGTTTAAAAGACAGAGCTCCTACACCGTCATGGCAAAAAATAAGGAATTTGCTTCTCTTAATATCTGGGTCTGGATTTGTAGGGAAAAAAAAATTGTATGAATTTTTGATCATTTAAAAAAAAAAATGTTCTCGTCTACCATTTTCTTAAGGACAAATGTAAACTAATGCGTAAGAAATGCTGACTATTTAAATCTATATTACATTTCCGTACTTTATCTTTGATTTATTGCATCACATCGATTTACCATTTGCCTACCAATATTTGGGTTTTTCATTAATTGATTGAATCCACACACTTTCAGAAATAAAAAAATACAATTTCACTACCAGTTTTGTCTGTAGGCATGTTTTAATTCATGAATCTGTGGTACCTAAATTCTGCCTGAAATGCCGAGCAAAGCTCTAAACCTACTATTTCTAAGAATTTGTTCAAACAATTGAGGAAGGTACCGAAGCTTTAAATAATCTGCATTTAGTGCAGGATAGTCTATTACTCATTTCACAGGTCCAAGAGGGTTTATTTTTAGAGAGATTCTAAAATAGGTTATCTAAGATCGTCCAGACGCCACAAAAGCAGTGACCCTATAAATCACTCCTAAACTCTGAAGTTCAGTTATTTTACTGGCAAACCTACAGAGAAAAAGTTAACTATTAAGAATTTTGACTGAAGCTCCAGAAATGTCTTCAAAAAAATGCTAAAAATATTCAATAAATGAAAAATATATATAGAGAAAAGTTTTTATTGAACCCAGGAGAGAGCTTTAAGATTTCATATTCTCACAAAATCTTTATCCCATGTGAACAGTGTTGTTTGTCGTTCAGTGATGTGTCACTTTTTATGATGAAGCTTCAACCTTTTCCCAACGCTTTTCTTTATCATAACCAGCATAATTAACAGAAAGAAATGCTTCCAATATATCTCCGCATTACTGCATTAGATTTTATTTTCACTTTCTAAACTGAATTGCTGAAATACACTCACTGTTTGTGAGTGTTGTAATATACTGACTCAGCCAGAAAGCGAGAAAAAAAGTCCTGAGTTAGCCAGCTCATGAAATGTGGTTTTACAGAACATTTGAATATTACATAAGAATAATTACATGAAATGAAATGATCCTAGGGGAGAGTTTTGATCTTACAACCATCTTTCAGACGGTCATTGACACCCTCTAGAAGGAGGGTAAGTCACAAAAGACTAGTGGGTAGATGGAAAGTTAAGAGGAAGAAAAAAAGGTAGTAGACAGAAGAGTGAAGAGGTCAGAGTTCACTGTCATCTTCTGGTTTTGTTTCACCGAGTTTCAATAAGTCTAAAGGCAGGGCAGCCATCCATTAGGAAATCTTAAAGCAGCTCATGCTTCCCTCTGTGGAAGAACTTTATAGAGTTTCATTTTCCAGAAAGACGTAGAGCCTTCCCACACTGTTAGAAGTACCAAAACTTTCTACTGTTATGTAATATTATAATTTCTAAAACTTCACTGTACGACAGACGTACTTATCAATATCAACAATAGGAATAGACTTCAGATTTTAGGCAAACTGCATTGTTTGTGTTTATTGTCAACCTTACCCAGTTGGTATCTGACTCTGTTTATCCTGGTTTAGTTCTGCCTCACTGAGTGCTGGTTTCAGCTTTTCAAAATCATTTTGTTATTCCAGTGTCTGCACCACAGGGCTGTACACCCCGAGTCTCCTCTTCCCCCCATGGAGCTGTGGCTGGAGGCTGCTCTCGATCGCCCTGAGGTCATCCAGGAACGCTGCCAAGCTCCACTGGAGGAGATAAAGAAGTTGTTTCCACTCACCGAAGTAGAGAAGAAAAAAAAGCTGAAGACAAGCGCTCAGATTTTTGGCAAAGAGTGAGTTTGGATTCAGAGTCCTGTGTGCAGATCGGTTGTAAAAAAAAAACCTTTGCAGAGTAATACGCGTGGTATTTTTCACGTCGCAAGAAGCGGTGATGGATTGCAAACATTCTCCTTTGTGATTCATAGCTCTGAGGAGCCAGATGCCAAGAAAGCAAAAGAAGACGAAGCAGAGGATGAGTATAGCCTGGCAAACATTGCCGAAGGATCTGTTACTTCTGTACGTATCAGAGGAAACTGGCTGAGTCCTCACAGGCCACATAGGGGTTACATATAGAAAAGCTTAAAGAAGCTTTCATGTCTGGATATATCTAAAAATAATAAGGTGGAAAATATTTCTATTTCTAGATCGATTTCCTGTTTTATTTCCTTGTCTCCTGATCTTTCTGTATTTGTCCTTTCTTCTTTCCCCTTCTCTTCTGCTTGTGTCCTTCTTTCCTTTCACCTTCTCTGGTTTTCTTCTGGTTATGACTTGTGTCCTTCATTCTTTCCTACTTGGCATCCTTCTGTCCTTGTGTTTTTCTTTCCTTCTTTCTTTGTACTCCTTTCTTTCTTTGTTTCTTTATTTCTTTCTTTCTTTATTTATTTCTTTCTTAGTATTTTTGTTTTACTTCCTTCCTTCGTTAGTAGAGTCCATATCTTTTAATTCCCTCTTTGTGTCCTTCAGCCTTTTATGCTCTCTATCATTCTGTCCCAATTTTAATGTTATATCTCCTATCTTTCCTTCCTTTCATTATTTCTCCCATCTCTCTGTCCCTCCATCTGTCTTGGTGAACTTGTATCATAAAGTCCTACTTCCTTCTCTCCTTCCTTCCTTGTGCCCTTCCATCTTTTCTCCTTTGTGTCCTAATTCCTTTCCTTATGTCCTGTCTCTATGCCTCTCTTCCTTTTCCTACCTTCCCCCATGTCCTGTATCCGTCTCTTGTGTCCTACTTTCACTCTAGTTGAAGGTTTTTCTTCTAGCTTATTTAAAGCCTGCCCACTGTAGAAAATCTGCCATAAACCTATGGTGCAGTTTATTATTTTGTGTTTTAAAAAATGAACAAAACAGATTCTGGAACATTGAGTCTGGAAAGTCCAACACCTGACTTTAACAGATGTGTCTTAAACAAATGTCCACCTCCAACCAGGTGGGAAGCGTCGATCCAGCCCGAGACTTCCGCGCCCTGATCAAACAGAAAACTCTTCCGTTCGGAGAAGGTGAGGTCCTGGCTTCCTGTTATTTCTCTGCAGAGCTGATCAGATGAAAATCGGTGTAATATAAACCACCGTGACTCACGCTCAGCCCCTGTAATTATGTTTTTCTCTCTCTCTCTGGTTGTGGTGACCCCTGTCTTTTCAGTCTCTCAGCAGCTGACTCACAGGATAGAGCAGCTGCTTAGCAACAAGAACACGCATTACTACATGAAAAGCATCACCTGTATCCAGGCTTTCAGAGAGCAGTCAGTTAAGGTAAATAAACATTCACTATCCAACACTTAGGAATGCACGACTACGATGTTCTATCATGGTTATCTGATTGTTTTTCTGAGATTATTAGTGTTGAGATTAAAATGAGTCTGTTTCTTTTCTTGCAACTTGAGCTGAGGCCAATTTTCATAAGCATGTCAGCGTTTGCAAGAGCGCTAAATGGAATTTGAATGTTTTATGTCTTCCATAATTCAGCAGGGGAATGCTGATCTGTTCAACAGTTACCTTCAGTCCCTGAAAAGGAGTATTCCCAGCAGAGCCCTTGAGGTCTTCTGGGACCTGCTTGTTCAAGGTACGATAAACCTTCTTTTTAAGAGGCTGCAAGGTTTCTGCTAAATTATTTTTCCCCTGGGAAGAGATGAAGCCTCTGCATGATTTGAGTGCCGAACGCTGCTTTAGTTACAGTACAAGTCTACTGAAGAGTGCGGCGTTTGACTTCTTTGTTTGGGCAGACGCTGTGACTTTGATCAGCAAGGACGAGGTCGAAGGAAGCGCCGTGTCGAAAAGTGAAGCCTCTCAGGTGATTTTAATGTGCATTGATGTTCATATTAATAGTGTGGAGTACCGTTGAGAAATTAATTTATTTCAGTAAGTTGATTCAAAAAGTGAAACTTGTATACAGTATTCCAGACTAATGAAACACGAAGCAACATATATAAGAAGTATTTCTTTTATTATGGGGGATTATGGTTAACAGCAAATGATAAAACAATAATCAGTTTGGCAGAAAATTAATTTTTAATACCAGGAATGAATAACAAACAAATCGAAAAAAGAAACTTTGAAAAAATGAGTTTTTAAATGATGAGAGAGAAACAACTTGTCCAAATTAAGCTGACCCCATGTGGAAAAGCTTGATTACTGCCAGACTTGCAGAATCTAAAAATCACTTGCATAGGACTTTTCTGACAACATGAAGTAGACTGCCTACCAAAATTACTCCCAGAGCACATCAGTGACTCATCCAGGAGGTCTCAAATAAACCAACATTGAAAGGCCTCACTTGCTTTCGTTAATGTCTCAACAACAAAAAACTAGACTTGGCAGAAACGGCTTCCTTTGGAGAGTTCCAAGTGGAAAAAGCTTTTCGGACCAACAGGAGCATAAATGATTGAACCATGAGTAACGTAAACCCTCCAATGTGACTGAATTAAAACTAATTTAAGAAGAGCAGCTGAAGGCTGAAGTCACTCTGGGCTTTCTTCCTGTTAAAAACAATTTTCCATTTCTATAATTTTCCAATTCACGAGAAACTAAATTTCAAGATTTTTTTATTAGCTCTAACCCATAATTATGAAACATAGCAGAAATTAACCCTTTAAGTATATTACTGTGAGATGCATCACTGTTATAAATCTGTAACATTCAGGTTTTGTATTGAAATGCTGAAATATTTAGCTTTCCAAGGATATTTTAAAGTCCTACAAGTTATTTAGATTGTGCGAACAAACTTTATCAGCCCTTAATACCATCTGAATCCTGCTTTGTCTTCAGTTTCTGATGGCTGAGGAAAAGAAAGAACAAGCTGCTCCTGAACCGGTGGAAGACACTGGCGATGTTGATGACTTGGTGAGTGAGAAAATGTGTCCTCCATCAACAATCTATGTTCTCTCTTTTTATAGAGATGATTTAGGAATTAGATTAGTGTTAGAACTGTTTCCTCTGCGGTTTTCATGTTGTTCTTTGAGCAGTTGAGCTTTTTGTGCCTCATTATAAACTCATCAGGCTCATATCTCTTCTCTTTGCTCTCTTCCTGTGCAGCTGGACATGATGTAAGAAAAGAAGCGGGAGGGGTGTTGGCAGAAATCTAAGGAATGTTTTGTTTGAACCCACCCTAAGCAAACTAGTTAAACCGTCCTTTGTCCTGTTCCTTCCACTGGAAGTCCCCATCACTGGGTGTGTTTTAGTTAGCTGGACTTTATTAAACAGTTGACCAAAAAACTTACAGGAATCTGCTTAGACCAAAAACTTTGTATTCCCTTTTAAATGTAAAAATCACTATTATTTTCTGTAACATTCAGACTACTACAGCTCTATCATGTGAAATCAGTGATTTAGAATATGCTTAACAGTAGAGCTTGTGCTTTTTTGGGTGACAAAATATATTAAAACATGATGCTTTGTGATAATAATCGCAATTTGTAGAATGCACAAGTAATAAACAAGTATTTTCTTAAAATAATGAGTGTATTGCAAAGTTTTTGTTTGACAGACAATGAACACCAACAGACACTTGTATTCTACACAAAAACCCTCTAAGCCACTGTACTTGAACCAAATTATTGTACTATATGATACTGTGTAATTTATTTGTTGAACAGCTCTAAAAAAAGTATTTAATAAATGTAAGCTTTCTTGCACCTCAGCATCAGACATAAAACACTTAAAAGCTGCATTTGTGTAACATTTCCTTCTTAAAAATGAGACGGTACTTCCTTTGTTTAGGAGAGGACCTTTCAAAATAAAAAGCATAAACACAACATATTGCCCTGGATTTATTGCAGACAACAAAGATTCAAGTCTGTGTCACTGAATTTGACTTACCTAAGTCATTAAAGCCCTAATCTTAATATGACATCACAGCCAACTTTCAAAGGAGTTCATGAATTTCCAGGTGTGGTTCTGTTACAAAGGTGAAAAGCAGTTAATATCTTGCTTGCATTAGATATTTTATATTGTTTTCAATTGGTGTAAATCCACATTAATTGGTCTTAGAGGGTGAATTTAATGGCTAGACAGAGAAAGAACTAAATCAAAGCTGGTTTTCACCATCTCAAAACTATGGCGCTCAGTGGACAAGATGTCTGGTGAACCTTGGACAAATAAACCAACAAAACATCATCACAGCAAAACAGACTGCACAAGCACTAAAAACAGGAACATTTTAAGTGACCAAATAACCTGACACAGATATTTAGCTGTTGAAGGAAACATGTAGATGAAATCCATCCAGTGTACCGCCTCCAACCTTCGCTTCATGTGAAAGTAATATTCAGTTTCTTTATAAATGACTCTTCTATACATGCATGATAACAATTTACAGGATCATGAAGCATTAACATTAGTTTTCTTCATGGTCTATGGCCTCTCAGATTAGCCTTTAGCTTCAGCCTTTTGAGCAACTGCTTATAACCTTTCAGCAGATTCACATAGTTTCAGTTGCTTGATGAAAACAGTGGTATTTGCTAATTGTGCCATTAAGGAAAAACTTAATTAAAATGGCACATATTTCAGTGTTTTATATGTTCAAACTATTTAGAAACATATTAAAGACTAAAGACACTATGTGTGACTGAGAAGGTATCGCTAAAAAACAAGAATGAACATTTATTACATTTGAAGCACAAGGCAGCCATATTGGATTTTGGGTTGGTGAAGTAAATAGTTGGATTTCTGAGTATAGATGGACAACAACAAAGTGCTCTTGGGTTCAGCTGTCAGCTATGATATTAACTCGTTTCGCTGTACAATTATTGTTTGTGTCTGGAGATGAATTTGTAAGCGTTTGGAAAAATAAATTGCTTTACTGGCTATCAAATTAACTCGATGGAAATCATTTACCTTTACTATGCTTGGTTTTGCTTCAAGGTTGAATTTCTTGCAAATGGAAAACTAAATAGACCATTTTACAGATAAATTGACGCTAAACTAATTCATTATTTTGGTACAGGGAAAAAAGGTCAGGAAAAATTGTTCACCCAAAACAATCTGGGCAGACAATATAGAAGTACCTAAAGTCTTTGGCATTGGCTCATTTCTGTTTCATATTTGAACACAAAGAAAATCAGTGCTGGAAAGAACTGAGTTCTTTAGAAATCTCCTATCCAAATATTTCAGGTTTTGCACATTATTGTTCCCGTTAATCTCTGGCTGAGGTGAAATTAGAACAAAGCTGACCTTAATCAGCATTTTTGAGAACAATGCAAGGGTGAATTCAACTTGGATCAACTGTTAAAATGGTTAAGTACAGAGCAGTAGCACCAGTACAACACTCACAATGAGGACGGTCTCTAACACACCCACCTGATGAAACGGTCAAAGAAACTAGGCTGTAACAGGTCAGAAAATGTCTGACTCTTAAAGATGGCAGTCTGGTCACCCATAGCCAACTTTGTTAGGACTTCTTCATCCACATCACTTCCTGTGGCAATCACAGTGGAAAAGATGAATTCCTTGCCCATTGCAGTAATTGACTCGTCCAGGTAGGTGATATTAGTAACACCATCTGTGATGAAAACAAATGAAACCTCGGCACCACGTCTTGTCTTGCGAGTGGGTCCTTTACCCAAAATCTCATTGATGACTTTGAAGATGGCAGGTCCCACTGCTGATGAAGCATCAAGATAATGCAGACCTGATAGACCAGAAGTGATAGCCTTCTGGTCGTGTGTAAGAAGAAAGGCCACTTGGTTTTCATTCTCATTGCCAAACTCTGTCAGTGCCAGACGAGCCCCGTTTTGGTCATTTCTGTTCTTGGCCATTGTCAATGCATTTGCGACCATTTGAACAAAATTAAGTGCATGGCCAAAGTTTTCCATCCCGAGGCGCTCCGAACCGTCGAGAAGAAACACCAAATCTACGGGTCGTCCAACACATGGAGCTACATCAAGTTCTGTAATGAAAGAGGACGGCTTGCTCAATGACATTCTCTTCATTTTACCTTTAAACCAATAACCTAACCATAAATACAAACCCACCAGTTTTACAGGGAAGATCTGGACACTTAATCACTGGATCTGGAAAAGTAAACAGACATTCAGTACAGTTTAGGCAAATAACAAAAGGAGAATGGATGGAGAGACTTACCAGGACAGAGAACCGTTTCCATCTTCTGGATGAAGTCATCAGCCACCAAGTCTGTGTATCGCTTCATCTCAGTGATCCGGTTCTTGTTGTCGCAGGCAATTGATACGAGGGTCTCACTGTCATGTTCCTTGTCAAACATGTCACCAACCCCAATGGCATTCACCACCACATTGGGGTCATCGCAGAGGTACCGGAGTTTACTGTCATCATCACGAGGGTCGAAGCGACCGTCTGTGACTACCACTACAGATACTTTGGCACGGACTCTCTTGCTGTCCCTTATTAGGTTATCATAGGCAAACTTGAGTGCAGAGGGCGTAAATGTGCCCCCAGCAATCCACTGCAGATTCTTCACTGCTGTCTTGAATGAAGACATGGAGTCTATGGAAGGGTCATCGAGTCGTATGGCCTCAAACGTTCCTTCGTGACTGAACTGTACCACTCCAACTCTCGTACCTGAAAAACACAGTCACTGTAGATTAATTGTGAGTTGCTAGTATAAGTAAATGGTCTTTCTTTTTAATGATGAAACTTCTTTAACTGTTTTCTGTAGATATGTCAATAAAAGGCTTCATTTTTTTCAATTGAACAATGCTGAAAAGCTACAAAGTTTTCCAAACTGCGGTAGGCTGCTGCTGTCTCAGAAATTGAAAACTGGATCTTGGGATGATGCCACAGCTAAGCTAGGAGGTTGCAAAACTTGTTAAATTTGCTAAGTGTTTCATCACTAACTACAATTAGCAAGGCAAACTACCAACTTGTTAATCTCCATTCTGTGCATTTAAACATCAAGAGAATTTTTACAAGCAAAAATTGTTGGCACTACATCAGCAGTTGTTAAAAAGATAGAAAAGAGTAAGAAGTGTAAATAAACTGCTTAATCCTGTAACAACTTTCACTGTGGAAACCATATTGAATCTGAATTTAGAGTTAGCGGGCGACCTCTAATGTTCAAATCCATTTTTCAAATTCATTTTCAAGTGTGAAACCTGGAAATTATGACTTTTGAGTAGAACTCTAAGGTAGTGTTGAAAGTGGAAAAACCCAAAACGCTGCACACATTATTGTACTTTTGATACAGATTGACAAAAAGCTACAATATTTTACACAAAAAGCATGTTTACCTGAAAACTACTCCAAAATTTTGCTTTTGTTGCACATTCAAAATAACCTTTTATATAAACCGTCATTACAACTGTAACAATCAATAGGCTATATTTTATTAGAAGTAATAAACAGGAGTCATACTGTATTTTTTGTTTTTATTTTTTGTAAAAATATGTTGAACCCAGTAATAATTTAGATCTAGTTTATCATATTGTGGAAATAACAGCAAAGTTTTAATGTAACATTAGGTGGGGAAACAATAGGCTCTGACTATTCTCTGAAACATTCCCAACACTTGGACACGTGATCAGTGGGTTGATTTTCCTTTAGAAAAGGGTTGAATGTTATTTTTGTGGACTGTACCGGTTGGAGATGTGGGGTCAGAGGCCATCGATCCCATCCTGTTGATGGTGTTGATAACAAAGTTCTTTTCCAGGGTGAAGTTGGTCATCCCAACGCTCTCAGAGCTGTCAATTACAAAGACAATGTCCAGAGCGCCGCAGTGTTTCTCACAGTCTGAGTGAAAAAAGAAAAAGAAAAGAAATTACAACAAGTGGCTCAGAATGTTTAAAGATGATAACTGCAAAGCTGTGTTGGAATGAGGATCACGTCTCTCTGCCTACCACAACAACCACAAGTCTCCCTGATGTACGTCATAACATCACAGTCCTGGAGTTACATTAAGATGGGTTAGAGGCATTCAATTTAATATAAAGAGCCTGCTTTTATTCATGGTATTTTTCAGTTTGACTTACAGTGAGCCCAGGATCCCCCGCTGGCCCTGGACCCCCCTGCACAAGCACATGACAAAGACAGAGAGGAGATATTGGATCTGAAATCTTTATGCACGGTCAGGTAATTACCGGAGTGGTTTCGCTGATGCTACTTACATCTTTCCCAGGGTCTCCCAGGGTTCCTCTCTCTCCTGGCTCTCCTGGCTGGCCTGGTTCACCCTGAATGTAGAATATTTTTCTGGTGAAGTGACTCATTCCTCATACCAAGCATGTTTTAGGTAGTAGTGACTCATTCTCTGCATATGTATAAAGTATAAAGTCTAAAGTCTTTTTTGCAGAAGGTGGGGAGTTGTGGTCATAGATTTTGCTCCTACATGAAGATAAATTGCATCTATTTCATTGCAAAAGAATATCACAAAAAAACAGATGGCAGTAATGATGATGATGATGATGATGATCTCTGGGGCTCCTTTTATCCATGTCTAAAAAAGAAGCTCCATGGTGTTTTCTTTCTTTTTTTAATGACTATTTTCTGTTTCTTCTTCCGTGATAATATTTAAATTTTCTATTTCCACTTGAGTAATCCTCACAGTGAGACTCGGTTTCTAAACAATCTCTTTCCCCAAAACTATGTTTTTTAATTACATTTTTTCTACATAATCTTGTGAAATACTCAGCCAGTTGTAAATATGTTTTGAAAAATGTATGTGACACACAAATTATGTGGAAAAAGTATTTTTCTCTCTAAAGACTTCAGCTTTTTTAGTCACAATAAATGTTTCAGATACTGAAACCAACCCGGATCTATGTGATAAGAAAACTCCTCCTCCTTTTGAATCATGAATTAACTGACAAAATGGAATGAAAGTGAGAAATCCCTTAAATAGAAACTGCATGACAACATGAAGTAGACTAAAACATCTCAAATAGCAACACATCAATCTCTGATCTAAAGAAATTCAATAGCAGAGGACTCTGAAATCTGTCAATCAGGGAATGGCTGCAAAGTCATTTTTTGGAGTCTTTGAAACCAGTAATAAACAAAGGATTAATTGCACAACATCTTGCCAATAATAATAGTCAATATTAATTGATGTTAGTAATATTTTTTACCTGTAAGATTGTCATAAAGGCCAACCACGAGAGTTAAAATACAAATTTTGTGATCTTATAGTGGTTGTCCAGTAGGTGGATGCATATGGAGTGACAAAGTAAAGTCCAGTGAAGTAGTTTTTGTGCAAGTCTACATCAGCACCAAACGAGATGACGGCCTTTGATTAATTTGCCACTGTAGTAACTATTCTTTTAGAAAATATGTTTTTAGGCGACCTTTTAAGTTGAAATGAAGGCAGAAGACATTTTATTGTGGTGGACAAACCTTGCAGAAAAATGTAACATCAATATTTTTGAAAAAAGAAGACCTAAATCAAGTCTGTTTTACAAAATGTCAGTAGCTTCTTCAAGTGCATACATTTTCCTATTTGTTAAATTATGTTTCTTTTATGTAACTTCTTTGGTGTGAAAGTAGAATTTTCATGAATATATTCATGTAAACATTCAAAGTTATCTTTAGGGACTGATAAAAAAAACAAGGAAAAAGATGTTATAATTAAGGATTTAGTTAAACTTTACAAAATAAAATACATTTACAGATTCAAATGTATTTGGTGCAACAACATAGTCTAATTAATGCATTATCAGTTTTTGAGTATTTAAGCAAAATCACTTATTGAGTTAAAATACTTAACATGGCCCTGAAACTTGATTGTTACACTGATGTACATAGTTTCATTCAGTACTTTTCTGCTGTGTGCATTCAGCAGTCCAAGAACTCGAGGCAGAACAGTCTGCACAGCATTCATTTTTGAGATAAGAGTTTTCCCCATGTTTCAGCAGAACCGTATAAACATTAGTTTCAGCTTATCTGCCCAGCATCTCTGTTTAAACCCTAAATTGCCCTTCCATTAAAGACATTGTGTCTTTATTCTTACAGGCTCTCCTGGTGCTCCTTTGGCTCCTGACTCCCCTTTTGCACCGCATTCACCTCTGCCCCCTCTGGGTCCTCTCTTGCCAGGATCTCCTCGCTCTCCCTGCAAAGCACAGAATCCACTTTTACTCGTGGATCTGAAACCTGAAGGGAATCTTATGACGTGAACAGAAAATAATCATACTGTTGGTCCTCTTGGTCCAGGGTAGTTGAATCCTGGTCTTCCATTGTCTCCCTTTAAAACAGGACAGTGTTGAATGTTAAATATTATGTACAAAAATTAGATTTTGGCTATTAGTGCTTTAATAGCATCACTTCATTTCTCCACTATGAATAAGAAATTTAAAATTAGGGATTTTTCTTTTTTTGGGGAGTAAATGAGTCACATTAGAAGGCCGTACAGTGGTATAGTTGGTAGAGCGGTTGCTTTGCAGCAAGAAGGTTCTGGGTTCAATTCCTGGCCTGGGGTCTCTTGGCATAGAGTTTGCATGTTCTCCCTGTGCATTCATGGGTTTTCTCCGGGTACTCTGGATTCCTCCCACAGTCCAGAAACATGACTGTCAGGTTAATTGGCCTCTCCAAATTGTCCCTAGGTGTGAGTGTGCATGGTTGTGTGTCTCTGTGCTGTCCTGCAACAAACTGGTGACCTGTCCAGGGTGACCCCGCCTCCTTTCTGGAACGTTAGCAGGAGATAGCCATCAGCACCTCTCCCGACCCCATTAGGAACAAGGGTGTAAAGAAAATGGATGGATGGAGTGACATTAGAAACCACTAGAGGGCGATAGTGAACTAGCTTCAGAGGAAAATTACCAAAACAGAATTTTGTCAACAGACAAGAGAACATTCTAAAAGGATATGTTGCTACTTATTGTAGGAACACAGTACAGGATGGAGTGAACGCTCTTACGTTCCCCAAGGTCCTAGCCATCCTGGAAAATTGAGTGAACATAAGGTGTGGGAACTAAATTTGCCCCACTTTCTGCGACAAGATTGTGAATCTTTTGCTGGATAATCGTGACTTTAAAAAAAGCATCACAAGGGAAAGAGATTGATTGGCCTATCAGTTAGCAGTCAGACCCTGTAACAACCATGGACATAAGTGATGAGTAGATATCACTTTTTAGTATCAGATGCTAAAAAAAAGACATATTTACATGTGAAATTATCTGAGTTTTGAAAATATAAATTTTTACTCAAAACTAGATTTGAAAATCCACCTTGGCAACATGCCCAGTCCAAATTACTGCCTCCAAGCTTTTTCCTCCTCGCCGGAAATATAACCGCACACATTTTTATTAAATGAGCTGAAATTTAAGCTGAAGACTCACATTTCTTTCTTCCTGGTGGCCATTGTGATGGGAAAGCTTGAGTTTTCCTTATGCATACTTGTTTTTCATAGTGGTGAACATCTGAATACGGTTTTTACTGATTTTGATTCAAGTCCTCCAGATAATACTGTTAAAATGCCATTAAATTTAAAAAGTGAAAAACTATTACATTTAGAGTTAAAACTTGATCTACTCACCTGCGGTCCAGGTCGTCCAGGGTCTCCTCTTAGTCCAGGGTCTCCAGGAGGCCCGACTGTGCCCTACAGTGTCAAAGGTTAAAGGTTAACGGCTCCATCAGCTCATGAACTTTAACTATTAATCTGTGAATAATAACGATGATACTATGAACTGCACACATTTCCTCCGACGCTGCCAGGTTCTCCTGGCCAACCCCTTGGTCCTGGTAGTCCTTGGTCTCCCTGAAAACATTAATGGAAATGCTTTCACTGGACCTAACCTTGACTCTGCCCCCCCACACACAGAATTACTCATGTGGATGGGAATTTGGCAGAGGACAACGCAGGCCAAATCATTTCAAAAGGATTGTGTTTTCTCTGGAGAAGGTCCTCTTTTTTTTCCGGATACCAGACTCAGCTGGAGTTGTTTTGTTTGTTTTGTTATACGATGCGTAACAAGGCTCTGGGTTGTCTCTCCAGCCAAAGCCCACCCACACTGTGATCCTCTCACCTTCGCACCCTTAACTCCAGCCTCCCCAGGTCGACCTCTCTTCCCCGATTCTCCTCGATCTCCCTTCAAAGAAACATTGCGTGAGAATTTAAATAGTTGCTTAATCTGAATAAAGAAATGGGAGCAAAACAAGAATCTTTCTCAGAATTCAAAGAAATGATCTGACGCATTGCATAACTAAATCATGACAGGAGGGGGTTCTGCTCTCTGGGGGTGTGGAGTGGTGCAGAAAATGTGAAAAACATGATATTTTCTGTACTTCTACAGCTGAAAACTCATGTCAACAGAATTTCATGCTGTTTGTCAGTATTTCAAAAGATTAACAGTTTCAAATCACCAGCAGAAACCCTCCTTCCTTCATGATCTTTCCATTTTTCTTTTTAAAACACTCCATAGTTTACGGAGACACTCTGTAGTAGAAGTTCTCTAGTATTTACTTTAGGTTTTGGTTTCTTAACTTTTCTCAGTTTGAGAAAGGAATAGATCTGCTTTAAAAATCCAAAACTTTAAACGTCATCACCTTTGGTCCTGGGGCCCCGTCTTGTCCTGGCACACCCTTCCTTCCAGGATCTCCTCTCCTGCCCTGTTGACGGTTGATAAAATATGAATGTCGACATTTT
This sequence comes from Poecilia picta, assembly GCA_033032245.1. Lineage (NCBI taxonomy): Eukaryota > Metazoa > Chordata > Actinopteri > Cyprinodontiformes > Poeciliidae > Poecilia > Poecilia picta. The sequence continues at coordinate 32,686,512 of CM065354.1, read as the reverse complement.
GCAACTCAGAAACAAAACTTTTAAATAGTGCTTGAAATACCAGTTCGCCCCTCAGTCCTGGTTTGCCACTGATCCCCTGAAAGAAATATAAATGTACTATAAGAGTCATCGCGCTACCATTAATCTATGTGGTAGGACATTTAAATAAATCTCTGATGCATACGGGAACCCCTCTTTCTCCAGGTGGTCCTGGATTGCCAGAATTTCCCTTTTCACCCTAGGAAATAGTAATTCAGGTTAGTGGCTGTATTTTTTCCATCATTCTGCTGTGTGTCAAACTAAAACTTACCATTAGTCCTGGATTTCCCACAGGACCTGGGGGGCCTGTCTTCCCAGGCAGACCTGTATCACCCTGAATCAACAAAGACAATGACACAGACTAAAACACTGGACATGGACATAGAGAATACTGAATATGGCTGCTTGGCTAAAGAATTCATTTAACAGTGTTTTGAGGATGTTGAAATTTTCTAATTATAAGACAGTAAATAAATCACATTCCGCCTTTCTTTTGGTTTTCAAAGCACAAAAGTAGTGTTAAAGCACACTTTTATTTTCTGAAAGAAAAAAAAGCTACTTGAGTCATGCTAACAAAAACAGAAAGACGCTGCCATATATGGGGGAAGAGGTTGTATCCTTTCCAGCTTCAATAATCGTTTCTGAGCACGTAAACACAAGTGAGAAGGATGGATCCCTCCTTATATGCCCAAACAGTTACTAATAATTAGCCTAGTAAAATTTAGGAACATTGCTTTTTCCCCCCATGTCTGAGCCAAAGGAGCCAGATAAGAAAAAAACTGTTGATTGCAGATGTTATTTTTTTCTACACTGGGACCTTTTGGTGAAACTATTACAACTTTTGTTTCCAGATTCCTTCAAAAAAATGTTTTTGCTAAGTAGTGTGTTACATGAATAGTCAACACAACACATAGATATGAGATCTACTTTGCGCCAGAATGACCTAAAAAAAAAATAAACAAAACATTCCTCCCACATGATCAGAATCTGGACGAAAAAGCAACCAAACTCCAATGAAAAACTCTGTAATACCTTCAAAAAATTATGAACCACATAAAAGTATTGAAGGATGTCACCAAATGTACAATATCATAGTGCATACGTGTATAATTTTTTAGAAAACATATATATATGCTGTGGATAGTTTATTCACAGAGCTGAAATGTATAATTGAAGAAAATTTGAAGGTACTGAGTCATATTAACAAGGTGAACTCCTGCAAGTTTGCAAGAATAAATTTGACAGTTAATTAAGTTGTTTAATTTGAGACATTTCTTCTGCTTTAACAGATATCCTTGCACATATTTGAAGACCTTTTTTTTTCTTTTTTGCTGCTTGAGTAAACTTAAAATGCTCCTTTTGCTTCAATACACTGGAGTTTGCTTATGTGACACATCACCTTTCAAAACTGGAAACTTCCTTTCTGCCTATTAAACAAGTGAAGATCCCCATAAAAAGCTGATGGTCCAGGATGCTATTCCAACATCCTGACTGTTTTACTGTCAATCCAACAAATTCGGACTCCACAGGCTTGCTGTAACTACACATTTTTGAGCTGTTCTGTTTTTTTTTTTTTTTTTTTTTTTTACATTTTTACCTCGTCTTTTTCTGGACTAAAATTGCATAAACTTAGACGTCTTTTTCACACCTTTTCTCCCGTTTTTCCAGGTAATCCAGAGTCACCAGGGTCTCCTGGGCGTCCATCTAGTCCCTTTAAAAACAGGCATTGAATGAGACAGACATCTGTGGATGATTAATGATAAAGTGAAACGCCATCTGATTGATCCATATGTGCAACATGGTAGAAGTGACTGTGTTCTTTCTTGCGGTAACTACGACGAGATCAATACTCAAAAACAGATTTCAGTAAAAGCCACAAGACTCACCTTTTCCCCTGGATCACCTTTGCAGCCAGGAGCTCCAATTCGACCAATTTTACCCTGAAATTTCCACAGGTCAGTGAACATGTCTCCAGCATCCCATGCCTTGAAAAATTAACATGCGTCGCCTCTTACCTTTTGTCCATCTGTTCCGTTCCTTCCTGGTGAACCTGCTGCACCCTGCAAGAAACAACAAAGACAGTTAATCATCAAGGTCTGGAAATGAGTGGCGTAACCAAGCATTAAAATGTTACTATACCTTTGCCCCAATTAATCCAATTTCACCCTGTTTGAATGCAAAAAAAAATTCATTACAGCTGGTATTTTCTATCTCTCACTGGCACATAATCAGAAAGCTTAGGAAAATCTCACCTTTTCACCTTTAAAACCAATTTCTCCCTGAGAGCAAACAAGAAGGGACAAATTATTAAGATGAATAAATGAACAACTTTTATAAATATTTGGTGAACTTCACCAAACCTTCAGACCAGGTAGTCCAATTGAACCTTCAATCCCAGGATCACCCTGAATTGGAACATTTTATTTAAAAGTGAGCCGTCATTGAAAATTAAAAAAAGTAATAATAATAATAGAATCACAAGTTGTTTATAGGTTTGACGTATTCTCAGGCATACCTGGTTACCTTTATGACCTTTTGTTCCTTTGATGCCTCTGTCACCTTTAATGCCCTAGAAAAATAAAAGCAAAATGAACGTTTTTGCAAAGCAAAATGGGAGACAAAACATGAAAACTAGCGTAGCACTAATCGTACTGACTTTTGGACCTGAGGCCCCTTTTCGTCCCGGGATCCCAGGGACTGCAAGGCATGTAGGTTTATAACACTGCAAGCAGAAGAAGAGCAAAATTAAATTAATTACTAATAAATAAACAACATATTATTTCAAAATGTAGTTTCAAAATTAACATGAATTTGACAGTTTCTAAAGGTTTTTGTTTTAAGGATTTTCTGCACTAAGCCTTGGTTTGTGTGCTTATGAGAGATGAAAGTTTTGCTTCATAGATACAAATTATCTGGTATCTCTACTGTTCAATTATAATGATAGAAACTAAGTAAATGTTTCCACATGTTCTACACACATTTACGTTTTAATTCCTGATTAGAAACTATGTTCTCTGTTTTTTCAACAAATATGAGCAAATAATCCACAAGCAGGTCTTCTGTTGGTGTAGGTTGGCTTTTGTCAAATGCTCTATTATTTTCTTCTATAGACACATTGCATGTTTTTGTTTTGAATCTGGACATCTGCAACACCTGCAACACAGTGGTTGGCAGACGAAAACCCTCAGGGCACCATGTGTTCAGTGCTGAGACGTAGCTGGAAAAACAATAATTGCACTGAGGTGCCATTGCTGTTTGAAGGATATCGTACTGAACAACTTGAGGTGATAGATTGCTGGATTCATGTCAGTTCATGACCAGTCAACTTCATCAACAGGTGGACAAAGGGTTTGTGTCAGCATGTTTGATTGCTTTGTGTTATACATCACCAAATGAGAACCATCTTTATTGGCCACATTTGCGCACAGTAACAAGAAATTTAATTTTGGTTCTTCTTTTTGAACAATATACAAACTTTTCAAATATGATTATGAAAAATACAGTATGTATGTACACTGTTTTTAGAAAAAAGACAAACACTATACATGCAAATTATAGAACACAAGAGGTCTAAACATAAGAATATAAATGGGATTTTGTGAAACATCCTGTTAACTCTTTGAACTATGCTCTCTTGTTATTAATGGTGTATGTGTATTGGGATCAGGGATGTGGAATTCATTGCATTCTGCTGCATCAGGATGGGGTATGTTTCTTTTTCCTTTGATGTCACCCTCTAGTTTTATTTTATTAATACTTTGGGATCATGTCTGGCAATGAAATGTCATTATTTTGACAGTAGATCAGGTCCTTAGTTTCGCTTTCAAGCATCTGGCACACGAGGTGGTAGAAATCAGTGCAGGTGAGGGATTAAACCATGCTGAGTCACAGTTGAGTGGATTGTCTCGAAGTTGCAAACACATTAAATGTACACGGCGCGTGTGACCCGCAGTGCTTGTGTAGAAGAATTGTTCAACAAATCTCAAAACCTGTGGCAGCCTGGGTTATCTGGTGATCATATTGTGTCTCCTAGTGTTCAGTGCAGAGTAAGGTGATGCTGATGTGGTGTTTTTCTATGGCATCATGTCTTCCTATGCCATATGTTTCAAGATTTAGAAAAGCTAGCTCATTTGTGAAAACAGTAGTGATCCCAATTCAAAATGTTTGACCAACCTCATTAATCTTTGATGTGCCTTGAACAGAAGAACACATTTTTCATGAGCATAATGTAGGGTAAGTTAGTCTAAGAAACTACTTGTGGATTGGAGCTTTCATTGTTTATACATTTAAAAGCACATTGGATCTTCTGTGATTTTTAAATAGAGCTATATGTTTTTACAAGCTGTAGCTATATCTCTGAGGACAAATTATTATTGCTGAATAAATTAGTAAAAAAAAACAAACAAGAAAATGCCATGATGAGATGAGTTCTACGATTTTTGAAGGTTATTAAAGTTTTATTAATTTGTATAAATATGACATATTCAAATCAAAGCATAATAACTCTAGTGAACTCTAGCAGGTAGTTCAATATTAGAGAAGGGATTCAAAATCATTAGGTAAACAGATAAAGGAACGGTTTCTTCAAAACCTTGGGACTACAACAAATGAAGTGACGTTTTAATGGAGCAATATTTTGTTTTAACTGTCTTACCTGTAGATATGCTTGATATTTCTGCAAATCAAAAACAGCAGTCAGTCAGGCAAGTTTCTTCTACCAATAAAATCTTATAAAAGCATTTAGGAAAAAATAGGATCTCAGATCACCATGACTTTGATGATGCGATCAATAGTTTCAGTGTTCATCCTCGGTCTTCCATTAACGATCTCCATGACTATGTAATCGTCTCGGTACACCTCTGTGGGTGAGCCGGCTATCTCCCTCATCCCTAGTTCATCAATGCTTGTGGAGGCTGCTACTGAAAAAATGTGGATCCCTTGATCCCGAGCCCTGTCGCCTGCCACCTTGATGCCCCCGCATGGACTCCCCGTCACATGACCATCTGTGATGACCACTGAAAACAGGACAGCCTGTGTCCCTAAGTAAGTCATCTGGCGGGTCATATTTGTGAGAGCGCAGTCGATGTAGGTGCCTTTGCCCAGGTATTTTATCCGACTGAGATTCCTGATGAAGCTCTGTCTGGTCGTGAACTGACTGAACAACACCTGCTTCTGAGAGAAGTGCAATCCCCCAAAGGACCAAGTGATCTGGATCTGGCCCCTGTACTCCTCGTCTTCGAGTTTCTGGGCGAATATCTTCATGAACTCCTTGATGCTCTCCACCAGGCTGCCGGGCGGAGATTCCTGCAGGGCGATGGTCTCTGAGGTGTCAATGGTGAAAAACAGCTTGATGGGACAGTCGATGATCGTTGCTGGACAGGAGGAAGCCAACAAAAATGTAAATAAGTTGCAAATGTTTGTTGTTAACATTAATGAGAGATAAGTACAAATTAGGCAAGATGCAGTGCAATTTTTGATGCTCTACAAAAAACAAATTAATTAGGGTTCCTATGCACTTTTTATGTCAAAATTGCACAATTTCCAAACCAAATATTTGAAAATGCAATGTTCATATATGCAAATGCAAAAGTTAATAGTAAAGCCATGGTAAATATGTTTTCAGTGGTCAGAATTTGAACATAAAACCTGCAAAAAAAGAATAAAAGACTAGAAGATAGGAAACAATAAACAAAGTATAACAGATGGTGGATGAATGAATGGATTGATGATTAGATCGCTGCATAAATGAATGGCAGATGAACACATTATGTGTAATTACCAGTATCATGAAGAAACATGGATGAATGAATTGATGGAATGATGGAAAAAACTAGCAGAATGAAGTTTGAAAATCCAATTATTTTTCAAGAACCATAAAATTCCTAAATTTTGCTTTCATGCCTTTTCATACTGCTGAGCTGTGAAGGAAACTTCCATTAAAGACTCTGCAACTTTTAAGCTATTAGAATTTTTTGCATATAATGCATGCAAAGATTTGAAAAGGTTAATTTTCATTGTGAGTCTCGGAACATCAGTCTGTACAAAACAAGCTTTGTGTTCCTGGTTTAAAATGAGCTCAGCCTCAAGGTGACAGAGCATTACAAGCTGCTCTTAGGCATTAATGTGAATCATCTAATAAATTACAGCACAAATAAGGCCTTTTCACATTCAGATAACTCAGACTCCTTTGTCTGGTTAAATTACAGTAATTTCACATTCATAGAGTGAAATTAATGCTGTTTTGCAAAGTATTATAGAATCAGACTAGTGCCTTCTTCATCCTTCTTTACCGTCTCTATTTCATGTTCAGTCGTGCTCAAACTTTACTGCACTTTTAACCCATCTACATTTTTATTTCCACTGGATACTCCCTCCCAGCACTGCATATAAAACAGGCAAATTAAATATAAATCAAAACGACCTCAAGTCCTTCAAGGCAAATCCAGAAAAGTGGATATTGCAATTTCCTGACCTAAAATTAAATTAAAATAACTCACTCTCACAACCTTCTGGTCTTGGTGTGGGCTCTGGCGGCAGCGGAGCCGGTGTTGGTTCCGGACTGTCACCTCGTCCAGGTACGGGCCTGGGTCCTCGAGGGGGAGCAGGTTGAGGCGATGCGGCTCGGAACACCATCAGAATGACGACCCACAAAATCATCGGCGCGACTGAATTGATTCCAGTCATTTTTTCCCTGAAACACAGCAGCTGCTGTGTGTCAGCTTTTCTAATCCAAAGCTCTGTTTCAGTGCAGGAAGTCCCTGTCAGAGAAGTGAGACTCCACAGAGGACGACTCAGCGGAGCTTGCAAATGTTTATTGCAGTTTCAGACAGTGTTAACAAAATGTCTCTTGATATTTATGTCCACATTTATCTGTTTTGAGAAAACAGGGATTCCTTAACAACGTGGAATTCTGTTTGAAAAAATGTCTCAGCCTGGATGTGCTGTCTGATAAGAATTTATAAATAAAATGTGGTGAGGAACATTTTGGCTGGAGCTAAGTACTATGATGTGAGTCAACATCAACAAGCAACAAACAAAGTAACGAGCTGATGGGAGGCACTAGGCATTTTTTCCTAGTGTTCTGTCAGAACAGATGTTCCAAAGTCTGATGATCAAACTGATGGTGGCCAAAGATACAAGCAAAGAACTAACAGATGCAAAAGTCTTTTTTGTGTGTTCACAACTTGAGAATTAAATCACTTTTACAGCTCAACTGAATCTTCTTTTTTATTTATTCTTGAAGCATGACTGAGAAAATACATGCTCACATTCTCCAGCCAATGTTCTGTAACCATTTTAAGCTATGGTCAATTGTTTCAAATAAACAACACTATTTCTTTTTGAAAATACTTTTTTTCTAGAATAAAAAAACATGATTGTCAGGAATCAGGTTAAGATATACCACAAGAAAATGTAATAAATATCTTAATTTAAAGATTACAGTCATTCCATATTTCTTAATGTGGCAGAACAGCAAATCCCTAAACCTTACTAAATTCTGTAAACACCTGAGATCCCCTCTAAACACTTGCATCTGTCTTTTTTAATGGTTCAAACTCTGAATTAACTTTAATATGCATTAATTATGCATTAGCACTACTAACGAAGCTAACATCAACAGTTTTCCTTTTATCTGCTCTTGAGGGTACAGCCAATCTGCATTAAGGAAAATAAATATCACTCCTGGATTGGTTGTTTTGCCAAAAAGATAAGAGATAAGATATGCTCTCTTAAAAGAAAGTCCATTAGTAGGACAGGTTTTCCACAAATTGATCAGTCACATTCCGCAGAAAAATCCACAAATACTGAACAAACAAGCCCACGACAGTGAACTACAGAAAAAAAATTCCTCAAACAGGAAAAAAAAAAATATTTTTCATAAACATAAACAATCTCACAACTTTTCATGTTAACAGACTCAGTGAGCTTACTACTTTTCTAATTTCCTATAACACCCAGCTGTGGTGCAGTGTTAATGCTAGCGTATAAACAAACAGGAACAATAAACCATACCACCCATTTCAACAGTCGCCTCTGCCAGCATGTTCATAAAAAACAACCTAACAAATCAGGTGACAAATTAACAATTTGATAAAATTTACTTCATTTTTCACTTGATTTCTGTAAATCTCTATTTTGGTAAGACGAATCAAGCAGACTTCTCCACCCTGACCACACTTTGTTGCTCGTACAGAAATGCTTTTAAACAAAATAAAAACTTAAACAGAAACTTAATTATGAAATAACTGCAAGATTTAACAGTGGAATCCCTAAAACATGGTCCCTGACTCTACAATTTGGGCTTTTGTTCCCATAAGTTGTGACCTTATTTTGTGAAATTCAAATGGCTTTTGATTTTTCAGTTTATAGAATAACATCAAACGTATTCACTCACCTCTCAAAGATAATCTTTATTAATAAAGTTGCCTCTGTTCTTGTATAGCCTCAGTTAAACTAGTCTAAGCAACAACAACAAGAAAAAGTAAAATAGGGTAAAGACTTCTTACCTCGGCAACAACACACAAAGAATGTAAACTCCAAACTGAGTCAGGAAATTCAAGCAATCTCCACAGACTGCAAAGTCCAGATAATCATCTCAATCGGAAAGTTCCCATATCAGCAGATTCATCCGGGGTCAGCCTCCGGTTGGGGAGAGCTGCACTGGAGAGAGACGTTTGGATGAAAGCTTATTGTGTGGGACGACAGCTGGACAGCGGCAGCAGCACAAGCTGCAACACAAAGACTCGGTTCTGCAGACTTGAAGTGGATTTTGGTGAACACAGCATGCTGGAACGAACCATCTATCAACAGAATCTGACAGAACACGTGTCAGATCGCAGACTGATGCTCTGCTTTTACAAACACATCAACTCCCACTGCTGCATATCCTTACATGGAGAGAGCAGCTCACACTCACTCCCTGTTTATATCTCTACGTTAAACAGCATGGGAGATGTCATCCCGGAATTCAAGCGCTGCTGTACTGGGGAAAAAAAATAAAAAATATCATTTTCAGATTAAGAAACTGTTATTTGATTAGTCAGTTGTTCAGAGTCCAGATGCGCACACAACCACGCAAGTATTTTGAATTTCTGAAATTATTTTAGGGCACAAACGTTTTATGTCTTATGGACAGGATAATATTTTATGTCCTTTTTTAAATATTGTGAAGACATTTTATATTTTGTTCTGTACAGTTTAGGATGTAATCCTCTCATGTGAAATATCCCAACTTGTCAAATGGATCAAAATAAATTTGACAGGATTTTTAGCTTAATAAAAATATTGGCATTGCTTATTTATTAAGAGATTAATACAATCTACATGTGTACTTGTAAGGATCTTTTTTTGTTGATTATTACTTTTAGTATTTATCTCTAATTTAAATATGACATATGTCTATTGTGAATAGTTTTGTTTATTTGTTGATGTAGTTTTAATCTCCCTTGAATGTCTTTTTTCACATTCATATTAAGGTTCAAGAAATGTGTGTTAGTTCATATGCGACAGGAATTTAAACGTCTTTTTTATTTTTGGACAATAATGTGTTAGGCTAACCAAAACTGAATTTCTTCAGTACCTCTGCAAAAATATCAAAGGACTCTACTTTAGCTGCAGCAGCACAAGCTTTCTTTTCACCACTATAAGATATGACATCAATTTTTCATTGTCTCTTGAAGGACACATTTTTTTATTCACAGTCGTACTCTGTGGAGAGATTAATACAGATGACCTGCCTGTATTTTCATGCCCCTGTGATTTTATTCATAATTTAATGAATCAAGAATGAATCAAGGGCAGGGACATGTCCTCTCTGCAGAAACTGCGACCCTCCGTTGTCCTCCGTAGATTGAAACTTTGTGCTTCATTTAACCAGAGTATTTTAAAGCAATTACAGATGTGCTCTGGGGAACGAAGCTATAAGAAACACTCTCAGACTCTGGAGTGGGTGAGTACTGTTAAGGAAATATAACCATTTTTAGTGTTTGAGTTAGCTCTATCGTTTACTTGAAACCACTGGGGTCGTAAAACCACAGGAGACAAGCAGTCTTATCTGGTGGGGTAAACTATTGACCTGCAGTTCACCTTAAAGACAATTTGGTCTAAAACAATACAGCTAAGTCTCCTGAGGCATTTGTAAGTTGTAAAAGTCAGCAGGATTTTTAGAGTTCTGGTTAACCTCAAATAACATCAAGGAGGTAAAAGTCTCTTTGATGTCTCGGCAGATTGTAAGGGAGGTGCCGTTTTCAGGGGTGCTCGGAGGCGGCTTCTAATTGGTCAAGAGGTGTTGCCCCCTATTTGAATAGAACACACCTACTAGCACAAAAACCTCTTGCGCAGGAAAATAAGGCAGAAAATAGTCAATTCTTAGCACCATGGGCTGACTGTTTCTCCGGGGACGTCTCCGGAGACGTCTTCGTCTTTCCTCTATCTGTTTTTGTTATATCAGGTAACTAATCGGTGAATGTGTTTTCCTTTAACTTTCTGTGTGTCTGATTCTTTGTGTTTGATTGGATTAAATTCTGAACTTCTGTGACGCCACCACGCTGCTTACGTCTCTTCTGTGTCTCGCGAGAGTTATCAGACCGCGGACGGGAAACCGGGACCCAAGGACAAAGGAAGAATCGAAATTGCATAGTTTACAGTAAGAATGCCTAGACTAACGTTAACAGTACGCAGTGGGTTTTCTGAACCCGGACCCCTACCATTAGAATGATCATTTCACACTGAGAATCTGAACAGACAGAGCTTCTTCGTGTAATTACACACTTATTTTAGTTACAGATGAAATGTTAGGAAGCTTGCAATCATAATTTGAAGAAATACCAGTTTTGTAGGAAATAAAAGCTATTTTCCAGCGGTTTAATCTCAGTTAAACTAGTCCCATTCACGATGCATTAATACTTTATTTTCAAACGGTTAGGTTCCTGTGTGACATATATTTCTTTTCCATCAGCAGAATAACCAAGGCTACAGCCATGGAGCAGGTGATTGTAGTAAAATAAATCAAAGGAGAGGAAGTTTAAAAAAAGGAAGCAGAGGCAAGAGTCCTTGAAAATGGATCAGTTGCTCTAAGCCTTATTGAATTATTTTCTTTGCTTTTTTCTTTTGCTTAATTCTTTCTCAATTTCTCCAAGTTGTGGTGAGGATGACCTTGGATGATACGAGCAAGATTATAGGTGGCTTGCAGTAAAAGAGACGTTGCATGAGCAGCCGGCTGATCAAGATGGGAGGCACATAAAAAACGAAAACTGTTCTATGCAAGCTAAATAGGAAATAATAATAAAACAAAAGAAAAATATAGGAACATCATTATGAAACTAGACAGATATGAACAGCAGGAAGAAGCCATTGGCAAATGCCAGATACAATTTTTTTTTAAGAATCCAGTGAAAAGTCAACCAAACCAAACCATGCAGCAAAACATGGAGTCTACAACCTGAAAATCTTGATCTCCTTTAGTTATCTGTACCGAGTTATACCGCCGATAAGTAAGAAACTAGAATGAGAAACTAGTTAAACGTTTAGACAGATGAACTGGTGCCTGACCAGTCATTGCTGCATTCATGAGGAACTAATGTTTATCTTGATCTTTAGTGTTTGAAAGCCGGTGAAACCATTCTGTATGAGTCATAAACATCCTACAGCGGCTTTGTTCAGTCTAGGCATTACAGTAGTCTCAAACGTTTACAGTAATGCGCTTAGTCGAAAGTCAACTGCTTGCCTGTATGAGTGTATTTATTCTGTTTTAGTGGGATCATAAAAGGATTATTATTAGACAATCCATCTTTAACTTGTGTTGGCAGTTTAGTAAATGAACCGAGGAACAGTTGTGGCAAAAAAAAATACCTTCACCTAAATGGTATTAGCATGAGAATGATGAAGACATAACACCTGCTTAGGGATGTATATAAAATAAAATGAAAATAATAATGGACTTCCCCACATCTCATTTATTGAGCTTTAGGGAACCGTACAGGTTAATGAAACTTTCACAGAGGAGTACTTGTTAACTTTTAAGACAAAATGTATATATCGTAAAGAGAAAGAAAACCAGTCCAGTGAGGATACAGAAACAAGAGCCAGATGTTTAACCCAATGATCAAAACCCTGTTGTCCACAGTGTCAAACAGCACAAAAGTACATTGATGGACATCAATGGATGATTAAATAAATTTTATAAACCAAACTGAGAAGCATCATAAATTCACAGTCAGGCACATCAAGATCTAATCTGCCTTTCTTGCCCCTTTTCCAAGCTTCTGTTTATTAATGGCAGCTTTGAAACAGGATGGAACTAAACTGGCATCCCAAAGTTAACTTATTTTTTATTAAAGCAATGGTCTCTGTGAGTGTAGCCCTGCATCAAAGAAGCTTTAACAGTAGTGAGCAACAAAGGGGAAAGCATTGAAATAAGATTCAGAGATTGAAGCTGGAAGAATCTAAGGAAGATGATGAGTGTGCTTCATGCTAGCTATGACTGACGATAGCTCATTAAGGGTGATTGGAGAAAATGAGGTGAACAGCTCAGTGCACTCTGGGGAGTTCAGGTTATGAGTAAACTGAGGAAGCTTTGACCTCAAACAGCTTTATCTTGTAGTGATTAAAAAATGTATCAAAGACCTTATCTGAAGCAGCGGCGTGTGACAAAAGAATTAACAAGACTCTTGGCCACCAAACTAAGAAAAAAATGTGAGCTAAAGAAGTATTCAGAGCTTGTTAGACAACCACATGCAACAGCCATGCATCCTTTTTTATTCACGTCGCAGTTATAATTTGTGTTGACCCAGCACATCCTAGTAAAATACATAGAAGTTTGTGATTAGGTAAAAAAATTCAGTGGGTAAGAAGACATTTGCAGTATGCATAGGCAGTATATCTGAGTTAAAAACCTTTCTGTTCTTTTTTTATGTTCCAGTTTGATCCTAGTTATCAAACAATGCAGTCAAGTTCATATTAGTATTCAAATTACTTAAGGAGTAAGTAATTTGAAAGGAAGTCTAGCAAGTTGCTTGGAATCACTGACTTTGCAAAATGCATTTAATTTTTACTTCTTTTTTTTTACTTTCTGTGTAAATTTTCCCTTAATACAGATGGTAAGAATAAGACTTAAAGCAATACCTACTTAAATAGTTTGTCCCTTTTAAATGTGTGAAAACCATAGATGGAATAACTTACCAATAATATAAAAATTAATTTCAGCTTACAACACAATGTGATAATAATTGTTAATCATAGAAAAACAATTTCCATCCTTGGTTTTAGCATTTTCCACTGAAGGATTCAACTACCAAATACTCATAAAGGTCATTCTTTAAGTAATATTTTTTCATATTTAATAATATAAATGTACATATCCAAGCTAATAAATATTATGAATGAACACATTCTTCTCATACTGGGGCTGTCATCCATAATTAAAGAGACAGCGCTGATTAATTCATATCCTTGAATAATTAAGTATGATGTGTTTTTTTTTTCCATACAGCATTTGATAAGAAAACTCATGAGCAACAATTACTTATTTCCAAGAAATACCATCATATTTAAGTTTCATTGCATTATTAGTCTGGATTTTTAAGACGTTTTCAAGATCTTCCAATAACAAAATCACTTATTGTATTATTGACTCAAAAACTATATCTTAACTGTTGGCTAGTCACGACATTATTTCCTTTTTTATATTTAAAATGTCCACAATTAAGATCAGATGTTTTTGTTGTTGTTGGAGATTCATCTACACTGAAGATCTTCATCACTGCTTGCAGTCACACTTTGCTATTTTGGTTTACTGTGGATCTCTGTCTTTCAAATCTCAAGCAAAACATACTTGACGTGTTACGAGACGAGGGAGCTGCGGATATTGCCTTATGAGGCTGGAAATTGGGAAGCATGTGGCCTACTTTAGGAGACGTCTCTAAACAGGGTCACTCCGTAAAGTCTGATTTTTGCTAACTGCAGGAATGCATCGGTCTGTATCGACGTTCAGAGACAGCGCACTCAGGAAGTCTCTCATCAGGGGCGCAATTAGAGAAATGCAGCAATACTGACCTGCTGGAGCTCTGCTGCTGTTAATGGAGGATGAAGCATGGGTGTTTGTGTGTATGTGCCTGTGAGGAGGGTGGGGGTGTATTTCCGATGGGATGCTGAGTGAGCACTGGAGCGATTAAGAAAGAAGCAGACAATCGAAGAGCTTTTTACCTGGATGACATTCTCTTTAAACAGCTGCTGCATCCAGATGAATATTCACAGCAGAGCAACTCCACTTCAAAACACAAACAAGATCACTGTAATAGCCTCTAACTAAATGGAAAAAAAATCTTATAGTAACGAGAACACAGAAAAAAAAACGTATATTTTTTGCATGTGTTAAAACCTTCATCTTCTTTTGCAGGCAAGAGTTATTTCATGAAGATTGATTGTATATCTTGTGCAAAGCTAAATCACACGGGGAATTGTTTGCATAAAGATTCATTTTCTTATTAACTTAGAAAATGATTTAAAACAAAGTGATTTAGTTGTATATTATACACTCAGTCAATGCTTTAAAAACATTTTCTGGTCTCAGCATATGTGAACAAGGTGCTGAATTTAGTAAAAAGAAAATGAAGGAGCGGATTTTTTAAAATCCTTATGTTTGGTTAAAATCCTGCATTGAACATTTGTAATTTCCATATCTTCATTTTTAATAAAAAAAACTCAAATATGTGTCAGAAAGGAATATATTTATCACAATTTAAATTGTTAATTTCTTTGTCATCCTTTAAAGTTGTCTTTGTGACGACCATTTATAATATCAAAGTTGTGAATGGAAGGTTTTCATTTTTTTTAATTTAAGTAAAAATACAAAAATATTTGACATGCCTTTGTCTTTAGCCACCGTTACTCTGACACTTCTAAATAAAGTATATTGCCTTTATGTAATTAAATATCAGAATTTCCAAGAAGTATGAATATTTTTTAAAGCTTTGTAGATGAACAAAGCAAGTTCATTCAGTGTTTTCATTATTATTATTTCTGAGCAGAGGATGGACATTAATTTAACTGTTACATTTTTAACAGCTCATTTGTTGCATTTGTATTAATTCTTATTTTTCTGACACTGAAAATTCCTTTTCATGTGAGATTTTGGCCAGAAAAAAGATTGTTCTGCAGTTTTAGAGGAGTTAATTGCAGGAAGTACTAATTGGCACGAAAGTCACGACTAAAACTGGGGAATAGAAGTTCTTCAAATTTAATTTGATTTTAAATATTTCTGACTTTTAGAAATATGAAATACTAAAATTTAGTAAAGTATGAAATGTATTTTTTTTAGGTCAGTCCTGTTCTCTCAGTCCAGTCAGTTGGGGTATTTTTTTCTACATTGTTGAGGCCAATTAACTTAACATGCATGTTTTTGGAATGTAGGACACAACTGGAGTACCAAAAGAAAAGTTCTGCATGAGAACATTCAAAACCCAGATCCTAACAAGTCTTACTATAACAGCCAGTTAGTTTTTTTTTTGTGAAATGAAAGATAATATATTTTCAAATTGTTCCTTTAACTCCAATTATATCAATTTAAATTGAAGATATGTCCACATTCAAAGGAAGTACTTTTGTTGGTTGAGCCAATAGTTTGACAAGATTTACCACACATCCTCTTTTAAAAGCAGTTTTACAGTGACTCCTGAAGCACTTCGTCACCACCAACAAGTTGAAAATGTATTTTTATTTATTTGCTGCTATTTATTTTTGATAATTATGAGGAAAATATAACAGTTTAACACACAGCAGTTAACGTTTCAGTTTCTACAGTGTGATTACCATTATGGTACTTGAAAATTTATACAATAGCCCGATGCTAATCAGGATGATCATCAAAACTGTTTTTAACCAGTAAATAACCCTTAAATTTCAAATTTGTGCACTAAACAATGAAAAGAATAAACGTAAAACCCATCCTGGTATGTCTTTAAAAATGTCAAATTACTTTTAGTAAAAGTAAAAACGTTGCATCCTGTCTATAAATGAGGTGAAAACAACATCTCCATTTAGAAATAATCTCACAACAATTTGCTCCTCTATTCTCCTGTGCATTCATCATCACCGTTAATGTGTGAAATTAGGCCATAGCTGATGCAAACAGCATCTCTGTTTCTCTCTCTTCAGCAGTCACCGCTCCTCCCGACGCTGACAGCGCCTCAGCAAACAGCACCAACTACACTTTTATTGTTATTTCTCTCCATGTATTATTTATAGGCAGTTTATACTAATAGCAATCACAATGACCTTATCGAGTGCTGGTCATTAGTATGCGCAGAAATGTTTAAAGGGAGGGAGAGGATAGTGTGGGAGCAGACAGCATTACTTTGTTTATTTTCTCTAAACGCATTGTGTTTCCTGCTTGCGTGTTAGTGACGTCCTAATTAATGCCAAATGCAAAGTTTTAAAAGGTCATAATTATAAAGAGATCATTGAAAATCCTTTTCAGCTTCTGCTTCCGGTTCCTCTGAGTTGTCTTTTTAAAAATATATGTGCTTTAGCTCCTCTAAAGGCCGGCTACTGCTCAAGATGAATGTGAATTGTAAAGCACTGAAGCTGCAACTACGTTAATAAGGTTACATAAATGTATTAAGAAGTGTTTTAATAAACATAACACTGAAATTCAGAAAAAAAGATAATTATGCTATGTTATCCGCCCTGCGAGCTGCTTCATTAAATTTTCTGCTTCCATGGATCCAAGTTTGTTTTTTTTTTCCTTCGGTGTAAAATTCAAAGGGAATTTTTTTTTCTTTCTTTCAGATGATCTGTTTTGCAAGATGTTGTGGGCAGTATATAAATCAGCCACCAGGGGGGGAACAAATGCAGCAAAAACATGTCACAGACAATCACTTCACTGACAGATGAACAGTCCTGACAGGCTAAGAACATTTCATCTTTTCTGTTTGTTCCTCTCTGGTAAATATCTATTTGGGAGAAAAATTAAAACCTATGAGGATTTTTTTCCCCTCCTTTCTCTTGACGACATAAAGGTACCTACATGCATGAAGGATGCAGACTCTGTTGTTTGCTTTGTCATCCTCACAGTCTGTCCTGGGCGTGATTCTCAGCTCATGGTTTCCTGGTTGTGTGTGCGGCGTGTTCCTCGGGGTCCTTCGATTTCCTCCCACACTCTAACTGTAAACTCTAAATTGCCCACATGTGTTTTTCAGAAAAACATCCAATAAAAGCTTGATCAACCTTCAGCTGTCTCTGACCCTGAATAGGAATAAGACGAATAGATAGCACATATCAGCTTCCAGCTTCTGAAATGAATCAATTCATCTCACCTCAATGAAAAAAAAAAACCCTCCTGAAAATGCTCTTTTTCATCTTTGGCGTCAAGAGGTCCTGGGAGTGAGTATAATGTAGGCTTTGTGCTTCAGACTTCAGACAACCTGCTGCAAATGCAATTTATTCAGCTTCCAAAACCAGTTTGCTATACTCAGAAGAAAAAAAAAAACAGAAATAAAATTGGTAAAATTGATTAGGACTGAATTTTCAAAAAATTACTTGAGATTACTTGTGGTAAAATGTGAAACATGTTAGCAAAATTATTACCAAATGATATTAACACAAACAACATGACATGCTTGTATTTAAGAGGCCAATATCATCATATTAGAGACAAAAAACTTAAATAATGAAATCAACTTTTTGGGGGGCAAAATGAATGTAAGTAGCTGAACATAGACAACAACATCACTAGCCTATAAGCTTAAGTTAAGCTTAAGGTGATGCATTGATATTAGCTAATCATCTTTTAGCTAACTTTACCTGCATCCAACAGCTTTACTCAACTCAGTCGGTTAGTTTGGGGGAAAAACTGAAAAGTTCTTTGAGTTTTGCTGCCATGATTCTATCACAGCTGCGTATTTCCGCTCAGCAGCATCAGGTCTCCTTCGCTGCCGCACAGGCGTAAACCAGCGCTAGTGTCGTAGCGCTCATGTTGCGTTTAAAGGTGGCTCGGAAAAACAGGTTACCACAGGTTAACAACGGATTAAACAGTTTTAACTACTGATAAAAGTAACAGAGGAGACAGATATGGGAAGTGTGGAAACCCCTACTGTATCAAATTGACAGAGGAATAACAGAGAGTTCGCCACTCTAAGGTAGAAACCCAGCGCATACAGAGTTCAAGTTTTATTTTTCTTCCGGATGGCTTCCCGCGCCCCCCCTGCAATGGCATGGCGCTCCCCTTGGGGGCACGCCCCACAGTTTGGGAACCTCTGCTCTAAGAGATCATCCCACATGGTTCTGTTAAAGTAATTACCTTTCAATGAGACTGAATTTCTCTCTGTGTCTGAGCCAAATGAAGGAGAGTGATAAGTAGCATCTGTTTGTTTTTAAGCATTTTAGTTTCCCTTCCATTCACCACGTCTATAGTGTTAGCTTGAAGTGACTTTTTAGGGCCAAAAGGACTGATGTTTTGACAACTGCATTACTGCAGTGTAGATAGGAAGACCTGCACAACCACTACATGTCTTGAAGATGTCAACTAATATGGTCAAACAGCGCACATCAGATCAAAAATGTAGAAACTGCAATGTACAATTGCCCTGATGCTGCAAGAATTGTAGTGTTTTGATTTACAGTTTCGTGTCAGAAAGTCTTTCCTTGCTGTTTTTAAATTATAGCCAGACTAGATTAATGACGGAGCACTTTTAAATCTCTCTTTAGGTTGCTATTTTGTGAAGTTTGCGAGCTGCTACTCTCAGACAACATGTCTCTACTTTTCCCTGATCACTGGATAAAACACAATTCAAACCTTCACTTTTTGAAACTGAAATTCAAACTGCAGACTTTGCAATCATAATTTTTCCCTTTTAGACATTGTGCTGTACTCTTATGTCTGAGTTTAACATCTTCGGCAACTTTTGGCTTTTTGGAGTTATGAGCTGCATTGTGCTGCTTTTTTTCTTTCAAACTTTCGAAATGTTGTTCTATTTCAGCCATTGGTCTGATTATTGCTTTGCTGAGCTACAAATCCTAACACAATTAAGAAGACAAGGAGTAAAAATGATGATGAAGTTGTAACATTAATAATAATAGCCATTTGTGGATGGCTTTTTGTGGATGGCTTGTTTATATTTATGATCTTAAGATGAGGAATGGGGGTAAATATTTGCCCTAATAATGGCGTGATGGGATCCTGTACATCCAGCTGCTGTTGTTTTGAGTTGCATCTTTCATCAGAACTGAGCCTGGCTGTGAATTCAAAGATACGAGGTATGAAGAAAAGCAGAACCAAGCAGATTCATGGTGAACTTTCTGCAACCTGCCAGCTCCTTGCAAGTTTGTTCTGAATGGCAGCTCCCTCCTATTGATATCAGCTTCAGGGCATAAATTATTCAGGAAGAAAAAAAGGTGCTACCTGTGTCTTTGCAGATCTTTTACTCATGAAATTTGATTTTATAAGGAACAGGCAAATTTGACAAATAGTAAGGAGCAACCTACATTTTGAAAACTGATTAAATTAATGCCACAGGCTGAACTGAAAGACAACAATACAGCTGGTGGAATCTTTTCTTTACAATCCTTCATGTATCTAAATGTTCTTCTGTTTGTATAACACTTAATATGCTAATTAAAGATGTTTAAGGCTGCTATTTTGATAAGATATCTTCTCCTCTTTTGGAATTGACAGCGATGGAAAACTGAGATAAAGCCCCAGCATTGCCTAAATTAATCCTTATCATCATTCTTAAGTTAATGATGGGATTTAATGTGATGCATGTTCTTAAAGCCCCAAATGCATCAGAGGAAAAGCTCCTAAAAAAGGTTATCGCAGCTTAAAGCTTAGTTGCCTGGATTGCATAGTATCAGGATGGCTTTGGGGGCATTAAATACGTAATTTTGAGTTATTTGTGTGAACCACATCCAAATGTATTGTTTTCTTACATCTGAATTCAACAGAAATGCTAATTGTCTTGAATAAACTCAAAGACCAGTCTATAAAAAGTTATTTAGGATTTAAGTCCACTTAGAAAAGAACAAAGAAAAAAAAGTGTTATTTTTTGCTTATATAATTGGATAACGCCAATTATTGTTGCATTGAACAAGGGATTTATGTGACAACCGTGTGAGGAAGGAATTTCATAGCAGTTTCACAAGTGTGGGATAGGTTTTGACCAGTTTATGCCTTTTTGCATTTGTAGAGAACAGAAATAGAAATGAGACAATTGAAGCCAGACTTTCACTTATTCCTTATTATGTACAAGCTATTGTGCACTGTAGCACACCTAACTGCTCTATGAGGCTATAAAAGAAATGAAAAGCTGTGCAATACATAGTAATTAGTTCATATTTGTTTTTACATACGTACATAGAAAAGCAAAGTAATTGTTTTTCCTGTACAAGTTAGCATTAGCAAGCATGCTGACACACTGCCACACCTAATGACAAAAGAAAATTTAAACATTACCAGCTTCAAGCTCCAGTTTTCTGGTCAATTTATATAAGTAAATTTATATGAAACATGAAGTTAAAAAAGAAGCAATTTAAAACTCCAGCGAGTTAGTCCTTCAGTGTATGTTGTTTTCAATGTCATTTTTATTTGATCATGTTTTTGCGCAAGCTTTTAGTTCTGCAGCACAGATATCTGTTCGCTGAAGGAATACCTAGCTGCAAACTTATTTGCATGTCTACTTCAAAAGTTGTGTGATATATTTTGATCAGTTCATGTGTGTTTGTGAAGGGAGTAAAGCGACAAAAAAAAGAATTGACAAAATATTTCACGTTTTCCTGTTATTGTATAAGTTAATATCAGCGCTGTAGCGCAGCTGGCTGTAACAAAAAGATAGAAAAGTATCTTTTTGAAAGATTATTGCTTCAAAATGCCTCAGTTACTTTTGAATCCTGGTAGCTACCATGTGGCAGATAATTTTTAGAAGGTAAGTTTAGTACAACTGTACCAGTTTTCCCCACAGCCATCTATAAAATTGTCTTTCTATACATTTACCATCTTTCATTTATAATTAATATGAAGAATAACAAAAAATGTTTTGCAAAAGTGTTGCACCCAGATCAGAATCTGAACATTTATCTAGAATAAGGACAAATAAGGACAATAAGCATCTTTCTTGCGGTTTGTTGTGAGGCTTAATCTCGATTTCTTTCCATCCCCATCAATATATTCTGCTTTGGGGATGTTTTCAGCATCGTTTCTTCCCTCCCGCTACATGCTTCAGAGATCTGGTGCCCCCTGAGATAAAAACCGATCTCTGACATGAAACCGGAGTCGTGAGGAAATATCAAAGAGCATAACTGAATCTGAGAGCCAAGAGAAGGGGGTAAAAAAACACTGGCTTTGTGTGCCAAATGTGAGCCTGACTATCAGTCTAATGGACTGTAAGTAACACCAGCAGAAATGAGAATCAGGAAACAGGCTGAAGTAATTAAACAAAGCAGTTGATTACTTCCTTTACTAAGGTTTTACTTCATTGTCAGATGTTTCAGCATCACTACGACTGCTCTTGTTTTGTGCCTTTTTAGACTAGTTGGTACAAAAGGAGGCCTTTCTGCCTGCTTCGTTCATTTACAAAATAAAGAGTGAGCTCTTTAAACCAAAAAAAAAAAAAAAGCTCTTGGAAGAAACTCATCTGAAAATGTGGTTACAAGCAGTTTAGCTCCCACCAGGTCTGCTGTGGCTGCCTCTGATAAGAAACTCTGGATAAAATATTTTTGAACCTAATAAGATGACATTGTTTAAGTGTCACCGAAAAGACATTTCTGAGTTAAGCTCAGTTATTTCAATATGACTTGTTTTTTGAAAGTCTGAATTTCTAATTTTCAAAGACATTTATTTTCAAATGGAAAAACATTTTGTTAAATATAAATAACTACTGCCTCACAATCCTCATCCTGTCTACAGGTACCTTTGCAGAGATCCAACACCATTCACAGCCAAGGACATGTTCCATGCAAAAAAAAAAAGAAAAAAAGAACACGGTTCAGAGGATTGTGCTCCTTTGTCTTTCATATTTTGTTTTTGTTGCCTTACAGACCAGTCAAGGCTAAAATGTTTGCTGCATCTGTTTTACATCATACTGCACTTTGTTTGACATGATGTAATAACTTTAAATACTGAGTAAACTGCTTTTTTGTTCCATTTTATTTTTTTGCATGGCCTTTACTTTTTGCCTACATGAAATATGTGTTGTTTCCGCTGCAGTTTTGAGAAAATTACACACCGTTTTATCAAAAACGCGCTTCTTGGCGATGAAAATAACTATTCCCCAACCAGTTTGCAAATCAAACCACTTTGACTTTTATTCAATCAATGTCAGGACATTAAAGATGCATTTCAAAATAAACAAGAAAATGATATCAATCCAGTGCGGTTAAGACAGCACTGGTTTTGTTGTTGTTGTTTTTTTTTTTTGTTGTTGCTTTTTTTTTGACCGTCAGCTGGTTCAGAAATCTTTCAGCTCTGTGTGGAATAAGGCCTCAACTGACTGCTCAGACTGTGGTGACTCTCATGACCAGCTCTCTTGTGCTATTGCTGGGTTGACTGCGGGCCTCTGGCTGCCTCAGGTGGCTGAGTAGGTGGAGGATGTTGTAGGGACAGTGTTGGTCTGGCACCGTGGTGCCGCTTTCGGGGTCTACGTGCGTTCCCAGCTCCCCCGCGGCCGTCACTACGGCCGTGGAAGTGGAGCCGTTGGCTGTGGAGGCCACCACCATCAGGGAGGAGTTGGAGGCGGACACTCCTATGCCGATCTGGTAGCCCTGACCGGGCTGAGACAGAGTCCTGTCCACCACAGCTTCCTTCAGGTCGTCGCTGTCCAGCGATTTGTCATAGTTCAGAACCTTCCACTGCTGGTTGACGGCCTGCCAGCGGTGGAAGATGCGAAACACAGAGGGTCCCTCGTGGACAATTAACGCTGTGGAAAGGAGAGTGGAGGTGAGACAAAGTCAGTGTCTGGCTGTAGCCTTAATGACACCACAGAGTGATATCCATGCAGTGTTCTCGCAGCCAGCAGAAAGTATAAACTGACACAGCTGCAGAATAAAACACACTCATTCTTCAAGCACCTCGCCGTAAAGCCGAGATAAAATCTTTATTTGTGCGATCAAGTAAAGCCACGGAGCAACTTATGACACCGCAACAATCACCGGTTTTGGATTTAGGTCGGTAAAAACGATGCATCTGCTCTCTGCAGTTGTTCGATAACGTCTTATCTCGGCCCAAAATTGCTTATTGATTCATGTTCATTGAACTCAGTATCTGGAAAATTGGAGTCAGTCTTGCCCGCAGTTGCCTGGACCCCGAGGATGTGCTGGATCAAGTGGTGAAAAGGTAAACAGAACAAGAACAGTTTCACTCATTTAATTTGAAACAATTATTTGTACGCACTCATCCTTTAGTAGGATGTTATTGAATATTTAAATGTTTTAACTACTTCCATCTATTTTTCATGACTCTTTGATGGTATTTTAATCTTTTATGTTGCCCGTTGAGGGCCTCATGCCCCATCCTGCCTTTTGTCACATTACAACCACAAATTTAGCAGAATTTTATTGCAGTTTTAAGCAACAAACCAACAGAAATTAAATTTTCTAAAAGGTGTAGCCTTTGTATTCAGGCTGCTTTCCTCTATTATCCCTCATTACAATGCAGTGCAACCGATAATCTTCAAAAGTGCCCACAAGCTAATTAAATAGAGTCCACCCATGTGTAATTTATCCTCAAATATCTAAGAAGAGTTGTGTGTCTTGTATTCAGCCTCTGAGTCAATACCTGGTAGGACAACTGAAAGTCTTTTGGGTTGGGTCCATGTTTGCACATCTAGAAATTAGCATCTCTGTCCACTGAGCTCATCTTGAATTGATAGACAGAGTGTTTGTGGACACATATTTTTAAGTGTGGTCACAGATTCCCAATTAGAGTTGGGCTTAGAGTTTCTCTGGATCATTCTAGCATGTGAAGAGCTAAACCTGAGCTTACCAACTCTAGTCCTGAATTAATAGCTCTATCACGCCTCCCCATTTTATCAGTATTTCTGAGCTAAACCTTTATAGCTCTGGCTAAATTTTCATAGTTTTTTGTCCTGCTGGAAGGTGAGCCTCTAACAAATTGCATTGAGGTATTTTCCTGTATTTAAAACCACCCATCTTCCCATCAGCTCATGGCCTCAGCATGCTGTTGTTGCCACCACAAGGTTTCACTGAGGGGCTGGGATGTTCAGGATGTTACATTTCTGCTACAGTTAACGCTTTGTAGGCAGAGCAAAAAGTTTCATTCTGGTCTCATCTGACCAGAGCAACTTCTGCCCTGCTTCTGCGGCTTGTGGAAAACTAGAGAGAGGACTTCTCATTGCTCTTCCACAAAATCCAGATCTGTTGAGTAAGCAACTTGTCAACAGATTCACCGGAGCTGAGGACTTCTGACAAATACTCTCCTTGTCTAGTTTGGCAGCTTAGATAGGCGGGAATGATATGTTAGGTTTCCAGTGGCACTATACTCAATTTCAAACTTTTTTAATTGAATGGTGCTTTGTGAAACATTAAGACTCTGGGGTAAACTTATCTGTGTTCCCATCTTTATATGATGCTGTTTGTTCACAATGTTGTCTGAGGCCTTCACAAATCTTGAAGATGCAATTACACACAGATGGACTCTCTTCACTGGTTAAGTGACTCCTAAAGGCATTTGATTGCTCTGGATTTTAGGAGTTAGGAGTACAGGGCACTGAATACAAATGAGAGCCACACCTTTCAGATATTTTTGTAAAAAAAACCCAAAAAAACAAATATTGAAAACCATTTTCCTTTTCTTTCACAATTATACATTACTTTGTGTTGGCATATAAGATCCTAATAAATAATAATTATAAAACAGTCAGAGAACACCTTCGTGAGGGACTATAAATGTGAATGATGAGTAATTAAGTGTTACTACTCTGCATAAAAAATAGAGCTTAGTTATGATGTATTATTACTACTTAGGTCCTTAGATCCGAGTCATTTCTTCTGTCCGGTTCTCTCTATGCAGGCTAATCAGGTCTCTCCTCTTTTACATCTACCAGGTGACAAGTTAATCTCTGTAAAGTGCCACGTTAATGACTGCGCAGTCAATCCTCGCCACCAAACCGGAGACAATCAATCTCCTCCTTCCCCTCCTCCTCTCCCTGCTGTCTGCCTGCTGCAGCAGCACAAGTTGGAGTTTTCTTAAGGTGGAATTCATCCAAAGCATGTGGACCCTTAAGCAGCAAAAGACGGAGAGCCAGCTTACAGTACAGATGGGATATGTTTCATTTTGGACACCCACTCAAAATCTGAAAAAAAAAGCGGCGAATAGATGCCTCGGTGCACTTTATTACCTCTGATGTTATGACAGTACACAGCAAGCTTCAAAAGTTTCCTGGAGTTTCAGGCTGTAGCTTTTTATCAGAGATTAAAATGGAGTTCAGTAGATTTTTCAATATCTAGTGTTTATGTTTCATTTATTATACAAAGTTTTTTGCAGCAGCCTTTCAACTTTAATGTCAAGATTAAATACGTAACCGTGGCCTTGCAATGCTTAACTAACTAATGCAAATGGATACGGAGCATCTGAGCGCACTGCATAGATTGATGCCATCGATTGTCAATAGCTTAAATGGTTTGCCGCATTCACAAATACTGGCTACAGCCTGAACATGCGTGACATTTACTTCTGCCTCTTGAGCACACCTGGATTAATGCGAGCAGACTGGAAGCACTCAATATCACTCTAAATCACTGTCTCACACTTCTGCAAGAACAGTAAACATCAGTGCTTCCTGTGAGGTTCCTCACCAATGCAGACGACGTCCATGAAGCCGTACATGCCGTAGCATATCTGGAAAAGCAGGTCTTGGCGCTGCCAGCGAGCCGACGGGCTGAAAGAGGACCAGACCAGCCAGGAGATGCTCGCCATCAAGAATAAAGAACCCAATATGGCTGCTGCTATCTGCACTTTCTCTATCACAGTCAGGGAGATGGCCTGCCACTGCAAGAGGACACACAAAATACAGCTCAGAGCTTTGGTTTTTATCTGATCCTCTTACTTCAGAGGAAAACGGTAAAACAAAGTCGAGCAAAAAAACAATCACCTGAATGATCGATCACTCATTCAAAAGTGAATAAAGTAAATATATATTAATTTCAAAGTAAGACAATCAGATCAAATATCAGATTTATTTGTTACAGGTAAGGTCAGAAATTTACACACATTCATAATAGGAATGCTTGTTTATTTTGTTTCATTTTTTTTCATAGAAGACAACATACTGTCACCTTCCTAAAATAATGGGCTAAGTAATTTTTTTTTTGCCAAAAGTGATTTTTTTTTCTGTCTAAATCATTTGACAAAAAAGGGGTCATTTTTTATTTTTTTTTTGGCCAAAATCACTTTTAGCTAAAAATGACTTAATGTGCTATTTTAGATAGATTGATCTTAAACTTAAAAGTATTATTTAATTAAATTCAACTATTTTTTTTATCAAGCCAATTCTCGACAAATGTTCTCTAAAACAACTACGTCCTCTTTACATAACGAAATACATTCCTTCAT
The DNA here is from genome assembly GCA_033032245.1 of Poecilia picta. NCBI lineage: Eukaryota > Metazoa > Chordata > Actinopteri > Cyprinodontiformes > Poeciliidae > Poecilia > Poecilia picta. Next base: position 32,659,937 of record CM065354.1, on the reverse strand, counting down.
AAAGATAAACTTAGTCAAATAAATTCCAATATTTTCCAATTCAGTCCAAGTTATGTATGCAGTCAAATTCAGTTTATTATGCCAGCTGGTAAAAAAAAAAGAAAAAAAAAGTTGACCATATCAAGCCACCGACTTAGCAAAAAGTCCCTCCTTCTAAAGGAGCACTGGGTGGAAATTATGAATCCAGGCTTAAAGCTATAGATGCAACCACACATGGGCGCCTGAATATTTAATAATATGGGATATCTAAGTTGCTTTTTTGCTTCACTTCATTGCTCATTCAACTCAACATTTTTCTAGCCGTCAATAAGACTCTAGCACAATTCTGCCTGGATATTTGACAACTTTTGACATCTCTTATTTGAGCCTGTTTGTTTCTTGACAGTCAGAGTCATTTCAGAAACCTATTGTTATGTATTTGAGGTTTTTGCTTGAGGTTTGGTAGTTTCTGGATTGTTCATAAATTTGCTAACCAGTTTTGGGTCAGATTGTTGGAACTGGGATCCAATTGGATGCTCTAGCAGAACAATGATGCCAAACTACAATCCAAACTGGTTTTTAGGTTGATAAATGAAGCTAACATTAAGCTTAAAAATTAGCTTAACATTATAATTTATTTAAAATGTGTGCACCATAGTTAAAATGCCAGAAAACCAATCAGTTTAATTAACCTCTAACAGGTCTGCCAAGAAGAGCGATCAAAAGTCCAATCAGAACAATGCCAGAAGCTTGTTGGTGAGAATAAATATGATGTAGTTTCTCTGCAGTTTGCAAGGAAGCATTTATCTAAAAATTATTATCAAATTAATATGTTTATCCACATAACAAGCGCATCTAAATGTCCCACCAGAACTGTGTTTCCCCAGTCAAATACTTTCTTTCTGATATCAGTCTTACCACAAACTCTCTCAATAACGTTCTTGTCACACCACTAGAAGCTAAATCCGAGAGGAGAGTGTGTTTTCTCTGTTTTAAGGATCAAAGAGAGAAAGACTTGTTTAATTCAAAAAGCCCATTTTTCCCCCTCCTTGGTTTATGATCAAAGCAAAACTAGAACTGAACCTCTTTCTTTTTTCTTTTTTTTTTACAATGCAAGCTCTAAAAATGTTGTTTCGGGCTTGACATCCAACAAACAATTTGATATGAAGACAAATATGATGAGACAAGGGGAAACAAATATTTTAATACTTAGTATTTATTATATTTGTCAGGGCGCTGCTTGTAGTTATTCCCAGTAATCCCTGACTAGTAAGCATGTAAGGAGAATGTGATCAAATCTGAAAAGCACTTTCGCAGTAGCGCTTCTTGCTTCCGTTACCTGTAATGGGTTCTTGGTGCTGATGGCAATGACCTGATATTTGTAGTAACAGAGCTCGCAGGCCCAGGAGCCTCTCTCGCTGATCCATTTGATGAGGCATGGCTGGTGGGTGCAGCGTACCGACCCACTGCAGCGACACGGGCTCAGGAGCTCTCCCTGCAGGGACAAACACTCAGTCAAGAAGGGATCCTGTGGATTTTCCTTTTCCAAAGAACCACATTCTACTGGTTATTGTCTTGCTATTCCTTCTACATTTTGGACATTGAGGTAAAAAAAAACCCAAATACTTGGTTGGGTTTAATTCACTGTAAGTTCCAGAAAAATCTAGATATGGTATTAATCTCTCAATTATGGTATTAAATAATGGAAAACAAGTTAAACATTTACTCTGTTGTCTTTCTTTTGTATATTTTTATGCTGCATGATCCCAGAATAACCTGGAGGAAAAAAAATCATCTGTAGATAAATTTTAAACATGATGTATTTCCTTGCTATGTAAAGCTTGATTGATGCCTGTGATTCAGAGGAAAACACTGCCTACAGTAATCACTGACAGCCAGACAACAACTAGTTTTCTCATCTTATTTAATCCGTCATTGCTACCCGCCTACACACGATATTCTGAATTACACTACATACACAGATTTATATATTTACTCTGGCTTATTGATTTTGCAAGAAGTCTCAATGTGCATTAGACACAGGAACACACACTCCCATGCACAAAGCAGGCCGCAGCCCGCAGCACCATTCAGGTGTGAAATGAAAGCTTTGCCTTACATCTACTTGACAGGCAAATACTTGATTACTGCTACTGTTGAAGATGGAGGATTAACCACCGAAGGCTAAATGGAAACTCAAAGCACAACTAAGCTGCAAAACTCTGTGCTAAACGTACATTGATGCAGCAGCTCGTTAAATGAACAAAGTGTTTGGACAAAGCATTAAAACCAGTGAAAGAGAGAAAGGGATTGTCTCCATAAAGACATTGTACCTCATGACTGCAAATACAACTTAACAGAAACCAGTTTGATCAAGCATCAGCAGGGGGAAATGACATTTGATAGGTCCAAAGAGGGTGTTGTCTTGTAAAGAATACCATACTTAGGGTCTTGTAAGTATTACCCACCATAAATCCTCTACACTTCAACTTAAAAACTAATAAAACTATTAGAGTAAAGCTACAGTTGCCTGGTTGGATCACACATCTTGACTTGACAACGTTTTCCAACTCCAACTTGTCAAAGTTCTCTAAGTGTTTAAGATTATGGACATCTTTTTGTCTGTAGATCCCTTTAGGGGGAAACCATAGATCTGTTTCATATTTAATTCTCCTGTCTGACGGAAATATTCATTCTCCTGTCATGAACTTTTCCCTTTCTGGATGTGGAAATATGTTTGGACTCACTGTGATGCTGAAAAACCAAAATCTTCATCCACGTTATCATAAAAATCTAATAAACAGTTCCTTCTGAAAAAAGAAAGTCCCAGACATGATGCAGCCACTACCATGTTTTATCATAGTCATAGGGGGCGTTTTGTTCCTTTGTAGCCCATCTGCACTCTGTGGTTTTGTCAGATCATAGATATGCAAATGAGTCATGGAATCCCAATATGAAAACTGAACCAAATTTCAAATTATTCACCATAATGGTAATTGATGGTAAGTTTGAATTTAAAAAGACAACATCCTGAAGTTGAATTTGGACATTTATGGTATTTATTTTTGTTTCTGACTAAAGCTGATTAATATTTAACCATCTTTTCTTTTCTATTTTCCTCCTTATTCTTTTTATTGGCCCAAGATTAATATTACAGCTTCAGAAAACCTTCAAATGAATTGAAAGCATTAATTAAATTTGTACTAATATCATTAATATATTTATTTCTACAATATGCTTTTTGTGGTTCATTGAGCTTTAGAAAGAGAGGAGAGTCTCTGTCCTTGTTCCCAAGCTCATTTACATGACTTTGAACTTTTAAGCATTGCCACATTACAACCACAGACTTCAATGTATTTTACTGAGACTGTATGTGCTAGAACAACACAGTTTAGCTGCAGTAGTAGTAATTGTGACGTAGCAGGAAAACCTTTTGTTTAATCTGGAAACTGTTATGTTCCAGATTCACCCGCTTTTCTCTGATAACCCATAAATATTACACAAGGCTACTAACTACTTTCAGAAGACATTCGAAAGAACTCATCTGTGTGTAATATTTAACTTCAGTTCTATGGAGACCTGGCAGTTTTGTTAGCGAATAAGTGAACAAACAGCTACAAACGCCACACATCACCCTGAATACTGTATGTTATTTATGCAGTGAAACATGGAGTGGTAGCATCATCCTCAGTAGTTAGAGGGAAACAGTTGATGGGAAGATGGAAGGTGTTAAACACAAAACAATACTAATAAAAAAAAGTTATTATTGACTGCAGATTGAAAACAATAAAATATATTGTAAGACTTGGACATTGCTGTTCCACTTTCAGTCTAAATTTAAGCTACTTTACAGAGAAGAATGGACAAAAATGTCACACTGTACACTGGAAATAAAGAAAAAAAATAAAAATATAATCATATAAATTATATAAATATAATATAATTCTGACAACCTACAGCTGCCAGTGTTTTATCATAAATTTGAGATGTTTTTAGATGTTCAGTGCTAATGGAGACAAACCAGAGACTTTGTTTGCAGAAAAACCTGCACAGAAAACTTGATTTTCTTCAGAGATCAAGTTTATGAAAGGGGCTGGATGCAAGTGCATTATTATACTTTTGAAATTTGTATTTTTTTTAAACAACATGATCCTTTGACTTTAAAATTATACACTGCTTTTTGTTGTTTCACTGGCTAAAATCCCAATGAAAAACATTGAGATTTGTAGTTGTAACATTAAAATAATGTAAAATGTTCAAGAGGTATGACTACATTTGCAAGGCACTATTGCCAATCTTGACATTCATTATGATCTAAAAAATTTAAGTGTACCCATTAAAGTTATACCATACCCTGAGAATACTTTAAAAAAACAAGTTAAAAGCTTATACATTAATGTTTCTTTCTGGGTTTTTCTCTTAACAAGGCAAAGAAGGGACATGTAGTGAATAAACGTATAAATTAGCCCACCCTGTCTGATTGATTTAACAAATCCCCCTTCCTCTCTCTTCTTTCAGCTGAGGTATTAAATTCTTAAGTTAATGCCGCATTTCCTCTTCCTGTCTATAATGAGGAGAAAGATTGAAACAGAAACACTCACAAAAAAAATAAAATAAAATCTGCAAGTTTCCAAAAATATTTCCCCATTATTGTGCTGACATCTCCGACAGATGGAGCAGCACCCCAGTTTGAAGGGAAGAGAGGAAAATCGAGTGAGTTGCAGGAGAAAAGGCTCATCCACAGATGGCCAGGGTGGGAGTGTATTGGCAGGAGCACCAGAACACTTCTGTCGAGTCCAGTGGGACTCGGGCCGCTCGCTGCGACTGGCCCGATTGCAGCCAAGAGCTGAAACCCGGATCACTCCCATACAACAGTGGCTGGAGAAGGCAGGGGAGTCCGATAACAAACATGGCATCACAGCCGACACATGCAGAAAGTGGTAACTTACTGTCCTTTTGCTGATCAAATGGAAATGCATCCAGGAAATACACTTCTTTGGCTGCATTATTCCACCTCCCTGTGCTGCATTATCCCAAAACAACCCAGAACATCTAATTTTCTCCGTATAAAATTAGCTGGTATTGCTAGGGATATATAATGGGATGAAAATAAATTAGGTTGGGCTATTCACATAAGAGCCTGGAATCAATACAAGTGAACTCTATTAACTCCAGCGGAGGAAAACTGTAGTAAAACTATACTAGCTCACACAGAAACTGACTGAAAGTGATTTTTATAATGGCTTATAATATCCAGGCTGCAAGCATTTATTCTATAAAACATTAAAAAAGCGATTCTTCTGTGGATTTTAACAGTCTACAAAACAAAAGAAAAAGTGAACCCACCCAGAAAGGTATAAATTAAAATGTAGATCATAAAATTTCACCTTTGCTTACACTGATGTTTTTATGAGAACGGTGACATTTATAGAAATGAAAAAGGGCCTTTCATCCAGTTATATACATTAACATCTTCAATCTGTTTACCTCCCCAAACACAAATAATAATAAAAAAAGAAGTGAAGTGTTTATGTAACTTGTTTATCTCCCATTCCCAACAAATGGCTGTGCATCCTATCCTGCGCACAGCTAGCATACAGAGTGCCTCTATGCTGGAAGGCCATATAAAAATAATGATGCCAACTTGACCCTTAAGGCCTCTCTTTGTGCTCTGGAAAACATGTTTCCCAAGTGCATTATTCCTGTTAAGATTTAGGAATGAAAGTTTATTCTTCTTTTCTAGACAAGCAAGAAATCCTATAGTTTCAACATACGCTAGAAATAATAGAAGGACAACATAAGGACCTGTCACACATGCAAATATTCCTCAGTGTTTAAATATGGGTGATTCAATCAAAGATTTTCCAGAACAATTGTTCTGCTTCTGGTTAAAAGCAATAAAAATGATAGTTCTGTACATGATCTCGGATAAGGTCAGGTCTGAAAGCGTAGGTTGGGATGAAGCAAATGCTGCAAGAAAGCAACAAAGAACCCCCTGTTAGGCCTCTCACTGACCTTTCCCTAAATAGAACAAATAACAGGTTGAAATGCGCTTCATGTTTTTTAAAGAACACAACCATCAGCTCATATGGAAACAAGAAAGCTACACCTTTGAATTTTCAGAGCATCCAACTGTATGGCTAACAGAGCGATTCCCTCATAAGTATTCCACGTTATGCCACATTACAACAAGCTTCGACTGATTTTATTGGAATTGTATGAAGAAGATACTAAGTTTGACATGCATTTGTATTTTTCTCTTCAATCCCCTTTACTCTGATGCCCCTAATCAAAACCCAGTGCATCTAAATGCGATGTCTGTTTGTAATTTAATCTCGGGCCTTTGAGGTTTGCTAGAGAACATTAGAGAACAAAGAGCAACAACATGAGCAAAGAATACAGCTGAAGTGAGAGATGAAGATGTGGTGAAGTTTGAAGCAGAGATAGATTAGAAAACAATATCACAATCATTCTGAGCCTTATTCAATCCATCAACTGAAGATGGTACGAGAATAAAACAACTGGAAACCTAGGCATCATTTAGCAAAGCAGCCAAGAGGCCAAGGCTCACTCTGGAGGAGCTGCAGAGATTCACAGCTGTGTTGGGAAAAATCTGCAGATACCACAACTATTAATCCCAAACACAGCTTGACATGAGTCATGTATGGGGCCAAAAATGATTAGTCTATATGTGTGCAAAGCAGGTGGAGATGTATTTTAAAAAGCTAAAATTTCAACAAAAGTAGTTCTGCAAATAGCACATAGGTTTGATGCAATTTGTAAAATACATAAACAACAACAAAAAACAGATTAAAAATTGTATCGTTTTCCTTTAATGCACTCATTTGTGTTTGTCTATCACTTAAAACCCTTTTACAGTTTGTGGTTATATGTGAGTTGAAAAACGTCTGCAATGCATAGTAGTTTTTTTCCAGATTAAATAGAATAACTCATATACTACAGCTATATTTGCCTGAAAAATTTTACTACTCAAATTTTCTGCAGAATTGGATCACAGAAGGACATGTCAAATGCCCAGTTATTGAATTGGGTAATTTCCTTTAACCTTGTGCATTACTGATCTTAAAGCAGGCATTTATTTCAGGTTTGCCTGCCTTTAGAAAGAAAACCATTTAAAACGTACCTGTTCCTCTGTCACCTTGACAGGAAAACTCTTAAAGTCTGCATTTTACAACTTTAATATTCTGACAGATAGAAAATGAAAGTCGGAACTGCCCATTATCACAGCAGAATTCAAACTGTAAGGCTTACCTTATGGAAAATAGAGGGGAGCTATTACACAAGCTTATTTCATTCAGTGGTGTCATATTAAATCAGAATGCAATCATCTTTCAGTGGCTTCCTCTCTCAGACATTCAAGGCCCTTTCTTAGTGGGATGTTGGAGGAAAAAACCTGCGCCTTCTCTACTCTGTGTCGACTGTCTCAGCCGTGAAGATGGAAGTGTTTTGGAGGTGGACTGTCAGATCAGATACCGCCTGACGTAGTCCGGGTGACATCCTAGAGGCTAAAAAAAAACAACAGATAAATTTTGCCTGTACTGCTTGTAACATACAGGGATACACAGAGAGCACACTCATCTCTCTTTCCGAGCGGAGACTCATTCTCCTTTACACCTCAGCAGATCCATATCTGGACTCCACCCAAAGCAACAACTCACGGACGGCAGGAAAAAGAAAGATAAAAACATGCATATTGATGGGATGCAATGAAATCAAGTGCTATTGACTCGCTGCGATGTTTCTGGGAAGCCTTAATGAGACATGTTGGAGGAGGCCATGGGAAATACTGCGATTTTTCGCAAGGTAGTACTTTGTATGCAATGCAGAGTGTTGCCGACTATCTGTGGAGTTTCTAAGAAAACAATGACGGCACCTTGTCTCCAAGTCTCATAATGGACCTCATGCCAGTAATAATTACAAAGGCTGAGCCCAGAGGTGGACTGATATGCAAAATTGGTGTTGTAGTAATTAGCAGATGACACATCGAGAGATTATACACAGTGGAAAGAACATGAAGTGATACAGTGAATCTGTTGCTGAGTCAAAGGAGAAATAACAATGAGGCTCATTCAGATCAGAAGTTCTGCTCTTCACCTCGGTTGTCTTGCTTCTTGAGATTTTCCTTGGACAGATGAGGTGGGACATTTTCTTTTTTGGTGGTCTCAAAAGCGCTACCAAAAAGCGTAACCAATTTATGGGAGACTCCTTCTTATTTTACTGTGAGATTTTTTTTTGGTAAAAATCCCACACGGCAGAGACCCTTCAGCAGCTGAGACTTTCCCCTGTTCTTAACTACAGTGCTGTGAAAAAGTATTTGCCCCCCTAAAGACTTATTTTCTTGACAAAGTTAATTGCTTTAGATACTCAGCCATATGGTGTGATTAGATAAAGGCACATATAGGACATATTTTTTAAATTATGATTTCATTTACTAAGCGGGAAAGCTCTCCAAAGGAACCCGGCCCATTTTGAAAAAGTAATTTACAACTAACCCTGATGAACGGTTTTGCCAACCTTCATGGCAACAGCTGCCATCAAGCATCTGTTTGGCCCACTCTTCTTTGTAGAACTGTTTTAATTCCCTCACAGAATAAATTATCGGTATAAAGTCATGCCACAACATCGCAATTAAATTTAATGGCGGGAGTTTATGTAAAATTGACTTTTTACAGCTTTGTGTCACAATATATCATTATTCCCTCACCAAAAACATACCTGGAGTACTACTTTGCTTCTTTTATGAGTGCTTGAGGGAATAATGATTCCTCAAGCACTCATGGGAAATCACTGCCATTTCTCATGGCAGCGATTTGAGGGTGCCTGAATGTTTGCTTCTATAAGGAGCTGCAGTCTCAAGTCGAGCTTCCACCTCACAGAGAACCCCTCACCCGTGCCTTCAGGTTCCTCCAGACTAGCGGCTGCAGCAATTAGCAAACACCCAGTGGAACTGCAAGTCTGCTTAGCTCATCACTCCTGAAACGGCTGTAAACAGCATAATGTAGGAGCATTGCTGTAGGAGCTTCTAAAAGAGGAAGAAGCTCAATTAAATTGAAATTTATTTTAAATTATGTCTGATTTAAAATCAGACTATATACACAGTCTTTTTTTATAACAACTGATAATATAGTTGCTTGATTGTGCTTTAAAATTGTACTATGTGCCTGGAAGATGCATAAAAGGCCATTTTTCATGAACACTGGCCTTAACTCAGACAAGTTCTCTAAGAGCAATTTAAATGGTCTGCAACTCTTCCATGCTTTCTCTATTTGTGAATATTGGATCTCACTGCGCTTCACTGAGTTTCAAAAGCCTTCAAAGAGGCATTGTAACAGTTTCCAGGCCAAAAGATGTCAATGAATCTGTCATCTGTTCTTGAAATTTATTAAATGGCATGATGTTTTTTTGAGACATTTGGGCTCATTTCATTCTGATTTCTTGATTCTGCAGATCTTCGGGTTTCCAAAATAATGATAAAAAAAAGAAAACTGTTGTTTTATTATTTGCTTATTCAGGTATGCTGGGTTGGTTTTAACAGTTTGTTTTTCTATCAATAAATGAAATTGTGATCTGAAAACTGCATTTTGTATTCACTCGGATTATCTATGTCTGATATTGAAATGATTATTGATCTAAGAAAAAGCAAACATGATTTTCTCATGGCTTTACTTTGACAATCTTTGGGTAATTTAAACTATTCAAATATCAAACATTGTTGAGAATATAATAGCTGTAGTCTCTACTTTATATCACTTTAATAGGTTTTTTTAAATTTTCCACTTTTTTTAAACAAAGTCTCCATATAAATAAATCATGTAAACCTTTAAATTACTATAAGATTGTGCTCTTTGAAATGCATTACGTTCAACTATATGCACTAATAAAGCTTTAAATGGATGAAAGCAGTTATTACCACATACTCCAGTTTTTATTGTGTTTTACTGATTTTATAAAATTGCAGCAACACGTATTTCATCACAGGTTTTAAGACATTTTGATCAGATGCTGCTTTGCGTGAAACTGAAGGACATTGTCCACTCTGCTCAAAAGCAAGGCTATGTTTTTTTTTACATACATGTTCTTCCCACTGGTATTTCTCTAATAAAACTGTAATAATTTATACACATGTAAATTTGTCCTCTTTCACTAGTGTGACTTTCAAATGGGAATTGCAGTTGCATGTCCTTCAAGCAGGAACATCACATAAATTTTTCCATACTGTACATGTGAAAAGCAATGGTTTTCTGAGACGTAAATTATGCATCCTTACTTTTAACCCACTGCTGACACAGTTTTTGACGGGATTTCTTCTGCGTGTTCCTTTTACACCATTTGCTATTCTAATATTCCTAATGCTCAGCTCAGCCTCTTAAACAGATGAGCTAGCCCATTTCTGCAGGAATTATAATTTCTAGTTTTATGTTTTATTTCAGGCACCTACTCTCACTTTATGTTTTTCCTGCTCTGTTTGATGATGTGTGACATTATCACCAATGCGGCTCCAAATGTGTAGAACTGCAACATGATTAACCCGAATCCTCTTTCCTTCTGCTCTCAAGCATCATGTTACATTTATTATTATTAATAATATTTGTCTGTTGCGGGTGGCGGACATGAGGAGCTGAGGCGGAGGTATTATTTGATTTTGTCATGCAGGTAAAACTTTGATGTGTCTGACTGTAATGAGTTGTTTCTGCATCTCTGCGTATCCTCCACACTTGTCAGCCGGCAGGACAAGGTCTTTCATTATCCCTCCGGCACCAGCAGCAGCAGCAGCAGCAGCAGCAGTAGCAGCAGCTATCTTTACAAGCCATGCAGTGGGATAAGAAAAAGCAAAAGTGCAAACCGTGAGCTGTGTGGCTGCTTTAATAAGATACTAAAAGTAAATTTTATTCTTTTTATTTTGGAAACAAAGTTGCAGCTGTAAACCCAAAACCTCGAGAGAAAAAAAAAAAACCCTGAATCCTCTGAACATTCCAACCCGTGTGAAGTTAAAACGATGCGGGGAGGTTTCTAGCCACTGAATATATTTTATTCATTTCATGAACAGCTTCTGTAAAACAAGTTAGTGACAAATCTGAGAACACTGAGTAGCATTGCGATCTTGGAAGTGTGTGCTACTGTTTCTCAGCCATTGGAGCCAAATGAGGAGACTTCAGTGTCAGACCCAAGGCTAGAAAACAATAAGTAATCTAAAAAAAAAAAAAAAAAACAAAAAACAAGCATTAAGCTGCTTCTTCACAGACCTGTATTTATTGCAACAGCTGTGCTTTGTTGTGCTCTTAATTGCATCTCTGCAATGTGATTCAGTGATGCAGCTTAATTAGATATGTGGTTTATTCTACAAAGGTGTCAGTGTTGCAAACATTTTCACCTTTCTTTGAACTCTGCTCAACTTGAGAGGATAATGTGAATTTTCTGGTCTGCTACAGTAGTGATCTTCACTTCATTTGGCTCCTAACTCCCAAAATAGCAAAGCAAAATGCTTGAAACACAAACTATCAGTGCAAGATGTAAAGAAACATTAATAACCCAGTCAAACTAGAGAGCAAGGACATTGCTTCATGAAATAATCAGAATTTCAAATAAATCTTGGCTGAATTGGACTGTATAAACATTTTTTGTGAATTGGCACTAAAGTCCTACCATCTACTTTATTATAAACTGTTTTCCAACTGCTTGCTCCATAAAAATATAAAAAAACTCAATAATTTTACAGCAGCTGAACATTTAGGGATCTAGACATGGATAACTATGAGTTGTTGTTCAAACCAAGAATCAGAATAGGGGAAAAAATGCATTGAAGTGTCCTTGGATATTGGATGGTTGTTGGTGTCAGGCGAGTTGATCTGACTGATTCTAAAACTGGTCCTGAGGTTTCCGCACACAACCGTCGCTCCGGTGTATGGAGAACGGGCCTGGAACATGATTAAGTATTCGGTGAGAATCAGTTTTGAGGATTAAAATGTCTTGAGACTGGCTAATTCTAGTTGACAGGCAGGTAACATTTGTTCAGATAACCTCTGACCAAGATATGCAGACTACCATCTCTGAAAGGACAATACATCAAACCTTGGACCAGATGGGCTACAGGAGAAAACCGCAAATGCTCCCGCATCTGTCAAGATCAGGAAACTGAGGCTAATTCCCACAGGCTCAACAAAATTGGACAGTAACAGATTGGAAAACTACTTACTGGTTCAATGAGTTTTGATTTCACCTGCACCATGAACAATCTGGAAGCCTGGACACACCCTGCGTCACTGTGGTAGAGGAGGTGTGATGATGTGGGAAATATGTTCTTGGCATTTTTTAACACCACAGCCTATTTCTAACTGCTTATACGGATAGATGTTTTATTTTTGCATGTTTTTTTGCACATGTACCACACTAAATGCAGATTTAGGGCTAGGCTTGTCTAAACTATAGAATTAATGAAGGTTAAAGGTCAAAGTGGTATCTAAACTTAACGCTCTACTAAACCCTTTCCCTCCTCTCTATCTCCCAGCACGTAATTCAGGTGACAATATTCCACTGAGAATTGGGACACTTCTTCATGAAGCTGAACAGCTTCGGTTCTGGCTCCTAATACAAGTGTGACTTAATATTCACATAAATGTTATGCAAGCATTATCAAACCAGGAAGTATGTATTTTTATGCCTTCATGCAGCGGAAATATTGTGACACTAATTCCTGAGAAACACAGGGCAGAGGGATAACAATTAGTTTTTAGAAAGTATTTATCCCCCTTAAAGATTTATTCTGTTTTAGATCATCAAAGTTAATCTGAGAAAATACAATAATAACCTTTTGGTGGTTTTATTTCATCAATGGGGAAAAAAACGTAAATGGGAACCAATTGAGTTTAATCACAACGTTTTAGAAAGCTATGTTCAGTTTCACTAACACACCCAGGATTACTGTCTAGAGCGCTAAGGCAGTGACTTGACCTGCAAATCAAATTCTCATTTTTGCAAGAATGCATTGCAAAAACAACTATGTAGTTATTCTATTCACTCAGCAAATGAATAGAATTGGTCTGACAACATGAATAGGCCTAAAAGTCTCAAAAAATAACAACCTAAGCCAATTAACTAATTACGCCTTCAAGCATTTCCAATAGCAACGAGTCCTTTAATTGTGACCGATTGGTTTTGCAGATTCTTTAGACACATTATTTGGTGCCTGCTTCATGTTGTCAGACAGGCCCAAGTTGGGAACTGATTGATTCAAGTCTGACAGTAATCACAGCTGGGTGCGATGAGTGAAATCTAGTCAACTCACCTTTGCAAAAAAGGGAATTTAAAGACATCTATATTTTTGATTATTTGAAACAAGTGCAAGTAAAGGGGAGAAGTAGAAGAAATCTGCAAGGTGGTAAAAAATTTTGCTACAGGACTGTATGAAAGACTTCAGATGTATTCATTTGTCATGGTATTTGCATGTAATTAAGCCGGATCCCCGAGCATTATCGCCCACAGGCGCCCAAAAGAGGATGTTAATCCTGCTTTGATCAAGAGGAGCATATTTCCCAGGACTTACATGCTCTGGTCCCTGGAAGCAGATCCTGCAGACAGGCGTCCTGAAGCCACTCTCCGTGTAGCTGGTAAGAGAGAACCTCTCCTCCAGCTTCCCCTTTGAGCAGTCATCAGAAGAGCTGCTACAGCCGCGAAGAGCCGCGGACAGCTCGGCCGCGTCCACCCAGCCCCCAACCGGCCGCTCTCCGCCCGGGGCCCCGGCGGCTCCGGCCGCACACGGCACAGTCCGGTCGCCTCCGTTCTGCTGCTGCTGCTGCTGCTGCTGCTGGCTCCGCGTTAACGTGTTGTTGTTGTCGGGGACGGTGACGGTGACGCTCGCCTCATGGCTCTCCGAAGCTTGGCCACTCATGGGGGTCAGCGGAGGCAGCGGTGTCGGCGGCGCCCGTGGCCCGAGAAGGAGCACCCTCAGGTCACCAAGCAGGACGCAGCAGCGGCTCTTCAACATGCCCCGGCTGCGCTGCATCGGGCTGTGTCCGGCCAGGAAGATCGCAGCACCGAGCCGAGGTGCTGGAAGACGAGTGTTGTTTGTGTCCCCGGCATAAGCGAGCACCTCTGCATGCGTGGTTGGACGAAACGCGGGTTGTCCGGGGTTTAAATGAGCTCTTTTAGTTTGTGTTATTCTGAGTCGGATCACTATTCCAAAGGTTGGACTTTTATTGTCTCCCCGCGAAGATGCAAACAGAAAATGGAAATAAATCCCATCGATGCAAACAAGTGTCTGAAGCCATTAGGTCCATGAGAATGAAACATCTAAAAGAGGAGATTTAAGTATTAGACACATTGGAAACGTGGATTTGTTTCATAAAGCTACATTTTCACCTCCTTTCATGGCCTCGTAATTAAAACTGTCTGCTACAACATGAACTGTACTGACATCCCTCCTGATTCACAATCTGCCTTTGAAACAGAATCGGAAACAAAACACTAAGCACATGATCTTTGAATTAAAATTTTCTCACAGAGAAAGCCGCTGCGATTTAATCCAGCAGATTGACGTCGATGTCTTGCAAGGCTTTCTGACCAAATTAAGTCAACCAGATGGTTTGACATGTTTGGGAAGCAGATTCGGTCTTACCTGAGGAAATGTACACCGATTTCAAGCAACGCGATCCGCAATTTCTCCGTTTCCCTCACAGATTTTCACCCAGACTGCAGGTCTCAGCTGCACGTCTCACCGGGAAGCTTTTACATTCCCAAATCATCAAATCTCTCCGCATCCGAGGACTGAACCAGAGGGGGGTTTAAATCCATCCGGTATAAAGGGGTGAAAAAAAAAAAATCCACCCGGGCTGTCGGACCGTCCTGCTCGGGGTGAAAAGCGTCCGCAGAGCCGCCGGATCCTCCTGTGATCATTGGCTGCTGGATGGGTGCTGCAGCTTCAGCACCATTATTCCTGGGACAGCTCCCAGACGCCGCACGTCACCGCCGCACAGTGATGCAAGCGGCCAACTCATTACTACAACTGTGCAAAAAATAAATACAGGAATATGCATAATTAGCCTGGACTTGTTTTCTGTATTTTGTAGCTTTTTTTAAACAAAGGGACTTCTTTACATCCAAGGGCTGGATTACAGCAGGTTTATGTTTATTGGTGGCTTTTGATCTTTTTTTAAAGGTAATATACAGTATGTGCAATTCCTTGATTGTATGCAATCTGATTACACTAAAAGGATTAGATGTAATCCATCTTCAACCTCTAATATCAAACAAAATCGACCATTAGATGGATTAATTACGGAATACAATAGTTTTACTTAGCAATCTTGCCAATCTAAAATAATTATCTCTCTAGATCTCATTACCTTCATGGTCTATGTGTCATTAAAAATGGATGTGTAGCTGGTTTCCTCTACTTTGTACATTTGGGATGTTTACAGACACCTGATGGGAGCTGACACCTGAGCTCCAGTCTGATGGGCTCTGGGATGACAGATGAAGAGTGTAACCAGCGGGTGGCAACCAGGCAGGAGAAGAAGAAACAAACAAGGAGATTTCAGCAATAACAGAAAAACACTGCAATACTGCAACAGCCAGACTGACAGAAAGGTGCTGGAATTCATTTCTGGCTTTAAGGCCTAGATATATCATGATATGTGTTTGGCTTTCCAGTCAGTCTCCATCCTCAACATGCTCTTTTTGATTTTTGGTGTCTTGCAAAAACATATTAATTCCTCCCATCTGTCACATTACATCCACAAAATTTCATGAACTTTGTTGCAGTTTTGTCTGACAGACAGACCTGAATGGTCAACTTTTGCCCCAGTTTCAACTCTTTTGCCGCTTTTAACAGTTTGTCTTCCAGGATTGACCTGTATTTAGCTACATCTGTCTTCAACCAAAGATTCCTCAACTGCTGATGAAATGAAATGCAAAGCCTTGGTAGGTATGTAGATGTGCTACTACAGTATTTCTGTTTTTAGGTGATGAGCTGGATGGTGCTCAGTTAAACATTCAAGTGGAGAATTCAAAAGGAGGCAGGAAGCAAGCCAAACCAGGCAGACAGGCCATGGTAAAGAGTGTTTAATTAAACTTGCAAAATGAATTGGAGGAGTAGGAATAAAACAAAGACCAACCTGCAAGATGAGGGGAAGACAACAAGCAAAACAACAGAAAGATCTTGATCTAGTTGAACAGGGTGGCTAAAATGCTAGGAAATTGATTACTTGAATCCATAAACAGTCAGCAGGTGGGCGGAAAAGCAGAGATACTTCTTCAAGGGCTGGAGTCTTCAGCCCTTGAAGACTTCAGTCTTCAAGGGCTGGTGGGCTACAGTGTTTACATATAGTTCCGTGTCAACACACCTTAATCGAATACTCAAGAGATTAGTTGGACTCTGTAGAACGTGATTGGCTTCTGGAGAGGTAATTCAGCAGTTTGATTCTGGCTTCGGACCAGAAATGCATTTAAAGGTTGCAGCATGCTGGACCTTAAGACATCTTGACTGTAAGATGGACTGAGAAGAACAGCTGGGAAATAACATTAAACTGATTCCCTGCACTTATTTTAGCAATTTTTTCTACTTACTTCGAAAGACAATTTGCTGCACTGGATGTTGTTTATAGGTATTAGAGCAAACAAAGCTTAATACAAAAGTGTCTCAAAGTTTAGTTTGTGGAAAAAAAGATGAAAACCATATCTAGTTCTCTTTCCATTTCACAGTTATATAATTATACCCGCACCCCCCAAACCCAAAAACACACACATACACACCCTCTCCAATAGGTCTCAAAAAATACAATGCAGTTTGCAATTATGAAATGACAAATAATAACACAAAAAGCCAACACTTTTGCAAAAAACTATGTAATCAGAAGTTGTCTGGTTTATTGCTGTGCAAGATTCTTTGTCAAAAAAATATTCATATTTGATTTTTAACGTGTAAAAGGTGTTGAACAAGCAGAAGATTTCAATGAATGGATTCATTTTTTCATTGAATATAGTCTAGACTCCAGACCATATGTCTCAGTCAGTAGTGTTTATGCTGCAATGCCTTTGTTTCTTTCAGCATGCCGTCTTTTTTCCACGACTGCTTGCTGTAGTCAATAATGTTCCATTTTGTGAAAGGCAGGTTTTTGCAAGTTTTTTTGTCTTAATCTGAATCACAAATGTCCCAAAGTCACTGAAACTGTGTTATACTTAAATATCAAAAAGTTACAAAGTAACTTCTATCAGTAAAGTATAACTATTGGATTTTAATACAATCCTTCTCCTTGATGTCAAAGAGATCTACTCTTTGGATATTGTAATATAAACTTTCTGCTGTTGCAGAAAAACACAAAAACAGAAAGTATTCTGAACTATTCTACGGAAAGTGAAAGTCCCTTTCGACCATCTGGTGTGGAAAATCTGAAAATATCACAAACTTGTTCATTTATCTAATACAGGGTCCCTCTTCCAGCACCTCATGCATTTCACAATGTAGTAACTCTTAAGTCCTGCTAAACATTCAAAGTCAGCAAGGTTCTAAATGTCAGCAGTTTCTGATGCAAATGCTTGGCATGAAAATCTACAAAATGCTTCTACAAAATGTCTTAGATGACACATCTCACTGCAGGAGATCCGGTATGCTTGGATATGGTAGTGTTAACAAGGATGCGTTCTTTTTACCATATTAAAGTAAGCAGGTTGCTGTTATGAGAAGAGAGCCGACACATATTCTAGGTATGTTATCACTGCCTAACAGGACGCAAAACCACAAAAGTTTAGAGACATATAACGACCAAGCTGTTGAATGAATCAGATTCTGAGACCTTGTTACTATTATAAGGCCATCCTTAAATAAATTGGTCTAAAATTGGTTTCAAGTTTTGTATTTGTATTTTTGTAATTCAGTAAATTTAGTTCAGCTACGTCACTTGAAGAACTAAACCCAAGTGAAGATTGTACATTGTTTTTAGAACAACCTAGAAATTGTCCTCAAAAAAAGCATTTTGGTGTAACTTGCAACATTCACTTTTCACAAAGAGCGAAAATTGGTTAATTAAAAAAGTTAGCATTGCGAGGAGTGCTGAAGAGGCCAGGAGGACACAGAGGGGGAGCAATTAACACCTGTAGCTGTACTGTACCATTCTGCAAAACTCTGTGGGAGAATTCAAATATAACAGCCATCAGGCTGCGAACATTAATGAAGGACCAACAGTAAACTGCCACACAGAGAGCTTACTCATGCTGGTTTTCTGCTCTGGTGGGAGAGTGCAACTGATTGCTCCTACATAACATCTCAAGTCTAAAGTGGTCCCTGATTAAATACAAGCTGAAAATAACCTCAATTGCTGATTATTTTAAACTTTTAGAAACAAATCAGACAATAACTCCACAAATATTCAGTTTTTATGATCCCCCATCTATGCAAAAGTTATAGTTTTATTTGATCTGCCTTAATATTTTTAAGCACTGTGCACCTTGGCTCTTCAGATTTCTAGCACAGTGACCCACAAACGTGACTCAGTTACACCCGTTTTGTCCAGAGGATTGGGCCAAAATTACAGCAAACTACTGCAGAAGGTTGAAGAAGGAAACCCAAAACATTTGACCCCAGGCATTCTATTTAAAAAAACTAACTGATACCACATAACTTTTCCCTTCTCTGGTGGGGGCCGGAGTCAGTTTGTAACAGAAAAAATGTGACGATTGCAGGAGTGCCTAAATGTAAACATTTTTTGTTTTGCAGAAAGCACAATAAAATAACCCTTTCTGGGTTCTTCACAGAAAAATTCCAGGAAATAAGTATTTATTAAATAAATATCTTATTTTCCGGACTATAAGCGCACCGGGCTTATAGTCCTCAGATATCTCAGATATCTCTGCCGCTCTAGGTTTTTCACAACGATGCAGCAGCAGCAGAGGAGGGCGGACACCCAACATTTGAGTCATAACAGGTCAATTGAATATCACATTTATTACGGTTGAAAAAGAAAAATTTGCCAAGTTTAGATTTAACCGAACCATCTGGTTGACTTAATTTGGTCAGAAAGCCTTGCAAGACATCGACGTCAATCTGCTGGATTAAATCGCAGCGGCTTTCTCTGTGAGAAAATTTTAATTCAAAGATCATGTGCTTAGTGTTTTGTTTCCGATTCTGTTTCAAAGGCAGATTGTGAATCAGGAGGGATGTCAGTACAGTTCATGTTGTAGCAGACAGTTTTAATTACGAGGCCATGAAAGGAGGTGAAAATGTAGCTTTATGAAACAAATCCACGTTTCCAATGTGTCTAATACTTAAATCTCCTCTTTTAGATGTTTCATTCTCATGGACCTAATGGCTTCAGACACTTGTTTGCATCTAGTAATTTCCGAACAGTAACTGTAACAGTAAAAGTACTGATCCTTCGTGTTTTCTACTTACTAGCATGTGCTAAATGAAAATGGGTGCTTTCTTCTTCTTCTTTAGATTTCAACGGCAGCTTGCATCCATTATTGTTGCACTACTGCCATCTATTGAATCATAATACCTGTACCTCAAATTCTCATGATGCCAGTATTATTTAAAAAAATGAAAAATCTTTTTCCCCTCAATGCAATTTAGCTGATCAACACCATTGTCAAATTTAAATTCCCTATTAAAACCTAATTTCGTTTTAATGAGTGCTTTCTTCTTTTATTTTCAATTTTGAATTCCAATTATTCACTTCCTGCTAAAGAGCCCAACGGTGGTTGAAGAAAAATCCACATATAAGCCACATTGTTCAAAGCTTAGGAAAAAATAGCACCTTATAGCCGGAAAATACGGTATATGAAAAAAAAATCTAAATGCTCTCTGGTATTGTTCAGGGGGCCAGACCAAATGCAAAGGCGGGCCGAATCCAGCCCGCGATCCGTATTTTGGGAACTACTGTTTTAAGCAATGACACTTTTTTTTTTTTACTAGAAACAATGCTGAAAAACACCAACTTCCCAAATTATGCTAAAATAGATGCATCTTAGTAATAAATGCTTAAGTAATTGGGAACCTTAAAAGCCGTTTCTTTTAAGGGAACCGAGCCAAAAGACTTGAATCTTTCAAAACAATCGTACCTCCCATCACTCCTAGCAACTGCCACTTACACGTGAACCGCCTGTTGTCATTCGTCACTTCCTGCGCGGCAGATCCTAAACTAGCTAAAAAAAAAAAAGTT
Organism: Poecilia picta; assembly: GCA_033032245.1. Lineage (NCBI taxonomy): Eukaryota > Metazoa > Chordata > Actinopteri > Cyprinodontiformes > Poeciliidae > Poecilia > Poecilia picta. Next base: position 32,639,787 of record CM065354.1, on the reverse strand, counting down.
AGCTGCTGGTTCGGCTTGTTTTTATGAGGATATTCAGTAGTTTTGTCATATAACCTGATCAAACTCAATTGCCCGTTAAACCGGAGTGATAATACCTGGCCGTTGATGACACATTAGCCTAATTAGCTGTTGGCTACCGTCTGTTTACAACCCGTAAGCTAAACGCTTCGCCCTGTGTTTTCTCCATGGATCACCCTTACACTGGTAAACGCGTGTTAAGGTGAGCTCGAATTTGCGTTAATTGGGAATCCTTGGCCATGTCCAACCAGCTGACTGCAGAGCAGCAGCGGAAGATTGAGGAGAACAGACGGAAAGCTTTGGAGCGAAGAGCCCAAAGACTCGGACAGCAGACTTCAACGGGATTTAACGGTGCTTCAGTGCAGACTGATTTCCCCAAGCAGAGCGAAAATCACAGAAATCCTCCTTTGTCTGTACCACCACGGTTTGTCCCACCTTTTAAAAAAGACTCACAGATAAGCAGTAATGAGGTCCGCAGACCAAACCAACAGCTGCTACCTGGTACTAGCAATCAAGCCAACAAAAATACTCAGAATAACTCGTTCAGACAGGTCAGACACTTTCTTAAAAGATCTAACCTGCGAGAAAGTTTTCCTTTTATCTTTAATCGATATGTTCTATTTTCAGGTCACCGCTGCTCCTCCTCGAACAAATCAGCACTTGCAAAACCTTGGGTCATCTGGTGGAGGAAATGTTGGCGTGAAGCCAGTCCAGGCCATTTCTGTCGCATCTGGAAGTGCAGTTGGCTCATTCTACAAGCCGCCCAGCATACCTGCAGCGCAGCCTCCTCCAAGCTGCACCACATCGGCTGCTGCAAAGAAGCCTGCCATCTCTGTGAGAGGGAAGTGTGTGCCTCATGCAGAGGACCGTTTCAAGGTGGAAGTGGGCTATCACGCAGAGCTTATTGCCGTTTTTAAGTCCATCCCTTCAAAGAACTATGGTGAGTATCCAACAGTGTAGCCACTTTCACACTTATGACATTTATAAGAGATGATAAAAATAAACTTTCTGTAAAAATCATGGGTTAGTTTGCAGTCTAATGAATCAGGAGTAAAATTTAAGTATCCGCCATGCGAATAAAAGAAAAAATCTCATGATGAAAAATACATTTTTAGCTGCAGATATTAGTCCAGACATGTGCCTGTTTTCTTATCCATCAAGATACCTTTTTTTTCCGCGCACCTAAAAACCTTCAATTTCCTCAAAAGCCCACGGTGCGCCTTATAATGGTGCGCCTTATATATGGACCAATATTGAGCCACAACAGGTCTAGCAACTAGGTAAGCAGCCGCCGACTTTGTTTTTCCCTAGACGAAGAAGTGCACGGTGCATGCTGGGATAGTTGTCAGACCGCTGGTTTGTTAATAAAGTTTGAAATTACATTTAAAGTCAGGGGGGAGGGGCGGAAGAAGAGAGACAGAGGCTGCGGTGGTAGCTTGTGGTTGGTCTGTGTTACCCAGAAAGCAGTTGGCCACAATTTTGCAACACCAACACCGTGAGTGAAACAACGACTGAAGCAGACTACTATATAAAGTACTCGGACCAAATCTTTATAAAAGTATGGAGCAAATTGGCAACCCAAATGGAAGCATCTATTCTATGCGCCTTATAATGCAGTGTGCCTTATAGTGCAGAAAATACGGTAGTTGTTTGTCCATGCATCTGTTTATCCATGATCTGCTTATTAATTAGTTGAGCCATCCGTCATTGATAAAACCTCATCTTTAAGTACATACCACAAATTCATGGTGAATTGTTTTTTTTTTTTTTTGGTGGCTAACGAATGAACAGAATAGCGAGAAGTTTGAATTTTCTTAAATCATAATATAATATGATAGAATATCATATAAATCTGCAATGGAAAATTTGTACAAATTCTGGACACCAAATATTAATCCTTCAGCCGATGTTCGATTTTGATCACTAAAGCCAACTCAATGTAATGTCAGCCACAGAGTGAGGATTGAAATAGCACTTAAATGAGATAAAATGTAAATATTTAAGAAAACATCATCTCTTAATGACGGGAGCATTGTTGTGTGTCTTCCTGATGAAGTGAATAAATCATCCATAGTTGCAATAGACTAGATGCCTTGATTATTGTTGATCCACATATTTGTCTGACTTTAAGTAAGTATTCCAAGTTTGTACTTTCTTTTGGTGCAATGAAATATTTTTGTCTGCCTTAGATCCTGCCATAAAAACATGGAACTTTAGTCTGGATGACTACACACAGCTGAGTATGGAAACTAATCCTAAGAACAAATCAGCTCTTTTAAGTAAGCTTAAAGGTTGAAAGCGTAATTTGTGGTGTTCCTGTATTTTGACGCCCTGCTGCAGTGGACCAGGCAGCTGCCATTCCCTCGGTTTCTCTGAGGCCGCTGGAGGGAATCGGCGCTTTGGACTCGGCGCCCAGCCGTCCCTGTGACGGTGCGGCGCTGCTGAAGCTGTGCAGTGGCTGGCAGAAACCCGGCGCCAGTGTGCAAGGGCAGTGCATCCTGGTGTCGCGGACGAGGTTTGAGGTTGACATCCCTTACCATGCTGATGTCATCGCAGTGTTTAAGCAGATGCCAACAAAAAACTATGGTACAAAAGCCTCCTTTTTTCTTTGATTAATTTCAGGCTTTCCTAAGTTTTTTGTGGTGTTCTAAAGGTTTCCTCAAAATTCACCTTTACTGCAGACATGAAGACACGAAAGTGGAGCTTTTCCCTCGAGGACTACAAGAGACTGAGTAACACCATTTTATTGCTGCTCTCCTCACTGTCTGTGCTGCCTTCACCATCTTGTCTAACCATGTCGTGTTTCCTGCTCAGTGGATCTGCTCAGTGGGATGGCAGGAGTGGAGGTGGAGCCTCTTCCCAGGGCAGTAATCCAGGCGTTCGCTGCCAGTTTTAACGGGACCGTCGCCAAGTCTTCAGACGTCCCTGAGGCGGACCTCTCAAGCATCGACCCCTCCCTCACCTCCAGCCTCATGCCCTTCCAGAAGGAGGGAGTCAAGTAGGTGTCTCTGGGCAGTAGCTGCTGCTCTCTCAGCACAACATACCCAATAATTCAATACCACTTTACATCTCGGGTCGTTCGTAAAAGTCTGGAGATAATGAGTCTTTGGTGACCCGTTCAGTTCTAGGTTGTTTGCTGAGTATTAACTGTAATTTTGAATTTTTTATTTTTATTGTTTTATTTGCCCGCAGCTTTGCGGTGTCTAAGCAAGGCCGCCTCCTCCTGGCTGATGACATGGGCTTGGGAAAGACGGTGCAGGCCATCTGCATAGCGGCCTACTACAGGAACGAGTGGCCCTTGTTGGTGGTGACGCCTTCATCTGTTCGGTTCACCTGGGCTGAGGTACAAAAATGAAGCTAACTATTTAATTATTTAACTCTTTGCATTTAATGATGCCCAAAGAAAAGAGATTAAGCCTTACTTATAATATAAGCTGTACTTATTAAATCATTTAGACTATTTCAATTTTAAATTTCCCTACCTCTCCAGAATCCGATTTTTTTTTTTCTTTCCATTTTTCCATGTCAAATTACAAACATGTATGGTATATATGCAGGAAATCACTGTAATCATGGATTTGGACAAGTTAAATTACAGTCAAGTGACATCAATAAAGCTAAAAACACTGAACATTTTCATCCTTTTCATTTTACCCTGTTAGCCATGTGATTCAAGTCTTTTGTTATTGAGACGGGATTATTTTCCTGCTGAACACTTGCCTGGATCAAAACGTAAATTAAGTCTTGTTTGAACTCATAAAATGCCTTCAGGGTGTAAAACTCTGGTGTGCAATAAGTGCGTTTTTCTAATTAAATACTAAAGTTTGTATCAGCTTTCAGCATTTGAAATAGAATGGGGGAAAAGAATGAAATTGTATTAAGAGTTTAGTGGAAACACAACTGTTTTTTACAAATCCTTTTTTTCCTTTCTTCCCCCATACGTCTTCTCAACTGGAATACAGAAATAAAATATGTTCGAATGTTAACTCTGTTCATTTTTTTCCTCGCTTCCATTGACAGAGTTGTTCCTCTCTGAACAAACTCATCCCCCTCTGTGGGAGATCACAGAGTAAACTTCCCTTCTTAAAGGACATTTCCTTGAACATTCAGACAGCTCGAAAGGCGACTGACAAGTAAATGGGAAGTGATTTGGGGGAAAAAACGGCGGCAGTGGAGACTTATGGGTTCATTGAGCCTGAATTGCTGGTGATTTCTGACAGCATGTCACCTGTAGGACACAAAGTAGTGAATAGTAGCTAAAAAGCAAACTGTAGCTCACATATGTATCCATATCCTCATGCAGCGTCATCTGGTTGGTGGTAGCTATATCTAATGGCCATTGGGTAACAGACAATATCATTATCTAAAAGATAAAAATCTGAATTGCTTGTCCTTCGGCTTTAATTTACCACCTGGGTTGAGTTTTTGTGTGAATTTTAATAGTTGTGGTTTCTTTGAGGTGATCCCTTAATGATTCATGACTGTAGGCCTTCCGACGCTGGCTCCCCTCCCTGAGTCCCGACAGCATCAATGTGGCGGTAAAGGCGAAAGAAAACATGAGATCTGGTTTGGTCAACATCGTCAGCTACGACCTGCTGAGCAGGATGGACAAGCAGCACGCGGGTCCTCCTTTCAACGTCCTCATCATGGTGAGCTGCTGTTGAATCGGCTCCTCGCTAATGATCCGTTAGCTTCTGTCTTTTGAAATATGTTTCAAGCAACAAAATCTGTGCAGGACGAGTCTCACTTCCTGAAGAACATAAAGACGGCTCGTTGGAAAGCCGCCTTACCTCTGCTGAAGGTGAGAAAAGAGAATTTGAATCTTTGGCGGTTACAAAGGGTGGAAGTTCACTTTCCAGCAGGAGAATGACCCTAAAAGTACAGCTCTAGCTTTGATGGTTTCGATTAAAGCATTATTGTGTGTTAGAATGGCTTATATAAAGTCCAGACCTAAATTTAATTGAGAATCTGTGGCAAGAAAATTGAGGATTTCTCTTTATTTAGTCTGAATTAGTTTGAGCTACTTTGCAAAAAGTGATGGTCTAAACAATGTCTGTATTTTTGCAAAACTGATCAATATCCCTAAAGACTTGAGCTGTAATTAAAGCAAAAACTGGTTCTCAAAATTGCTGGGTCTGATCTGAGGTTCTCTTTTTTAACCCTCAGGCGGCGAAGAGAGTGATCCTTCTGTCGGGGACCCCCGCGATGTCCAGACCCCGTGAGCTCTACACTCAGATTCTGGCCGTCAGACCCTCACTCTTCCCTCGCTTCCATGAGTTCGGGGTGCGCTACTGTGATGCCCGACAGGTAACGTATAAAATCTCATAAGCACTTGAAGGCATTAAGTTTTTACTTCTCTGTAATTTTTAGAAGATTCTCAGACTTTGGTTAATGTTTAATTCATGCGTCTGTGTCACATTTGATTATTTCTATTTGCATCCCTGCCAAGCCCTTAACAGGTAATGTTTAATTTAGTGGACTCAACCAAAAAACACATGATGAAAAGAGATGGTTGGATCAGTACCTAGACTAGATATCGGATTTTTTCTTGTCAAGTTTTTATGAGCAAAATCTAGTTTGCCCTTTTTTGTGTTGTCTGCATCTCTTTTCAGTCGGTTCGTCTTTCCCATCATCACATTTGCTCTCTGGTCTTTTCTGCCTCCAGCACCAGCAGAAGACCTGGGGCTGGGACTACTCGGGCTCCTCTAATCTGGGAGAGCTAAAGCTGTTGTTGGAGGAGTGTCTGATGCTGCGCCGCCTCAAGTCTGACGTCCTGTCCCAGCTCCCGTCCAAGCAGCGCAAGGTGGTCACGGTAACCATTGAAGGGGTCAGCGGCCGCATGAAAGCTGCCCTCTCGGCTGCAGCCAAGCAGCTGATCAAAAGGCATCGCAGTGTAAGTCGCGACTGTTACGTTGAGCTTTTCTTTTTAAGTAAACCCCAATATTACCCTGCCAGGTTAAGAAAAACAAATCAAATTATCATATTATTTATTTATATCACTTTGCAATAAATCAATTTTATCATCAACTTTTTAGTTACTGAAGATTTCATTTTTAGAAAATCTTTTTTTTAATTTTTTTTAAGGTTCCCTCGGTATTTTTGCTTGGAAAACCTTTTGCTGAAACATGTATGTATTCATACACATTTCACCATTTTCGTATTTTTATTTAAAAAAAAAAACGTTTTTCTTCCACAACGGAAACGTAACCTCTTTTTTGTTTGTCTGCTATGTAAAAACCCATTAAAACAAGTTGATGTTTGTGGTTGTAATGTTATAAGATGTGCACAACAAAGTATCTGAGCTTATATCATGAATCAATTGATATATTCTAATCAGTAAATCAAATTTAGCAATGCAATAAGGAGTTACTGTAAATATAATAGAAGCAGCCATTTGTGGAAAAAAAAACACTTTTTGTTTAGAGCGATAACCTTAAATCGAAGCTAATTGGTCAGACCTTATGTCTTTATTAATTTTATCCATATGAAACAGTTTTAAATTAAAAACCCAAGTTTCACTGTCCTTGAATATTTCCAGCTTTAATCGCCTTATGAGTAAAAGGCGATGCTGATGTGGCATCAGATGCTCAGTGGTTTCTTTAGGCAAGGAAAGTGAATATTTGAGTTTTGCTCTCTGTGGATGAGGGAGTCGCTTCAAACTCAGAAGTGGCTTTAAACGGCGAGGAGTGCTCCAGTCGAGCCTTATTTCACTCTAATGGGGGCCAGTTGCTGAGCATGATTGTGCATAATCACAGGGCTCATCACAGTAATGGCCGTCATATCAAATCATCAAACGGAATCCTGTCATTTCTTATCTTCTGCTCTTCCTTATCTTTTTTTTTTGCTTTTCTCAGAAAATGGGGGAGAAGGAGGCTCTGCTCGTCTTCTACAACCACACAGCTGAAGCCAAGCTGCAGGCCATTATGTGAGTACAGTCGCCCTTTATGTTGGAGATCAGGGAGTCAGATCAGAGCTCGTTTGATGGGTGTGGAGATAAAAATGTAAAAATGAAACGAGATCATTTGTCACAACAATGAGTTCAAAGTGGATCGCGGACGGGATAAAGACTTTGTGCGCAGATATTTCTATAAATCTCTGTTAAACGTCTCTGTGTTGCTCCGTCACGGCCAGGGAGTACATCACAGACATGCTGGAGTGCGGCAGGGAGAAGTTTCTTGTGTTTGCCCACCACAAATTAGTCCTGGATCACATCACCACCGAACTGCTTAAAAAGGTACATTTCCTTCACATACCAATTCAACATTTTTTTTTTTTCAAATAAAGATTTTATGTTTTGTTTCTAAAAAGGTTTCAAAATTTAAAAACTGTGGCTTGCGTTTGCCCCCATACGAGATTAAATTACTTACAAACGTTTTGAAAACCGTGTATAGTTTCACCCTCCACTTAACAATTGTATACTAAGTTGATTGTTTTCGGGTTGTAATGTCATGAAAGGTACAGAAGAGTATTCAAAAGAGCTTTTAACTTCCCAACAGGACGTCAGCTTCATTCGCATCGACGGGGCGACTCCGTCAGCAGAGCGGCAGCAGCTGTGTGAAAAGTTTCAGTTCTCATCCAAGTCCTGCGTGGCCGTGTTGTCCGTCACTGCAGCTAACATGGGTCTCACCCTGCACTCTGCGGATCTGGTGATCTTTGCCGAGCTTTTCTGGAACCCAGGGGTAAGCCGTCACCGCCAGACGTTTCCAACAGCCGACTCAAAACATGCCGCACTGTCTGCTTGTGCTCTACAGTAAGCGCTGCAACCTCTGCTTTGTATGTATGTGCATAGCTCTGTTTGTGCCATATTTTCCAAAGCTTTGTTGCCTTGTGGCTATAAAACGTATAAATGCTCCCCTAAAAGATCAATAGATCAATACTCAGCCATTATTATGTAATAAATAAATGAGAAAGTGTGAAAGCTGCCAGGAAGGAGATTAAGGAAAAGGGGAGATCAGTGATCACTAAAAACATCCTAACATTGTTCTGGTTAATGGATTAGTTTTATTCATACAAAATGAAAAGAGACAAACAACCTATTAATAATTGAATAAAAAAAGAGAAAAAAATCAATATGTCTGAGAAATGTTAAGGCTCTGTTTGTCCAAGAGGCTTGTATCCATCAGTTCTGGAAAAGTTTTCTGACCTGCTGTTATATTTGTTCCCCTGGCAAGTTTTGCACAGCAGATGCTTTTCTGTTGGCGTACAGCTCAAGTCGGCAAAACTCAACCTGTACCTTTTTAGTTTACAAGCTTGAATTGTTGAAAATCCAGCTGCAAGGTTTACCTGTACTTCCCGATGCTGCTGTAAATGTTTTGAGATTTTGGAGACTTCGTTTTAAATCCTATGTCTGGTTCTGGTTTAATTCTACTGGAACAAGTCCTGGAAGACTCGAAGCTACCGATGCTGTACTAATTTTGTGGATTTCCCCCCGTTTTCTACTGATTTGTTCTCTATTTCAGAATAACAAAATACTGATTATTAGTCCCCCAGAAGAAATGTCTAAATATGTTGGGGAATACATCCATAATTTATATGAGATGCACTAATTTCTTCCTTTGGCAACAGGATGTCACAAAGTGCACATTTCTTATCCATAGTGTCTCATATTATTATTTTTCACTCTCATCACTGCTCAGCAGGTTGTCTCATTCTCACAGAAGGATCCAATAATGATTTTAGTTTGGTTATCGTCATCTGTAGCAGCAGATGAAGCTGAAAGGCCTGCAGATCAGTGGAAATGTTGTCTGTTTCCTGCAGGTTCTCATTCAGGCGGAGGACAGGGTTCATCGTATCGGTCAGACTAGCAATGTCGACATTCACTACCTGGTTGCCAAAGGAACTGCTGATGATCATCTGTGGTACGTCTTAATTGGGTGGAAGTATTATTATGTGAATTTAGAAAATATTCTCTCTTGTTAGTCATTTTTACACATTTGTCAGCCACCAGACCAAAACATTAGCAGCTGTGAGGTAAAGTGATGTCTGCTGTGATCTAATTATTTATGTTCTGATCCAGGCCAATGATTCAGGCTAAAATGAACGTGTTGAAGGAGGTGGGTCTGTCTGAATCCAACCTTTCGGACAAAGCTGAGAACGAAAGCTTCCACTTAAAGGTAGGTTTTATGTGAGCATGGAAAACAATTGAATTGTTTTGTTAAATTACTTCAAATTTGCCATGAGATGATCCTTATATGTTTTTTTATGCCCAGGACCCGCATCAGAAGAGCATCATGGAGATGTTCCAGAGATCTTTTTCTGAGGAAGACGACTTCGATGAGGCCATCCTGATGGAGGCTGCAAACGACTGGAAGGACGCAGCACCAGAAGCGGCGCCTGCTCCATCCTGCACTGGCACCAGTTTTAGCAAAGACACCATCAAAAAGACAATGAAAGACTTCTTCACCAGATGACTCTGGGAAAACCGCTGTAGATTAAGAAACTGTTTATTCCTTCAGTGGAGCCAGACCTAGCTCCTGTTCTATCATGATTCAAGATAAATGTTTCAGCTCTTTTGCAGATTGTAAAATACACTAGAGTTGATCTTATTTTAAATGTGTGTGTTCTACATTTAAAGGAAATGCCTAAATAAAACTCAAAAGTGTCTAAAATTGAATCAGTTCCTCACTGTTGGTTGTTAATTGATTTCACAAATATCTCAAATGTCCATTGACTTTTGTCATTTGATATGTGAGGGATCATGATCAATCTTCAGTTTATATCTTAAGTCGTTGGTTACTGTTTGTTTGGTTAGAAATGCCATAAAATCTCTGTCCAGGAGGCATTTAGGTTATTCATGTTGGCAGCTGCACCTTTTGTGGTTCCTGGGTTGTTATTGGACATCCGAGTCGATTTCCTTTCGTTGGAGGAGAACATTCGAGTCAAATGGTTAAAACTTGAACCCAGTCAGATGTTCTGACAATAATGATCCCAAACACCAAAATTGATTTTGGTGCAGATCGATCAGCCTCAATGATTTTAAAAATGTTTGAACAGGAAGCTAAATTAAATGAGTTCTATTTCTGATATGAAGATTGGTTGAATATCCATCCAGAATTGTATCTTATAGATGCATTTCGCTAAAGGATATTAATTCAAATTATTTGAGGGTGTGCTGAAAGAAGATGGCTCAAATAAACCTTAAGTTATGACAGGCGAGTGCATTTAAACTATCAAAACTGTGTTGTCTTTAACACATCATTGTCAGGATTCTCCAGTCGTGGTCTGGAAAGACTAGAAATTATTGTTAAACCAGGAACGCTGCGGTTCCTCAATATAACACAGACACCACCCACTGATGGTGTAAACTGATGGTTTTTGTCTGTTTTTTTATCCCTGTTACTGAATTGAAAGGCACAGTGTTCCCATGATACCACACATTATAATTATGAGAGAAAATGGGCTGATTTCCTTGAATTAAGCTGTTCTTTGTAATGGGAGGCGGCTGGGATTTAAAAGCAAGCAATGAAGGAAGGTCATATTCTAAATTATCACTAATGAGAAAACACATTAACTCTGTAAGGTGTAGATTTCCCCGCAACAAATAAATGGAGATGTCAGTCGATTATTTGACATGTAAGTTTTCCCCTCCCAGGTCAAGATATATTCAGAGGACCAACATTTTATGTTTTACTTTGTCCATTTAGAGAATCTCTGGATGGTGCTTGTGACATTGTGCTGATAAATAAAATCAGTTTCCTCTAAAGCGCTCCTTGTGTTCAGAGGGACGTTGCACAGTTTACGTGAAGGTAATATTTTCTGTTCATCCTTTTTCCATTTCAAAATATAAACTGAAATGCCCTGATGCCAAATGTGGGCACCCTGTGCACTGTGTACTTACTGCAGCAGCAGCCTTTTAGTAAGTATGACAGCTTGTCTACTTGTGGAGCTTTCTGTTGCCAGCTGAAAACCTTTCAGTTATTTTTACTGAGGATTTTTATCCAAGCCTCCTGTGAAAAGGAGAAGTGCTGTCCTGCATGGTCTCCTTATCACAGATTTTAGACGATGTGTTTACTGCCGGTAGGTAAAGGACCACAGTCTGTAGCTGATTTTGGAGTTTGATTTTTATTGTATTTAAAGTCATTATGCTGAGATATAGACTTATTTCTTTGTCCTATAAGCCTGTCGTTTTTTTCTCAAATTCATTTTCATCAAATATCATTTCTCCTTTCTTTTTTTTTTTTCTTTACCAAAATCAAGACCTTATAGCTCTGGCTGTTCCCGTTAACTCTACTTTCTCAGTTATATGACAAACTGAGAGATGGCAACTTATTTTTTTCTCATAAGGCTATTTTCTGCCTTGTGGGCACAATTTTAATATTTTAGCGTAATGGTAACTGTTGAGAAAAAGTTTAAAAAACACTGTAATTTCAAAAAGGAAAGAAAAAAGACTTATGGTTCATATCCAATTTTTTGATTCCCATTTTCTTCAAACTTTTTAACCATTACACATGCTAAGCCACTTTTGAGACATGATCATGTAATCCCCTGATTACAGAAACCTCATGTTAACCCTAGATATTAGAGGTGTCTTCAGTTGTAGATCTTGATATTTCCTTGTTTTCATCTCCAGAACCGCCTGGCCATTCAGCTGAAATAAACAGATCTTGACTTTAAAATTAAATTAACAAAAACGTATTTCAACCAATGAAAAACATTACTGATGGAAATATCTCTCGCTATCATAAAAACGAAATGCACGACAAAAGAAGCGTGAATGTTTGCTTGTATGACACAATGTGACGCTGAAGATAAAAAAATAAATAAATAAAAATGACAAATGATCAGGATACCTGAGGTGGTTCTGCTGGTTTCGCTGTCAGCAGTTGGAGCTGCATCTGCGCTGTCGCCAAAGACGAATCGGATCTTTTCCTCTGCGTGCTGCTCGTTGGAGGAACCATGAACCGAGTTGTGGAGGATGTCGGCGGAGAAGCGGGCCCTCAGAGACCGTGGGGAGATTTCTCTAGCTTTCTCTGGATCGCTGGGGCCCATCATGGCCCGCCACTCCTCCACTGCATTCTCCTTGGTCAAGACGAGCATCATGCAAGGCCCACTGAAACAAACAGAGAGAAGATATTTGTGGAAAGGACAAAACATTGGAAAATAGGAATTTTGATCCAGCATTCTACACATGTACTGTTATGTCTTTGTAGATCTGACCAAACCATAAGTTGTAATTTATTCGTTTTTCTAACTACTATTTTTGTTTTTGTGTTGCTTTACTTCTGATAAGCCAGATCTTTTTGTGATCTTCTTAAGTGGTCTTGTTGAAGACTTTCTGATGATCTTTCAAAAAACATTTTCGGGCTTCAGCTCCGTTTTCACTCATTTGTGGACTGCCCCTAATCCCTGTAGCTGATAATACAGCAGATAATGTAGTAACTAGTAAAAAGCTTTGCTACAAAGAGAAATAGGACAAAAGGATAAGTGTTCAGGAACACAAGAACTATCCACAGCAGAAGTGAAGCATCTGAAAGTCATGTTTTTTGTTGTTTTTTTTAAGAAAATAAGAGCAAAACCAAAAAACTGCAAAACCTGGTAAAGGACCTGTGAGAACATTCTTCAGGTTCTGTATTTGATGATTTTTTTTTTTGGCAAAAAGCTCCTTGTCAGTGATAAAACACTATTTAGTGTCTGTCAAACTGTTATGCTTGTTATTTTTTAAAGATTTTGTCATTAAAACAGGAACAAATTGTGTATTTGCAACAAGTTTGAAGTGATGAGTGAAATACATCATCAGAAAAATTGAAAAATCACCTGAAAAAACATTAAAAAGAACTTTGAAGTTAATATAAGGTAATATAGTTGATTTAATTGTTCTATACAAAATATAAAACAATGCAGAGTGACAAAATGAATTTGGATTGTTCTGTAATTGATGATAACTTTCTCAAGCAGCAGTAGTTTGCAGTTAAATAAGCTTAGAAAGGACCTTGTACAAGTGCAAGTAGAGGATTTATTGATTTCAAATTATTACTGCACACTTTGCTCACAACTTAGCATGAGTCATGCATGGAGGCATACAAAAATTTAGTAAAAGTTACAATCTCAAAACTGTAAATACTAAATTACTAGCACTTCCCTGGCTGTATGGAAGACAGAAAATCAAATCACTGCCCACCCTCTGCCTGTCACTGCACCAGCTAAAAAAGTACTTTTCCCTTCCTTAGAAAGAAATGATTAGTTGTTTGGAAATATTTCACAAAAATGCGGAACCAGTGAAGCATCAGCCATCACACCTATTAAAGATAATGTTGGTTTTTTTAAACTGCATTTAGTGAGTCATGTGCCGTACGACTGCTGGCCGGCTACTGATAACCAAGCTAATATCAGCTTACCTGTGTTACTTCATGAATGCAAGAGCAGCAGCAATGAGCATTTGTGCTTGTAAACTGACTAAATTCAGCTTAATTTTACCTTTACCGTTTTAAATGAAAGCAATTTGAACATGTTATTCATATTTGCCAAGAATCTTTAGTTTTAACGCAATGACATTTTCATTCCAGCTTATCTAATCAGACGCGTTTTATACCAGCCAATTCCTGAAACTCAGCTCCCTGAAATAAGCTGCTAAAGAGCTGCTGAAAAATACGCTTCAGGGAAAAGTTACCCTTTAAAGCACAGCCGCCTCCCTCTAACAATTCAGCTGTTGCTGGGAGTATGTTACTCTCTTTGACTTAATCTCAACCAAACAGGAACAAGAACACAATCTAAGCTCATATCAGCTCACAATCTGAGTCTTGATGGGCACAGTCACTCCTCTGCCAGCGCTCTAGCAGTTATGTAACAACCTGGTGAAGGGACTAATCGGAGCGGAAGACAAGTCCAGAGACTGGATGTGATGTTGAAGAAAGAATTAAACTGAGATTGACTTCCGAGCCTCTGGCCCCAGGCTGCCTCGACTCTGAGCTTCCAATATCACAGTATAAATTGAAGATGAGACTGGCTGTGGAAAAAGGAGCTGGTCTGTTCGCCCTGCTCCTGTGTTCGTGTGTGTGGGGACAAACCAACCGACACATAAAATCCACCAGCTGCATGAAGAATGGCTTCTCCCTGTGCTCCCTGTAAAATTCCTCAGCCATCTCTCGTGACAGCACAGTCTCCTTCAGCTGCGCCACGGTGAAGCCTCTCTCCTGAATCTCTTCCAAAATGGTATCTGGCAGCATTGAGAAAATAAAAAGATACAATAAATAAAACAAAAAGAAAGTCCGACTTGCTCAGTTGTACTGGAAGATCAAGGAGAACCTCTGTGTTCCTCCAGAGCATCAGGTTTGATGACTGCCAGCGTCCGTTGTTGAGGAAAGAAAAAGTTCAGCTCTCTTTCTGCCTCTTCAGGATTTGCGCTGCCATGAAGCTGGTTGATGGGCTCATTTTCTACAGCAAATTTGGCCCTCAGACTAAATAGGAGGAGACAGAGGATTATATTATATGTACTGCACAGTAATAATATTATTGAGACAGACAAACACAAAGTAGGCCAACTGGGAGGAAAGACGTACATGGTTTTCCCAGGTTTTTGTCAGACTGCATCCAATCTCAGGGGCCAAAACTGGCAAATTTTTACTTCTGGCAGACCACAAAATTCATAAAACAAAACATTCAAAAATCTGTTGTAATTTTATTTCTTCATTTTTTATTTTACCTGCATAAAATAAAAAACCTTTTGGAAAATCTGTAGATCTAAAACCAAAAAAAGGTCATTTTTTTTTGGTCATTTTTTTTGGAAATGGCCTGCTTTTTCAAAGCAGGCCATTTCCAAATTGTTTAGGTCATCATCATTTTTTTTCTATTTGTTCTCCAAATTCTTTACCATTTTTGATTAGTGGTCAGGGGCCAAACAGAATCAATTCAAGGCCCAGCAATGGCCCCCTGGCCACACATTGGGCACCTCTGATTTAGAAAATCTATGAAAGTCAAACGAGTCTTGCCGCAAATTATTCCTTAATTGGATATAAGTTTCGACTTTGCAATAAATGTATCTTCATCTGTGTTGATTTGACTTTGACTAGGCCATCCTAACACCTGAATATGCCTGGAACTAAACCATCAGGCTAAATTCAGCCTCTCAAGCCTTTTGCATTGCTTTTTCAAGATTTCAATTTATTTAGCTCCATTTATCTTCCCATAACTCTGATCACTTACTCTGTCTTTGGTGAAGACCGAAAAATCCCCATAGCATGATGCTGCCTTCACTGTGTTTAACTTACCTTCATTACTAAATGTATGACTTTTTAGGGCATTTAGCTGAACATAATCCTACTTATGTCTATCTGATGTAATAGAGCTGAATACAAATGTATGGTTTATGTTTCTGTAATGTGAGAGAAAAGTTAAAGATGCATGAATACTATTGTAAGTCAATGCAAGATTGACCAGAAAGTTAAGTTAGGTTTTCTCCCTGCCGAATAACAAACACTTGATGGTTTCCAGAATTTTCCAGAGGAAATGGCATAATTGAAATGTAATTTCATGAGTCAGATCTTTCTGCTGAGCCAATTTGAGTCATTTTCTGTGTTTCTGTTCACATCTGACCATCCTGCCATTTTGCCATCTGGTAATTTTTACATTTTAATAAAACATTCTTAGAAAAGCGACAGAAGCCTTCATAGGCAGGGAAAGACACAATAATAATAATACAACTTTTTTTTTCCTTTGCGGCGTAATAGCGCTGCTGATGGAAATGAAGTTATTATGCATCTGATTTCTTTTTTCTTGTGCGATTTTAGAGCAGCAGATACAGGACGCCAGTCTCTCATCTTGTTATCAAAACCTGGAAATTGTGAAACAGGAAGGTGAAAAGAGGAGCTTTATTTAACAAGCTGTCATACAGATTCACCTTCAAACGTCCACCGCATTTCTGCAGGAAATTACACCGCAGTGACCCTTTGCTCTCTTCTTAGCGGCTGAATGAGGAGCGGCACGCGTGACTCACCACTCAGGATCCTCTTCTTTGGCTTTGTGAAGGTCAGGAGGGCCGAGGATGTTCTTCCAGTGATGGACAGCTCCTTCCCTGGCCAGAGCCAACGCCAGCACAGGCCCACTGTGGTCACAGAGATGGAGAATTAATGTCTGCATTGTGTGACATTTAGATTCACAGCAGCACAGGTCAAATTTACCTTGTCATGTTTCGCATAAGTGCAGGAAAGTAGTCTTCATCCACTTGTTGGAAGTAAAACTGTTTGACCTGCTCTTCTGTCAGCATCACCTCTTTTTGGAGGGCGACTGTGAAACCCGACTTGTGAATCTGGGCCAAAATCTCATCTGTAAAATAACAGGAGACCCTTTAGTGATCGTGACTCCAGCCCTCTGCAATGATAATCAATCACAGCCCTGTACTATTAAGAAGAACAGTGATTGTGCATGTGTTTTTGCACTTGCGCTCCCACTCAGGAGCATTTGTGCTTGTGCCTTTGGCTTGAGCCCCACCTCTGTTGTCCCTGGCAACGTCGGGCCGGATGAGAGCCAGCGTCCTCTCCACACGCTCATCCTCCCCATCCTGCTCTGCGTCGGAGGCCGTCCTAAAGTTGGGGAAGAAGAAGGCGAGCTCCCTGCTGGCCTGGTCGCTGTCCGCACTGCCATGCACTGCGTTGAACAGAGTCTCTGTGCCGTATTGTGCCCGCAAGCTGCAGGAAGTCGGGTGGGGGGAGGAGGAAGAGAGGACCAGATGGATGCTCGGCTGGTGCTCAACCAAAGAGAAGCATAACGTTTGGGCGTGTCTGATCAAGCAGGCGAGAATGTGCTGTTCACTCCCTGCTCCAGACCCAGAACTGGGATCCTTTACAGTTTTGCTGATCAACAGTGCAGAAATAAATGCATGCATGATATTTTTCACCAAACCGAAGATTTAGTTGCTTTTGTCCTCTGTTCCTTTTTCTTCAAATGTGCAACATTCGGGATTTCTTTCTTACTAACCTTTCGGGCTTTTCTCTCCTGGCCTCCTCTATGTCTGCTGGGCCAATGAACTCGAGCCAGGCTGGTATGATATTGGCCGTGTCCTCTATCTGAGAAAGCACCAGCATATGGGAGGGACCGCTGGACATGAACTGCACCAAGTCCTCAAAGCAAGCCTGAAAGAAAGCAGAATAAACAAAAAGAGACTCGTTAAGGAGTATTAAGTATTAAGGAGTATTAAGGAGTAGTATAAGGAGCAAAACCATTTGTTCCCCTTGGATCTTGTCACATTTTGTCAATTTACAACTCAAAATAATAATGTATTGCACTGAAATCCAGAGGCCTGTGGAAACTCTGGAGGAGTAGAGATCCACAGTTGGGAGAATCTATGTACAGGAGCTATTCATTGTCCACTCCACAAATCTGACCGCTTTGTAGTTCACCACAGATTACAAGAGGGAAATAGCAAACATTTTGAAGAAAAACTTCTGGCAACCAAAACACAATACTACATCCTAGCACTGAGGCACAGTGGTGGCAACATTATGCTCCAGGCAGCGATTGCTTTTTCTGCAGCAGGGGAAGAAAAGCTGTCAGAATTGATGGCTGGGGTACAACCCAGAGCAGTTCTGGAGGAAAACAAGCTAGAGACTGAAAAACATTTTAGTCTGGTAGGATTGAGGTACACCTTTCAGTGTCGCAAAGAACCTATATATGTGGAATAAGAGCTACACTGGAATGGTTTCGATCAAAGCATACATGTCTGATAGAATGGCCTAGTTAAAGGGCAGACCTACTGAGAATCTGTTGCAAGGCTTGAAAATTAATTTGCAGATGCTTTCTTTCACTTATTTTGCAAAGAACAATCTTTTAGTCTCTGGATGTGCAGAGCTAGAGGAGATATATGCGAGACGACCTACAGCTGCAACTGCAGGGAAAGCAAAAGATGGTTCAAGAAAGTATTGACTCAGTAGAGGCTGCCATAGTTCTACCTTTTTATGTGTAAAACCTTTAGAAACTATTTTTAAAATTATCTTCACAACTCTGTGCCTCTTTGTGTTAGTATATTACATAAAATTAAAACTAAAGTTTATGAATGTATCAAAACAAGATGTGAGAGAAGAGTATGAAATTTGATGGAAAAACTTATGCTGATTTTAATTTATTGAAGAATTTCTCCGTTACCTTGCTTATATATATACTGCTTGGATGAATCTCAGTTTGGTCTTGCAACAAACAGCACAATAAGCAATCAAAAAATTGCTTACTCATCAGCTCTATTTTAAGCCCTGTGAGGGAACGCAGATGGGTGTCAAATGTATTTTTTTCATGCTCTCATTCGTATGTTGATTTAGAATATCACCCCCCCACCACACAAACATTCACTGCACCATCATCAGTTTTTCTCAGCTTAACATGACTTTTCCAATGAGTGACGCTGTATGTGATTTCCTCGCCATATGCTGCGCTATCCTCGTAATTTGTGGCATTACAGCGTACCTCCACTGCTTTATGCTGGTATAAATCTCGAGCCTCCGTTTCAGTCAGAGTGCGCTCCTCGTGTGCAAGAATCTCAAACCCGGCGTCTTGAATCTGTCCAGAAGGAGAAGCATCAACAGAATGGATGAATGCCAGCCGGAGGACTCGAGAAAATCTTGTCTTCTTGGAGTGTGAACATGGTTAATCTCTCTGTACCTTCATAATGATCTCATTTGCCTTGCCATGAGCAACTGCGTCAGGCTTAATGATGGCAACTGTGTAGGATTTACTGGCAGGAACTATGCGGAAACAGAGAAGAGTTTGAATGGCGGTCGTTATTGCTGTTAAGATGTAAAACTGTACAAAGTTAAAAAAAAAAGAAATATCACCAGGGGACTGGAAGCTACAGAGAGGAACTGTACAAAACATTGCTTTCACAAAATACCAATTATACTTTCTTCATTTTGTGGCTGCTGAAGCTCCTCCTCCTCTCTCTTCTCTTCATCCAACAGACCAAAATCTTTCACCTGAGACAGAAACATATGCAAATCACAAAAGCATTGCTCATCTGATTCTGCCGTTGCTCATAAATCACAACAAAAAACACTCACTTTGAAACAGCAGGGGGGGAAAAAAAGCATGATTTATAGTTTTGTTTTTTTTTTTTAAAAAAAGCTCTAAAGTAAGATTATCTTCAAGCAGCAGCAAGTGCATATCATTATGCCACTGCTCACCACTTTGCGACCGCTGCCTTGCTCCATGACCAGCTTTTCCTTGGCCAGCTCCTCCACAATCATCCTCTGGAGCATCGGAGCGTTGGCCCCTCGCAGCACAGCCACCAACTCCCCACCCTGTTCATGCAGCACAAACCCAGCCAGTCAGCACATTTCGTTCAAATATAAAACCTCTGTTTACTTCAGCCTACAGACTTAAGTAAATAAGTACAACTCTGTTGAGTTAAATCAGGACACAAAACAATTAGTGATTGTGATCTGGGAAAAGAGAAAATATAAACTGGGACAGTTGGTGATCCAATTTGTAGAATGGTAAAACATAGAAAAACACTGTGAAATGGAGTACAAATGTAATTGAATATATCATTTATGTGGAATTTTTAGAAAATAAATCGTAAAAATATATAGATATTAAGTGTAAGCATGCAAACAGAAGTCGTAGAAACACACACTGACTCCAAAGAAAAGGAAGGTGGGTTCGCATTTTCCTCGATACTTCTCCAGGGCATCGATACTGTCGGCTTCAGCCTGTGTCACACAAACACAAACGATGCTCCTCTGCTAGTGTCGCCTTCAAGTTTGACAGATATACATTTTGAAACTAAAACACAGCTCACAGTGGCAAAATGCAGCAGGTCATCACTGAGTTCGTTCTTTATCTTTCGGAGGAGACTAACCACTGCTCGACAGGGGCCGCACCACTGCTGGTAAACATCCACAACTACAAGGAGAACAGTGACAGGACATGGACAAACTTTCTGATGCCAAAAGGATAAAACTAGATTCGTTTATTATCACAGTAGGACAATAATGAGAATTTCTCAGAAAATCTGTTGTTTTGTTAAAATAAACAATAATGTCTTAACATGGGAACCTTTTGCCTCACATTAAAACGTTCTTTCCCCCAGAAATGTCCACGTGAATCAATGACACTGTAATTCATGATTAATTTATTAAATGAAAACTTTCTACACGTCTTTACCAGGGCTGTCAAAAAAACTTAAAAGATTAGTGATGGTGCTTCGATTCCGTCTGCAGTTATAGCCAAGAACACAAGGGGGCAGCATAACACAACGCATAATTGGGCATCTGTCAGCCAAGGTGGAACGAGAAACCAAACAAACTGATGTAAAATGGGTACCTCGTTAAAAATTGTACATTAAAGATTTTTAAACAACTTTAAAAAGTAGAGGTACAGAAAAACTGTGCTTAATTAACCTCATTTGAATAAATGTGATTAGTTACTTTCCGTGTCTAATGATCTGTAAATAGATTTAAACTAAACTTTAAAGACACAAAAAGGAGGGACACACAACCACAAGCCACCTTTTAAAGCTTACCTATCAAACCTTTGGTAGTAAGCATTTCCTCCCATTGTTCTTGGTTCATAACTGATGCCTGAACAACAAAATTACAAATTAAAGACTAATGAAGGTAGAGACACTAACAGAAACTATTTGGTCTCTATCCAACCTGCAGGCTTGCCTCTTTCTTCTTCCCTGCCATTTGTAGATGAAGCTGCATTTACAGGAAACGATATATAAAAAATATAAAACTAATGGCAAAGCAAAACATAAAACTCCCTGAATTTGTTATTTTTACGGCAGCTTAAAGCATTCAGTTCTTTGTCTTGTTCTGTGGACCACGCAAGCGATTGTTTGACGACTGGTTGCTAAGCAACGGTTTTATTCGACCGTGAGCAAGTTTGTTTACTTTAAGTTTTAGCCATTATTAATGCCATGCCATTATAAATGTTATTGATTTCAAAATGAAACGCTTTCAGTCCACAGTGCAATTTCACAACTGTGTTTGCTGCTCTCTATTTCATTTAACTTCCGGACCCTTGTACTTGCACATATCTCCATATCCGCCAGGGGTCATTGTTGTCCATCTCTCTTAATTTAGAAGACACCCTTTATTTACTGTTTATTTCTGAAGATCATCGTTATCGTGGTTTACAGCGAACCTGCCGCTTCATTTTACAGCTTGAAGTCTTTTGGGGTTTGTCTCTTCCACTGTTG
Source organism: Poecilia picta (assembly GCA_033032245.1). NCBI lineage: Eukaryota > Metazoa > Chordata > Actinopteri > Cyprinodontiformes > Poeciliidae > Poecilia > Poecilia picta. Next base: position 32,618,648 of record CM065354.1, on the reverse strand, counting down.
AACATGTATGACTGAAAGTGTTTTCCGTGTAAATAGCAAGCTCAGTCAGGTGCAAATTAGAAAGGATAAAATACGGCAATGGTGATGTTTTGCTTATGCCACACTTTTCAGATTTTATTTAAAAAATTGACAATTGAAAATCATTGTGATAATCAGTTGACAATTGTTTCGATTTGACTATTGGGGGCAAAGAAAGGGAATCAGGAGGTGAGACGTTAATACTTTTTCAGTTCACCTTATTAATATAATTAACCTACACAAATATGCATATATCAGTTTAAGTAAAGCTGCAGGTATTCATATTGTTGTCAAGATATTCCATGGAATCAAGCCTTTCCTTTAGTTCACTTTGGTTCACACATACCCATTTCCAATGGAAAAAAGGCAACATAGAGTTCAGATTTGACGTTGAACTCAAACCCGAGGTGTAGATGAAAGAGAGTGTAGCTGTGAATAGAAATAAGATATTACTTGCAAAACTATGCCATACCCTGTGTAGCAAAGTCTTCTGACCCTGGAGGTCTTTTTTATACCGTCTTCTTCTACGTATTAGTTACGGAATGTGGTGAGAGGTGTTTATGTCGAGCTTTATTTTACTTAGAAATTCAAACTGTCTTTGTGGTTAGTTGGTTTCCAGACTTTTTCAGCTTTTCTGAACAAAAGTGTTTGCAGCTTGAAATAATTGTTGAACCAAAAAGGAAATACAATGACACTAGTTTCCCTGAGAAAAAAAAAAATCTAATTGGTTTTCTTGCAACTTGTTTGAATTCCAGACTGGCTTCTTTCTGTATGGAGTTTGTGTGTTCTCCCTGTTCATGCACTGCTTCTCCACAGGTATTCTGGCTTTCTCCTACAGTCCAAAAACATCATTGTTAGGTGAACTGCTCTCTCTAAATTGTCCTCAATTTTAAATGTGGGTCTGTATGGTTGTTTGTCCTGTGGGTCTCTGTTATGCCCTGTGATGGACTGGCAGCTTGAGTGTGGTCAGATTTGAAGACTTCACTCTGACACTTCAAATACAATAATGTTGTTAGATACTATATAGATGCTATATAATAACTAATGTCTGTATAGCTCTAAAATTTCTGTCCATCTTTAAGCTTCCAAATTTTTAGTCGCCAGGACCGTCTCAGTCCAATATCATCTGAAACTGTCCCTCATTTGGACAGCGACACCGGTGTTTTCAGCAGTTTCTTGTGCTCAATTCCCTGTGGTCTTGGTTGTTATCGTATTGTTCCTCAACTTTAAAACCAATTCTCTTTCATCTACAGGTGAAAGCTTGGGTCAGATTGTCGAAACCTTGACACACAGTTGGATGTTCCTGCAAGGTAATCTTCCTTATCCTTTGTGGATAATGGCTCTCACCGTGGGTTTGTGAGACCCAAAGCGCTTTCTAAAACTTTCCAGACCAATGGGTGTCACTGACCTTGTTTCTTAACTGTTCTTGAATTCTTTGTTTTGGAGCATGACGCTTTTGCTTTGTGAGATTTGGACTGCTTTCACATACTGTAATTGTCAGTGTTCATTGCACACTTTATCATAGTGTATTTGTTGCTCAATGGGAAATACATTCTATGTTGTACATGTGCCAAGATGATTCTGAACAACACGCAAAATGCTGCATGCAAACTTCAAAAATACTCATGGTGAGTGCAGAACTGTAATTACACCAAAGTGCCTCAAATCAAAGAAAAAAAAATCAAAACAAAGGAGAAGCTATTGGTCTGAAGCTTTTTTTATTACAAGATATAAGACTCATTGTGATCTAAAAAAAGTGTAGAAAGTATACATTAAGCAACTTGGAGGTAAAAGTTAAAGGTTAAGAAAATTACAGAACTGACATTAGAGCTTTTAGTAATCTGATTATGAGACAGATTTTGTAATCTCTGGTGTCAGTGAGTACAAAGAAAAAGAGAATGACAAAAGTCTTGTCAATAACAGATGCTCTAATTCAACATATCTGCTCTATTGGAGTGGTTTGTTGAGGCTACTTCATGCAGTCATGTAGGTTGATTCTTGATTCTACAATTCATGGATTAATTAGTCCAGTGTGTGGCGACTGAACTTGAACTACGCTTTCAAAAAAAAAAAAAAAAAAGTGGTTAACCACAGTTAATTAAATGTTTACTAAGGCTGGGGAGAGATATTACTTTTTCTCACAAAGCCACTTTGGTTTGGATATCTGTTCTTTAAGAAATGAAATAATCATTCTGGGAACAGCTTTTTGTATTTACTCAGGTTATGTATTAAAATTTGCAGAATGATCTGAAAAAGCAAAAGCAGAAGCTCTCATTTGATATTCAAGATAAACTCAATCTTGTGCAGCTAATTCTTGATTTCATAACATTTTTTGTAGCATTATTATTAGACTCATAAGAAAAGAATGGTTCAAAGAGATCATTAAAATCCCAAAAGCATGACCACAGGTGTACTTTTGTGACGCCTTTCTGAAGTATTGCTGCACTAAAGCCTGAAAGTCACGTTGACATTTTCTCGTCTTGCATGCCTTTTTTATGATGCAGAGAGGAAACACTTTCAAGAAACCTTTTATGCACACATCTATTTAGAAATATTCACAATGAATGCAGGTGAAAACACAACCAACTTTAAAGCAAGACAGTTTATCTTTTATATTTGCAGCTGATGGTACTACCACATTCACACCCAGAGTGAACTTGAAGTGTTACCTCATGTCTCTCTCAGCTTTTGCTGCTATGCCTCAGTCTCTGCCCAGTCTTGATGTTCTGTGTTTCCGAGAAAAAAAACACTAGCAGTGGAATCAAAAATAACACCGGAGCTCTCGTACTTTCTCACTCTGCGCTGTTTATTTATATGGTGAAATTGGCCCTCATCCGAACTCTTTTCCAGGCTCTTCCCACATGAATTTCAATGAACTGCTGCACTTAAGCTGTTCGGCTCCACAGCCTCCTCCATCAGGAAGAAGGCAATGAAAACAGCCATTAGAACTGGAGTAATTCTTCAAAAGGACAAATCAGAAGAATGAACAGTGACAGCAAGTGGGACAGAAAATTTTAAAATGGGACACTCTGAACATTCAGGACACTCTGTGTTTTTATGTCATGTTTTCCCCATTAGTCACTGTTTTCTGCTTTCTACTTTTGCAGCGCCTTGAGAAAGTTTTCGTCTCCCTTAAACTCGTCCACATTTTGTCACCTTACCCCAACAAACTGGTACTGAGACACAACGTAGTGCAAAGGAAAAAATATATATTGTTTGCTGTTCATAAAAGGTGTGGTGCATATCCATATTCTGACTCCCCTAAATCAAATCAAATCAAATCAAATCTAAGCAATTGCCCTGAATATTAGTGAATATTTGTGACAGACACAAACAAGATGACTGAAAAAGCACCAAACAGGTTAGGTAGAAGTTCAAAGCAAAAAAAGCTAAACAAAAAACCCCACATCATTAGGTTGGAAAACAATATTCTGAGCCAAGATTTAAAATATAATTGGGAATCTTAGCAGAAACCTTCCATCCAATCTGACTGAGCTTAAGCTATTTTTAAAAACAAAATGAATATGAAAGTATGCATTTTTGAGTTGGTCACTTAAAACCCCATTCAAATACCCACAAGTCTGAGGTTGCAATGAGATAAATGTGGGTACCTTTGCCGGGGATTGTAGGTAGTTAATTTGGTTTGTAAGGTTTGTATTTGTAACCCCACAGCTCTCACTCTGAGCCCATTACGCATCCAGATGGGGCCAACAATCATGTCCCTCCGTCATGCCAGCTGTGACAGCGTCCTGATAAAGCCCTTGTTCCAACAAACAAGCATTCGCTCACTGCTCTATGTAGGATCCTGCGTTTTCCTGTTTCATTTCATTAGAGAGATGCACGGCGGTGATTGCTTTTGTCTTATCAAGTCAATGATGAACACTGATTTGATGCTTTCGTCTCTGGCGTCCTATTAAACCATCGACCTCTGTGTCATCAGATGCCATCAGTAATGTGTGCTGCCTGCAGACGTGAGGTCCAGATCTGCAAACTGTGGATGGACTATTCTGATGTGCATAAAGGCATTGCTTTATTATTTAAAGCAACACGACTGCATGAAGAGTGGACACACACACCTCCAGTTAACAGGCTATGCCTCCTTGTTTTCCCTTGGACAGAGTAATGGTGCACTGAACTTATCCTTCATATTACACCTTTTTGCATCAAATAATTGGTTTCAAAATAATGTCTGACTCATTTAGGTCCCTGGTGGAGTAACTAGCAAACCTCTGTACATCCGTCTGCTCAAATTAGATCTTAGAAGAAAGACTCATTTCTCTCCTAGCCTAAAAACTTTGCGGCTCATTAACATCAAACACACTACCTTAAATCTAACAGCGCTCCGCCACTGACCCTCGGCTGAATTTCGAGAAGCTCTTTATGCGGGATGTAAGAGTCTCTGCCACAGGCCATTTGTCTGACTGTCTTTGAAGGTCTCTGCTTGAATTTGGTTTCCATACTGATGCTGCAGGCGTCCATGAACCATTTAGCAGCCTCTCGGAAGATCCCCAGCACTGATGTGAACTCTTCCCCCATGGACTGCTGTTAATCTCCCAAAGGTACGGAGAGACATGGATTTAAAGCATCCACAGTTCTGAGGATTAGTCTCCATTAGTGAATCAGAAGAAGCAGAAGTTATATTTAAGTCTGCTCCATTTATTTTTTGCAAAATGCTTCATCATCTCGGCTGTAAACTGAGCCCCAAAGGACTTGAGTCTAATTACACAAAAAACAAATGTATGAATATCCCAGTTGGTTCTCACTTCTGTCTTGTTTTTTATCCAACCAACACGAATCTTAGCAACTTCTACTTTTTTCATTGAACAGCTGGGCTGCAAATAACAATTATCCTAATTATTGACTAATCTGCATGTAATTATTTGATTAATATCGGCACTGGAGGCGTCGAAGCAACACAAGATTATGTCCTTTAGTATCAACTGCAAAGTCTTCGACAGGATTTCTCCCCCGCCCCAAAAATGCATTTTTATCCAGCTGTGCACATTTTTAAGGAGAACAGCATTTTCCCAATTGATCATTTGCACCATCCATGATGCTCACGCTTTCAGCTCTAAGCAAAGATCAGAATCAGGACTCCAACCTCCCTTTGTCTTTGATGATGTATTGCAGGTTTTAAGTGAGATTAAGACGCCCAACAGCCCTGAATTAGAGGCACACTAATGAGCTTCAAAACACTGCAACTCCAGGACACAAAGAGCACTTTGAAAAATTATTCAGACCCTTTCAATTTGCGAGGCACAAGTTTGTTAGAGAACATCAGTGAACGAACGTCATCATGAAGATTAAGGGGGGAAAAAAACCCTGAATGTTTAAGGCAGGATCTGGTTATAAAACAACATCTCACAGAAATCTCACAGAGCAGTATTCAAATGGAAGATGGAAAAAGCAGACAAATGGCATGGATGGTGTCAGCATCATGCAATGGAAATGCTTAACTTCAGAATGGAGGAAAAATGGGGGACAATGACTCTTAACATACAAGTCAGAGCCTAGTCAAAGTCCAGAACTAAATCTAATTAGATTCTATGGTGAGATTTGAAATTGCTATTCTCATAAGCAGTAGATTCAGTTAGACTGAGATTTATTTTGTAAAGAGGAATGAGCAGAAAATTTAGAGCAAAATAGTTAGTTGAAATTAATCTTCATTTGGGGCATCAGAATAAACGAGGGCAGAATAAAAACCATTGTCTGAATTTTAAGTTTGTAGAAAATTATGAAAAGAAAGTATCATTTTCCTTCTACGTCACAGTTATTCACTACTGAGTGTTTGCATGTCACGTAAAATGTTTTGAATTGTTTATTTAGGTTTATGACTGTAATGTGAATAAATGTGGAAAAGCAGAATAAATACCTTTGCAAGATGTTGCAAATTGTAACATGCTGCATTAATACGATTCTGCAACAATTTAAACGCTAAATTGGAGGAAACGTGGACATTTAGTTAATTAAATAAGCAAACTGTGAATATTTTCAGAATTTTACATACTTTCACACCGTAGCCATGGGATATTCTTTTCGAGAAGAGATTGGAACAACACGAGCTGTGGTTCTTATGTCCTACTGTGTGATTAAATAGATGAATTTCCAGCAGCAAAGACTAAGGCTCTATGAGTTTTTTAATAGCAGAAAACTAATGTGCCTCCGGTTTGCTGGTTCTTATCAGCTCCTCCAGGACTAAAAACTTTCCAGTAAGCAAAACAGCAGTTGAATACAAAACAGCCTAATTTCCTGTGCCATGGTCAACAATATTAAAGCAGCATCGAACTAAAAGAAGTGAAAATATTAACTCAGGAAGCTGCATTTATGAGCTTCAGTGCTGCTTCTCAGCAGTGGTGTGTTGAATGTGATAATTCACCGACAACGTTTTAGACTTTTCCACTGGTCCTCTCCATTTCTCTCGTGCATCTCAAAACGGGTGGCGCAATTTTAACTGAGCGATTGTTTGCTTTCTGTTTGCTGCATTACAAAAAAAAGATTTTATGCGAAATGAGAATCTGTGTGAGCCACAGGAAGCAGTGTAGTCTGTCAGTCTCATATACCGACAGGCTGCGTTGGTGATTAACTGTGGGTCTGTAAAAACAGGAGGGCGCTTCCTTCTCTCCTCCCTAACAGGCGCTTGTAACTGTGACAGAGGAAGCCAGTATGGAGGAAGTCATCTGCATCTAAATAAAGAGCGCCAATGGCTTTGTCAGAGTCCATTAAGCAAATTGCCATATTTGATAAATGCATCCAGCATCACTTTTTGTCCTCCCCACTCAGACAAATTGGCCTCAAGCCAAAAGTGTTTTTTTTTCCCTTCTTTGTTCCATTTTCCAAAACAGAGTGTAGACAAAGAAAGAGCTGGGGGGAGGGGGGGAATTCAGCTGAATTGTTTGAATGTAAATGATGACTGACGCAAGAGATGAGTTGCCTCATCACTTAAGGCTATACACACCTGCTTGGAAAGTCATAATTACCATTGCAAGGCTGCCAAATGAGACAATTACCGTTTTCCTATTGAACTGTTTATCCTCCTTGTTTGCTTGCAGAAAAAATCCACGTTATGGCTGATTGGCCAGCGTTCTGGCTTAAACGTAGTTAATTTCAAATCTTTCTGCTCACAAGTAGGCTGCCAGTAGTTGCTGTGACTGTGGTGCATCATTAGTTAGAGGCAGGTCTCTGTTATCTGTCAAAGCTGAAACTGCTCCAGGTTAATAGCTGCAGTCACCCACTCTACTTATTCAGCTCTGCTGCATCCTGAAGTCTTGTTTCCAGGACGTGCAGGCAGCTCACATGCTCCCATTCTCTGCCATTATGAGCCTGGTTTTAAAGTAAAAACAAGAAACAACATTTGTTAGTTAACAGGGATGAGCTTTTGACATAAAATTAGCACAAACAGTGAGAAAATCAGTGTCTGGTGGATTATTTTGTTTTGTAATAATAGTTCTTAGCAAACCTATTCTGTTGGAAAACCTGTATTCACCTTCAAATGGCGCCACTTTAACTGCAAGAGCAGTTAAATATGTTGGCTGCACACAGGAAAAACATCCATCCCAAATTTTCCTCTGCCAATGTCAATCTCCTATTGACCATTATATAGGGTTATTATTTGGATTGGGTGATTGAAGTTCACAATTTAGCAATTTAGCTACCGGTATTTACCAAACAGAGGAATCAGCGGTGCATTAGTGAGCCATAACAACCTGGAACCTCTTCCTCATGTTGGTCTCCAGCTCATCACTACTGTCGGATGGCATCCCAAACTTCAACCATCAATGGTCACCAGTCAGCCAAATGTGTTTCTCACTCTGGGATAAACAGCAAGAGACCAAAGCTGATCCCTAAAATGTTTATTGGGATTAAAACTAGCATGCACAAAGGTTCTGGGTTTGATTCCCAGCCCTGGTCTTTCTGCATGGAGTTTGCATGCTCTCCCTGTGCATTCATGGGCTTTCTCCAGGTACTCTGGTTTCCTCCCACAGTCCAAAAACATGACTATCAGGTTAATTGGCCTCTCCAAATTGCCCCTAAGTGTGCGTGTGTGTGTGTGCATGGTTGTTTGTCCTGTGTGTCTCTCTGGCGACCTGTCCAGGGTGACCCTACCTCTTGCCCGGAACGTTAGCTGGAGATAGACACCTGGATGGATGGGATTAAAACTCCACAAATCCTCCAAATTCTTGAGATAGTCTGTAGTAAATCCCACTCTGTGGAGAATAGAGTTCAGTTCTAGATTGTGGAGCTGTACGATTTCCACTGGGAGTAAAATCCCACCTTGAGATGCATTCTCTGATATCAAGTCTTGCTTTTCCATAGAGAGAGAGAGTTGCCGATTCATATTTTCATGACGTCTCCACCAAAAACTGTTTGGTGTTGGCTGATAGGATTTGAAAAGTTTTTTATGGGTGCAGCTCACAATCTCAACTTTCCTATAAATGTGTCACCATTTTAAGAGAAAGTAAAGTTCTCAAAGGCATCTGATTCACTGACAACAAAGAAAACCTCAATTAAGTACAGATTTTTAACTTATCGTGCTTTTTAAAACAAATTGGTGACTATTAGTACTTTATTATAGTGAAAACATGTACACAAAAGCTTTTTTAGAATAAAATCAATGGCAAAAGTAAAAGGAGTAGATACGACTCAAATACTTGTCAGTATGAACACCAAGGGCATCAGCTGTCCAACTGTTTTTATTTTTATAATTTTTTAAAGTTGCAGAGTGGCTTTCATCCAGGAGATCTGATATTTTTTTTAAAAGAGGGAACTCATCTCAGCAGCAAAGGACCATAAAACCAAAAGGATGAATCGAAACTTCTGCTGACAGAATCATCTTGAGTACTTTTGATGCTGCAACTCTACTTTTAGCTCACAGTGGATTTACAAGCTCTAAAATGTATTTCCAAAGGCTGAACCTGGCCACTCCACACAGGAAGCTCATTTCAGCTTTTAATACCCAATATCTGATTACCAGGAGATAATAGATGCAAGCTGATTGTGTCTCTTGTAATATTATGCATGTTATGTTTGGTTTTTGCTGATAATTACATACAAACAATTACAAAAGAAAGGATCCACAAATTATGAAAATACATTATCTTGCTAAATCTCTAACCCAAATTGTGTGTCGGTACAACCAGGCTTCTTCAACAAATATTAGTGAGAGAATAAGTAACTGGTAAAATTTCTTTTAACATCAGTGTCTGACCTCACATATTTGCTTCTCATAAAAACACTGAAACCTTGTGGAAATCCTTCCCTAAAAAGCTGAATTCGTAAATAACTGCAGAGACTGGAACCCCAAGGAATAATAATAATAATTGGATGTCACACAAGTTCATATATGTGTGAAGTCAAATTAGTAATATTTTGGGCAAGATAATGTAGTTCTAGTGGACATGTAAGAGAAACAAACACAAGGCATAAACAGAGAAAAAAAACAAAAGAAAAAGGATGATAATTTGTGAAACCAAGTGTTAAGAGATGAAACCACAAGTTGACCTTTGCTCATCTCGCCTCCAAAACTGCCATCAGCACCTCTTGCTAAGACACACAAACACCATCCTGGCCTCCAGGAAACTGACTGACCTGTTATCTCTGACGCAGTTTCAGAACTGATTATTCAAAGTGATACCTTGTCCTGGTGAGGGAACAAAAAGCCTCGGGGTGGCAGTGATGTAGAGGGAGGAGGACGGAGGAGTTATCAGCAGCACAGCATGTAATTGCTTCTGCGTTATCGTCGGAAAGTCTGATAGGTGCTAATTGAAAAAAGACAGTTTATTAGCAAGCTGACAGTATTTAGAGGATCAAGTTGTGGTTTGAAGGTCTTATTTCGCCCAAAAGATTGCAGATAACAGACTCCTTCTGCAGCTGCTCAAGTCTTCTTCTCAGGTGTAATTCCTGCTTTCTGTTGTTTCCGCTCTTCTTTGTCCCCCAAGTTATACGAGAACAGAAGTCAGAGTTGTGGGTTTAAATGCTCTTCATTCTGAAGTTGAAATTGGATTTCTAGCATCACATTCTTCAGCGTTGTTATTTGTCTGCGGCAGTCTTAAGACAGCAGCAGTGACGAGAGCATTATGAGCCAACTGGAGCCTCCGTGAGTTATGAAGCAGAACAAGCAAACACTGACAGTCCCTGCCACTTAATTTGTACGGCTTTCTTTAGTAAAAAAATAAAAATAAAAATAATAACAGAAAATAGAGGTCGATAATGAAGCTGTGCAGCAGAAGCTGGGCTTTTATTTTTAGTCTGCTGCCTGCTCTTTCAAAGGTGTATTCATGCAGCCACAGAGTTTAAAACAGAAAAGAAAAGTGCAGACAAAAATAATGAGCAGCCTCAGACACGGCCATGTAGCAGCGGTGGTCCTCTGATCTTTGCCATGGCCCAACAGTTTATGTAAGATCACTAGATTAATTTGGCTCGAGCCAAACGACAAAAGATAAAATAACAGAGAAAGCTGCAACCATAAAAACAAACATTTGGTTGCAACAGATTTACAAAGGAGTGTTATCATAAGTTCCTCCCAGTGCCTCTTAGACTGTAACATCACTCCTCTTATTTATTTCACACTTTTTGTATGGTGTTTTCATTTTCCTATTTCACTTGTACATTTTGATAAAACTGCATCTGGTATTTTTGACTGCATTGTTTGTCTTACTTTGTTTATGTTATGTTCCAGGATAGTATCTATTTTACACAGTCCAGTCACATTAATGTGACCATCTGTCAAAAGCCAGAATAACCACCTTTCGCAGAGCGAACTGCTACGAGACGTGCAGGAAGAGAGTCACTTAGGTCCCTGAAGGTCTTCTCTGGGATGTTGAGCCATGCCGACTCTAATGCCGTGGCCAGCTGCGCTAGATTACGCGGTTGAGGATCCATGGCGCGAACAACTCGATCGAGATGGTCCCACAGATGCTCGATTGGGTTTAAGTCAGGTGAGTTTGCTGGCCAGGGGAGGACGGTAAACTCATCCTGGTGCTCTTCGAACCACGCATGTACACTGGCAGCTGTATGGCACCTCGCATTGTCCTGCTGGAAGATGCCATCATCCTGAGGAAAAACAATGCGCATGTAGGGGTGGACATGGTCCGCAAGGACAGATGCGTACTTGTATTGATCCATCGTGCCTTCCACAATAATCAGTGAACCCAGAGAATGCCAGGAAAACATTCCCCAGACCATAATGCTCCCGCCTCCAGCTTGGACCGTTCCTGCAATGGTTGCAGGGTGGTTCCTTTCAGAGGTTTCACGCCTTATACGCCAACGTCCATCTGTCCGATGGAGCATAAAACGCGATTCATCTGAAAACGCTACCTGTCGCCACTCAGTGGACGTCCAGCTGCTGTACTGGCGTGCAAATTCTAGCCTTCGTCGTCGATGAACACCAGTCAGCATAGGTGCACGAACCAGGCGTCTGCTTCGGAGGCCCAGACGCAGCAATGTTCGCTGAATAGTGGTTTGGGAGACACTTGTGGTAGCCCCTTGGTTCATTTTAGTGGTCAGTTGCTCAACGGTAGCCCGTCTATCTGCCCGAACGCATCTCCGCAACCGTCGTTCGCCTCTGTCATCTATGGCCCGTGGTGCACCACATTTGCCACGTCGTTGATTTTGGACAGTCCCATTTTGCCATGCACGGTACACTTTTACCACGGCGGCACGCGAACAGTTCACAAACTCAGCCGTTTCGGAAATGCTTCCACCCTTGGCCCGAAAGCCAATGATCATGCCCTTTTGGACGTCGGATAAATCGCTTCGTTTCTGCATTACGCCAACGATTGAAATGTTTTCCGAAGCCCACACACACCCTTTATATACGCTCAACTGCACTGTGCTGCCACCTGCCTTCTGTGATTGGTTATTTAACTCTGAAGTGGAAAGTACGTGGTGGTCACATTAATGTGACTGGACTGTGTATTTTGATTGATATAAACTCATAAATGTATGTAAACACTCTATTACCCCAGGAGAAAATTCTATTCTATTCTATTTTCACATAAATTTTGGTTTTAGCCTATTTATGAAATCCTGACTGAGGATTTAAAGTGTAATTCATTTTATTCAATCTTGCAGTAGATTGAACGAAGTAGGCTTAGAAACGCAAACAAAGTTCCTTCCTACATGTTTTTCATGTGAACTTTGAGACATTTCTGTACAACATCGTATTCTCAGTCCTTCAAGTACATTTAAAATGTTAAAATTATTCATTATCACCAGTAATACATGGCTGTTGTTGATATAAACATAGGAAAGTATTAAGACGACCGTGGGATTGGGAATTAATATATTATTTTTCCATTGCTATACCAAAACTCTCTAAACTCAAATCCCATAATATTTTCAGACTTTTTTTTAGGATAAATCAGAACTGATTTCCAGTCTCAGGTTCTTGTCATCAAATACTTCTAGTTAGAGAAGAGGAGACATCCTACTGCATGAGTAAGAGAAACTGTTGTAAAAGAAAGGTTGAGTATTATATAACCGAGTACTAAGTTATGTTAATGTATGTTAGTGAAGAAATTGGCTTAATTTAGCTTCATAATTAAAATTAAGTCTGATAGATGAATTCCTTACCCACACTACCCCGTCACAATTTAAAGCAAAACTGAAATTTGTTAGCGGCTAAAAATAGTAATTCCTGAAGAAACAAATAAGATTAATTGTATAAAAAAAAAAAAAAAAAAAAAAAAAAAAAAAAAGAAAACTGTCCAGGGAGTTTGGAAACTCCCAGACAATTCAGTTTTCCACCACCTTAACAGAAGAAGCAGAATGCCCTGCTGTGGTTCAGATCTTTTTATTTCACCACTCAGTGAACAGAACCAGGTGTGTAAGCATGTCATCCTCACTGCAGCGTCTCCAGGCATGGCTGGTGAGGAAAATACCAGGACCAAATAGCAGTCTCAAAGTCGCTTGACAATACGGCAAAAAGCATACAGAAACAGAAAATAAATAAATAAATACATAAAACAACAAATATAGGATGTAAAAAGAGAATAAGAAATGTAGAGAAAACATAAGCTCAATCGAAATACTCTACCGTCTAGCCGTGTTCCCAGCTGCACAAACGCTACCCTCACATGCTGCTTCCAAGATACAAAAAAATGAAACAATAACTTAATTACTTAATTTCAAAAATAATAAATTAACAGTGAAAGTGTTAAAAAACACTCTTTTTCTTTGGCACTCAAAAGAAAAAGAAACTTAGGCGCTGAACCACCAGCTTTGACCTCAGGCAGACATCCACTGCTGACAATTTTTTTTTTCCATAAACAGAACTGTTCAGCATCGAGGGTATTTTGTCGCAGTTGTGCTGTTGGCTGCTTTCTCACAGTAGATGGGTGCAGATGGGCTGCCTGCAGTTTGACTGTAGGGGAGAAGAAATGCCACGGAGGCAGCTGATGCGTGCGTCTATAGCCCGCATGTATTATTCAAAAGGCTGAGTTTTGAAAAGATGATGTGCCTGACTCACCCCGGTAGACGGACTTGCCGTTCCCAGGTCTCAGAGTCAGCTTTTTACCTCAACACTGCTCAATCAGCAAGAGGGAGGCTTTCATCTAAAGCACCAAGCTAATCTGAACTCAATCTGTTAAAAAAAATCCACTCTGATAAAGCACCTATCATTTAAAGAAAACATACAGATATGCAGTGAAATATTTGTATTAGTGTTATTTCTTTCTTGCTTTAGGTGGTGCAGCAGTGATACAGCTGTGTTTTTCAGCACAGACTGTACTCACACTGTGGGCAGCTACAGTTCAGGAAGTATATGACAAAAAGAAAAGTTAATTGAATTAGCCTTGTCTGTAAAGTAAATTGAAAGTGACTACCGCATTCGGTTTGATTCAGCTGATTATGGTTTTATCTGTAAACAATGTAAGCAGCAAACCCACGGCTCTGTCAGCTGTGCTAATCTTCTTTGCTCCAGAGCTGAAATGTGCTCTCCGGTACACCGCGTTACACTGAACCTCCTTAAAATCAGTGACATCTCATAAAGAAGAAGCATTAGCTGGGCTGAAGGAACTTACAAGTCCACATTGCGGCATGATTTCCGTTTAAATCTGGAAGCAAACCCTAATAGAGTTGGTTTTTCATGAGCTTCTTTTATAAAGGAAATCTAAACCACTCGACTAAAACTGAGGATGAAACATAGTATTAGATGCTTGACGCCAGCCTGCATCTGTGCGCTGGTTCATGGCGTTATGGAAAAGACGTCTCATCCAGATAAGGACTAGGAGCAAATTGCCACACCGAATGGGGCTGACAGGGTAGCCCCTCTGACCCTCTACAGGATTAAATGTGTACACTTGAACTAATGGAGAACAGCACAGCAAAAGCTGGACCCACAATGTTGATCTGCAGAAATATTCCTCTGTAAAACTGCTTGTTGTCACATTTGGAGAGGATTGCAAAAGTATTTAAACCGCCCTTGAGCTTTTGCTCCATTTCATTATATCACAAGCACAATCTTAATGTAGTTTCCAAGGAGAAGGATTCATGTGAAAAACCAACACAAAATGTTGCAGGGTAGTAAAAATGGAAGAAAGGTGACTTTAATAAGAGTTTACAAGCAACTAAAAACAATGCATCTTTTAGCCCCATTTACAATGAGACATCAAGTGTCGACATGGTGTATGCATGTAGATCATTGACAAGTTTGATAAAAACTGAAAAGTTGTGTCTACCTGGAAAAATTTTAGACAATACTCTTCCATAGTGTAACAAAAATGGTGTAAAACGTTTTGCTGTGGAAAACAGAGCTGGCGTCTCATTTGGTTCTGGAGCTCTAAAAGGTGAGTTTTTGTGTAAACATGGGGGTGAAACACTTAAGTGAACCGTGCACAGAGCAATGTGACAGATGGGCATAAATTCCTTCATGTTTTATTCAAACCATTATGAGCAGGTGTAATTTTCTGGACACCAGAGGTTACATTTAAATAACAACAGATCTAATGTCTTCAGTTGTTTGCTTTTTAACAGGGACAGGAAGCTTTTGGATCGGAAATTGACTCAAATATTTGTTGTGGCATCATGTCTGTACTAAAAGCAGCTATCATGTTTAGAGCCAGTTATGCTAACATCAACAACAAAAAAAACAATGACTGACAGGAGAATTTGAGGTAATACGATTTCCATTAGGAGTGACCAAAGCGGAGAAATTTAGAACTGAGTTAATCCAAGACTGAGGATTTTTTAGGCAGAGATAGAAGCAAATCCAGGATGGTTTGGACTTCTGCCGAAGACAAAAGGTGGACATTATTAGCCACTGATGTTGAATACGGAGCTATGCAATCAAGGAGAATGCAGTTAAGCCCAATATTACTTATATAGGTGGCAAATTTTGACTTCAAATTATTTTCATTCAACCAAGAAGTTTGTTTCAGAAAGGGAACGTGGCAGCCGTCTCAAAATATAACATCATCATCATTATTGACATCACAGCATTCAAATCCTTCATATAATTGCTGGCCAAGTTTCTCATTTTTCCACCAGTTTTTGACAACTTATCTTTGGCAAAGAGGCTTAAACCTCTTTCAGATTTTAGTTAGACCTGTGGGTGAAGGCATTGCCCAGGTCTTTTTGGAAGCACAAGTCGTCCTTCCACTCTGTCACAGTCAGCTAACAGGGTTCACATTTCTAATCTGCACACAAATGTCAAACCCAGCTGCAACCAGGAGGTCACAGGGCAGATGGAAAACAAAAGTCAGACAAGTCTGATATTATGCTTGTAGAATGTTATACAAATCCTCAAAAGTCTCAGAAATTAAATCCTGGGAAATGTCATTGTTTCCAAGTCAGTCTGTGAGGTCTAATTCACCAAACCAAAAGAAATTTAAACTTTTATCCACACCTTCTGAAGAGGGCTAAAGGATAGAATGGATGCAACTGAGGCACACTTTCATTCTACTCCTAAAGCGAGCGGCCAATAAAAAAAAACAACAAATTGAAGAAATGCATGATTTGAAAAACTGATTTTCAGTCTTTTCTCTCCACCATTTTTTCATCTACAACTTATTTGGTTAGAGATACGAATTTTAGCGCCATCGATTTCACCTATTGATCTGATTCCTTATAAGTTCTGTATTCGATTACCATTGAGTTGGGAAATAAACAATGTAAGCGTTTCGATTTGAAATAAGCACTACAGTGTATTTGAGTCAACATAAATTAAAGGTGGATTAAAAATAACAAATCCTCTGTCAAATGACCATTTTAATATGAAATGCAGCTTTTTGAAGGGTCTTTCAAGACTTAGGGTGTCTCCAACTGTGGCAGATGATATTATTTATTTTTTTCCACTGTCGTTTTTTACACCTTCCTGCCTCAATAACAGAGGTTACCTCTGAATCAGCCTCACTCTGCTGAGAGTAAAGGTTTAAAATGAAAAAGTGACTTCTGCTTTCTTTCACAGAGCTCACATACACATCAGGATGTTTTGATAAAGCAGTGGTTCTCACTCTGCCCTTTTCTGTGTTACCAAACACATATCTACTCACCCGTTAAGAGATGTTCCCTTAAAAAAGGTTCTTCTTTCATAATCAAAAACGATTTTCAGCAGCCACCCTGTTACATACATTATATCATCATCTAAATCTGATGACAGAGTTTCTATTTTATGGTTGCCTCAAGGATATTCTAAGAAGATACTTTAAATTCACCAGTTTTTCACTGTAAAAAGAATGATATCTAACACTTTCAAGATTCATTCATTTTCTAGGTCTAAGACATAATGACATTTAGTGGTTAGGAGAGTAGAAATCTGCCTTCAAAGTGGCCTCACAGGTAAATCAGTCAAACTACTACATGTAAGAAAGTGTCAGCTGCCAACCACTACGTGGAGCACCTCAACAGCAACAAAAACTAGAAAATTCCTGCAGAAATTTTAAAGGGCCTGCCAAAGTGTGCCCGTCGGATTAATAAAGCGTTCTGATGGTAAAAATTAGCAATAATGCTAAAGAAAGCTGCAATGTAGTCACTAACTTGCGGGGAGTCAGAAGCATGCTCACTTAGCTTTTCTCGCACCATTTAGTATGTTACATAAGGTCAAATTAGCCAAAATGCTAATGTTAGCATGAATGCTATCTGTAGCATGTAGAGCATCACTAGCATGTTGTCTGTCATTACTTATTTTATTCAGTATATGAAACATTAGTATTAAGTAAGAAAATCGTTCTGATGCTTAACATTAGCATCAATGCTAACCTTAGCTAAATTGTACTCAAAAACTTGTGGAGAGTCAAGAACATGTTGATGAAGCTATATTTGCACCATTAATGTTGTTAAAATTAATACATGAGGTGAAATTAGCCAAAATGCTAATGTTAGCATGAATGCTATCAGTATCATGTTTGGCCTCACTAGCATGTTGTCTGTCATTACTTACTCCATTCATTAAAAAAATGTTGCTAATAACTAAGAAAAATATTCTGATGATTAATATTAGCATCAATGCTAACCTGAGTTAAATTGTAGTCAAAAACCTGTGGAGAGTCAGAAACATGTTGATGAAGCTGTACTTGCACTAATCATCATGTTAAAATTAAAGCATAAGCTAAACTTATCCAATATGCTAATGTTAGCCTAAATGCTGGCATCCCGAGGATGAAAAGAAAAAGTAGTTTAAAATTATTGCACCACCTATGGCGGTGCAATGACATGAGATGAATATGCAAGCTTTTATTTTGAAACTTTCAGTAAGCTTCTTTTTAAATGACCACACTAATTCAATGTGTAGCAGTGGTTTGGTTAAACCAGTGATGTAAAGCTCAAAAGACCAATAGTTGATTTAAAAATGTTCAAGGCTTTTATTTTGAAAATTTCAGTAAGGTTCAAAATGTGTGCCCGTCAGATAGCCACACTTATCCAGTGTGTAAAATTAGCCAATATTCTAATTTTAGCCTAAATGCTGGCAGAAAGAATTATTTCAAATTATTGAAATATTTGTTATTGCAATATAATTAGAGCTAATATAATTGCACTGGCTGTGGTGGTGCACTTACTGGAGGGCATTAATGAGGCTTTTATTTTGAAATTTTCAGTAAGCTTCATTTGAAATGGCAACACTAATCCCAATTGTAACAGTAGTTGTCTTAAACAGTTATCTAATGCCCAAAAGAGCAATTACATGATGAAAAAACGGTCAAGGCTTTTATTTTGAAATTTTCTTTAAGCTTAATTTGAAATGGCCACACTAATTCATTATGTAACATTGATGGGATTAAATCAGTTATATAATGCTCAACACACAAGTAGTTCTAAATAGCAGCCAAGTCCTCCTCTGCAGTAACAGACAGTTCCGCCATGTTGTAAATTCTGACATTCTGAGTCATGGGCATAGATAGAACTACAGTTAATATGGCCGGTTTGTAGTCCAAAGCAGAAGCTCTGCCTTTCTCTGTCTTCTGTTGCCATGGTGATCAATCCTAAATTCCAACTGTCAGCTGGGGGAGTGAAGTGCAGGGCAGATTGTATCTAATATAGAGGGATCGACGTCAGTTACCCCTTCCCATAATTTTACTCTGAAGCACCTGGACAGAAAACCGTAAGACCTAGACAAATTTCGAAAACATTTTACCGGAGCAGACAAATTTATCTATGTCATGACCGACTTTCATACCAATAGAGCAATTTTTGAAGGCATGAGAGCGATTTCAAAATTATTTTTGGGTCAAAATTCCACTCTGTTTCTCACTCTAAAAAACGGCAGTTGATTTCAGTTACACTCTAAGGTTTCGGCAGTTGGAAATTTCGCTCGTCTTTCGCTTTTTACGTCGCCATCGTAAGTCCGATCCACAATAAAAGTAATAGCTCCCTTCCCGGGCACGAGCCGCTCGATTTGATACCACTTTTGTGGGTGGGCACGCAGCGGTACGAGCCGCATTAATGGTAATGGAAGAAGATGTTATAATAATAAACAGACATTCTATTGGGTGTAGAACAATAAGTGCCTGCCATGCAAATGCATGGAGGCAGTGACTGACTTGCTTTGCAAGTCAGTCACTGCTCTCCTTATGCATTGCAATGGCAGGCCCTAAAAATCCAAACTTCCTAACTTCCTAACCATATTCAAAACACCATAACCTTCCAGAAACATTTATTAGTAAAAGATTATATGTACTTAGTTATAAGTGCATATATTTCTCCTCCTTTTGTTCTGATTGGGCCATTAAAACACCACAAGTTACTTTGTTCTTACGGTTTGGGCCACAGAGAGAGAGTGCATGGAGTTTTCTGAGCTTTCTTGGAGTAAACACCTTCCTGAAGCAGACAGCTGCCGTTCAGAGAGCAGTCGACCAAGACGGTGAGCCAGACAGCTAATCAAGCTGACAGCCTTTATCAGGCTTTATAAAAACCCACGGGTGCAGCAGCCATAAGTGATAATTCTCTGCAAAAAGTGACCCATTTAAAGAGCAGCTTTATCAACAGCTGATATTAAGCAGACATGCCACTGTGAAACTAAACCCTGTCAAATCAGCAAAGTCAGTTCATAAGTGGAGTCAGAAGTGACTGTTTCTCTCCATGTAGATTTATAATAGGTTTATAATAAAAAGTCCCTTTTTTTTTTTGCTAAAACTCAGCATCAGACGTGTATTTTTATAACTGCTTTTCTCCAAAAGACGCGCTTTCCACTCCAGGTAAGTGTGTTACTTAACATCCTACTTCAACAAAGCATTTGTCAAATTATGCAGGAAGCTCCAAAAGCACTGAGTCACTGTGGATTTCAGGCCCCTGGAGTGAGAGCTAAAAGCCCCTTTTCTTAGATTACTGAACTTTTTACAATCACGAAGAGAGCCAGTCGAGTGTTTTCAAGCTGATTGTCTGATTATTAATGGACTTCATCCAACAAGAAAAGCTTGTCCTCCTTGAGCCGAACATATTCTCTTGCCTGCCCCTCTCCCCCCCCTTTTCTCTCCTCCTCCTCTCCAGCCAACCCCAGCCGCCCCCTGACACTCTGCTGCGAGATCAAGGGGAGGAAAAAAAAAAATCAGTGACCATCAATCATTTATGCAAATGAGAGGAGCAACTTTCTCTCAAGCTGCCTCGCCCTGTTGAACATCAGACGACACAATTAAAACGGCTGAATGCAAATCATCTTCAGAGGGGCACTAAAAGAAAAGAGCCTTTCCTTTCAAGAGCCTGTCCACGGCAGCAGGCCTCGCAGAGCCTCCGGCCCACAAGGGCAGTTTAATGATGAAAGTCAGGCATGAGGCTGTGGCAGTGGGAGACTGCATCCTGCTTGGCAAGGTTGTTACCACGACAATTTGCAAAAACATCAAACTCATGACGATGTTCTAACATTGTATTTTAATTAGTTTCTGGTGCCACGGAGGATTAGGTCGTCATTCCCCTTTGGATGTTCATGCACGACGTCGCTGCTTTGGACTTCCTAACTGAGGCACTGCAGGTAAAACATGACTAATTAGGATAAGTGCCTATTGGGATCTTGGTGTTTTATGTCTGGTAATTCTGTGTTTGACCTTTCTGCCTTTGTAGTAGTTTGGGAATAAGATAAAATGCTTCTTGTAGGACTCTGGCTGTAACTAAGTAATTAAAAATGGCTTCACTTGGCTTTAACCTTATTATTCCAGCCTTTGAGGAATACCTTCAGAAGTTCCTAAGCACTCCTCAATGCCTGTGGCAAAAGGGTTTTTTTTTTTGTCACAGCGAGGTGTATGAAAAAATTCAGTGACATTTTGAAGCCTAAAAGTCATTCCTATTAGGATCAATGCTCCGTTGCACACAGCCTTGTTCTGCCTTGAGAACAGCCCGTTTTCTTGCTGACTTGCACTCAGTGAGAGTAACATGATGCACATGGCAACGTGTGCAAAACATGTTGGCTTTGCATAGACAAGGTTCTTGTGTTGTATTATTAATACATCACACAGACAACAGGAAGTATTTCTGGCCCACATTTCTCACGGTGGGAAGTGTTGCTGTCTTAAACAAAGGCAACCGCAAGCTTTTTCATTCACAAAGATGAATCTGCTTCAATGTTAGTCCATTTTTACACATTCTGATTTTAGTTTTGACTTAAACCTCAGCTATTTTTATTTATTTTATGAGCTGTTACTTTTACTTTAGCTGTAGTAGTTTTGCCTACAGTCTGACTTTCAACCCGACTGATCAATGTTTTTCATTTTTGATGTCAGTACTCTAATGCAATTTAGTAGCTGGTGTTTCAAAGATGAACTAAATATACACTAAATATAACAAAATATACTGTAACTAAATATACAGGCAATTTTACTATCTAAAATAATTCATAAAACAAAACGGGACAGCTATCTTTTCTCCTCTTCAGGTCAGGTCGGCATTTTTTAATTTAGATCTGAGGACTGAGACGTCTATGAAAGAATTCTGAGTTTGATAAACCACTGGATTTTGACCATACGCAATAGATCATTATACTGAAGAAAGTTTTTTAATTAACAATCAAGGTCTAAGAATTTCTATTCAAATACTGCAAATTTTGCAAAACTTAATCAAGCCATGTTCCTTGAGAAGGTTCCCTTCATCTTCATCTTATGAGGTGTTTTTCATAAATTCACCTTAATTTTATCTGATTAATCCACAGGGTACCAGGCGAAGGTCCCGTGACATTCAGCAAACTCTACTTGTTTACATTTTCGATGGTAGGAACAGAAGAGAGAAGCAGAAGCAGAAAAGACAAGAGACATGTCCTCTTGTCTTTCGCATTTTGAAAAGTGGCAGATGGAAACGGAGGAAGAAGAAACATTACTGAACAATGTTTCAGCTTGATCAACTTTAGAAAGGGCAATAGAATTCACAACAATGTTTTTAAAATAGTAAAATAGTAATGGTTAAAGAATCATCCAATTGCGGAACCATGAATGTACTTAAACTGAAAGTTCTTTTTTTTAGTTGTCAGTGTGACATTTTGCTTTGAGGCATTTTAAATCTGTTTAGCAGAGGTACCAATAGGTACCTCTGCTAACAGAGGTACCTATGACAATGCTTTAGTAATGAGGCCACCCAGTGAATTATGAATTTTAATGAAGGTGAAGCACAGAGTGTCTGACATGGCTCAGGACAGCTGGAGACTGATCACCTGTAGCTTCAGTCGCTCCTGCAGAGAGGACTCCTGGCTTCTCCTTCCATCAGGAAGTACAATGTTACTAATTGGTGCTTGTTTTTTTTTTTGTTTTTGGGTGTGCATGTCATTATCACTGACATTAATTAAAATTATTTGCTGGCTCTCAGGTAACCAGCATTACGTGTTCAGCAAGCCGTGCGGCATCTTTATGGATATATTAAAGTGACAGGCATGAAGTGAGAAGGTCACTTTATGTGTGAGAAATGTTCATCTTTTGAAAGCAATATACCATGAAGAAAATCGTTCTTTGTTTTAATCATGGATTTATTTCAACCGTACATGTTTTTTATCGAAACGGGTGTGTTTTGATAAAAAATGACTCTGCTGATTTAGTTCAAGTAGGTAAAAACAGGGAGAAATTTAGAGCTTGATTGTGTCACTCTTTCAGCAGGTTTCTGACAGTGTTTACTCATAGAAGTTGAGGAACATTCCTGATGTAGTTTTAAAAGTACCGTATTTTCCGCACTATACGGCGCACCGGATTATACGGCACACCTTCAATGAATGGCCTATTTTGAAAAGAATAGACGCCACAGTTATGTTGCCACCCGTCCGGTATTGAACGGGACATGATTTGTTCCGTTCACTACAAATATGGATGTCTAATAATAAAAAGTTGGTCCTGAGTACTATATATAGTAGTCTGCACTAGTCATTGTTTCACTCACGGTTTTGGTTTTGCGAAATTGTGCCCGACTGCTTTCCAATTAGCACAGACCAACAGACACGCTGCCGCCGCAGCCTCTATCTCTCTTCCACTGACCCCCACGGCTTTAAATGTATAGGTGCTGGTCCCTTGGTAACTCTAGCCGAAGCTCCCCGGATAAATGTCTAAAGCTACTTTGTTGACATAAAGATGTCAACAAAACAGTCCGATTCCGGTCGTGAGGAGAACCTGGAGAGCGACTGGAATGGGGCGTCTGGACGATAGTCACCCTTCTCCGTTCGCGCACAGCATGTTTGTGGAGAACGTGATGCTGGATGACCTGCAGACGACCTGATTATCAGGTGGGTAGGTAGATATATAGACATGTCTATGGGTAGATAGGTCAGTCAAACTTTATTAACAAACCAGTTTTTTGACAACTTTTTTTACAACATCCCAGCATGCACAGCCGCTTCTTCTACGGGGAAAATGAAGTCGGCAGCTGCTTACCGTAGTTGCTAGACCTGTTGTGGCTCAATATCGGTCCATATATTAGGCGCACCGGGTTATAAGGCGCACTGTCGGCTTTTGAGGAATTTAAGGTTTTTAGGTGTGCCTTATAGTGCGGAAAATACGGTAAAATAAATTATTTTTCGGACTCTACATTTCTGGTGAACTATGGTTCACTGGCTTCTCCTTATTCTCAGTGGGGGTAATTTCAGAACTGCGGTCAGACAAGTTTCCGACTCTCCTACAATGAGGCCTTTTTTTAATGGAATGGGAAAAAAGTGCATGCAGTGATTTAGTTTTCTTTCTTTTTTTTCACTGTTTAAGCTCACATCATCTGGATGAGTGTGAAATATTTTGTCAATACTGCAAGTTCCATTTTTTTTTAGCTTTTTAAGTTATCGCACAGAGCAATGATGTAAAACGCTGTCATCAGAACAGGTTTTTGATTGGTGGTCCCTCCCAGCTGGAAACACTCAAAATTTCCAAAGGGAGCCATAAATTTTAAAACAAACTACAAATCAGTTTTATATTTTGCATCAGCTACTCTTTGATAAATGCGTGTTCAAAGAAAGCAGACACATTTATTGACATTTATCTAGGTCATACATGATTTTTTTCTTCTTTTTTAAGAAGGGTGAAGTAGCAGCTTGTGTTTCTGAACCCATGCTGAGGCTACACTCTGTATCTCTTTCTTATTTCTTCTTGTGCATTTCCATCCATTTTTTATATCAGTTGAATGCTTGCAGGGTTGTGCTTCTACTAGTTATTGGATGGGAGGCATGGGGCTCCCTGGACAGGTAGCCAATCCACTACCGGGCAACCCAGAGCAACACAGGACAAATAAACATGGATCCACACACTCAGGTTTATACTAACACTTGAGGGCAGTTTAGAGCGGAGGGACAGTCAACATAATGCATTTTTAAAAAGTGTAGAAAAGATGGAGTACCCAGAGAAACTCGTACATGTTCGGAGAAAATACATTTGAATGCAGTTGAACCAACAAATGAATTGTACCACCATGTAGCGCAAAAATGCTAACTAGATTATTAACCCTGTTAATGTAAGTAATTATTAACATAATTTGTTTTTATATTTAAAGATTCAGAATGATGCTATTTGATTTTATATTCAGCTCTCTGGTACGTTCCTTTAAATCCAGTCATCATCCTGACCTTTTATCAGAAACATTAATTGGTTTTGAGATGCTCAGTGATGCTTTTTGAGTTGTTTTTGAGAATGTTTTTTCCCCATGGATGAAGAACCAAATTAAAAGTGAGCCTAATTTCCGTGCAGTTTGCTGAAGGGGTGACTCTGTTTAGGTTTACTGCATCCTTTGCCTCTTCCAGTGTGGAGGTGAACAAATGTAAAGATGTGCCGTCAGAGTTGAGCCCTGCAGAGGAGGTGACCTTCATCTGTTTATGAAATTCAAAGCTCAAAGAGAGACAGGAGATTGATTATTTGTTGTTCTTTTTAAAGCCTTGAGCCAGCCTTTCTTTTCCTATTGCTGCTCTTCTTTCAATGTTCTTCTGCTCATGTTCACCAGTTGACCACCAACTCTGCGTGTCTTATGTTATCCTTGGTACATGTGAAAACTCCAAAACTCAGTGTAAAGATAAAACAAGCAGAACTGGGAACTGGATATCTGAATGGTTCTTCAAAACCTGGCAAAAAACCTCTATAAATCCCATTCTCAGTCTTTGGACACTTCATTCATATAAGAGTGAAGAACAACGCACCCGCACTCGTGTTTTCTCTGTATTGTCAGCAGCCTTCATGTCCTTTTGCTTCTCTGTGGATCCCTGAAGCTTTCTGCTTTTCTTCCTGTGCGCTCTTACTTCCATCTAAGGCAACAGTGATTCTGTTCTTTGTGTGAACTGATGATGGATGAGACACTCAAACTCTGCAGGGACGCAACACAATTCAAACAGGAACAACTATGTGGCTGCTCACCTATTTATTACCTCTGGGCAAAGGGACGGGCTCACCCTGAAAGCAGGTAGATATCATATTATGACACTGAGAATTAATCACAAAAATCTGAAGGTTTTCAGCACATTTAAATCAAATTTGAGGACATATCCCATTGCCGTCAACATTGTGGTAGTAAATTTAATCACTGTAGCTCATCCACATTGTCCTTTTCTTGTATTGAGAAGAACTGAAACTAAACCATTAAATTTTTTTTTGTCTGTAAATGTATTTAAATAATAATAATAAAAAAACATAATAACAAATATATCTTAAACAGTATCCTTCACAAAACATCCAAACATCATAAACTTTTTGGTATTTTGTCATGTTATAACCACAAGCTACAATGTATTTTAGTAAGACTTTCTTGGTATAGATGAACACAAAGTGGTGAATAAATGTAAATTAGAAGTGAAAAATGTATATATAGTTTTTGATATCCCTTTACAAATTAATGACTGAATTAGTAGAGGCTATTCAGTCATTACTGTTTAAAATATTTTACTCTTGTACCACTAAATGAAATACATTGTAATAAAGTACTTACTAAACACAGTTCACCCATGAGTAATTGTAATAGCTGTTTCAATGCAGCTGGTTTGTGAAGCTCTTGAGTGGTTTGTTAAAGAACATTAGTGAAGAAACGACATCAGGAAGATAAAGGACAAAAAGGACGGGGATAAAGATGTAGACAAGCTATGTGTGAAGCAGGGTTAGGCCTTAAAACAACAGCCCATTTCAGGTTCTTAAGGAGAACAGTTCAATCCATTTTGTACTGTGTGTGGGGCTCTAAAATGGCTGAATCAAAGTTCAGACATAGGACCAATTGAGAATATATCCAGTGACTTGAAAAAATGCATCCAATTAGATTGAACTTGAGGTTTTGTGTTAAGAAGATTGGGAAAACTGCAGTCTCTGACTGAGAAAAGCTGAGAAACCTAAGCATAAGTACTGGCTGCCATTACCTCTTTGTCTTAATACATTCAAATACATTGTTATTGTTTGTGGCTATAATATGACAAAATGTGGAAAGATTCACAAATGCTTTGAAAGGCACTGTATGTGTCTTGAGGAATAAACAGCTTTGAAAGAAGGGTCAGTTTGGGGCCAAAGGAGGGGGAAGGAGATCTTTGTAAGGGGTTTGTTTATGAGATTAGCAGAAGCCTGACGTGAGAAGCAGGATTTGGGATTAGTGACGGACTTTCAGGTTTAACATTAACATTTTACCATTTTGAAAATGGATTACATTTTACTGGAACATGGGAAAGCAAATCAAGGTGTGTAAAAGCACTTCCTGCTTACTAATCGATTTTCTTGGACAACTGCATTCAACGAGCTTGCTGTGCTCCTAAGTGCACCTCAGAGAGTGGAGAGTATGCCTCCATAAGAGATATTTCATCCCAGTGGAAAGAACTACTTAGCTTAAACAGAGCCTGATTAAAGCATTAAAGCTTTGCAGCTTGTTGATCTTATGTCATTAGTAAGAACGCCTACTTAAAGTTTTAAATTATGTTTGAATAAGAAACTATACTTACTAAAAGATTCACAAAGCAGAAGTTGAAGTCAAAAAAAGTGGTCTAAATTTCTCTGAAGAGTTTAAAGGAAACTTTATTGTAATGTAACAATACGGAGACAAAACGAATGACTTAGTAAAAAATCAATTTTGTTTGTGTTTTCACACAAGTTAGCCTGAAGATCACATCACTTTGGGCAATTTGAAGTAAGTTCCCATGTTTTTCAAGACATAATGTAAATATAAGAATTACACACATGTTTGAAATATATCTGATATTTTTACTACTAATATTTTTCAGCTTAATGACAAAATTTGCATTGACCACATTGTTTCTTTATCACTGATCTTAATGGGGGCAAATGAGGCCTGCAGAGTTTTTGGCAGGCCATCTTCTTTTGGGGATGGTTTCCCACTGCTCCATGTTTTCTCTATTTGTGGATAACGATTCTCCCTGTGTTTTATTGGAGCCCGAAAGCCTTATGGTGTTGTAACCTTTTCCAATGAATATGCATCTGATGTAATCTGATCTGATCTTAAATTGCTTAGATGACTGCGACATTGTGTTTTGCTTTTTGAGATTGTTTGGCTTCCATCCATTTGACACGGATTTCACTGAGGGGATTTCTTGGTTCTCATAACTTGACAGAAATTAAAATTGGTTGAAGTCTGAGTGAAGAGATGTGTGTGGTTCAGTGATCTGACTGATCATTGAACAAGGCTGTTTACAGCGAATACCCACCTACTTGGGGTTCAGGATTTGTAGATTTTTCTGTGAAACGTGACTCAAAAATACTCAAAATATTTTCTAAATACTGGTTTGGGGTTTCTTTTTTTTCAAAAAAATATTTTATTGGTTTATCTTTTTCTGCTATCTTAATGTATTTTAAATGAATAAATATTTTGTATCGCAGGGATGCCAAAGCAGAAGAAAACTGCTAGAGGGAAAAACTTGTTTGGGATGTTAAATTAATGATAATATCTTAAAATGAAAATTGTATCTTCTACCTACGATTTAGTGTTTTGTGGAAATTATTTGCTTGCTCTTCTCTGTTTCCTTCTCCAATTTTAATGTTAAGGTTTATAAATTTATCTGGAATAAATTAAATTTTCACAGAGTCCTCCTGTGTTTTGCTACATTAAGAGTAATGGACAAGTTTCCAACTGATTTCCGATTTTATAATGATATGGTAATGACTCTTTAAAACCACCTGGAGTACAGAAGCTTAATGATTTCACTTATTTTCTGAACAATTTTCATATTTCTTTTTTTAGTGTGACAATTAACTCCCTGTTGTACCTGCCTAAAATGTAGAATAAAAGTAAACTAAAGCAGCAAACCTCCGATAAAAATGTGGGCCACTAATCAGTTTTCTGCCATTAGGCTCACTTTGTCCCTTTTATGTGTTTTCTTCCCTTTGTCTTTCTTGTTTCTTGTATACATATTCAAGGCTGACGTGCTCATTAAGCCTCCCAAAAAAAAAAAAAAAGAAAAAAAGCTGTAAAATGCAGCCGTTTAACAACAGCCCAGCCTATGTGACTGAACTCAATTTAGATAGGCATGAAGTAAAAATGGGAGGCAGTGAGCTCACATCGCCTTTAAACATTAGTTTCTCTTGCAGAGCACAAATATTCACGCTGGAAAAACGAGATTCCCTCCCACCCAAGATATGTTGATCTTCGTGAGGGAAATAAACACACTGGTTACTCCCACGCAGTTAAATTTGCTGCCACCCAGGACATTAAGCTGTCCTCCTCTGATCCCTCTGAAGGATGCTATAGATTGTGTTTCCTTAAACAAATACAAAGACACAGAGAATAGAGCCTTATGTTAGATATTTTTGCAGCCCTACTGTCCTCGCCTGTGAGCCAGAAAAACAACACCTACCCTTACAATGCTTGTTATACAACACCATTACAGTGGCAGTGCTTGAAGATAATTTTCTCCCTGCTTGCAAAGATGAAGTGCCGCTCATTGTGAGCAGTAATGGCCCTCATTCAAAAAGATAGAATGGTTCTGTTGTGGCAACCGCAATTGAAACTTTAAAATATTTCATTTTCTACACACATTCTTCTATCACAGGGCTGATGATAGTTAAAAACAGTGTTTTCAGCTCATTTCTGCATAGGAAGAAAACGGGGCTTTTACCGCTTTTCCAGCTTTCCGTATACAGCAGATGATCACGCTGTGAAGCAGCTGATGAAACGGTGCAGCGTCCGTCCTCGTCGTCTGAGCACCACAGCACTGAAATGTTTAGGGTCACATCAGGAGTGATGGCAGAACAGATGGTCCAGATGGGCCTTTACTATTGTTTTGGCCACATCTGTCAAATATTCCTGGTTATTTAGGCCTCTCAAGCAATTGTTCACCAGTGCACAAACAGCAATCACAGGTGTTTCTCACACTTGGTTTGAGCCCCGAGTGCACAGACTTCTAAAAACAACACCAACAATGTTTCCAGCTGGTAAGTGACGAGTGAGGACAGGAGCATGACAGAATGATTGGTGATTCTAAGGGCTTTAGCAGAAGGCAACATGACCGTTCCAACTTATTCAAGACCTTTTTACATTTCTGAAAACGTTTTTCATAACAGATAGGATGTTTAAAAGACCTTTATCATCATTTATTTTCAGCGTGGTAATTAAAAAAAAATCCAGAAATAGACACCAAAAGACACAACAGAAGAAAAAATGAGTCAAGAAAAATGTGTTGGGGAGGAAATCCTTTTTCAAGCCACTCCGGTGCTGGTATCATTTTGTGTAACAGCTTCCTCAGTTTGATGGCATTACTTGTTGTTTTAATGTCTCTTCAACACTCAGGTATTACTGATTGCATTACAGAAAGTCTAAGTGCAAATCTGATCGACTGCGTAGGCAACAAAAACAGTGAACAGTGTTTCTCGAAAGTGGTTTAAAATCTAATAAATATATGAAATAAATCATCCTCAGAAATTATTTGCTCAAAATCATAATATAGAAACAAAAAAAAAATTCAATTTTACAAGATTACTTTGGTGCAATGTTCTGACCATAGAGTTCATCAATACTACTAAACCACATCCCCTTTCCTTTTTTCTCCCCCGTCTAAACTTATTTACTTTCTGGAAGTATTAAACAATATCCATGACTCCTCATCTGTTGTGACAATTTTATGTGAAGCTCCCAGTCATTTATCTTGTGAGCAGGTGGGAAAAGGTCACATAGGTTGTGCTGGCGGCTCTATTTGTGTCAGGGTGAGGACTCTGATCTGATAATGTCCTCATTATCCAGCCCCAGCTTGTCGGGAAACTCAGCCAGGAGCAGGAGGTCCAGTCGGCTGGTGACGGCTGCCGCCTCAGGGCCGTCAGAGGCCAGATGAGCCCCGGATGGCAACTCACGCATCCTGGGGGTGGGGGGGCTCCTCCAAACTCAGCTCTAAGAGGAAGCAATGTCAAGACAGGAGCTGCTGTTTATAAGTTTGTTTTCCTGCTAATCAGTGTCAATTTGGATGCATCACATGATGTCCCGTGCGGTCTTGGATTAGCTGCTTCCTCACGTATAAAAACCTTCCATGAATATCAAAATTCCAAGCCGCTTTGTGCTCGTTTTCTCCTTCCAATTAAGCGTTTGAACAGGAAATGACACCAGCACATCTGGTGCTTCATCTTGGAGTAGAAATAGAAAATATGTAAATAGAGAGTAGTGCTGTGGTAATAACCCCTGCTTCTGTATGCTGCAGCTGCATCTGTTCTGCCTTCTTAAGGCTGCTTTGTTCTCACTGCAGCAGAGATCAGTTCACAGCCTCTGTGTCTAACTGTGGAGGAAGAAGGTCCTCTCGTTTCCTGATGGATGGGCACGAGTGCGATTCGAATGTGAGGCTTTAAAAAGTGCCCCTTTCAGCGAGAGAACAAAGATATTTGATGGTGCAGAGAAATCTTAGAGAAGATGGACAACAACGCAAAGCGGAAGTCTGTGCAGCTCATAGAGGATACTTCATTTGTGTAGATGAATAATGCAAAAAAAATAGGTTTTTATACATTACAGTTTATCACAGGGTAAATTAAATTAACTGCAAATGTATTATTTATTATTATGTCATAAACAAAACCATAAAATTAAATTACATCACTTTACTGTTGTATTAAGCAGCGTGCACAGCAAATTTGAGGTACCCCCTACTGATTTGGTTTCATAATTACAGAGGATTTATCACTTTTTTAAAAATATGGTCTCAATTTGCTGGAACATATTTGACCATTCTTACTCAGCATAATATGATCTAAATCAAGTTGACAAAACTGTATTTGGAGGAAAGAGGTGATGATCTGCTATATTACTTATTTCATAGTTTAATTAAATAATTAGGTCAAGCCCAATAAAAGTATTCAAGCCCCTTGAAATGGTCCACATTATATCACATTGCTGCAAAACAACAACAACAACAAAACATTTTTATTAATATATTTTCTGGTTAGCAAACAGGAAGTGATGCATAACTGTAAAGTGGAACAAAATTAATTATATGACTTTCTTTTCTTTCCCCATTACTGTGATACCTGTAAAATAAAAACAAGTGCAATCAAATACCTTCAGAAGTCACTTAATTAATAAAGGCTGCCTGATCATAATCTCAGTGTGAATCCAACTGTTCTGTGGAGGTCTTAGAGGTTTGTTGGAGAACACTGGTGGATGAACAGCATCATGAAGGCCAAAGAAAACAACAGGCAGGTTAGAGAGAAAGTTGTGGAGAAGTTAAACAGGGTTTTCAGTATAGACACTTGAAATGTTATAGCAACTGCTATAAACTTGCTTGGAATAAGCAACTGATCAGAAAAAGGGAGTTTAGCTCAGATGGGAGAATTTCTCTATAAAATAATCAAGGTTGGGGTATATGCAGAGAGAAGAGAAGTGGGTAAATTATTGCAGATATTCAATGGGGAGTCTTAGATGAAAAGGAAAGATTTGACTTCCAGATTCGGATGTTGTGGATAGGATCAAATGAGGATCTGCTGATTCGAGTGGTTGAGTGTGGTAATAGCAGTAAGTCTGGAGATGATTTATATAATCTGGAGGTTTTCAGTAGAAGAGGATGGAAGAAAATTGAGTAGAGGCAGATAGAGACTGAGGCAGCCAGGAAAATGGAGAACGGTGGAGGCAGGTAGATATCCATGTAGGTGTTCACGAAGGAGGAAGTGAACAGACGCTTTTTAAAGAATTGAACCTATGAATCATGGAAAACACATGTGAGCTTTGTAGCATAAAAGGAGTCTTGACTGTATGACAATAGTTGATGATCAGGCAGAGAACAGTCAGCCAGCAGCTCCATTCGTTGGTCATCCATTTGTCTGATGGAAACACTGCAGCCTCTATGGCCAAGCCCACTGGTGGAAACCTGCTGCTCAAGAAAAACCTACAGAAGTGCACTCAGCACATCCACACTGCAGAATCATGACAATATAATTTACCTTCCACTTCAACATCAACAGTGTTTCTCATTTCTGCTCCCTGGGGAACAGCCATTTATCGCCAAGGAAAATGAATGGTACAATGGATTGGCTGCTTTGCAAATGCCAGCCAATGGTGTGCCAAGTATCATTGAAACAGGGTATTTCACTTTTCCAAACTACTTTTCCTGTTAATACTTTAGGTAATCTCTGGAAAATCTGTGAAAAAAGCAAATTTCTGCCAATATTTTGGTGTCATTTTTCACAGAAAAATCTGCAAATTGGTGAATTTGCAAATATTGAACCATAAATAGGTGTGGGTCCACAATCTGCATATTTTTTTTTTATATCTGTCAAATCCTAAAGTTTAAGTCAGAAATGTGTTTTCCATAGACTTTTTGGGAAATAATATATGAAATAAACAGTTTTCAAAAGAAAACATTAAATAACAAGCCATCTGTGTCTATATTACATGCAAGCCTTAAAGGTCACCTGGTCTTTTGACTTGCTTATTATAGTAAAATGTCATAGTTATAAATTTTGAGTTTTTTCACATAGGACAATGATTTATCTTCTGTTTTTGCTACATTTAAAAAAGCCAAGTGAGGTTACTATGGGTGAATTATTAAAGTTAAGGTTAATGAGACTTATTTTTTTCCCATTTCTAGCATTTGTCTAGTCTTGAAAAATTCTCTTCTCAAGCTTTATTTTATTTTAATTAAAGACAATCTCATAATACATCTAAGACGCTGCTGCTAATGAACTTTACATTTGCGTCTTGTCACCATATAATTTCAGCATGATATATGCCACCTACTTACTGTAGGTACATATATTTCTGTCACTTTAAATGCAGGTCTTTGTTTGGAGCTGGCAGTGGAACCTATCTCTCAAGGTTTATCGTGGAATTAAATCTATTTTTGGAGTTGAACAACAGGGATTTCATTTTTAATAGTTTCCATTGTTATAGTTTACATGCTGGGACTTGGGCCAAATGTTTTGGTCATCCTCCTTCAAGCTTCTCACAACAGTTGAAGAGATTTTTGGCCCTTTTCTCCTGAAAAGGGTAATGTTAATATTGTTATTTAAAATATTCGTTATCTCAGTGTGTCGCTCCCACTCAGCCCTTTTTCTGTCCGTGAAAACCCCCTTCTCCTGCTTGGGGTCCAATCAGAAACTGAGATTTTAAGTTAACTTCTGTTACGATCATACTCTGTAAGAGATGTTGGTTAGTACATGTGAGAGGGTTTAATAGTACATGTAAGAGAGTTTGTAAGTTTTGGCACATGGGGCCTCTCGTCCACCCTAAGTTTGAGCTTTTATTTTTATTTGTCTTTTTTATCTGCGCATGCGCATAGCAAGGTTAATCAATCGTTAGCTTAGCTCATTTTACAACATCAGTTCAAGGAGCAAAGTGACATTTCAACAAACGTCTGTTAATCAGTCATCGATTGAAATCAGCTAGCTGAAGGAAGGAAATACCTAAAACATGCAGGGCAGTGTGCCTTGAGGACCAGCGTTGGGAAACACTGGTTTAGACCAATACTTTTGTGCCTGTTGCATAACATATGTTCATAGCAGTGTCTCCAGTAGACTCAAATGTTAGGAAGTAACAAAATCTTAGAAAGCCATGACGTCATCTTCTGCACACAGTAAATAATGTACGGGCAAATTATCTAAACGCATTGTAAATTTAGTAAACCTTTGTAATATCTGGACTTTAAAGAAAGTGATAGAACATTTTCCGTACTACTGTATTTATATTAATTCACTTTTGTAGAAAGCAACAATTCCCACTATTCACTAGTTAGTTTTCTCTAAAACAAATTTAATGTCTAAACACAATTAGGAAGATTAAGCAAAAGGCCATGTCTGGTTGTTTCAAATAAGACCTTACAAATCCCTTCCAAAGGACTAAAATGACTTTGCCAAATGGTTCCTTGGCTGAGATAAAAAATAATAAATGGACAAACACACTATGCAAGGAATTTAACACTGCATGCATGTTAATCCAGCAGTTTGCTTAGTGGTACTAAAGAGCTCAAATGTTTCTTTTTTTCTGCTTGGCACCAAAACCATATGAATTAATTATTAATAATAATACTTTTATTTAATAGAAAACAGTACATTGTTTTCAACTAAATTTATATTTTCTGAGCGCTTTACGAACCTTGAGTCCAAATGGAGAGATTTCCATCACTTATTCAGACTGGGTGATTTTTCTAAGTTGATCAATACACGACTGTTATTTTCCACTGGGTGAAACAGTTCAAAGACTATTTTTTGTCTGTAAGAGGTGCAGCATGTATACAGAAACTTAATCACTGGCTGAAAGGCAGATCTAAGAGGTAACTACAGTTTGCTGCAGTTCAAGCTATTCTTTATAGTCCCCACCTGATGTATTTTGTAAATCCTCTACTGTTTGTCAACTTTTGCGACTATCTGGAGATGCGAACATGTGGGCTTGATTAGTAACAGCTAGCTTATGCATTTATTGATCAACCATGTAGATCCTTCCCCCAATACTCCGACCCTTTGGATTCCTTCCTACAGCAAAGCCAAGCAAGAAGACGGATAGTCAGTTCCTTTTCAGCCATCTGCCATGGCCACTAAAATATCTGAGCGCACTGTAAATATAGAAGCTATGCAAAATTCAGACACTGGCTGTCACAATGTTTTCAGGAAAACTTGCGAAAAGGCAAACAACTTTTTTCTCTTGTGTTTCCTGTCATCTTTCTTTCTCCCAGGTGTGATTGTCACAAGGAAAGCAGTACTGCTGAGAGGAAAACCGTGTAGTGAGTCATCCAGTAGGTGCTGGAGCTCCCAGAGGAACTGGCTCCCCACGTTTTGGAGGAGGTGTTGCCATAAATCTCTGACTCTTTAGACTTTTCCTTATTTGCTTGTATAATTTTTTTTGTTTCCAAGCCAACAGCAAGCAAATGGATTGCTAATTTGGTCTCAGCTGAAAGCTGAAATATTATGTGTCAGTGAGTCAGTATGTCGATCACGCAGCCTTCAACGCATAAGGAGGGCATGGTAATGCTTTCACCTCATGCGCTCATGTATGATTACACCTTCCATCTTTGGTTATTCCTTTCTAACCTGCTATTGAAAGCGAAAAGAAGATGAAGGTGCTGGACTTCAGCTTGAAAAACTTCATCTATTTTTAAAACCATGAATGTCAGTGATTTTAAAAGCCATCCTGATTTATTCATTTGAGTTGAATCTGCACCGAGTGCTGTAAGTACCAAAATTGCACTACTGATGGAATAGATAATAGGGGCTTCACAAAACTAAGTTTAAGAAAATTAGCAGAAAGCCACATTGGCTTATTTTAAGTAAAAATAACGATGATTTTTACTTGAAGGTCAGAAAGTTCATTTTCTGGCATCAGCTGGTCAAAGGAACATCTTTTACATGTTGTGTGAGTCCTCAGTACAGCTTGAGGGTTTCTTCTTGTGACTATTCCACAAAAGGTCAGATTTGAGTTCCTTGCCTCAATTGTTATCCGTGAGAACAGATTCTCCCACGTGATTTATGGATTTGATGCTCCTTGGTAGATATCATGGGCCGTGTGATTGTTTGTACTGTTATGATGAATGTTGTAACAGTCATTATACTGCTTGGTTCCTAGAGATGAGTAGGGATTACCACAAGGGGGCGCCTGTTCCAGTTTTCCTTTGTTGTGCTCATGTATGAGACTATAACGTTTAGTACGGTGGTATCGGGCCCTCCAGGGGACATGGGGATTTTTTTTTTTCTTTTGCGTTACCACGCAAAACTTTTGCGTTTCCTCGAGATCTGGCTTTACGTGGATGAAGTGAAATATAAAGTGAAAGTTTGGAATACTTAAGCAGTGTGTCCCGCTGTTCCGGGTTAGAGTGGCTAACCACAATGTCCAGCTTGTTAGTTTGGATGAACAGGTGTGTTGTGGTCCGTCTTCAATTATGGCTCTAATGAAGCAATTAATTGACTTTAAACTTATTTTGAAGTATTACCACAGGCTAAAAAAGTATATTTTCTTTATGTTTACATGGTGTTGTTACACCATGTAATAAAATTGTGGACACATAGGATATAAAATAACTTATGAGCCTTTTTATTGATATCTCATCCTCCTTTTCATGATATATCTTAAACATTTTTCAATTAAATCTAATTAGAAAAAAATATATTTTTCACATCAGAACAAAAAGAGTAAAGAGACATTAAGTCTATAGCTCTCACCATGAGAAATGTATTTATTCTTATTACATATGAAGCTCATTCATGCTGTTTCATGCCACAAGAAGTGGACAATATTTTGTGCAATTGTTTTGCTCAGGCACTAATCTGCAGTTTGATATGTTGCTGCCTGGTTTTAAAAAATGTAGCAAATACAGGTAATCACTTGGTGTTTTTAACATTTGTGAGACATTTTCATTGTTTGGTACATAAATGGAGCAATCGAGGCAGAATGTGCATAGAAGAGCTCATTCTCTTGCTCTTGGCCTAATAATAGCTCCTGTTTTGTACTTTTTTTCCCTACTTGTCTGTGTCTTGATTGCCTCTCTTTCATTGTGCATGTTGAGGTTGATGTGAATATTGACAGAAAAACAAACATTATTTAAGTATTCAGCCTCATTCACCCCTCTAGGTGTGCTGTAAACAAAACACTCCAATTCCCGCAGAGCACATTGTGCACATTGTGTTGCCTCCTGTGGGCTCTACCCAGGTGTCACTATGGGGAGTTTACAGAGTTAGACTGTATTTTATATGAATAATCCTCCATTCTGTATATAGGAAGAGGCTGTTCGGTGATGTTTAAGCCATGACAGCAGACGTATAAAAAAACTGTTTCTTTGCAGCTGGATATTAACTATGCTTCCTTTCAGACAACGTTCATGGTATTTTTTTTGATAAATGTCTGCTGTCTTTTGTGAAAAGCAATGTTGTCGTCATCAACCAGGAAGGGAGAACAGTTCAGTTTAAAATGGCTTTGGCTTTCTACTTGTGTAGTGCCTTACAATTAATGCATTAGAAGTTGGAAGATCCGTTTCCTGTCAAAAATACATACGTAAATCTGATTGAAACAGTGGACCTTACACGACCTTAAACAAGCCTTTCTTGCTTAAAAATGTGGTTTAATTAAATTAATAAAGTTTATTTTTTTAGGTCACAGCTGTCCTTTGTAAACAAAGGATAGTTTCCGAAGTGTCTGTGTTGATCAGATTGTGATATATGCTGTCTGAAATTATGCTCCGTCTGAATTCCTTGTGGTAAAAACAACTGAGAATAAACATCAGTTCTCTAAGCAATAAATCTGTAATTATTTTTCATCTTGGTGGCAAAAGCCTTTTCTCACTTTAATACCGAGACTGGAAGAGAAAATGGTCCAGCTTCTATTTTTAGATGTTCTCGCGCCTTGCTGCTCAGATTCCTGTGCGGTTTTCCTTCATATTCTGCTTATTTTCTCTGAGATGAGGCCAATAAATGAACATGATATGAAAGAGAAGCGAGAAAAATCTGACTTCGTCGGCCGACGATTGCTCTTCTTATTCAGTAACTCTGAAGACACTTTTCCCAGCCAGACACTGTGGTATAGATGTTTGTTCTTGTCTTTTCATAGCAAACATTCTCATCCGAGTGGAGGGGCTTTGCCAGAGGAGCTGCAGCACTCTGATCCCTTTGGGAAAACCGCCACAGCGCTGACATAGCTCATAGTTATTCCTGCTCACTCATTCATGCAAACTTCCCTCTTCTTGGTCTTCTGCCTCATGCATCTCCCAAATATTTTTTGCTCTTTTTCCTAGCTCGCCCATCCCTCCTCGTGCAGACGCAGCCATGTGTGGCTGCAACATCGGTGGCAAGCCAGCGTCCTGCCCCTGATGCTGATAGGCTGTTTTCAGATCTCTGTCTCACCCCAAAGCAACTGCACAGATTAAATGCTTAACTTTACTGATTTTTTTCCCCTATCTCTCTCTCTCTCTCTCTCCTCTCTCCTCTCTCCTTCTCTCTTCTCTCTATTTCTCCAGCCTGGCATTAAAAATTCATCCACTCTGTGTTGTTAAAAGCACATTATGCAAGAATCTAAATATACCCCTGGACAGGCAGGTTTTGTTTGTCCCTTCCTGTCTTTACATCTCTGCACTTGTATGCATGCTTTGTTTGCAGAAAAAAAACACAGACCTGAGGGGCTTTTTCTTTGCTCCAAGGCTTCATCTGCTGTGTCTGTTAAATCCCAGTGGGAGGGAAAACCTCTCAGGTAGCAACAAGGAGACAAACATGTTAGATTAGCAACCCCTAAAAAAAACCCTGATCTGTTTAAAGGCGTTTGCTTTTAAACAGATCAGGGTTTTTTTTTTTTTTTCTCTGATGGATCCGAGGTTGAATCTTTACTTGGTATTTAAAGTTGTGTTCTTACCTCAAACATTTGCCAGAGGTTCTGATGTGAATGAAGTTAAGCTGCTGATCCCCGTGAACGCGTTTTATCATCCAAAGGCGGACATCGGGTAAGGAAGAAGAAAGTAAGCATCAGCTTCTCCACTCTGCCCGCCCGCCTCCAGCAACAAAGGCTGACAGTCACGCCCGTTTGATCTGCCTCCTGGATGAAAGGCCAAAGTAATTGGTTGCCATTACAAACTGTATACCATCCCCTACAATGGCAGCGGGCAAAGAGATAAGAAACGGGTTTTCACCATCTTTTGAACTCCAGCGGATGGCAAAGAGCAAAAGAACAAAGTCCTTTGTTGTTTAAATGAGGAGTGTGGATGTTTTTTAATGTGTTAATTTTGCACTCTCCATGCACTGTCTAATTACTTTTATCTGTGCTGTACAGCCGTTTTTGTTTGCACTCGAGAATTTGTCTGCTGTTGTGCTCAAAAAGCCTTGCCTCCCGTTTCAAGGAGCTGCTTTTATGTCGATGATTTATGCACTTTCAGTTGGCTACACAATAACACATTCACCAGTTGATGTATTAAATAAGCGTAATCCCTTTCATAAAGTATAATGTGTAACTAATAAGTGTGGAGAATCCAGTTTATGCCCTGACGTGCTGAATTGCACCTCTCCACTCTGATACACAACTCTCCTCTGGTGCCGCATTTTGCTCTGCTTTTTGGGGATCACCACTCGTCTTGCAGAGGAGTAAGAGTTTGTGTTCCTCCAGTCAAATGTGACACTTCCTGCTCGCCAGAGCGTCTCCACAAAGACAACAGATGGCAGCTCACCCTGCCGGTCTGCACTGATGTGTGGCGTTCCTAACTCGATCACGGTTGCGAACGCAGCACCTGCAATCTGAAACGTTGCGGAAGCTGCCACGGTCCTGTCGATTCGGAACCTGCTCCTTTCTGCCTCCTCTTCTCTCTCCTTGGCTCCTGTCACCTTCGTGTCCCAGATGTGTGTGTGTGTGTGTGTGTGTGTGTGTGTGTGTGTGTGCGTGTGCAAACGATGGGAGCGGCGTAGCTTGCAGGCGTTTGCAAAAGTTTTGCTTTCCTTTGAACTTTTCACATTTCTTGAAGATAAAGATGTTAAGGTTTGCTGGTGACATGTGACGTGTGAATAAGTTAAAGGAGGATGAATTCATTTGCAAGCCCTTTGTACGTATCTCACACACTTCCACACAGTTTTCTCCGTAGTCGGTAGCAATATCTTTGTCTGAAGTTTATTGAGAAGCAAACAAACACAAGTGTGGGTGCTATGCAGCAGCACAGTGCCAAGAGCATTTATTAGCGCAAGAGGCATCACAGCAGAGGAACATCTGCTCCCTTGTGGCCAATTCCTCTGCTGGTGCACCTTGCATACGCGGCGGTGTCCCTCCGTCTTCAGCAGAAGCCGATCTGAGTGACAGTTGTTTGCAGTGCATTGGTCTGTTTTTTACTCCCCGTGGGTCTAATTTGTGCAAGCTGCTTTTGAATTGTTGTAGAGAAGATGCAGGAACGGAGCTCCTGGTGGCTGGGGCATCCAGGATGTCCCATTCCTCTGTGACTGCTGTTGGTTTTGCTATCAGTTGTTCTGTAAATACACATATTTCTACCTATTTCAGCCCAAATTTTAAATATTTGGGCTGACCCAGTTAAGGTCATAGGCTAAAGAGATTGAAGAAATTCATTCCATGCATGACCCGGTGAGCTGCTATAATCAGATTGTACACAGAACAAATTATATTTGCAAAAACATTCACAATTCCCACATAACACCCCCTATGCCTTTATATTTATAATGTCACTTTTCGTTTATAGTGCGGTGGCATTTGCTACAGCAGCTAATGATCTCCTACAAAGGCTCACGCTAAGCCACGAGTCAAAGACGCTGCTCTTTGAGGCAGAGCTCTGCTTTGCAAGTACAAGACTCTGACTGGAGCTATTTTCTCTGCAGGGGACAGGATGAATCAGCAACATCTAAACTCTGTGGGGGAAAAGTCAGAGGAAGGAGCCGAGACCTTTAAAGTGTCAGTCCTGGAAGGGGATAACAAAATTTAAAAAGACAACCTGCCAGTTTGACAAGTGAAGATTATGCACCTGTAACTTTAAAGGAAGACAGAATACAGAGGTTCTGCATAAAAATGTGTCGTCCTCTGCCCAAGGTGAGCTCACTGAGCCTTTTTGTGGAGCCTTTTTTTTTTTTTTTACATCGGAACCCCCACGGCGAAAAAGGAAAACTTCTTTCCTTACACCTAAGCCGTAACCACATGCCAATTTGCAACTCCCCAAGAGAGGAATTAGAAAAGTTACAGCATGCACACTGTAATCCTTCAACTGGAATTTGGGCTGATCAAATGCATCATCAGAGCAAAATCTCCCTGTTTTTAATCCCAGCTGAGTTTTAGTGTCTTTAGTTTCAGTACCTGCTGACATTATCACTGTATGTATGCTATATACATACAGTGACATGTTTTCTTGACGTTTGTTCACTCTGCTAAATATTGTTCCAAGATCATTTTTTTTTCCTAGAAAGGTCTGTTCAGGACTTTAAATTCCTCAGTTTTCAGCCAGACCTCGGTGGATTTACAGGAATGTTTCGGATTACCGTCCTGCTTTTGGGTCGAGTTCTGTTCAAGCATTGAAACATTTACAGATGGGCTCACATTTTCGAGCACCCTCTGATACATCCCAGTGTTCATGGTGGATTATATGGTGGTGAGCTGACCAGGTCCTGCTGCAGCAAAGCTACAGACACTTTCTGAACCGGAAAAATCGATTCACATGAAACATTCACAACATAAATCTTTTTTTGTCGTGAAAGCGGTCAAATGCAGGGCAAAACTGTGGTTAAACAGAGAAATGTGATAAATCACTTATAGATTAAGCAGGCAGGACATGGACCATGGATTCAGATGTAGATTCTAACAGAACAGGATTTTAATATTGAGATTTATGAAACTTTGTTTGGGTATTTGTGACAAAGGGAAATGAGAAACCTGGTGAGAGACACTGACAGAGAGATAAATTCAAATTTGTTGTATTCTAAAAATGATTTCTGTTGTTAAAGTACCTAAACTTTTGTTGCTATAGAGACAGCTTAAATAGGTTTATCCTCTGGTGGGACTTAAAGGGCATTTATCAAGAGGTGTGATTTAATGATGTAGTTATTACTGTTTCAAAACTTTAAAAGGTCAAACTGTCAGCAGATACAAATATATCTCTTGGATGGAAGATATTGTACCCATTTTTTATCTTTCTATGCTTCCTATTCAGTCTTTTGTAGCTGATATGTTGTTACTATCGCAACATATCAGTTGATATGTTGAGATAGTAAGGCAATCTGTTTCCTTAAATAATTGCTCACTTTAATTTTATTATTAGTACAAGATGTTAGCATGTCTTAACAATAAATAAAAACACAAAAAAGTATCTGTTTTGTCCTTTTGAGTTCGGTGATTTTGACCAGTTTTACTATAAATCTTTAATATTTAA
This sequence comes from Poecilia picta, assembly GCA_033032245.1. Taxonomy (NCBI): domain Eukaryota; kingdom Metazoa; phylum Chordata; class Actinopteri; order Cyprinodontiformes; family Poeciliidae; genus Poecilia; species Poecilia picta. The sequence continues at coordinate 32,576,566 of CM065354.1, read as the reverse complement.
TTGCTGGAACTATGATTAGTCATAGCAAAGAAAGTAGAATTCAGCTATCATCCGGTGAGGTCCGACACCGAGAAACAAGACAAGCATCTTGCACACAAACACTCATACCTAAGTCAATTTAGAGTGACTAATTAACCTAATTGTTCTGCTTTCAGACTATGAGAATAAACTGGAGCAACAAAGATAACCCAAATATATTTGTGGACAAACACTGAAAAATTGCATATAATCATAAACGTTTTTAATTTTTGTGACAGACTAATACAAGATAAAGTGTAATTGTGAAGTGTATGGAACATGATTTGTTGATGTCAGTGTTTTTTTTTTGCAAATAATCTGAAATGCATAGTGTGGTTACAGCGTCCCTACAGAAAAGCATAGCAGAGACAACATCATGCTGTGGGGAGGCTTTTCTTCAGGGATTCTGGTCAGAGCTAATGGGAAGAAAGATGAAAATAAATACAGAACAATCATGTGTTCAGAGTGGGGAGTTGAAATTGTGCAGGGTATTAAACTGAAATACTGAAATTCATAATTCTGCAGAGTTAAATCAACACTATTTGGTCCTTACCAGAATTGGTGTTAATTTAAATCTTTTCAGAGTTATTTCAACAAGAAATTGAGTAATTTTAACACTTTAAACAGTTATAACTCCTCAAACTATTTTTGAAATAACTGTAAGAGTCAAATTAATACAAATTGAGAAAGGGACCAAATAGACTCGACATAGTGTTGATTTAACTCTGCAGAATGTTACCTAAAGCATGTATTGTTAGGTCCATTAAATGAATATCAGGAAATGTGACATAGACTTCAATTGCTATTCTGATGACACCTTTTTCCGACAAATGGAAAGTCACTTATAGATAATTATACTCATGTCTTCACAACGATAGTTGGGCAGTAATTTTGCTCTTACTTCCCTCCAGAGCAATCTTTGAGTCTATTTTTAGACAGCATATGTCATTTAACTGCTGCACAGCTGTCAGGAACTTATGCTCTCAATTTATGTTTCTGGATATAAATTAGACTGCTCAGTCAAGTGCCTGCTGCCTCTGGGACCATGTGACTATTTCAATGATGGATTGAGAGAAAAATTCATATCATAACCCCAGTACTTAACATCACAGTGTGCAATTCACCCAAACTGTATTTCATGTGGAAAGTTTCTTTTCAGCTTGATTATAGTTTATTGCAGGGTGAAACAATTAACTTGACTGAGAATTTGTTTCCTGCTCTGTCTAGCGTGATGCTCGTCGCATATCATTTCCACTACAATCTGAATTGCTTGAATGCAGAGCAAATTCATCATTAAGCTTAGAGACTTAGAAGTGAGGAGCGCATCCAAGCTGTAGCTTTCAAAATAGCACAGAGGAAAGCTTCGGCTATTGTTCCATAAATCAGCAGTGACATCATCGTGCCAGTTTCTGCCACGTCGTATATATACTTTTCCTTTAGGCTTTAGAAAGCAATCACTATCAAACAGAGAGTTATATTGTATTTCTGTGATTACAGCTTTGTTTTCCCAATCATTTCTCCATCTCATGATTAATCTCATAATTAATTCTCCAGCCCACTTGATCTCAAGCTGAGCCCGGTCTGTCTCCCACTCACTGACAAAGGTATAAAAGGCTGAGTGCAAATGTTTTACAATTTCTGTGGTACAGGTTTTAATTAGAAGATTTCACCAACTATGATTTAACCTCAAGCAGAGTAACAGATTAGAGAAGTCCCAAAGGGGCAGGAGAGAAGACTGGTACGCTTTTAAACAACATCCTCATCATAATCCAGAACTGTTTTACGAGTTGAAATATTTAAACACAGGAGACGAGGGGCATTACTCAAAAGAGACTTTATGAGTTTCATATCATGTTGTAATGTTATTTCCCCATCAAAGCCTTCCCTGGAGTGTTGCTTTGACTCTTTTATGCATGTTTAGCTGCTGCTGTGATGACGTGCTGAAGGCGGAGTGTCGGAAAGAGCATGAGCTTCTTAAGGAGACAGAGGCCAGTTTCAAGATGTTAAATTACAAAATCAAATTTCTTTTAACTTCTGTTTAGTATATACAGCTTTTTTATTACAGTTGAAGGTAACATTGATTGTTCTATGAAATGTTAACACGTGTCTGGAAAATGCATAATTCTGCTCCTTGAAATATCACTTCTAAGTAGGAGTGTAACTAGCTAACAAGACGAGACAACATGATGTAAGGTTTAAGAAAATGAGACGGTAAAAGAAAATCTGCAACCAATGTACAATAATTCAGTCCATTTAATTTACCCAGGTATTGTTGTAATTTTTGTCTGATACCAGAGAGGTTGAAAATGTCCCCCTTTTTTTTTTACAAGAATAAAGTCTTCCTTCTGTTCATTATCTAATAAATCAGTCCTGGTTTGGTCATGATATTTTAGATTTTGAACTAGACAGAATCAAATGCAGTTCTAGGTTAAATAAAAACCATGCAATGTATCTTGAATGTGGTGTCATTGAGCTCCAAAACTTAGCCAAGAGTTTGCTAACTGGGATATTTGGATCGCTTCAGACAACACAAACTCCAAGAACGCAATTTAGGTGTTGGGGTTTCTTCTGTGTTTTTGTGGTTTGTTAATACGACACAACAAAACTGGAAGCATTCCCTATATCTGTCTTCAAAATAAGGATTAAAAAGGAATACAACACAATTTCAGCATAAAGTTCCTCTTCTTATATCCCGGATTCCTAATAATCACAGTTACTTCACCTGACAAAGTCAATAAGGTTCTGAATCATCACCTCTGAATCGCAGAGTCTCTACAATGAAACTAAACATAAATACTAGCAAATAAAGGGCATCTTTGTGTAACAGTTTGACATTCAGACAGTTTTATTCAGACTTTCAGTGACTCATTTCAAGATGAACTTTTATCATGGAGGTTAATAATCACTCTCCACCATTAGGTCAGCTTTCTCCACAACTCGAGTGTTGATTACTGCTGAATGACCAAATTAATTTCTTCAATTATCTTCGCAAATGCAAAGAGGCAAAAGTCCGTGAGTGGATTCCAGTCGTGCAGCGTTTGAAGTAATGGCCAGAGGAAGTTTTTTACTGATGCTTTTCTAATTTCCAGTAGCAGTTTGCTGTAGTGCTGTTTGCATTTGCATTTAAAAAAAAAGAACGGAAAGCACATTTACCTTCAAGCTGTGTTATTTTTCATTCTTGCCTCCTCATTTCTAACAATATTTTGGCAGAAATGAGGAGTGGGTCTGAGCTGCATAGGAGTTAAAAGAAAAAAAACTCAGCTATTGTTCCAAAAATGAGCAGTTTGACATCATCATGGCTTTCAGATGAAAGACATGTTTCTGTTTAGGCTTTTTGCGTTTTACTTGAAATATCCAGATGAGTGTCTCTTCCTGAAATGGCTACATTTTGATGGTGATTGCAGTCGGATGCCACTGTGACAAACTGCAAACAGAAGGCATTCTTTCAACAGCTGCTTGTCTTGCTGCTCCTCTGTAAAGGTCATATTTGTAGAAAGCACAACTAAAATTTCCCCTGTTGACAAATTGTTCAAACTGAGCTGCAAATCTTTGTATAACCTCCAGAGGTTAATGCTTTTCATCCAAGATGTCCGAATGATGAAACTTGCCATATTGCTTTACAACCTCATGCTGCTTTAAAAGCTTTCTCAACATTTTATCACTGATATGTTGTTTTGCATGATATTCAAACACCTTTCACAGACCAGCTGGATTTATACTGAGATTAAATTGCTCTCTGTTTATTGATTTCTTTATTTGTTGCACTGGATTTTATTGAAGAGCATCAAAGTAATAAGTAATGAATACAGATCAACAAAAAAAAAATAAACCTTTTTAATTTTTCTTTCACTTTACAGTTGTGCACCACTTTGTGTTGGTCTGTCACATAAAATACATTTCAATTTACTACCACTCATGTTTAATCAGTCCTGTTTTATGATTCACTTTTAGACTAATTTCTTATTGTCTTGTTCCTAAAATAATGGCCTAAGTCATATTTTGCCAAAAGTGTCCCCCCCCACACCCCCGAATTATTTTTTGGCTAAAAAGAGGTGGTGATTTCACTCTCTCTTTTTTTGGCAAAAATCAATTTTGGCAACAAATGACTTACACCATTATTTTATTTAGCTGATATTATGCTCTCTGGTATGACTTTTTTTTTATTTATTTCTAGGCTGCTATCAATATTACTCTCTCACTCATTTGTTTGCACAGGGTTATTCTAAGCGAAACCATCACACATTTCATTTCCTATGAGACAAAGAGCAGATATATTACAATAATCAAATAGCTCTCTATATATTTTTTTTCGGGTGTTTCTGCTTGGAGACAGAAACATTCATTCATCTTCTTATTTCCACTGCGCTCAATTTTAACATACACAGAGGTCATTTAAATACACCCACACACACATCTGTCAGGATTATTTCACTTAAACACACACCAGCAAAGATTCCTCCTTCCTCCCACATTTTTTAAATGTTGGACTTTTCCTCTCCCGAGCAATGAATCTAAAACAGCTGTGGGTGGCCGAGGAAAGTAAACAGCTGGGGTCTAATCGTGTTTCTTAAGTAATCAAGGTTGGCAAAAAATGTCTGCAGCACATCATAAAAAGCTCACCTATTTTTACATGGCACAGCTGAGAGAGTAAATGAAAGCCAGAGACAAGCTGGGAGGATTATTACAGCACCTATAATGATTGTTGATGGAGCAGAATGTAGCATAAATCAAAGGACACACTCATCTTGAGATGTTTGGAAATTAAATTGGCTAATGGTGTGTGAGAATAAAAGGCTGGAAACTTGCATCAATTTTTTTTAAAACCCAGACAATCTGAGCTACAAAAACAACAGAGAAAATTGTGCTGCCAGGCATGAATGTTTCAGTGTCCTGCCCTATATGTGGCTTCATTTGATTTTTTTTTTTTAAAAAACCAAGGAAGGAAAGTAACTAAAAATGTATTTTAACTATATGCAGTGAAGGTGGAACATGCTGAAAATTATATTTTGCATTAAATATCTTCTCTGTTCAAGGAAATTTAATCAAGAACATGGATAAACCCTCCATCTCCAGACACTAATGAATACGCTTTAGATATAATTTGCCAAATTAAACATGGTAAACTGAATTAGAGACAAACAGCAACATGGTTATTTGACTGCTTTGAAAATGTGTCTCGTTACATCTAAGAGCAAAAGGAAAAGTTATGTTTTTTATTTGTAATTTTCCTTTATGAAGGCTGCATTTACCCAGAGAAAGTTTGGAGTTAACATCTCCAGCTTCACATTATTGCTTCACTGCAGCATTTGCAGCGTGTTCGCCTGCAGCCCGAGGCAGACAGTCATTGTTTTAACAAGATGAAATCAAACTATTGGAAGGTTAATGGGTGATAATAAGATCGAGCGACGGACGTTCAGGAAGGTTGCTGGACATTTCCTCCTCATGAGTTTTATTTGAAGATGTCGACTTTGGTAGAGCAGGTGCTACCCAGTAGTTTCTGCAGCTAAAGCCTCGTGTTAAACATTTGATGTTGTTGAAGTTATAATCATCTTGAAAACGTATCCATCAACACTACATTCTTAAGGGATACTCTCTTCAAATCTGACCTTTGTGGAGAGAAGTTGGTTTCACATATATCTACACAGTCCAGTCACATTAATGTGACCATCTGTCAAAAGCCAGAATAACCACCTTTCGCAGAGCGAACTGCTACGAGACGTGCAGGAAGAGAGTCACTTAGGTCCCTGAAGGTCTTCTCTGGGATGTTGAGCCATGCCGACTCTAATGCCGTGGCCAGCTGCGCTAGATTACGCGGTTGAGGATCCATGGCGCGAACAACTCGATCGAGATGGTCCCACAGATGCTCGATTGGGTTTAAGTCAGGTGAGTTTGCTGGCCAGGGGAGGACGGTAAACTCATCCTGGTGCTCTTCGAACCACGCACGTACACTGGCAGCTGTATGGCACCTCGCATTGTCCTGCTGGAAGATGCCATCATCCTGAGGAAAAACAATGCGCATGTAGGGGTGGACATGGTCCGCAAGGACAGATGCGTACTTGTATTGATCCATCGTGCCTTCCACAATAATCAGTGAACCCAGAGAATGCCAGGAAAACATTCCCCAGACCATAATGCTCCCGCCTCCAGCTTGGACCGTTCCTGCAATGGTTGCAGGGTGGTTCCTTTCAGAGGTTTCACGCCTTATACGCCAACGTCCATCTGTCCGATGGAGCATAAAACGCGATTCATCTGAAAACGCTACCTGTCGCCACTCAGTGGACGTCCAGCTGCTGTACTGGCGTGCAAATTCTAGCCTTCGTCGTCGATGAACACCAGTCAGCATAGGTGCACGAACCAGGCGTCCGCTTCGGAGGCCCAGACGCAGCAATGTTCGCTGAATAGTGGTTTGGGAGACACTTGTGGTAGCCCCTTGGTTCATTTTAGTGGTCAGTTGCTCAACGGTAGCCCGTCTATCTGCCCGAACGCATCTCCGCAACCGTCGTTCGCCTCTGTCATCTATGGCCCGTGGTGCACCACATTTGCCACGTCGTTGATTTTGGACAGTCCCATTTTGCCATGCACGGTACACTTTTACCACGGCGGCACGCGAACAGTTCACAAACTCAGCCGTTTCGGAAATGCTTCCACCCTTGGCCCGAAAGCCAATGATCATGCCCTTTTGGACGTCGGATAAATCGCTTCGTTTCTGCATTACGCCAACGATTGAAATGTTTTCCGAAGCCCACACACATCCTTTATATACGCTCAACTGCACTGTGCTGCCACCTGCCTTCTGTGATTGGTTATTTAACTCTGAAGTGGAAAGTACGTGGTGGTCACATTAATGTGACTGGACTGTGTAATTGTGGCGTTTTGTCAGGCATCGGCCCACATCGCTCAGGTGATTCCACCCTGAGTCCCAAACTCTTGACTCTGGTTTGTTTCATTAACCTCTCAAAGTTGCAGTCACCCCTGTTACTTTTGCATCTTTCTCTTCCACATGTCTTCCTTCCACGGTGCTCTGCTTCTTTAGCAATGTGTGTTGTGACTGTGAAGAATACCAGTGACTGTCTGCTGAACAGTTGTCAAGTCAGCAGATTTCATTGTCACTGTTTAGCCAAAACATGTGATTTCTCTTTAAGAAAAAAAAGTCATAAAATTTTCAAAGAAGCCGCATTTTGGGTTTATGTTATCTATGAGCCATAGTCATCAAAATTAACAAACAATTGCTCTATGTGTACATATTAGTTTCACTTTTTAAATTGATTTGCTAATACATTTTTCCTTGATCCCAATTTACTGGGATGCACCATGCAGTCCTACCAAGCTTGAACATTCTCTGGATCTCTTGACCAATGTGTGAAGGTTACATTTGCTTAGGTACCGGAAAGTTGTTTTTCCTCCGGCAAATGCGGGTTTGATTCTGCAAACGTGTTTTTTCAGGTTGGCGAGTTGATAACAAAGGAGTGAACTAGTCAGGTGCTGAGTGCAGAAGTGGCAGGAGTCAGTGATCATCCATCACTCCTCTCAGAGTTGGCCGGTCATGCCTACAGAGGGAGAAAGATCGACTGTCACTTTCCTCGCAGCAGAGATGTCTCTGTAGAGCAAAGAGGGGGGGGTGCTGGCAGAGTGACAGAAGGCAGAGGAGGTTAAAACAGGGGCTGATAGTCTGCCGCATCCATCATCAAAAATACCCTTTACACAGAAGCCTTTGTTCCATGTTGCATCAGCACATCTGCTTGCGGACCTTTAACCCTTCTCGGCTCCTAACACATGCTCCATTCGCAGCTGTCTCTGAACCAGGCAGGAGCCCTATATGCTGAAGTCACAACACTCAAACGTCTCTGCTGTTATTTCTAGCAGCGGTGCCCCGACTCCCCATCTGCCTCTTCCTGGGCTTAGTGCAAAGTCTGCTCAGTTTCCTCTGGGATGACTGCTGTCTTTTGAATAATTTAGTGCCGCCACAGCAAGCTCAGAGCAGTTAAGGACAGAGAGATGCTCCGAGCGAAACCTTCGGCGCTCTGTCATCCAGCCACCTGAATCCACCAAACTCTCGTCTGTCTTCACAGCTCAGGAGGAAGAACAGTGTTATGAACGTTTGTGTGTGTTCTCATCGTTTGACGATTTCTAACACGGAGCCACAGCTCACAACAGAAGCACTTTGCTCCAAGCAAACTGGGGCAATCCATCTTTTAGCTTCAATGATTCGATGATTAAGAGATTCAGCCTAACAAGTGCAGAACAGCTAACTGATGGGAGCGCGCTGTGTGGACGCAGTCGGTGTCCTCCAGCTGTCAGAGAAAACCAGAGGAGGCATGAAAAAAGTAAAAAATAACTTTTTAAAAGTCAACATTTTAGTAATCTGTGTGCATCCAATGCCTTGTGCACAGAAGTACGTATTTCAAACCGGCAAGATTTTCCTACATTCCAGAAACACCGCCAGGCTGTTGATAATTCTGTGGAAGAGATCAAGACAAAGCTGGTTTTACATGTCTGCACACAGAAATTGTTGCTTGTTCCTCTTTGCAAAACTGCTGAGTCTTAATCAGTCGGATGGAGGGCATCTGAGGACATCAATTTACAGATCTTGTCAAAGATTCTGAATTGAATTCATATCTGGAATTTGACTGGATATTTCTACTACCAAAATGTTCTTTGGTATTTGGTATTTATTGTCACTCAGGCTGTATGTTTAGGGTTGCTGTCCTGCTTAAAGGGGAACCTCCACTACAATGTAACTTTACATAGAGACTAGGACTTTAGTCTTTTACCCCAAGAATGGACTTGTATGAGCTCCTCCTTTCGTAGAGACACCCCTGTTCAAACATGTTTTTATTTTGGTCTCATTTGAGGTGAGTCAGTTGCCCAGCTGTGGTCATATTGGATTACATTAGAGGACACATCAGAGTAAAGACCATTAAAGAACACTTAGTACATTAAAATTTGCAATAATAACTTTCAAAATGTGGAAAGGTGGAGTTTCAGAATGGAACATATTTGTATTTTACATTTTTTAGGGGTCACATGTTTAGCACTATCTCTTGAAATTTGGTTAAAAAAATGAGACGTGGCTTGCAATTACATATGTTTGTTTGGTCTAATATATCACTCAGAACTCAGTGCACAAAATTTAGGAGTGAACACGCAGAAACGGAGCCAATAAATGAAGCGGGAAATAACAAGAGGTACTGAGACTAAAATAAATTAGTGGAATGCAGAGCAACCTGCTAATGTTGCAAATAAGAATGCATGACTGCAAACAAAAACAAAACAATGCATTTACTGTTTAGGCTTGGAAGTTTGCAAACATCATTTGCATGAAATAAATATTGCTTAAAACTTATTTGTACTTGGTTAAAACAAAGAAGTCCTTTTTGCACGTGTTAGATAAGAAGGCTGCTCTTGACTCTAATGCTGGTAAATCTGGAACTGCAAACAGCAGTTTATTAATTTTGTATGAAGACTAAATTAGAGCTAGTCTAAAGACAATCTCGAGGAAGTTAAAAGGCCAGTTACAACCAAAACCATTAAGAAAGATCTACATTTGGGTCGGTTAAATCTTTAACGGAGCATTGTAACAACTTTGGACATAACAGAACCTTTTTATTAGTGTACACTTTCTCAAACCTTTGGGTTCTTGTAATTTATAGTCCATCCAGGTTAAAACATATATTCAAAAAGCTTGAGTTTGTCATAGGAGAATAAATACCTCTGGTTGATAAAGGAGAAATGCTGCCATCTCAGTTGGATCAGTCACTCTTCCTCCGTCACTCGTGTGTTTATGTTCCTACTCAATCTACGCATATTATCACAATATTGTCAAAGCTGCAGAATAGCAGCAACGTCTCTCCATGGCTCAATCCAAGCATGAAAGAACTTAATCAATTCCAATTGTCAAGATGTTTTTCCAATATAATTTCTCATATTTGTACAGTATTTTATGTCCCTACAACAAAATTCTACCATTAAAATGCAAAAACAATATGAAAAGTACCTTTTATAAAAAGGTACCTTAACTGGTACTCAGCTCTCTAAATATTGTGATTATGTGTTATTATATTTCTCATCGGTGAAAAGTATTTTTGAACTATCTTGTGTTTTCCTTTTGACTGTGTGGCATCTCTACACTTCTGTTATTGTTGAACTGTAAAGAGATGGGGCACAAGGTTTTACCAAGAATTCAGCCATCACTAAAACCCGACTTTGGAGGGGGGGGGGGGGGGGGCGGGAGTAAAACCAGTTGCTGAATCTCATGCGCTTAAGGGATCAGCTCCTCTTCTTTCTTTCTTCCTCATTATGAGATAGACGTTGCATTAATTTCTACAACCTTTAACCGTCACACAGGACACCAGCCAGCCTCACCTCTCTGCGACCTGAACCCTCCCTCTCCATAATCCCACAACAATCCAGAAAATCACATTAATGCACCAGAAGGATGGCGGTACAACACAATCTATGACAGCTGAGGGCAAAGGGGCGTAGCTATCATTTCCATACTAATGCCGCTGGTGAAGATGATGAGGAAGAGGCCAAAGCAGGGGCTTGCACTGTGTTGCTTGTTACAGAGAGGCTTTGTTGTTGGTAGTAGAGGGCAGAAACCCTGCTGTGAGGAAAATCATGTGCTGGTCCTCATCTGGTGCAGCCAGAGTCCATTTAGGCCCTGATCGCTACGGACGCCACTCCTCTTCCTCTTGCTTTCCTCCAACACACACACACACAGACGACCAAAACTCTATTCATATTTAAATGTGTCTTCCCGTCTCCTTCACGGCTCGTTTTGCGTTGTGATTTTAACCGATATAATTGTGCATTCTAGGTTTACTAGAACATTTGTGGATTTTCTGCGCTACGATTCACGGCCAAAACATGAGCAACCTTTAGTTCTTTTTCACGCTCTGGCTGTGCGGACGGTGTAGGTGTAATGTCTCCTATTTAGATGCGATTCAAGGCCAGGCGTGGGTGCACTGCAACTTAGCTGCCCGCAGAAAAAAAGAAGGAAAAGGCTAAAGAGAAACCTCGGAGAGCCACAGCTGCAGAAAACCGGCAACACCAATCACCTGTGAGGCAGCCAATTATCACGTGTGGTTGGGAGTAACACAAAAATCAGTGGCATTTTATTAACTCAGAGGAAAACGCAAACATGTGGTGGAAAGTATCAAAGATTTACTGCTGCTTTATGGCTTTATTTTGAAGGATTGCGGCCCACTGAAGACCAGTTGTTCCTTCAAGATCTCAGTTTACATTAATAGATCCACCAACCTCATCCTTCAGGCATTTTAATATAGCATCTTATACACCACTGGTTCCCACTGAAACCAATGTTTATTTAATAGCACATGAACTCTATTTTTCTCCTGGATTCAGATAGCTTGAGATCTGCTTGAAGCTATTTTCTACTCTATATGTAGTGCTGTGATAGATTTGGCCCACGTAATATTGTAGAAAATCACTTACAGAACAGAAGAAAAACAGAAAAAAATACATGTGTTTTTGAGCTGCAGCTTTATAAAACATTCACATCTGTCTAAAGTGCTGCTAAAGAGGCCTGTAGCCACAGTGCTGGACCAGGTGCACAGGAATTAAAGGGCTTTATGACATTAGCGGATCATGTTACAGTCACAGTTCACGCCATATAAATATATAATGTTTACTATACTATATCGCTATCTGCATAGAGATATAAATATAGCATTTTGAATGAAGGTTGCTCTGTTTAAACCCCTGACATTTAGTTTGGTGTGCTGCTCTTCACTGTCAGATCAAGAGAGATAACAGAGTCCTTCAGAAAAGAGACATCATCTCGCTGTGTGGGAAAAAATAAAAGTCTCCAAGTGGAGGACATTTAAAACAACTCCTGACACATCTACACAAGTTAAATCTAAAAGCAGACCACAAGCTGCTAAAAGAAGTTTCCAAAAGCCCAAAAATGTCAAGACAAAGCCACAGAATGTTTGTGATGCTGGTAGTTCAATGGTATGCTTGTGCAATCAAAACGAGGACTGAGCTAACGTAGGACTGCAGATTTGATGGCTTCAAATGAAGTTAACTACATATTCAGTGGCATTTTAGTTTCTCCACAGCTTTTACACTTCTGTATTAATTATATTACTAATTATAGTACTGAATTTCTCAGCACTTAAATAAGGACAAATGCGTCTTTGACGTCAGTTTGAACTTAAGTGCTCCTTTTAAAATAAATCGCTTTAAGTGCTCTTCCTTTTTCGAACAAGAAAGATCAACTAAAATCGTGTTTTACAGAAACATTTCAAAGCAAAAATATTTCCCTCTTTCCCGATAGCTGTAATGTCCCACTCATCCTGCTTTTACGATCATTGGGGGAAGATTCAAGGCATCAATTTGGACTCCACTTGCTTTCATGTGGGGCTTCTCCAATATCCTGGCTCTTTGATGTGATTAAGATGGATTCAAACTTTCACTCAGCAAACCAGAAAATTCTCTCCATCAAGGGAGAAAAGAATAAAGCAAACCCTTTCTTTGGTGTAAAGGTAAACTAATGAATCCATTTATCACTGTCAGTGAACGGGCTTTTTCGACTAAACCGTACAATGCTAAAACTTTTTAAACCGCTTTGCAAATCTTAAGTAAAACTTCTCGTCCAGTGCTTCCTCAGCCACACAATGATTGATGAATGTGGGCCAGTTAACAGCAAGAAAGATCACATTAAGCTTCACCACTGTGACTCATTTTGACATCATAAAAAATAACACTCTCCGGCTATCCAACAGAAGTGCTGAGAGAATGAATCACCGAGCAGCTTTCGGCAACAAAAAGGGAATACTTTCAAACGGAGACACCGAAGCTCGAAGCTGCCGTCCTCGTTTCGCGGGGGAGAGAGAGTCACGTTCTGCGTGTAAAAAGAAGGGAAAGAAATTCATTTCAAAGACGAGGGGCAGACACTGACCGAAAAGTAATGAATATTTTACAGGTGAAGAGAGCAAAGCTGCGCTCTAGGTGACACTCGGGCGACTTTGGAGCTTATCAGAAAGCCATCGCCCACAGAGCATGGCCGAAGCAGACCATGTGTCTGATTGTTTATCGGCAGAGCGCGCCGAGGCCCCCACTGTCCCTCCAGGCACCTGCACGGTGCTTGCATTTTGGTCCAATCACCGTGACAGCATGAAGAAACATAAACGGCCGTTTTCGAAATGAAAGGAGCGCTGCTGTTGAGGTTCAGCCTCCAAAAATCCAGGGGTATGGAAGAAGTTTTGTGCTTTGAATACGAGTCTGGATCTTTGTGTTGAACTTAACGTGAACAGCAAACAAAGCAGCTGCTGTAGAAAAAAAAAATATAATATTCAACTTTGACCCACCGTCACACATTAAATCCGCGCAGTGAGGCTATTTGATGTTTTATTAAAATGAAAAAGTCAACGTTTCTTATAGCTCAAACGAAAGCCCTGCAGCTTTATTGGAAAGCTGCACTGCAAAGCACTGACCACAGGGACACTGACTGAACACGCTTTTTCCACCTCCACCTTTATTACTTCTCTGAAAATCTCATCCTTTGTCATTCTAAGCCACTGCTACTCTTTGCATCTCACTCTGAAAGCCGCTGCAGAGGTTTCTCTATGCGGCTTTAAAATGGACAGGAAGAACAGGGGCCTGAAGAAAAGTAAGGACTGTAAGAGTTTTTTCAATTTAGCCAAACAAATAGTTCTCCTAACCGTTTGCCTCTGTGAGACTGGATCTTGTAATGGTTTTTATGGTCTTTAGGTTGAAGGACTAAATAATTCTTCCTTCATCTGGAGAGAGTAAACCGTCCTCGATTTGAAACGGTGGAATTTTCAAAGTTACTACTTTTAAAGAAAATAACAGCAAAAGTTGGGTTTCTGTATTTTTAAAATATGTACTGTTAGAAATTTGTTTTGATTTTTAAAGAATGATTGTACTTTGTTTTGACGTTATAAATATGGAAAATGATCAAACCTTCACATCAAGGGAGTTAGTACATCTCCCTTCTATGGAATATATTATAGAAAATAGCAAAAAAAGCATGCAATTTGCACCCCCCCCCCCAAAAAAAAACACAAAATCTTAATAAACTGGAATCTGAATTACATTATTTAGCATCATTTGTAGATATGCTGCACACACATTACACGAAAACACCAAAGGAGCTATTTTTCAAAATTATATTTATATTTTCAAACATATTTTGAATTCTTTGGCATTTTTTTAACAGTAATTAGAAACACATTGGAGGGTCTGAGGTTCTGGAGTTACAGACCACTGACTAGAATTACATTTGGCTTGTATTGTTTTTTACAGTCTGTTAGATGTTGACTGAAAAAGCAGAATATTTTTAATCTTGCAACTTTAAACAAGGTCTTTACTCTTACGTCTACATTTTGACACAAAGAGCTAAGAAATCTGCTGAGAATCCTTTGATATCTTTCAAAAAACCTTCCATTTCTTTGCCAACAAAAAAGCAGCTTCTTACAAGAGTGAATTATTCCTGTTCAGACAAGGTCTGACATATCAAACGGCTTCATATGATATTTAATTTTGTATTACATTTCTGTTCCTAATGATGTCCCTGAACCATAACTCTGACTAGGCAATGAGGATATGAGAACCCGGCAAAGAAAATGTGTTCTTGGAAAGGCGCTCCTCCCCTTTTCAGATTTAAAATGGCTTGAATTATAAATTATTTTCAAATCTTACTTCAAAAAAAAGAAATCTTTCAACTTTGCATACATTTCTAAAATCAGGTCATTGTATAACTAAACTTTTCATCTTACAAAACAAACTTCTGGGTGCAAAAACACGCTACGCTTTAAATTTCATGCACCTTTAAACCGCGAGACACCTATGAGACTGAAGAATTGCCGTGAGATATTAGTTATGCATTTTTAAGAGAAAAATAACCTACCTTGGAGCAAACTTAAATTGTGAAAATTGAGCCCTTCTGAGGTGCTGGCACTTCAAAATATTTTTTTTTTTATTTTCTAACATCTCCTGCGTAATTGGGTTCTTCCTGTGTTTTCCCCTGGAGAGAAACAGAAATTGCATGAAATGAAGAGCAGCATCTTTTTGCAAACACCTTGAAATGAAGAAAAGTGGAACTGACAACACATCCCTATAGCGTGTGTGTGGCCATCGTGCCAGCAAAGCAGTGCTTGAACAGGGGTATTTCTTGAAATGGCGTGTGTCTTCCATCCTGTGGGTGTTTGTGTGCTCAAGGTGCCTGCCAACTGAACGACTTTGCTGGGAGGGATTAGCAGTACAGTGATCTCTTCAAGTGTATCTGAAGCCTCGAAAAAAGAAATATTCAACTTCACACAGATTCTGCAAGACATGCAGAGCCTTTGCTGAGACTTTGCATGTTCTTGCATCATCGTATTTTTAATTGAGCTTCCTCTTCCTGTCCCATTTCTCTCCTCTCTGCCCAAAAGTAGGGAAAATAGGTAGTGAGCACATCAATATTTTTCCCAGCAAATATATTTTTTAAATGAGCCTATTGATGTTAAATTCACATCAGCTGTCAGCAACAACCCCAATGATCCACGTATACAAAGAAATCATTACTAACAAGTCAAGCAGTAATGAGTAATGAGGGGGAAAGTATTGAGCTTGCTTTCTAAAATAAAAGAAAACTGGAATGAGCTCATGAGATGCTTCTTGCAGGTGAAACCAGAAGTTTACATACAGTGAAGTAAGAGACACAAACACATGTTTTCCTCATTTCTTGAAGTTAAATTAAACCAAATGACTCTTGTTTTTGATCAATTAGAATTACCTAAGTTATTTATATTTGTAAATGCCAGAAAGCTTTGCAACAACATATTTTTTACACTTTCTTTGAATTCTGAAATGTGCAGACTTGGTTGGTTAATTGGTTTTTAAAGGGGTATTTTATGAGTTTCCTTCCACAAATTTGAACAAAATATGTTTTGTACCTTGAAGTTTGCTAGCAAATCTAAAATAAATTTATCAACAGATAAGAAACAAAATCATTGACATCAATCAGTTTTGAAAAGGTTATAAAGCATTATCCATAAATGGAGAAACATAGAACTTGTACTTTACCAGAAGTGGATGACCTACTGGTATTAACCCAAGAGGGAATCAGTGAGTTAGCAAGGAGGTCAGAAAACAATAGAGGACAATGTCCAAAGTAGTGCAGAGTCTGACTGCTTCAGATGCTGTGTTCATGGTCCAATGATAAGAAAGAGACTGGGCAACTTGGCATCCATAAAATAGTTCAAATACCAAAGCAACAGCTGACCAAAAAGTACACAAAGGGCAGTTTCATAAACAATATTTAGATGGAAACATTGGGGAAAGTTTTCAGTTCCCTTTGAAGGTAACAGTGAAACCTTTAGGAAGTTAAGTTTCCTGGTACATTTAGTCTGAGACTAAATGTATTTCGCATAAAGGACATCAGACTGACAGTCGACCATGTTAATGCTGTGGGGACTCTTTGCTGCTTCAGGAAGTACAAGACTTGCCTTCTTTCCTGGAGCAGCAAACACCGGAGTAAAACATTCATAAGCAGTTATTTCATACACTTAATGTTGTTGCTGAGTGGCAGAACCAAGTTTTAAGTGGTATTTACTAAATTTCATTGGGCCAGGTTAGTATGAATATATTTTCAGCATTTTAAAAATACAATTCCCCATTTACTCATCTTATCTTTAGTTAAAATATGTCGATGATCTGACACAATTAAGAGTGGCAAAACAGCAAAAGTAGAAGAAATCACAACACCGTCTTTCCTATGATCCATTTGAGACTCCCTCCTCCTCCTCATTTTGCAGGAAAGCAAATGTACAGTCACATAAACTCATTAGCATTTCATCCATGCCTTTGTTTTCTCTCTGCTCTGGCAAAAAGAATCAATAGGCATAATGCAAGTTGAAAAGAGAAGCATGAAGAAATCAATCTGAGCTTGCAGTGAGGATGAGAAACTCACGTGCATGTGCTCTCATCATATCAGCTCCTACACACAGAGCGCGAAGGAGACGGTCTACGGGGGAGGCCCAGAGGACATGGCAGGACTCCACCTGCACTGCTGATCAGTAAAGGGGGAGGCTTAGCTGTCGCAGCTGGAGAGACTTCACTCTGATCAATATTTCATGTCTTACATAAAGCTGTTGCACAGGTCATATTTTTACCATCCCCAGGCTCAGCTCCGTTTCTTAGTGAAATATTCCTCATGCACGGTTAGAGAAAAAAAGAAAAAAGGTTTCAAACGAGCGAATGAGAAAAATCAAGGACATTCCTCAAGAGGAGACGTGCGCAGCTAAACCCGTTTTAAACAGATCCCTTTCTTTCGTTTGCAGTCTCTTAGATACTCTGCAAAGCATTAGTCATCCATGTTGTCATGTCGATGACATTCTCATCAAATAAGTGCTGCTGCACACCACACAAAAGAGAGGAAAAAAACCCACTCAGTTTCATAAGATTTATTCATATGAAAATAATATAACAATAATAAGAACGTAACATACATTTTGAACTGCATTAATAAGGATTCTGCTCCACGAGATGTCACCCAGATTTAGGAGTCGTCTTATCTTTTTCACACAGAATCACAAAATTTGTTAAACTATATATATATATATATATATATATATATATATATATATATAATATATATATATATATCATATATTTGCTAGAACAAATGCAGTCATGCAAAATGACTTCTGCTTTCTGTGCTTAAGGAAATTCAGCAACACTTGTGAAGATTTTGGTAATTTTTGCTGATACCTTTTGACAAATGAACTGTAAAAACAAAAGGAAAAGGAAGAGAGAAATGGAAAAAAAAATTCCAGCCCGCTTAATTTAACCAACTAATAAAAGGGCTGGCTCAAGTCTTGTTATATCAACCACATCACAACACCTATGCAACATCCCATCTCACATTGTAATATCCCTCTAAAGGTGCAATAAGTGATTATTTCTGTCCAATAGTACAAACTAACTGTGACAAACTATTCTAATCTACTTCTTTCCCTGGCTACTCCTTCGATTCATCATAATGGATGCATTAATAGCACCAAAAAGCTGATGAATATGCAGTCATGTTATAATATTGATTTAAAAAAAATTATTAGACAAATTGAGCCAATATCATGTATCTTAATAGTCTTTAGCATTCTCCCACGTTTGCTGTGCCAGAGATATGTTGAAGCAATTTCAATATCTGGCTCTTTATAAAGATCTGAAATGGTTCAAATTATTTGAACTGGGGTTCCGTGGAGTTGTTGTGAGCAGTCAGTATTCTGCTTGCAGTAGACAGCTACCTGAGCTAGCTCAGTCTGCTGGAACAGAAATTAGTTCTCTGCACACACTCTCATGGTACAATATCCTTGAGCAAAAACAATATTTAGATTAAATAAAGCAGATAAAAATATATAGACTTACCTAAATACCATTATTTACGTTTATTTAGATCATGACTGCTGGAGAAAGACATTAACCTCCCAAAAAACCTTAAAAGGATAAGTGGGTATAAATGATGGATGGATAGATGAATGGATAGCTTGATTATTTCAGTTAAAATATTGTGATTGTGATTTATCAATCAAAGCAAAAACAAAGAAATGTGTCTTTTTGCACATTATACCAAAACACAAGAATAGCTGTCTTGTATAACCTGGTTTATTAACCAGAATTAACATACATCCTGCTAAAAGCTTGAGAGAGGGAAAAAAGGCAGCCAGCTGAATAGCAGTGCACAGCAACGGTTGTGAGGGTGGCATTAATCCACTAGATACCTAATTTATTAAAAGAAAACTAGGGTCATTCTTGTACTATTTCCCATATATATATATATATATATATATATATATATATATATATATATATATATATATATATTATACTGCATAAACAGATGGAAAAAAGTACAAGTTTTTAAACACTACATACTTAGATATGGCTAATTGGTTTTTCACACATCAGTTTAGGGCCCAAACCAAAGTGAGTTTCTGACATCTAAAAACAGAAATCTACCTCTGTTAGGCAGATCTTCTGGCGCCAGATCTCAAGACAATAAAATGTCACAATATTTCTCATCAAATCCAAACCTGTGTTGTAAACCGCTATCCAGCCAGCCAGCTTGTGACTATCTGTCAAACTGAATGTAAGCTATTATTCTGAGAACTGGATGAAATGGTGAGCATTTAATCTTGTATGCTAAGAGATAATAGCGATGCAAACATTACTGTCCGATTTGCAGCTTCCTGTTGATGCTAAAGCAAAGGAAAACAATGTTTTTTAAATGACTCTGGACTCTTTCATAATTTCTGTTCCTATATTTTATTATTCTATACCTTATATATTTTATGTATCCTATTATGTACTGCTGTGTGTTAATTCACAAATGTAAAATGCATAGATTGATCAAGCTTAAAATGGGTGGTTTTTTACTGTATAGAGATTCTAAATAGCACAGTCTGAAACCTTAACTCTGCTTGTGTGCAATATATCACATTTTAAATGTTTCTACGTGAATTAGGACCCCCTTAAATTTAGACATGTATGGAAACCATAACATATCACCCAGAATAACCTGGAGTAGAATATTGCATTCAGATAAGACACTTTGTGGTCTCTTCTTGTCTTGTCCTCATGAACCTGTAATCATATTATTTTCTTTAGTGAGCTTTATTTATTGTTTTTTTTATTTTTATTTTCTTTATTTAACCAGGTAAACCCCATTGAGATCCAGATCTCATTTTCAAGGGGGACCTGGGCAGGAAACTGCAGTACATAGCAACCTTGTTACCCACCTACCGGTAAGTGTAGCACACCGACTACTCAAACACTCTCCACAGAACCCCACTTCTAAAAATCTGACCTGTGATCTACAGTTTAGATAAGTTTGATCAGACAAAGGTGGTCAGAAGACATAGTAATGTGTGGTAATTAGTCGTAGAAGTGGTTTTTAGTGGCAGCTACCGTGTGGCAATGTTCTTCTGTGTAGTTCTTGATTGTCAGATCCCGACCTACCTGCCGCCTGTGATGGCATCGGTAAAGTGCGGCTGAATTGTGACCTCTGAAAGCTTTTTTCCCCCCCTAATGTGACAGAAGCAGGCAGGGTCTGGGCAGCTCGGAGGCGAGTCTTTAACGAGTTAAAAGCCTGATGTGCTCAACGCTCATGAGAGGTAGCCAGCCTCACAATCATTACGCTAAAATGTCAGAATTCGTAGTGTGTGTGTGGGTAGTGTCGCTTACCAGTGAATAAGAAATGACATGGAGGTTGAATGAGACTGAAGACTGACAATTGGAGAACACCAAGAGTTACCTCATTGTTCGTTGTCGTCAGAGAACAAATTTGTTCCTACATAATGTAGCTCCTGTAACTTACCTACACAAGAAAATCACAAAAAACCCTATCGTTTATATCTCTCGTGTCTGTTTTGATGTGTTTCTACTCTACTCTTGAATTTCTGTCCATTGTTCACATCCTTGAGATTTTTGTGCTTCCTCCTCAGTTCCAAAAAGTCTCAGAAATGAACTCCATGCAGGGGGATTGGGCAGAAAATAGGCTCTGTGAAATTTGTGGCTGCTTAGTCTTCAGCCACATGCAGGAGAAGAAATTCAGCCTGAAGCAACCTTGCAAATACCGTACAGAACCACTAGATTGAGGTTTGCTCCCTGTGAGTCCATGGAAAATGAAATCCCGGAGTGCTGTTCTCTGTTGGACACCAGAGGTTGGTCCTCCTCACAAGTGGTTTCTGTATGTCACTTAGACAGTTGTTTCAATCTTTTCGATGATCTCTATCATTGACTTGGAGGGGGAAAGGAGAGAACAGTCGTCCTGGTCCCAAAGACTACCAGGGCTCAAGTTTCCATCTGTGCTCAACTCGTCCTCCTCGTCCTCACTTCCCTCCTCGCAGGACTCCAGGTAGTGGAGGCCCAGAGCGTTGATACCGGAGTCCTCGGAGCTGGACGGGGACGAGCAGTGGTCCATTGTAGGGCCTTTTAGTTTCTCGACAGTGGAGAGGTGTTTCTGTTCACTGTACGGCTGTGGGACCGCCGGAGCAGCAGCCTGCCGCTTCGGGCTCACCGGCTGCTCGGGCGGATTGGGATTAGGAGGCATTTGAGGTGTTGATGGAGCGGACGGCTGAGGGGTGGGAGATCGAGGCGGTTCCGGTAAGGGAGGCAGGGGCCGCTGCACGTAGCACATCTTCCCATTGATCCTTTTGACAATGTAGTCGTCCACAAACAGATCCGCGATGACACAGTACTTGGGAGACTCCAGGTGAGGCGGAGACTGGAAGCTGGGCGCCAGCTTCAGGAAGCGCTCGGCCAGAGAGACAGAGAGGTCCATGGTGTCGCTGTACTCTGAACCGACGGGCGGCACAACTGTGCTGGGCAGCTGGCACACGTTGGTCATGGGCTGGTACACGTACTTACCTAAAGGTAGAGAGAAATAAATGACAACGTTACTGCAAAAACTAATAACACTGAAGATATTGTTGTCAACCTAAATCGGGAAAAATGTATTTTAGAATGAATCATTTTTCAAAATGTGTAACGGACTAAAAATGCAACTGGTGAGGAATACGTTAAAATACTCGCACATTTATTCACTTTTTGTTCCCCATTTATTCACTTTTAACATAAATACTTTACACAGAGTATCACATCATGAAAATCTGTTACTCAGCCTTGACGAAGCTTTGCCCCGTTTAACCCTCACACTTTTAGTTTGGTGTAACTATTGAAGAGTAAACATCATGGTGAACCCCTAAGAGCTTCCTGATGCCCTCAGAAGGAAGATATTGTACCTTGCTAGGCATCTGGTAAGGGACTTAAAAAGGTCTCAAAATAATTTGAATCAACAATTCAATAAACAGTCAACAAGTGGAACAACTTCCCATGTCCGGTTGTAAAAAAACATTTAATAAAACAGTTGGTAAGAGCAAAAACCTACTGTGGGTTTTTGCTATTGTTGATTTGAAAATGATATTTATACAAGAACCATCAATGATTCCCATGCCATAAGGAATGTGACTGGAGGCCAAACGGGGAAGAAAAAACTCTGGTCACCAGTAACTTTTAAAAAGGACTTTACACTGTACAAAACAATATGATGGAGATATTTTGAAATCTTTGCTTTATAGAAACTTGTTATAGATCGACACTGTATATCTATAACACTGAAGACCTATAAGACTGTAGGTCTGAGGTAAACTTACATATTTGCTGAAACTGGCCCTATGTCGTGACAGTATGAGATAAGGCAGAATAGGATGTGCACCGCTTTCGAATGTTTTTCGAAAGCGGTGCATTTCTCCCCAGATAGCAGCTCAAGGACAATGTGGAGGAGAATGATCTTTTCACAGATTAGCCGTCTCATAACACATGGTCATGACCTGGTGACAGTTTTAACAAATGTAAAAAAAAAGAAAAACATTTTTTATAAAAGTTACATATTGCAGCTTTAGAGGTGATGTTCTTCTTTTATTTTCATTTCAGGAAAAAATTTATAGTTAACAGCAGAAGTAAAACATTTATATGTCGTTTTTAATATATCGACGAACCATTTCTATATAGAAGGAAAGTTCTGTGAAGTTTTGAGACCCCCTCTCCACACCCCCAAGGGATTTGAGGCAAATTTCAAACCTTTCTAAAAACTGCCTCAGGCCTAAATCTATTTGAAACCCACAACACTGCCTACCAGTAAACACAACAACAGAGTCGGTGACTGGAAGAACAGGGCATGTGGCAGCTAATGGGCCCAGCATTTTCCACAGAAGCTGCTGAAAACCAACACAGGGTTAGAGGCAGAGAGCAAATATGAGCATCTCTGTGGCTTCGAGGTTAGCACTGTCACATCACATCAAGAGGACCCTGAAGCAACCAGAGCTTATGCGGACTTCCTCCGGGAGCTCCGGTTTCTCCCAGCATCAAAAAACACACTCAGTTAATTCGCCTGCCTTTGACAAAGTGCCCTTGACCATGACAGCTACTCAGAACTGGAGACTGTTGCTGACTGCTGTACTGTAGCTGTTTGCTGCTCAAAATACTTTAGATAAGAGTGCTACTAACTACAGCAGTATTACAGAGGATGGCAAGAAAAATTAAAGCTTCAAGTAAATCACAGCAACAAGCTGTCTTTAGCATTACAGTAGGGCTAGTAGCTAAACGTTAGCTTAGCAAAGAAGCATGCCAACACTCCCTCTTTTTAAATGTCAGGGGTTTTCCCATAATTGTTTCTTTTTTACCAATTAGCATTTAGGCAAGTATTGTGGAAACTGTATTTGGCGTCTTAATATAAATTACTGAAGAGGTTTTTTTTAAAATATTAGTTATAGCTCCCTGCAATTATTCATAGATGCGAAATGCTAAAGAAATTCAAAATGTTTTATTTTTTTGTGTCAAACCTTGGAGGAGAGAAGCCAACTGTCACAAACTTAGAAGAGCTGCATTTTCAACGTGTTTCATTTGCATTATAGTCAACTATGAAACATACATGTTGCTAGTGCAGCTGGTCCCAACACTGTGAGCCACAAAACAGCACAAATAAAAACACACAAAAATATGCTTTCAGTCGATCTTGGCCGAAGATGCCCCTTTTGAAACATACATCTGTGATAATATGTTCATCCTTAGGGTCAATATTAATTTTCATATGACAAAGCAGTCTCTGCTGCCGAAGGTAAAAATGTTTTTTCTTACTACCAACATCTGAGGCCAAACTAGAAAAGGGCAGCCAAGCCATTTATTAAATGCCTGAAAATAAAATGTGTGGCCCACCTCAGGCATGTATAAAAGACAATGTTCACAACTAGTGTAAAGTGAGAAAGTGTTTACATCATTAATAAAAAAAATACCATTTTCAAATTATTTTTCTTATTTATTAGAATACATGATGTTAATGTTATATAATAAGGTTCAAATCAACCTGGCTCAGTATTAAAAGGCAGCCGCTTCCATTGTTAAAATAAGAATTAAATCTAATTAACCACATTTAAAAAAAAAAAAGCTCAGTTCAGTTCAGTTTCATTAGTCACACCAAGGCCTTATTACTGGGAATAAAGAATTCACATAAATAAATCTGTTTGAACAAAAAATAGGCCAAAAGATGCCTCCCCCCCCAAAACAAACCCCCCACAACATATCTCCAGTCTACAGAAATGGAAGAACAAATGGAAAACAATTGACACTAAGTAGTCTGAAAAGCCTTAAAATGCAATTTCTAAAGCCATAGTCCTCCTGAAAACCACAGTGAGAGTCATCCCACATGAAGGAAACACAGAGCAGTAGTGAAAGTTCCCAGGAGTAACCAACCCACCATAAAAGGCCATAGAAACATTCAAAGCACAGCTGGCTTCGCCTCATTTGACCTCAGCGTCAATTATTAAAACCCCCAAAACTTCAGAGAAACGTCCTGTGGAATCACAAGACAAAACTGGAACATTTTTGGAAGGCATGTGTCTTGTCATCTGGCATAGAACAAACAAAAAGAGCATCACTTTGACAGTCAAACATGACGGTGGTAGTGTGAAGGTTTGATGTTGATTTGCTGCTTTGGGATGGAACTATGAATTCTGTTATTTTACAGAAAAGGAAGTTAAAAATGGAGAATGTTCAGCCATCAGTTTGTGGCCTTAATCTTAAGCACATTTTAGTTGTGTGGTGAAGCAAAATTGTGAAAACAAGCAATCAAATTGAGAAGCTGTGATATTACCTCCAACAGAAAAACCACGTTTAAAAGTTTTCGCACACAGCCAGACTGATTGAGATAGTTCTTTTGGAAACTTGAACTTTTTTTAAATTTAACTCAGGTTATCTTTGTCTGAAATGAACATCAGTTTGATGATCTGAAACATGAAACTATGACAACAAACAGCAGCACATATTACAGATTAAATTACTAATTAGTGTTAGGTTACACCAGATTTTTCACAGTGTATTATAAATTAGCCTGGTCATTTACAAGTTTCTAATGCCTCCAGGATTTTGCTTGTTGTTTGCAGCTGATTGACTCCAGGGTTGCATGAATACTGTAGCTGTCTGTCTAACAGGCCCCCAGGAGAGCCAGAGAAACTACAGAAGATGACAAGCTTACACATCACTTTCTACCGCTTTGTGTCCTCGTCTTTTGTTTCCACTGGCATGAAGATCCATTGAATCAGAACGATTTTTTTTCCTTCCCCAGGTTACAGTGAAAACATAAAGTACGGAAGTGGCTCTGCTTTGTGTTGTCAGTGATTTACAAATCGGCTTCTGTCACAGAATAGTTTTCATTCTTCTAACCAAATCGTTATTTAATGATGCGAGTCTCCATCAGGCACCAGTGTGGAGGGGATTAAAGAGGCTGAAGCTTTACAGTGTAAACGCCGTTAACAGAAAAACACTGGAGCTCATGCCGATGCAGACAAAAGAGGGAAAGCAGCAGCCGGGGTCGGTTAAATGAGGCAAACTCAGTGGTCCATGTTCAGAATGAGATGAGCCCATTCAGCCAGACAAGAGAGCGCCCACAAATGAGGGCTAACGCTGTAAAAAGGCGACGTGTTGACATTTAGTTTTTAGCATATTACATCTAATTGCATTCATCCATCTGGAGTTTCAAATACCAAGAGCCCTAGTGAGGGACGGACAGATGCCTGCTCGGACACACGGCACACACACACACACACACACACACACACACACACACGCAGACACACACAGACATATGGAGCCAACACTACAGCAACACTAGCCGATTTTGGCAGTTCTGCAGAAAGAAGACAGTGAGTATGTAAATTTCCAAGGTGTCTACAGTCTCAGCTAAATGCATCCATGTGTCTGTTCGCCTTGAGGAACATTATGGTAAAGCTGCAGTTCATTTTGTACCGTGGCTTGGCTGAAGCAAAGAGAGGAAAATCCACAAACACAAAGGCAGGTGAAAAACAAGAAGATGGATGAAATACAAGCTCAACAACGCAAGGTGGAAAATGCGAGTTTATATTTGGTGAAACTGAACATGATTTGTTATAAATAAAATGAAAATGTAATGTAGCAGTTCATTGAGTAACTGAGACAAATTTTTATCAAGTAAAGGGAATTACAAAGTTAGCAAATTAGTAAACATTAACTATTTTGGTGGGAAAATCAGCAGTTTTTAATCAAATATGTTTCATTGTGATTTATCATAGAAAAAAAAATCAAGTAGTACCCCAATCTTATCCCCACCTACTTTCATTTCTTACCAGGAAATAAATCAATTCACATTCATGTTTCTAAACCACTGAAATCGTTTTACAGTATTTTTCAGTGAAGTTAAATGTGATCATGAGCTGATGGAAATAAATTGTCATGAAAATATGCAAATCTCACATATAATTTAATTTAGTTCTACGTTATTTTTGGAAGACTTTGTATTTTAATATATTTAGGTTCTGGTCAACATTTGGGCCAGTTTTTCTTATAAAAGTGTTTATAATTCCTGATCAAACTAAATGTAATCTGGGCAGGTTCCTGCAGGTAGTTATTATTTATTAAAGTTAAGTAACTACTTTCAGCTACAGCAGACTAGGGGTATAATAAAGAAAATTACTTTTAACTCAACGGATGTCAGGGCAGGTTATACAATGGGCCCCTGGCTTTGCAGATACTCATAGACAAATGTTCGGTATGAAATATCTTATGCTTTATGGCACAATTTCATAACCATAAAAAGTTTTTGGTTTTAGGCAAACTTAAAAACAAATACCTATAAACTGTTGCTTCATCTAAACTCTAACGTCAGTAGCAGGTTGGAAACATCTGTGTTTTTTAAGAGCCTAAAACAGATGTAGACACTAAAGAAACATCAGGTTTGACTGCAATGATGGAAATTACAAAACATACAATGTATGCCCATCCAAATGAATAAAGTAGATTTAATTTTCTGATCACATAGCACCTTTCTAAATGTGCTAAGAACAGGATACCAATGCTGCTTGTGTTAAAACATTGATTTATTTCTTGTAAAAATAGGCGCAGCTCAACACGATGTGCATTCATTGATACACCGAAGCCTCAGCAAAGCCAGACAGATGAACAAATGTGTGCCAAGTTTGAATATCATGTAGCTAAATGTCTCAGAGTAAGACTGAAGGATAAATCTGGCACAAAACTATAAAAACTACACAGATATATTGATGCAAGTTCTCATCTTTCTCAATCCTCGTTATCAGACAAGACTTTGCTAGATATTAAGTAGCGTCTGGATTTGTGTCTCACGCCTCTCCACTCAATTCTGCTGTTTCATAACTCAAATTTATTTGTAAATGGACAATGGAAATGCTTTCAGCAGATATATAAAGCTGTGTGCGGGTGTGATTCTCATTTCTGAATTTTAATAATAAATAAATTACATACATATGCACAGGCCTGATTTCTATTCATTTTCATCCATGAACGGGTGCAGACACTCCCCTAATTAATCATTTGCATATCGCTCCATTTGTCTGCACCATCACCAGACAATAGATGTGACAAAGAAAGCGACAGCGGAAAAAAAAATAAAATATGCACATCTTCCCCAGATGTGACACAGAGACACATTTATCAGTGAAGTAGAAAAGCAAGTCTGTTTTATTATGGATCTGTTCTGATATTAATAACTAAAGCTGCTGAATGGAAAAAGTAACACAAGTAATCAGCTCTGTAGGTTTGCAGAAACATCTCTGCAAAGGTGAAAGTAGAAAGTGAAGCTCATATGAAGAAAGCTTCAACATGCATGGTGGACACTGTTCTTGCCACTGGTTGACCAAAGTTGTTAATGGGCAAGTTCAGGGCTGTGATGGAAATGGATTTTAATTGGTTGTAAACATAGAAAGGGCTAACGGCTGTTCTTTTTTTCTTTATCGCAGCAGGACATCCACCACAGTGCCACATCATTTTCTCGCTTTAAACTTCCAGCATGTTTGAACCTCCTTTTCTTCATAGTCAAGTCTTTATAGTCAACACAGAAAGTTTGCTACAGTATCTCACTGAAGATAAAGCTGGTGAGGTTTTTTTTTCCTTTACTGTTGTTACATCTGATTCTTATCAAATCCAGAAATAACAGACTTTTATATATGTGGGTCTCAAAAGTTTGTTACTTGTGTTGGTCTTTATAAACATCCAGCTACCCAGAATAAAACATATTTTTATCATCATTAGTACCAACTTTTGCAAAGTTTTGTATTACTGCAGCACTGCTTTTCATATCACCCAACAACACTGAAACTACAGTATTTTGGTAAAAACCCAACACCCTAACAATTCCAAAAAAAATAAACCTACCTTAAATCAAAGCTACACAAAAAATAAAGTACCTGATGTTCTTGATATTGTTTTTTATCTGGCCAGGCAGTCACAGATTTCTGCCATTCGAAAAAAAAAAAAAATATATATATATATATATATATATATACAGTATATATATATATATATATATGCATATGTATATATCTCAATGGGATCAGGATCACAACATAGACTTGTAATATAAGTGCCAGAGCTTCAAAATTGATATAAATAAAAAACTGTTGCAGCATATGGCCCCACATGGAGACACTTTATCTACGCTGATGAAGATTCACTCACCTCTGCATTCAGAATGCTTGAGGTAGTCAGAGTTGGCCATCATTTAATAATTAAGCTACTGAACAATAAAACAATAATTGTCTGACAAGCAGGGAGCGCTCAAAAACTGTGCTGTTTTCAACCAAGATGGTCAGAAAGTCAAAGTATGAAGAAAAAGAGATCACCACAAAAAAACACATTCTGCTCTTAGACAGCAACAGACTGAACCATTCACTTCCTTCACTCCACCAGTTTAAACCCATACAAAACGTTTTTTACAAAGTGCCAGCACATAGAAAGATAAGAAACCCTGTGACGACATCCTAATTTTGCAGGATGTAATTAAAGTTACTTCCCAAACCTTTTAGTAATCCAAAGAGGAGGGTGAATCAATCTGACCAATCAATTGTACGTGTACATTTTAGGACAACATCCTCAGGTCTCAGGGAAACATCCACACACATTAAAAAGAACTGCCTCAGATGTTAGACCGAGGAGAAAAAGCCATCGGACCTCTGACTAAACGGCATCAGAATAAAGTCTTGGCAAAAAACTGCCTCAGACGAAAGGTCTCAGAGAAAATGGCATCAGAATAAAAGGCGACATGGTTTTATCTGAGACCTTTTCATCTGGAGCCATTTTTTGGTGTTTTTTTTTAAAGACTTTTTATTCTGATGCCCTTTAGTCAGAGGTCTATGGTCTGACATCTGGGGCCGTTTTTTCTAATGTGTGAGGATGTTTTCCTGGGACCTTAGGATGTCCTAAAATGTACACCATAGATATTATATTTATTTGTCTATCAATGTTTTAGGTGCCTTGCATATATGCTTTGCCTCTTAATAATATTTCCAGTCAAATTATTGGGTGCCTACAGCTGCTAAAACTTTTAGTGACCAAGAAGCTGAAACTTAAGGAAA
Source organism: Poecilia picta (assembly GCA_033032245.1). NCBI lineage: Eukaryota > Metazoa > Chordata > Actinopteri > Cyprinodontiformes > Poeciliidae > Poecilia > Poecilia picta. The sequence goes on along the minus strand of CM065354.1, from coordinate 32,547,107 downwards.
GAGGTGGGAACCTTGTGGTTCTGAAAAAATAGAGTAGAGAGATAAATGTCTTGCAGCACCATTGTGCAATGCTTAAATACCAACATAATTAAAGCCAGTCTCCAAAGAGGTCCCTCTATTATGAATTACAGTTTGTACCAGATAAGCCATCCTGGTGCATCGTTGCCTCATAGTTTATACATCTAAAGTTTCTTGTAGAAAACTGACGACAAAAAATATTTTCCATATGTCTGCCTTTCTGTCTATAAACACTGTGGAGAAAAACAGAAGCAAAAAATAAAAAAACAACATTGTGTGTGATCATTTCAATGAATTATAATGTCACAGTGGGCAATGTTGTGCTTCATTACTAGTTTTTAGACACTACAGTAATGCCAAATCCAATAATAGCGTATGACAATTTTAGCTTAAACTGGAAATTGTTTCCAGTGTAAGACCCGATATGTACATATTGTTTTAAATAAAGTTTCTGGCCAAAAAAAATGTATAAATAAATTTGATAAAAGTCTATATTGCTTTTGTTGCGTCTCCTCCTGTGTGGAAACACCAACAAATGTGATGCTGGAGGATATTTCTGGTCCTGCTTTAAAGTTAATACAGATATATTTTTTTTAAATCTGCCATTTGTGGCATTAACAGTAAATGTCAAACATTTTAGTCAATTCTTTGACTTGCACATTACTGAGCTTTCCACAGCAAACACAGACACAGTGTTTTGCTCTGCCAGGGGTCTCGTTCGACCAGCTGCCGAACATGCTACACTTTCAGCAAGGACTGAAAGAACCTTTCATCACATCACAATTAAGTGCAGCTAAAAGCATTGATCAAATAAAGACATAAAATGTAGTCACAATGAAAAGCCTGCATGTTTTTCCAGCACATCTGGACATATGGATTTTTAGCAAGAGATCCGGCAGAAAAGTACAATTCAGGACACTCTCACATTTATTCATTTTACCAAATAAAAAGAGTAAAATTACTCATATGTACACGAATGACATGTGTCAGCATTTCCTTTTGGAAGGTCAACTTTTAATGGAGTGTCCCAATCTTTTCATGACTGCACACGAGACGCATATGAGAGGATATTGAAAATGAAATAATTTCCAACTGCGCTTACACAGGATAATTATAGCATAAAAATGACTGCATAAAATCATCATACGGTCCATGTGAAAAAAAATACAATCCACAGAAAACATCAAGGACATTTAAAGCTGCCTCCTTACAGCATTGGATCAAGAAGAAAAGGAAAAAGAGAACGTTGTAAATAGCCACAAGTTATTTTTTAGAGATATTTACGATTGAAGAAAGCGTAAGGAGGTTAATGGTGAAGTGGGAGGGCTTGCAGTTCATCCCCAGAGGAGGCAGTGGATTATTCTTTTGATAACACACATCTCCAGCTTGCATGTCGCTTCTCCTCCTCTTCCTGCACGTGGCAGGCTGCAAGCTGTTTTCTCTGCTTTAATGGACAAGGTAGAGTCTCTGGAAAATATTACAGGACACTCATTTGTCTCTTTCACTCTCCATTACAGAGCTCCAACATCACTCTGTCCACTTTTCAGCCCACCTGACTCACTGCAGGCTGAAGCTGGGACTCTAAACAAGCTCAGTGTGAAAGAAAAAAACAAAACAAAAAGAAAACACAACAAGCAGTTCCACAAGTTTTGATTGTCTGGCCAATCTTTATGTGCGAACCACAATTATGCATAGTAGTGCTTTTATTAAAATCCAACTGTGAGTGCAGATTGCTAAATCTCCACTGCTGGCTGGGTTTTTGTGTTCAGAGCTTTCCTGCAAAACAGCTGCAGGAAGAGCAGCAACACAAGCTTCCGGATTCAGCCAAAATGACGTTCTGATTCAGGATTTTGTGAAACTCCCTTCCTCTTTCCTGTTTTAAGAACACAGGGCCAGAAACTGCTCCACTGGTAATTTTACTGAGTTCTGTGCATATATCTGTACAAAATATGCTATTCTTAAGTTTTTCTTTCCGTAAACGATGCTTCTATCTGAAAATGTTTTTCTTAACAATGTCTTTTACCTGAATAGTATGATAGTGCTATAACAATCTTGAGCTCATCACAAATTCAAAAGTTGCCACTAAAGATAATTTAATTTAGTTCATTTAGACCGTTTTCCTGCCAAACCTTCTCACCAAACATGCACGATTTCCAATGGAATGTAATGAGAATAAATTATGTGGTGGTACTGATGCAACTTGGCATTTCAAAAGGAAATTTGTTATGGTCCAAGCAGGACTTGTTGTGCTGGGCACATAACTCCTTCACTCAAACTGGAGACAATGAAGACTGGCAAAACGGGTGAGAAACAGGCGACAGGAAGAATGAGCTAAATGTCCACTAAAGAAAAACTCAAAAGCTGCATTTAGAATTTTTTGTTAAAACTCATATTCATGAGTAAGAATTAGGCAAGATGCTTGCTGAATCCTAAAACTGGGATGGGTTAGGGATTTATCTGGACTAAACATATTGCAAATTACACGATTTTACCACATAAACAAAACCAAATACTGTAAAATCCAACATCAAAACATTACAAAAGTATACAGCTAGATGATTTTCATTTAGTTGGGTATGTGGCATTTTTTGAAGTACAAAAATACCAGTTATTGATTATCTTATAAAAAACAAAAAATGTTTCAGCAGTAACATTTCCAAACAATACTGTCTGTTTTTGATGCAACAAAAAGTGTTACTTTGGTGGATGACACATTTTTCAAACAATGACATTTGGGTCAACAATACAAATTTTCCTACTGAATGAAATAGTAAGTTTTAAGGTTCTAAAATATTATATAAATGCAAAAAATAATAAATAAAAAATGTATGGCAAGTTTTGGCATTATTTGTCAACTGATGTTTTTAAATTTAAAATGTATTTAATCAGTTTGAGTTTTGCTGATATAAATTAATTAATGAGAACAAGTATTTTATCAAACGGTTACACTGGAGACATTACCGCTGTGTTTATGCTGTCAGACAAAGATTACAACAATGTTTTTATTGCCGTCTGTTAAGTGTCATTGCAGACAAAATGTTTCAAAGCACTCCACGCCAAAGTAATGCAAAGATAGGTGATAAAGAGGCTGAACACTCACCTCCTCATTAGGTTTGCATTAATACATCAATAGTCAATGAAAGCTAGCAGCATTCCAATAACAATTTCATATATGTAATTTCATATACAGTATGATACACTGCTTAGTTCTGTGCTGGCTTTAATTTCATTTTTCTTTTTTCGTTTATAATACCAGTCAGTTCTCTCTTTTTTTTTGGTACATCAAAATTGCAGACTTTTTTTTTTTTTTTTTAATAATTCTCTTTAAAATCACCAATACACACACTCTGCTTTGGAGAATATTACCTGCAACTTTAAAACCTCCTTGCTAGCAGGGTCGGTTTATTTTTCTGTTCCTGCTTATGTAAAAGTAAAACAAAAGCAAAAACAGTATGTGATGATGTTGCATCATATCTGCTCCAAATTATGACCCAAAACCTGAGATTTGGGACCCAAATGTATCCTTTCAAGTCCTACTTTTTGGTATTTGATTATATATAAAATCCTTGTTTTATTGAAGGCTAGCAGTGTTTGTCTCTTCTCTACCTCAAGCAAGATTGAATAGCAAAACAGAGGCAGCAGTAGACCCAGAATTAAACTGGCAGGGAGGATCTGAGAGGTTTTAGCCAGGGGAAAACAAAAAACAACAAAAAAAACTCCTTTATATTCTCAAAGCAGAGTCTATTTACTGGCAAGCTCTTCTCCTCTACGAGAGGAACTAAGCACTTGATCTTCACACGGCCCTTTTGTCGAAACGTGGGGTGTTTTTAATGTTGTCCCCTTGTGTTTGCGATTACTACAGTATAAAGGCAGAACACATGCAAGCAAAAATGTGTGTCCGGCTATATATAGAAACTACTACCCAGAAAGCGATGGCGAGTAGCTGAGGAGGCAGTTACAGTAACAGCATAATTTGATGTTGCTGGAAGGATGTGGAGCACACCGATGGGATACCTGTTCTCTCTTACTCTGCAAACATTTTGCAACCATGCAGAGAAAATGAATAACACAAATGATTTCATGACTTCCTGGATGGATGTCTATCCAGCTTTCCTCGGCCATTAACGGTGACAGGTGTACAGAATTACACACTCTTCCCCGACAACCTGACATTGTGGGTACACACTGAAAACTCCGTGGAGCTTTTCTCCTCCCTGCTGCGTCGAAACAAGTGGAAAAAGTTTTGTTTGAAATCTTGAAGTCACAGCAGCTTATGAGATGATAAGCAGAGAACAGAAATCCAATTACCTCACCTTTCTTTCTATAGTCACATGTGATGCAACTCGGCTGACACCAGAGCACACAATATACTGCGCCCTTCACACCCCAGTAAAGATTTTGAAGCGTAATCTCAAGGTGAAGAATGTTGAGAAATCCAACATTTAATTTCAATGCATTTGAATTTGTAATAATTCCTGTTGAACAAATGCGAGTGTGGCATTTGTTATTTATGCTTTTCTTTTTTTTGATTGAATGTTCATGGCTTACCGTCTCCCTGAGGTTGAAACAAGGCAAAACAGAGGTCTAGCTCTCTTTTCATCAAAATGAGAAAGAGAGGAGAACATGTTGTTCAAGTAAAGCAAACGTCTGTTATCTTTATATGAATCACCAAATCACTTCAAGAAAACACAGCCTCGCCCAAACAACGTTGTTTTCTGAAGTCAGAGCAAATTGAAATCAACTAGAACTGTGACAAAAAAGTCTGGATGGTGACTTCACTTTATCTTGTCACCAAAGTTAGGAAGATGGCAATATAGATAAAACTCCAAAGATCACTGTTGAAAATCTGCAGCTATCTAGGGATTTTCATAGCAACTGTCGAATGCAATCTGTATGTCCACAGTCTGTTTAGGTTTTGATGGCTAAAAAGGCGTTTCTGTCGTTCCATCCCAAATACTCGTGTTGTTTTCTTAATTTTACTGGAACTTAATGTGGAACTGTGTTTTGATAAAATGAGACTAAGAGACTTATTAGTACTCAACAACAAGTTCCTGTTCCTCTCTCTCACAGCTCTGCAAGAACAAAAATGACACAAGTCCTGTCTTGGAGTCCTTGTTTGGGAGGATCTGCAGCTATTTATGGACACATCATCACACAATGTGCTTAAAAGGTTAAAATGTTCAATGTCCTACACTGTGAGATTATGATACTGTAATAACAGCATAAAGAAAGACCTTTTAAATGCTTATCGGAGGCAGTAATAAGTTGGAGGGTAACCAACCTATCAAATAAACTCAGAGCCATTTTAATTATTTTTCTCACTTGTCTCAAAAACGCTTAGAATCGTGTTTCTGGTCAGAAATGCCTCCTAAGTGTCGTCAGTGAAAGATTAATTTTTATTTTCTTCTAATTAGGTACAATTTAACTCTCCTACTGAAAGAGAAAGAGGTCAGTGAAATAAATCTTTCTGCCAATACTGGTTGATAATGAGTCTTTCACACACTATACAGTGATCTTCCAGATCATTCTCCATTCTCCAGCTGTGAGTTATGTACCATCTATTGGCAGACTAAGTGGACCACCATTGTGAGACAGTTAGCCACTATGAACTACTGACCTGTACACCGAACAGGAAGACGGCAGGTTGGTGGAAAACTTTTTTATTAACTTTGTCATATTTTAAGCACGAACCTGAGTTTATTTTTATTGGGATTTAATGCGATTTTAAGTGATTATCTGCTTGAAAACCGAAATCTGAAAGTATATTCAGTCCCCCAGACTTAATATTTTCCAACCCCTGGTCCTCAATCTTGAAAAGCTTTTTATTTGTGATGCTCACTTTAAAACAGTGAAAGCTTACTGTCACATGTAGCATAGAGACTGTTGCAAAGTTTAAACATAAGTTCACATTAATCTCAGCTAAATCCTGGGAGCACAAAACCAAGCTCTTTTTCTCCTTTCTTATTAGCTAAGCTGCAGTGGGAGGATAGTAGATCAAAAAGGGAAGGTGGTGTAATATCTAGACAGACTTTTTTACTTGGTTCTGCTCTGCTTTCATCACCAACAGAGCAGCAATTAAAATGATCGACGGAGCTGTGGTCTGCAAACATTAACAATCAGTCAAGAACCTCGCCTCAGGCCCCGTTACTGATCCGTTAGCAAAAGGTGAAACGTTTTACAATTCAGCACTGCGCTTAATTCAGAATCAGTCAACAAATCAATCTGCACAGGACAGGAGCAACCCCCAAAAACCTCCATGTTTCACTTTTGGATAGTTGCAACTTGCAAGCAGTGTACTTTGACAGATGAGACTGCTGAGATAACCTGACAGAGAGATCCCACTTTCCTGTACCAACACAACAAAACGTATCCCAGAATCAGAAATTGGTGCCGACAGGAAACAAGAAGACTGACAAGACTGTTCAGTGCTCATTATGGCCTCTGATAGACTTTGTTAATGAGTAATTCATCACTCTATTTGGCAAGTGTAATCAGTTAAAGAAGGATTAAGTGAGAGGAAGAAAAAACAAGAATTCAGGCCAGGTGGTTCTAGTGATGCTTCAAGCAAAGGCAGTCATCAGATGTGACATATTGGCGGTGACACTAAACACCGCTAATTACTGCTAATGAGAGGCTTGGACTGATGTTGTTGTCACCAGCTGGGAACACTGCCTCCACCTACATCCAATTCTGCTTCTTTCCTCTCCGTTTGCTCTGCCAGAAAAGCTACAACAGTAAAAACACTCAAAGCCGCAACGCCGGGGTGTTGCTCGGTTTTCGGCTGGAAATAAAAGAAGGAATTAAGTCACAGGTAATCATCGCCCCACGCTGTTCCCAGATAATGGAAATCATTTGTGTTCGAGGACATAAACGCTGAGCAAAGTGACCTTTTTTGTTTGTTTTCCTGAAAACCTATTAAAAATGTAATTAAAAAGGCAACTCAGCAAGGCTCCCCCGTGGTGGACGAACAATTATCAGCTTCTGAACAAGTTTGTGCTAACAGGCAGCAGCTGCTGGCGCATTCGAAATGAAAACGCGATGAGATACGGGGGCCGCCGCAGAGTTCTGCTCTTTTGCATTCAGCATTACTTTGCTTTGCTGGAGAGAAGGAGGAAGTGAGCCAAGCTGAGGCGAGCATAGAAAGCAGCCGCATACGGTTTTCTCAGTGGGCGCCCTGGTTCTGTCCGATTCAGCAGCCAAAGATGGTTTATTTTCACTGCTGGTGCATGACTGTCCTGCACAGGGAAGCTGAGAGTGGAAGCGGATAGTGTTGTGAAGGTGAGAAACTTTATCATGATTATTTTTTTTCCTACAGTTGAATAAAGAATGTCTTGGTGGAAAAAAACAACAAGAAACAATCACAACCTTTGAAAATGTCCACATTCCCTGATGTCTCAGCCACAAACCTCAATATATTGTATATTGTGACAGACCAGTACAATATCTGTGCTTTTAAAAAAATGGGACTTTTTTTTTTTTTTTACCAACTGCCTTTAAATAAATTTGCATTCAATAGTAATGAATAGTTCAAAGTCGGATATGGTTATAAAACAAACTTCTTAGCTTCGAACATTTTAAAAAGCGCGTTTGATAAACTGTCTAAAAATGGGAAGGCTATGCCAGAACTGCAAAGCTATCATGGAATCGACAGGCTGACTTTAGTTCTGGAGGTCCACAGCTCTGTGGGAGAATTTGTATATCAAATATACATATTTTATGTCAAAAATCTGGCCATTGCTGAAAGAAAGCCAAAAAAAAAGTTAGTTTAAAAAGTTTATCACAAGCCAGGGACACCAGAAAAGTGCAAGAAGGTGTTTTTGATCGTATGAGGAGACATTGTAACTTTTGTGTCCTTAATTCAAAACACTCTAGATATTAGATAAGACTACAAATAAGGATGGCAGCATCATGCTGTGGGAATTATTTTCTTCAGCAGGGACAGGAAAGCAGGTCAGCAGGTACATCTACTGACAAACAGGGCAATACTGGACAAAAAAACCCTGCTAAAATCTGCAAACGGCATGAAACTGGTGGAGGTTCATCTTGCAGCAGGAAAATGACCCCTAAACAATCAGAGTTACAATGAAATGATTGACATCAAGGCATAGTGTGATACTTCAGATTTGGATCCAATTGAGAATTCACTGAAAAATGTGAAAATTTACAGACATTCCCATTCCAACCTGACACAAAGTAGGTTTTACTAAGTGAAAGAAAGGGCACACACTTCTGTCCCTAGATATAATTTTGAAAATCATGCACATCATTTATCTTCCACTTCACAATTACAGCAGCCTATGCATTAGTCTGTATTGAACTATGACAAAAAACAAATACGTTGAAGTTTCTATTTTTAGTGTGACAAAATGTGGAAACGTTCAAGAGGTATGAATATCTTTGGAAGGCAGTGTAGTTGGATAAAATAAATCCGCTCTCTGCAATTGTTTTACTGCCAGAGGGGAGGAGGAAGTCTAAGTGTTCACAGACAGATAAACACTGGGTTGGCTTTGCCGAGCCTCCTGAATGCTTTCTGCAGATTGCAATAAACACTGGAAGGGATTCATCATATTTCTGTCACATCTAATATTTCAAAATCGCGTGGCTCATTCTGAAGAGAAGGTGGGGGCATCTGAAATCCCACGATTACACAGCAAAAAAGATTACAATGTGACTTGTGCGGTTGCATGCTGTAAGCCCCTGCGTGGCTGCTGCAAAGGAGATGGTGATTGTGTTTTACACTGATCTGAGGATTTTCAGGGCAGCTGGAGTGAGATGGGGATAAATTGGGGACAGCACAAAGAGACGGACACGCTGTCAGGGGTCGGGTTTATGCTATGGGGGACTGGCTCAGAAGCTTCAGGTTGAGAGAGGTTCAAACGGAGAGACAGGGTGTTAGCGGTAGGAGAATGCTGCCAAATTTCACCTCTCAAAATCACATGTTAAATTTTGAGCTGCATGTTCCCAACATCGATAGTAAAAAAAAAAAAAGGAAATTAATGAGTACAACAGGTTCTCTGCTTTGTGCCTGAAAGAAACCCTTTGGTACGATTAAAATGTACTTTTTAGATAGTGATGATTTCCAACATCTAAAGTACCACTATAGCTCTCCATTTTTCTTTTCTGTGAAAAAGAAACATGATTAATAAGGAGCCCAAATGAATAACAGTGTGCAACAATTTATTATAATTGCTCAAGATTATTTTACCACTTGCCGCCTGAATTTATTTTCAAATATAAAAATGAACTGGTTTTATTTTTGCTGTCGTTATAGCACTTACGATAAATATAAATTTAACTGTAGGTGTGATGCCAATTAGCAACATTCAGCCAAATTTTGGCATGGTAACAGATTTTTCTGTCTGCATTGTACAGTTTTCTGTGCAATACATTCTAATCCTAGCCAGCTTAAGTCTAGGATGTTGTTTACAGACTGACCAAGAAATGAAAGTCAAGTAGTTCCACTACAGTTCCAGGTATGAGTACAATATGCATTAGTAGGCAATTTGGATGCATTAACACATGACATAGTCCGAGTCGATTCCAGGTAAATAAATGTTATCACTCAATTCTGTTACTTTCACATTTATCAGAGAGGCACAGGACAGCATGAGAGACTTCATTCAGCCAGCTGACCATCCGTGTGCAGAAATAGGTAGGAAAGGCAGAGTACTGAACTACTCTATGCTTTACACAGCCAGCGCAGACTCTGTTCACTCCAGCACTGCCTCTACCATTTCCTTCAAAGAACGTTTAACCAAAATAACCAGAATGCACCTCAGTGCTGAAAAATAAACTAAACCCACCAGAGAAATCACTTTTTTCTTTTAAACATTGGTATCACTGTGCGACACTACATGACCCATGCCTTTTATCAGCTTCAATTTTTACAGAAGTGCTATTTTTAGCCATGAAATAAACACTGGCTGGTCTGCTGAGTGTTCAAAGCATTATGTTGGGTCAAAATACATGCTAAACCGTGTTGCTAGCAGCTGAGATTTAATCAGCTTTTAAATGATTGTATATTACCTGAATCCAATCATTCATTTGTCATACATCACAAAATCTAAATAAAGGTTTTGAAATACTTGATGTGACACAGGCTTTAAGAGGAAATCAGCAGACATGGCCTTTAAAAAGCAGAAGCGAAAGTGATGATTCAGATGTGTGAGAGTCATCAGACTGCATCCAGAAAAACAGATGAGACAGAAACAGAAAAACAGAACCAGAATCTGGAACATAAAAATCCCTGTCTGCTAATGAGTCTGAGTTCACACAACAGACTCTGTTTTCAAGAGTTTTTTTTTTTATTGAAGGGTTTGAATCTGTTGAAGCATAAATTAAGTTCTATATCATGAATAATACAGGGAGTATTTATAATAGATGTAGAAATGTTGTTAAATATAAAATAGAAGTTGCTCTGAAGACATGCTCTTAGTACAAGGATAAACTTTCACAAAAAACTTTATTGCAGCATTACTTAATCATGTAATCTGCCTCAGGTACACCACATATCCAGGAATATTTTGCAACCACAGATGCTAAAATTTGATTATCCTGATTGGTTACTGATTTAATAATGTATAGTGGTTTTAACAGTAGAAACAACATTGAAACACAGATTTCTTGTACCTCTGAGGATGTTGAAAAATATACTTGTTTATAAGTAACTTAACTGGACTCTATAGTTTTGTTCCATGAACTCCAACCTGGGAAACCAGTGCAAAGTCACAAAAGTAAAGTCCTTGGCCAACAGACAGCACCTAGCAATATCTTACCAATATAAGACTGAAGTAACTGTTGAAATCTTGAGCTGTAGATTTTGTGCTGGGCAGAAATTGGAAATAATCAACAATTGTCTGTTAAAAAGAACATCATGTAACAAAATTTAACTCAAATCTTTAACCATTACTGTGTCTTGAAATTACAAGGGTGATGAAGCTTATGCATGTACATCTCAATGAATCTCAATGAATAATAACATTGGAAGGTTAATTTATGTCAGCAAATTAATTCTCTCCAATCACAACTTTAAATAACTATTTAGTAGGGATGCCGATCAGGTTTTTTCCTCCCGATACCGATCACCCCTGAGGGCCGATCACTGATTCCGATCCCCGATACCGATCACATAACTATTATTTATTTATTTTTTTATCATAAACACTACTGTTACATTATGTGGAAAAAGGAACCATGAATTCACCTTAATTTAGACAAAAACTTGTTTTTAATAACTTTTCCAAGAAGAAAACTAAACAAAACAGGCATTGTGCAAATTGAACTGCTATCAATAATACTATCTTTAACAGACTGATAACATATGAGGCTCTGAAGAAGCTAAATAATGCAAAGAACCAAAATAAAACCTCTCAACATTGCCAAAAAATTCAAGTATAAAACTTAACATTCAAAGGCAAAAACAAAAAACAATTACAATTACATTACAATAAACAATCCTGAGTTACTGAATGAAAACTTCCTGTTAGCATAGCGGCTAGCTGGTTACTGCTAGTTCTGATTGGCTGTTTCTGACTGAGCGGAGTAACAGGGAGGAGATCGATTATTTTTTTTAGAGATTATCTGTCTCATGTTAGGACAGAGAAAGTTTTAATACGTATGTAAAATGTATTTTTTAAGTTAGATGCTGCAGCTTTAAACAGGTTCGGTGTGAGAGTCTCTACCGGGTGGAGCAGAAGCGGCTCCGTGTCAAATATTACTAAATATTAAATATTACTACCTGTAGCGGAGCAGCAGTTCAACAGTAGAACCAGCGTCTTACATCGCAGCTCCAAGACTTAAATCATTTTCCAGGTTATTAGTTTATCTTTCTGACCGTCATGCTAATCCGGGTGAGTGTTTGTAGCTGCGCTGCTTTACCTGCTGTCTGATCCTCTGTGTCTTTTTACTGCATTGAGCCTCGATGTAGCCAAACTCCTTCATTGTTTTTATGTCTATTAGCTTCGTTGTGTTGATGCATTTTGACCTGCTTCTATTTTCCGCCACAACACGCAAACGTCCTCATTCACTCAGTGCGTTATAGTTACACATTGCTTAGGATTTGCTGCTGCGCAGTTAAGGAAAGACGAGACCAGCTGGACAGACAGGCTGGGAAATGAGATGCAGGTGATCGGTATCGGTAACAGAGACAATGATCGGCCGATCCCGATCATCACCGATTTCACGGAAATCGGCCGATTATGATCGGTGACCGATCGATCGGCACACCTCTAGTATTTAGAGTTGTGAGGACTAAATTAGCTGTATAATTTCCTGCTACATAACTGCTCTGACTTTGGACCCAATAAAGAGCAGCAGACCAACACCAGCAGATGAAAGGACTCCCCAGTTCATCACTGACTGTAGAAACTTCACACTTTTTTTAGGACCTTGATTTCCAAATTAAAAGCAAAGGTCATTCTAATCTGAAAAGACTTCCAACGGTCTATCACGTTTTATTTTTAACCCAGGTTTGACACTTACAACATTGCTACTGGTTCAGTTGTGACTTAGCTCAACCAATGCAACAGCTCTAGCCCATGTCAGCAATAAATCTGAGTGATGTTGCTCTTGAAGCACTACCAAAAAAAAACCATTGAATGGGTGTTGCTTTAAGATCCTCTCAAAACCGCAGCTGTCATTGTTGCTTGTTGATGACCTTTGATTACACTTTTTTCTGCCCCTCAACTTTCCATTAAAGCCTTGTTTCTTTAGCAATGACCTTTTGTGGCTTATGATTCTTCATGAAGGTGTCAGTAGTCCCTTTCAGCTCATCGTCCTTTAAACTTCAATATGTAACCACAGATGGTTTGATGGGGGTGAGGGGATTGTTTTTTTTTTTGTTTTTTTTTTTTTTACTGAAGATACAAATACTGTATCTTGAAATATTTCTAAGAACACGACATTCACAGTAAAGGTTGAACTTTACCGGGCAGCCAGTGATGCGCTATGTGCAATGGACACATAATTAATTCCAGTTGTCACCCAATCTAAAATCTAAAATTCAAATTCTTTCTGCTTGATATTACGGTGTAATCCAAAGCAGAACTAGTTCATGTTCATATTCATGCTTTTACTTTATCTCGTCTTGACTACTGCAACAGCCTTTTTATTAAGATGTTGATCGTGTCCAGTCAGGTCAGTGCAATGCTGCAAGGCTTTTAACCAACACACAAAAGAGACTTTTAATCTCTCTACATTGGCTGCCGGTACATTAATCATTTTATAATTTCAGTATTTACTTTTAGAACCCTTGTGGTCAAGTCTCAGCCAATTTCAGACCTTCTAGAACCCTACAGCACTTCTAGTGATCTGAAATCTTCCAAATAAAGGATTTAATAGTTCCTCAAACACATTTTACGGGCAGAGGGAGGCTCAAGACTTATGTATTCAGTCTGGTATTTAACTAGTTAATGCTTGTATTCTGTTTTATTAATCTGTTTATGCTTTTGTCTTATGTGGTTTTAATAGGTTTTTTTCCTATAGTAAAGCACCTTATGGTTTTCCGACCTGTAAAAGCGCCTACATAAATAAAATGTACTTTACTTTCTAATGCATCTGTGTAACATATAAAATAAATTGATATATGTATGTTGATCTACTTGAATTTATTCAGATTTTCCTATATAATGATCAGCCTTATGTATAATTGTAAGTATTGGTGAATTGATTGAATAAACTGAAAAAGTAATAATATAAAAAAGCAACTAAAAAGGAACATAAAATTGATTTATAATCTATAAACTACGTATTTTTCCTCACAGTAATGGATAAAATCAGCGATTACCATTTTAACAGACGAATGAAATTTATCTCCAGCCAAAAAAATCTATCAGTTGATATTTGACCTACTAGCTGTTAAAGGGTACTGTGAGATTTGAGCCTCACTTTTTGATTGATCAAATGATCAGATTTACTGAGAAACACTTCTACTGCCACTTTATTTAGTTTTCAAATACATTTTTCTTTATCTTTTTTAAAAAGTCATCTCTTTAAAGAAAGCGTCCAGCCTCTCTGCCTTTTGAACATTGTAAACAAACCGAGCATTTTTTTTTTATTATTTTTGAGTCATCATAGACGTTGAGTTTACATTCTTGTTGGTCATTAAATCATGCAAACACAAACTTACAGTGACACCAGCCCAAGTGGCAGCACCAGTGCAGCTTGAAGCATTTCCCGTGGCTGTGCGTCGCGCAGATGGAGAGTCCATCACACGGCAGGAAGTCTGGTCTCCCCGCGCAGCTCTTGGCCAGAGCCTGCGCCTCGTCCAACTTCTCACTCTTCGGACACTTATGAGCTCCCGAGGCGGCCATGCCAACATTTCCCGGATCCAATTTTGTTTTCAAAACGCACGCACGGTCTGTCGGGAGTAAAACTAAAACCGATCCGAGAGGTTTTTCACGGTCCACGCAGCCAAGGAAGCTTTGTAGAAAAGGGGGGTCTGGGGGTAGATGCTGCTGGGTCTTCCCAATCCAGATCGGCTCGGTCAGTCCTCACGCAAAGGGTGGCGACGGGTTCTGTGGAGGTACAAACGACGGGGCAATGTCACAGTCGAAGCCTCCCGTGATCGTGATCCACGCATCTCCCCATCTCTCGTGCCGTGGCGTGGCGTGGCGTCGGGGAAGCTCCTCAGCTGTGCGCGCCTGCTTTGGTGACGCGCATCCGAACTTCATCACAGAAACGGGAGGAGCCCCGCGAACACAAAGCCAGCTGCTGTGCGCACTTCAAGCGCCACAACCGAGAGGGCTTTCATCATCAGCTCCTCACACAACTTCAAAGATCAAGGCTTGAATATGAAATCCGTCGTCTCCAAACAAACCTTGGAAGAACTGGACTTTAAAAGTGTCTTTTTGTTCAGGGTGTGTTTTCTATTACGGAGCGTTCCGTAATAGAAAACCCGGCTACGTGGGTGGAGTCCGTGCAACCGATCAAATAAAAGGATGCAGAAAATGGTTGATGATGATGAAAATAGCGGCGTTGTGAAGCAAAAAGAGTCCAGCTGATCTCCAGCCGCTAGGGGGCGACCCTAACATCTGCTCAGGACTGGACGTCAGATTGAGATTTACCTGGAATGAGCCATTGATTTATGTTAAAACAGTTTAAAGCTGCGGGTCTCCCTCTTTTCCTGCTGAAGCTGACCCAGCAGAAAGCAGGAGACACAAACTGCAAAAAAGGAAGCAAGACACGAGCTTCTCTTGACCAAATAAAAACACCAAGCAAGGTGGAAAGAAACACTTTTATTCTGAAAAGTATATATTGCGAGTACGCTTTTATCCAAGACTTTGGTCATATTTCACATGTTGAAAAATACATTACAAGTTGTAATTCAAGAAAAGAGGTACATCGATGAGACTTTTCTCACATTTTGTCAAAATGTTCTGGAGGATTTTAATAGAATAAGCAAACACAAAGAAGTGCACAAATATAAGGTGCAATTGAAGTTACACGTCAGTTTATTTTTACCAGGAATTTGGCAAGAATAGATAATCTTACCAGATGAGACCAACGTTAGCTAAATCTGCACTTCACCCTTAACACAATATCCATCAGTTAAACATGGCAGTGGCAGCATCATGTTGAGGGGAGAAGTCTAGTTCAGCAGGGTCGAGGAACCAACTGGTAATAGTTGATGGGAAGTCAAATATTCTGCAATAGACTTCAAACTGGGAAGGAGTTTCAGTTTCCAGAAGTATCCACGCCAAACTTTTCAGATGTTTATAAAAATGTCTACTTCAATGCATTTTTATCCATGACTTCGTTTTAGTTTATTCCAATTAAATCCCTCTAATAAAAACAGGAACTTCTTATCAAACTTTGGGATTTTGTAGGAATTTCTCTTACTGTACAATGAATTAGTCTTGTACACCTTCAGTCCTTTAGTGTTAAAGTATATTAGTGCATTAGACTTTTTTTTTCCACTATCGACATATTTTTCTGTTTGTACTTTTTGCTACTATAGTTTGGTTACCTTGGTGATTAAATACTTAATTTGGTTTATTCCTGTCATTTCTAAGTGCAAATAGAAACACTTCTAACCAGAATGTGAAATCACAGTCGGCTGATATCACTGCTGTTCTGTATAAGGTTTGACAAGACTGCAGGATTTAATGTTGTCAAATGTCATTCATGCATCACCCTGTTCAATTCATCCAGTGTAATGAATAGTGTGGTTTCAACATAGTGTTTTATTAGGCCCCATTTGCAGATGTGCAACAGTCTGTATTTATAGAAACCGCAATATGTTCAATAGATTGTGGAAGAGAATGATAAAAAAAACTCTTTTTTTCCATTACAGCCTCTAATATAGAGACTCATAATAACTTAAAGCTTCACCAAACCACAGAGGATGTTCTTCTCTTCGCAAGCCGTCCACTAAAACGATTTTCCCCTATTTCTGCCGAGGCTGCAGCTATAACTTTAACAACCTCAACAATTTACTCCCATTACTGTCACCTTGCATTTAAATGACTGGTGATCCGCATCTAAAAACACCTTGCTGGAAAAACCACTGGGAATTTCACAGACTGAATTATGTTTTTATTAAAGCATAGCACCGACAAAGCTAAGATTCTGATACTTCAAGCTGGATGCACAACTGATGTAGACAAAAATATCTTGCAAGTTGAGAATTTTTATTGCTATGGTTTGTGCATCTTTGAGTCTCACGGAGGGCCTACTATATGCATAATAAAGCAATTTATTTCCACAGTATAAGTGTAGTGACACACACGTTTGCAAAGACCATTTGCTTTCCTTTCTCAAAATTATCAGAAAACATCTTGAAGATCCCAAAGACTTTTTGGAAATTATTCTGTGGACTGACTGACAAGGTAAAAGTGGAAATTATTTGGCAGGCGTTTGACTCATTACATCTCACAACAAAATACAGCATTTCAGAAAAAGTTACAACTCTGATTTAACGATACCTGGAAAGCAAATGTCCCACCGATTTGTGCTGTTAAAATCAAGCCCATTTGGTAACATGGTGCAAGACAATGTTACCAAGCACGTCTGAAGGCTTTGCAGTGGTCTAGTCAAAGTCTGGATCCAATTCTGACTGAGATAAAATGGTACGGCAGGCTATTTCTTTTTCACATAGGACCAGGTTAATTGGAGTTATTTGGCATGACTGATATTAAAATGTGATTTATGTTTTAAAGATCTAAGTGCGACAAATCTGTTACACTTCATATCTGTAGGTTCTTCAGCTTTTATTTGAATAAATTAAACCCTCTAAACAATTGCTACGTTTGCATTGATAAATACAAAGCAAACAGATGATGAGAGTGGTTTAATGCGTCGTATTAAAGCTACATGTGAGTGCAAAGTAAATATACATTAATTTGGTTAATTAGCAATGTAATCAGAAAAATCTGCTGTCGCACTGGAGGGGAACTGAAGTTTAAAGCTGGCTGCGGGGTTTCTGGATGACCTCCCTCCATTTGTGGATCGCTGGGTTGCCGCTGGCTGCCAGCTTCCGGAGCAAGCTGCAGGGCTGCAGACCTGGAACATCAGGATGGATCTGCTGGTAGTGCTCCAGCCTCTCTACAACCTTGTCTAGGCCCACCTGGCCAGCGTAGAACATGGGACCCCCGCGGTACCGGGGCCAGCCGTACCCGAGCACATAGATGACGTCGATGTCTTCCGGTCCTGCTGCGATCCCGTCCTGGAGGATCTGGAAGCCCTCGTTGATCAGCGGGTAGAGGCAGCGCTCCAGCACCTCCTGGTGGTCGATGCGACGTGCCACCAGGCCGTGCTGGGCTCGGTACTCATCCAGAAACCCGCCCAGCCAAGGGTCGGGTTTAGCCACACGGCCGCCGGGTTTGTCGTACTGATACCACCCTTTGCCTGTTTTCTGACCAAACCTTCCGCGCTCACACAGCAGGTCTCCCAGAGGGCTGTACCTGCTGCCGCCTCGGATTCTAGCGGACGTTCCCGTAGAGGTGGGCGAAACTAAACCGTCCGACTTCCTGACCTTCCAGCCAACGTCCAGCCCAGAGAGGTCGGACACTTTGAACACACCCATGGCAAACCCGAACTCTTCCAGCACCTGGTCCACCTGCTCAGGTGTGGCTCCCTCTTCCAACAGGAAGAACGCTTGTTCCAAGTACGGCTTCAGCATACGGTTTCCCACAAATCCCCGACAGTTTCCAACTGCGACACTCACTTTTCCCATCTGCTTACCCAGCTGCATGGCGGTGGCCACGACTTCGGGGGACGAGCGCGGCCCGTAGACCACCTCCAGCAGCTGCATGACGTGAGCTGGCGCAAAGAAGTGCATCCCGACCACCAGTTCTGGACTCTGGGTTTGAGAAGCCAGCTCGTCCACGTCGAGCCCAGAGGTGTTTGTGCACAGGAGCGCGCCTGGTTTGCAGATGGCCGACAGCTGCTGGAAGACGGTTTTCTTCAGAGCCATGTCCTCAAACACGGCTTCAATGACTAGGTCAACATCTGCCACAGCCTGGACGCTGCAGCTGTACTTGATTTTATCGTGTGCCAGGGGCACCCCTCGTCTCTTGGCCCCCTCTCCAACATGCCAGACACCGCCTGCTTTGCCTCCGACAGCTGTTTCTCCTGGGTCTCTACGGCAACCACAGAGAACCCTGCCTGGGCCAGGGACACAGTTATACCTCGACCCATGGTGCCAAGCCCTTAGAGGACAGAAATCATACGTTTAAACACAGTCAATATTTCATCCACAAATCAGTTCTATAAAACTTTAAACAGTTTAATTAAATCAAGCAGTGTGAACATTTCTTCTAAACAGGCCACTGAGTCGAACATAAAATCCAAGCCTCCAAGCAGAGAGCAGCTACTACACTCACTAAACCGGGAATATCAACTTACTTTTCCTAGATGGGATGGCACAGATGGAAAAATGAATGGACAAGTCTTAAAATACATGTACATCTAAAAAAATTATTATTGTTCACCCTTCATTTCAGAAAGCTGAACTCATTAAATAGATTCAATACACATAGATTAAATATTTTAATCATTTTTTTCAAGGAATTTTGATGTCTAAAAGTCAAAATTCTATGTCTTGGAAAATTAGAATATTGTAAAAAAAAAAAAAAAAAAACTTATAGCATATTAGTGTATGGAAAAACTGTGACAAATTCTTGCTGGAAAATAAAATCACAACATCTGTACAGATCGCAGAAGGCACCATGAAATGCTCTAGAATTTCCTGGTAGATGGCTGAATTAACTGTGGACTTCAGAAAACACAGTGGACCAACACCAGCAGATAACATGGCACAGTCCACTTCAGAAAGGTCCCTCAAATTCTCAAATTGATTTATCTTGACAACGCTCTGTAGGCTGCGGTTATCCCTGCTGCTGGTGCACATTTTTATGTACCTGCCCACATTGCCAAAGGTACCAAAGGTTGGTTCAATGACCATAATGTTCCTGTCATTGGTTGGACAGCAAACTCCCCTGACCTGAACCTCATAGGAAATCTGTTAAAAGTTGTCATGAGGAACCAACACGGAAGATGACTGAAAGTAGCCATTAAAGTAACCTGAGCCCCAACCAAGTATTTAGAGGATAGAAATTGACATACTTTGACATTTTTGTTTAAAAAAAATGTCAAGTATATATATTTATTGATCATACATAATACATTAATTTTCTGAGATATAAAATTTTGGGTTTGTAAGCCATATTTATCAAATTTCATGAAATAAAGGTTAGAAATGTTTCAGTCAATAAAGAATATGAAATATGAAATTTTTGCTTTCTGAAATGAGTGGGATTTTTTTTAAACAAGATTCAAATTTGATAGCATGTAGATTTTTCCATGCTTATCCAGACGTGTTATCTACTTAAATTCAACTGCATATTTTTCCAGACTGCTCAGGTACCTTGTTCTCACCCTCTAAATTAAAATGACAGCATAATGCAGAGAGAAACGCACATTCTCTGATATCATCTTTCACATATTAAATGGTTTTCCAGAGCTTGCGATTTTAATGCACAAGCTGCTGAGCTGCGCATATCCAAACTGGGGTGCATCCAATCCTCCCTGCAGGGAATAGCGCGTCCATTTACCAAACTCGGATGAACTGTTAATGAGGGCTTAGTTTCCATAGGCAACAGGACTTTGGAGATGCCACACAGATAGCCTGATGAGTCAGTGTGCCTGGGCTAATTGAAAGCTAAGTCCAAATTAGAAGCCTAGAGCTCTTACCGATGACAGCTGCTTTACGCACAGGCCTGGGCTTGCTGGTGTCCCAGCGGGCTCCGTTGGCTGTGCTCCACCTGCTGACGGCTCTCTGGGCGAAGAAGTAGTACTGCAGAGCGCGGGCCTGACCTGAGGTGAAGAGTAGGGAAAACAGCTCCCGCTCTCGCTCCATTCCCTTAGCGTAGGGCAGAGTGACGGCAGCGTGAACTGCTTGGACGCAGGTGCCTGGCGCTATGGCTCCACGGGCGCTCCGCCGCACCTGCTGCATCGCCCTTTCAAAGATCGCATCCAAATCGGGGGGACGTGGACACGGATAGGTGCTGATGCGGCGCGCATTCAAAGATTTACCTGGAAGAGAAGCAATGAGGAAGTCTCTTCAAGAAACTTGGAGCGAGTGGAAAGCAGGAAGTAGTGAAAACACACTTATAAAATGGTCAGACTATAACAACACAAAGACACACACGTAATAATAATAGCTGTTAATCAATACTCTTAACTGTAATCAAATCAAATAAAAAATGACCTGTAACTGTCACATAGATTGATAAGGTAAAGGCTGACGTTATTCAGTCTAAATCTGCCTGCCATTGCAAATAAACCATTTCCACTCTTCATAGTTTTAGTATAGCAAATATTGGCATAGTACACAAAATTAACAAATAAGACAAGAAAAGAAAATCTGAAAAATGAAAAGGTAAGTAAATCAACATCTCAAAGGTTTCAATCAGACTTCAAAAATGAAAGTGCCTTCATAGCTTTCAATTACTCCGTTTTAATTCCCTTATAAACTATTATGTTATTACTATGATTAAAATCTTCTGGCAAACTGCTCCACAGCTTAACCCCGGCAACAGAGATGCACATACCACAGTATATCTATAGTATACATATATCTATACTTTATTGTTCAAGTTGAAAACAATTTGAAAGAATTTCTGAATATCTTTAGGGAACATATGATTTTATAAAATTTGCATGAATCTAGTTTATGGTCATATTCATAGGCATAATTTTAATTTCAAGCTAAAAAGTGCTTCCCCTTTTCAAGCAGTGCTTCTCACTTCTCCACTCTGTTGGAATTTTCAACCAGCACTCAGGAAGTGTGGGCATAATTCATTTTTCAGGCACATTCATCCACTCAGTCAGCTTCTGAGAGCAGGCTGATCTGACGGGCCGCTTCCAGATAATCGCAGGGACTCTGGCTGAACGCTGCAGCTCTGAGCGAAACAAAAAAAGCAAAAGGTTCGCTTCCGACAAAATTCTGTAATTCTTGGGATTACGAGCAAAAGGCAAACCCTACAGTGGCTTCCAAAATATCCAGACACGTTCACCTTGACAGTTTTGTCATAGTAAAAAAAAAATAAAAAATCAGCTCAAAGTAGTGGATAATTGTGAACTGGAAGAGAAAGTATTTAAGGTCTTCAATTTTTTGTAAGTAAAAATTTTGAAAGAGTGTCATGCAATTTAGTTCACCCCTCACGGGTCAATGGCTTTGCAATTCATTGTATAAGAGATTGTTTACAAGAGAAGATTTAATGTTTAATCCAACAACCTCACGGCACAAGCCTTCCTGCATGCTGAGATTGTAAAGAACGAGAAAGAAAAAGATGGCTGCTCAGCCAAAACCTTGTTAGCGGCATCTTAATTCCCAATCCTGACTCCTCTGATGTGATTACAAGAGACAGCAGTCAGAAACCTTCACAGCTCCACTGAATTACTCTCACATGAGGGTCTGGGTCAGAAACTGGGTCACTGAGGTGAAGCTTAAAGCAACAGCGGGAATATCTGACTTATCTTAACAACTTTCGCCAATAGGAGACACATTTCTCAAAAGAAGGATATTAAAAATAGAGAAATGGGGACAGAGGTTATCCATGATAAAGAATTTATTCTCGGTAAACAATCGCACGTCGGTGAGGTGATATGTGGAAGTGCGAAGCCGTTTCAGTGTGTCTTACGAGGCATTATTGCAGCAGTTAATCTGTAAATGGTTGAGCTGTGGATTTGCAGCCGATGGGAAGCCTGGCTGCCCCACTGACAGATGTAGCGGGCAGATGTTGCAACCGCTGGGTTAAAAAAAAGTTAATCTCATCACCAGTGAGAGGCTCAGATCTGTTCCTGGCCTCGCCTGCATTAAATTAAATGCACAAAGTGATTTTTTTTAAGCAAATGTGGACTTGTGTGGTGTTTATGTAGAGAGGTGTGACCTTAATGCATTTTGCATCCTGGGCTCAAACTTTTCATGCTTTTTCAACAAAAAAAATGCATCCACAAACTAAGGTTACTTTCCTAATACTACATGTCTTTTACTTGATCTTATTCAGGCATGTGAGCTTTACAAACACAAATCCCTTTGTCACAGGGTTCCTGCACAAACACCACTTTTTCAGACTTTAATCTCCAGAGTTCTCAGTCCTTTTCAGATCACAGTTAACCTAAAAACAGAAGTTCATTGAGAATTCATTGCAAATATTTCTACAGACATCAGGATTTAATTATGGTACTTGGACAAAAATTGGGTGAGACAGTGGGTGAGTGAGGAAAAGAGAAAGAAAACAGACAGATGGGCGGATATTTTTCCATACTCATCCAGACCTGTTGAATAGTTTTCCAGACTGGCAGCAACCCTGTTCTCATGGCAACAAGGTGCAAAGAGAAGACAATAACTCTTCCTTACATTATCTTTTATTACATTATGATGTATTAAATATGTTTTTCAGACCCAAAAGTTGGCATTTTCTACAGACAAAAGAGCATAGCTGTAGGCCCAATACTGACACCCAAACAAACTTCCTGCTGATTTGAACGCCTCCAAAAAAAGATGTCAGGGTTCAGAAACCTACAAACATCAGCTGCAGATGACATATCCGACACAGAGTGACGTGAAGCCTCCAAGTGCAGTCATACAAACATTGATTCATGTTTGGTTCACACAGAAAAACAAAAGCTGCTCCGTAAAGCGAGACCCCGCTGGGGCTAAATACACCTCCCTCCTGTGTGTACTGCCAACACACACAACCAGCAGAGTGGGCGGTGTGTGTGTTCAGTTCACCTTACGTGGAAGAACGCGAGCTCAAACAGAAGCAGCAGACAGGATGCTTTCCTCCTTTTTAATTCTTCATGATAAATATGAATCCACAGGTTATTTTCTTTTTTTAAAAAAAAACTAAACAGAAAGACACGAAGCAGAAACTGTTAGCCGAGACCCCCACAGTTTAAAACATTACTTTCCGCAGCAGACGAGGAGGCACAAAGCGTTTTCATTTTTCATTTGAGCCGAGAACACCGGCTTTTCTTTTCACTTTTATCCCCATTCAGCCAAAAGAGAATGACCTATTCTTCAGTCAGACTGGGAGATCGCTCCTCCGGCTCTCCAGGGACGTGGCACACTTCAGGAATCCACTCAGTGTTGTAAAATGAGTCAGATTCACGTGCGTGCGGGAATCCTCGTACCACTAATCGACTGGAGAGGGCCTCGATATTAATATTCTAGGGAAGTTTGTCCCTTTTCGCCTTCCTGAATAATACAGCAAAAGCAGTGAAGACATCAGAGCCCATCTGACAGCGCCATGAAACATTTATGGACCGTGTTGGTGGAGGATCTGGCTGCCGTGTCTTCTGCTTGCTCTGCCTTACAAGGGCTTCGCGTCGACACGTCTTGATGTCGGCCTGGCCTGAAATAACCGCTCCGATAGAAGTTTCTCCTCCTTCCACAGAGTTAATATTTAATGCCGGGAAGAAAGTTTCTGTCACTCCATTAAATACCTCCAGAAGCATTTATCTTGCGGCTTACCTGCCACACTTTGAGCAAACTTGACAGCTGCATCCACAGCGTTGAGATCCGTCACCTCATCAACGATTCCAAGCTGCCGAGCCTCAGCTGCAGTCACGTGGCGGCCTGTGGGACACACAGAAAAGTCCTCTATACATTATGCAGAACGTGACACATTAAAGTCAGTGAGCATCAAATTTATATGTAAAGGGCACCTTGTTACTGGGTAGTTTATTATACTGGATACAAAAGTCAACTTTTGTACCACTGCTAAAGTGACTTTTTATGATGTAAAAAATGAGAATTAGAAATTATTTCACAACTTTCCTATATTTAAATGTGATTTATTATCTCAGCAATAGTATTAACACCTTTAAGAGTCTGCCAGTCTCCCACACTTTGGCGATATCTGTCCACTCTGCTTTGCCAAAAGCCTCTAATTCTACTTAATCGTGAAGAAGTCTCTTGTCCAAAGCTCTTTTCAGATATCCAGGCAGACATTCGACACATTTAGTCCTGGACTCTGGTTAGACCAGCTGAAGAACTTCAAATTCATCCATTTTGTTGATTTTAAATGCCTGGTTTGCTGATAAAATAAATAAATATATATAAAAAACTTCATCTGAAGCTTTAGAGCCAAACCCTGAAGATTTTGGTGAAAAACTTCACCCAGCTTTGACAAAAACTCCAGTTCCATTTAATAAAGGTAACTCTAGAGCATCATACTGCCACCACCATGTTTCACTGGTGTTATATTGTATTGTTTTTATGCCATCCAAAGTAAACACACTCTTCCAGAAGGTTCGATTTGTATTTAAAGGATGCAGATGTCATGAAAATCTTAGCTGGGCAACTAAACTTTATTCCAAACGAATTACATTCACACGTAATGTCGTTTGTGCCCCAAAAGAACAAATTTTGATATCAGATTAAAAAGTGTAAAACAAGGTGTTTTTCTATGGGTGTTCACACAGTGAAACCAGGTTACTGCAGCCTAATTTCCCCCATCTCACAGATTTGTTTGATTTCACTTCAAAATCACACTGAAGGTGGGAAAAGTTCTGACACATATTTATCTTGATCTTTTATGAATCAGAAAAAACTGACATTTTAGCCAAGTGTCAAACTCATTGAGATAATTCTATACAAGTAGAAAGAAGGAGACAAGCTGTACAACCTACTATATGCTGACACCTGCTGGCCAACGGAGTAAGATGCATTTAGCAACATAAATGACTTTCTGCGTTAATAAAATGCTGTCTGAGAATCTAAAAGAATCAAGCCACACTAGAGTCTTTACTCTGCACGAGAAAGTAACCTGCTGGAGCCTGTTGAGCAGCAAAATCTTCCAGAAACTTTGAGTTGCTGTTTAGAGGAAAACTTTACTTCCAGCACAAATATACATCTGTGACTGGCTAACTCAATAGAGCACTTTAGGTTGGGCCAGAGTTGGACTTTTCTGCTTTATTAAAAATTCTGCTCTTTCAAACATTCTGTATTTAATTGGCTTCATCCGATTGTCCACTTAGAGGTTCTGCTCTGATGTGTTGCTATATAAAAGTTAGCCTAGACCTGAGGTATCCAGTCTAATTTACTGAAGGTTGCATCCCTCACAGCGCCTTGGAAAAGTAATTTCCTAATCCAGAACTGGAAAAATCCTTAAATCAGATTTCATAATTTGTATGAATTCTGGTCATTAAATTTACCAAATTAACAGAGTCCCTGGTTTTTTTGTGTTGTTTTTTTGAGAGAAAACTTTGTTTTCTATTAAACACACTGAACTTTAGAAATCGTTTGTAGCTTTTTACAGCATAGAGACATGTCAAGGTCATGATGATGGCCACTTCTCCTTGAGGACAAAAGACTTTTGTCCAAACTTTACAACTCAGATTTTTCAAAGAATTTCTTTAGACATTTGGCTGTTAGTTATCTTGTTCTAGAATTTCATAGAGACAATGAAATGAGCTGCTGGAAAATAAGACACTAAATAATTTCCATAGCAACAGGAGGATCTACATGATAAGTTTTTTCATGAATCTACCTGTGGTGATGAGGTCCAAGGCAGCTGGGACTCCAGCGAGCCTCGGCAGACGCTGAGTTCCTCCTGCGCCTGGCAGCAGACCCAAAGCCACCTCTGGAAATCCCAGTCTGGCCTGAATCAAATTATTCATGAAGTACAATATGTTTGTGAGCCTCGTCTCACAATGCAGATGTTTGACAAAAGCAGGATTTTCTTCCTATTCGTTAAACTGCATCAAACTGAAAACAAACTTTGTTTTCACCCTGCTAGTTGCTTCATCAACAACAAAATGCAAGTCCGTCTATGCATTTTGTGATGAGGTTTGTAAAAAAAGGAGATGCAGAACAGGATTACAGGGTGCAAAAATGTGGATCATCTTGTTTTTTTCAGTTCAATAAATACTGCATATTAAAGCTAAAATGTAGCACTGTTTTGCAGCCTATGTTTGCTACACTTAATGTTAAACTACAACGAATGACTTTATGTTAGAGCTTTAAAAGTAAAGCAGAACTCTTTATCAGCTTTTAAAAGTCTGATTGATGCATCTCAAGGTTTGGAAATGGGTTTTGTTTTTTTTTTAGAGGATTTCAAGTAAAAATGGGGTAAATATTAATGTACGCCACAATTTTGTGATTTTTGTTCCTGAAGTGTGAACTAACCTTAGAGTGGGCGATACGATAG
This sequence comes from Poecilia picta, assembly GCA_033032245.1. Lineage (NCBI taxonomy): Eukaryota > Metazoa > Chordata > Actinopteri > Cyprinodontiformes > Poeciliidae > Poecilia > Poecilia picta. The sequence goes on along the minus strand of CM065354.1, from coordinate 32,520,432 downwards.
TGACAAGAGAGCGCCAACTCGAGGCCTCCGCCTAAAGCGATCCCCTCTATGGCTGCCACCACCGGTTTGGATGCTGCCTCGATCAGATGGACCATTGGCACCAGAGGAGGACCGGTCATCTTGGCCCCGAACTCTCTGATGTCTGCTCCTGTTGTACAAAACCCACGGCAAACCTGTAACATGAGCTGCACATGATTTTATAGTCCTAAAAAAATCAACTGGAACAGAACGTTTGAAGAACTTTTTTTTGCTTTATGAAACAAGATGAACCCTGAATTATTTAGAAGTGCATTATCACTGACATGGAGCAGAGGACTCTCTGTACCTCCACAAAATTTTCCATTCTGGCCACAGATTACCACAGACTTCACCTCTGGCTCACTGAGCGCTCTGTGCATCATGTCAACAATGCCTTGCCTCACCGCCGCACTGCAGAAACAAACATAAACAGCAGATTTACAACATTGTTGGCTTTAAGCTACTCCCAACTGAGCTTCCAGAAGACTGGAGTGTTTTCTGCCGAACGCCTCCTGCCTAGTATTGCTACGAATACTGTTTGTGGAAATTTTCCAGGCGAAAAGTGTTCATGTTACAAACACAACCTACAATTTGTTCTATCAAGATTTTATTAGACAGGCGAGCAGGACATTTTGGAAACCATGCAGTGGAAGGAAAAGGATAAATGGTTTTCACTGTTTTTTGACAAATAAAATCCAATACGTTTTGAATCCATATATCTTTAGCCCCCAGTTACTTTGACACCCTTAAATAAAATATTGCACAAGCAATTGCCTTCAAAAACTACATAATTAAAAGGTCGCTGCCTCAATTAATACTTTTAATAATCACCTTCAGTGAAGCAAAGAATATCTCCACAGCTGGGAAAAAGAATGACACAGTTTGATATTGTCACCCCCGATTTTTAGCATGAGGGGTGGTGTACCATGTTACTTTGAATTTTTTATCTCATCTGACCAGAGCAATAATTTGCCAAGTCTCCTCCAGGAGCTTATAGGAAACAGCAAATATGTGTTATTACTCATTTCTCCTCTAAACTCTTCCTGAGTTACCATGGGGTCCGCGGCTGCTTTTCTGATTAATGATTTGTTGCCAGGACGATCAGTTGAGGTGGACGGCCATGTTGTTCCACTTTTTTTTTATCTTCCATTTTCACATCATAGATTAAGTTACTGTTACACTTGTAAACAGTATCCCAGTATACATTAGCATACATTTGTGAGTACAAATGTATGCTAAGTTTTATATTTTCAAACAGAAACATCCGTTCCATAATGAGTTGACTTCAAAATAACAGGGAAATGAAGGCCATAACATATCCTGGACGAGTCAAACCAGAACGACTTTTAAGATTTAAGATGTTTGTAGAATGTTATCAGGGTTACACTGCTAGATCAAGTTTTGCTCTCATCCAGTAAATTATTAATAACGGTGATTCATTGTAAGCACTCAGTGTATCCAAGGGAACAATCTGGTGGCCAGAGCACAACATGAGTTAAAGTTGGAGTTCAACCTCTTTAATTAGATAAGGGAGCAAAACAAAAGCTAAATTTGCTGCCTTGGCAATACAAAGGCAACACAAGTACATTACTTTTACTTCTGCACACAAGAACACAAATCCACATGTGTACACAAGTAATGTGTGTACCAGTACCAAAATGTTTATAGTGACAGAATAATTATAATTAGTGTCTTAACGTTTTGTTGTATGAATGATCAATTCAATTAAAGTAGCTCTACTAAATCTAAGTAGATCATAACATTGTTCAATCATTAAAATTGCAAAATAGTTTAACAAGTTCCTCACTTTTGTTGGCAAAAAAAAACATGATGGTATCTAAAACAAATAAGTTCAAAGCTAGGGATTACTTTCTAAATCTAAAAGTAATCATTTTAGATTATGTTTATTTGTATATTTATTAGTGTAGATGCATAATAATCTACATTAATTAGTTAATGTAAAAGAAACAAACATAATAAATTATATGAGGCCAGTACAGTAAGAGTATTGAGCAATCTGGCTTTGCTCGATCAGAGATTCCTAGAGAGATAGACAACTGTCCTAAATGTCCCAATTAAAATAATCCTCCACAATGTAGAATGATGTAAAATTTGATTTGAAATGTTTTGCAAATGACCTTATAATTCTTCATTGCTATCGTTTCCCATTTTGCAGCTCTTTCAGACAAAACTCCCATTTTTAAAGAGATCACCATCAGCCAGTGGGAATTTTTAACCTGTCTAACAGCTAATTGCTAACCTCTCATTAATCCAGAGCCTTGCCTTGCAGGTATTGCTGCTTGCACGGAAGGAGCAAATGTATCCCACACTGCTGTCTATTTGGTTGTTTTCTTAAAGAAATGACTGCGTGTGTTCTTGAGTTGCATTTAGATTCTTGTCAGAGTGTGAGCTTTTTATCCCATAAAAGCAGGTTTTATACTAAACGTACGTGCAAAGCACTTTTAAATTAATCCAAATTGCCATTTTAAATTCAATCCACGCGTTACTTCAACAATTGACCAACTGAGAAAATAACGTATTACTTACTCTTCCTTGTTTATGCTCGCAAAATGTATTTGGACATAATCAATATTTTCAAAGCAGATTAGGAATGTGCAATAAGTCATGTATTTACTTTAAAGGACAAAGTGAATTTGTTTGGGAGAAGTAAAGTTCTGCCGTTGATTGTTTCTCACCTCAGTGCATTGACGGGAGGATTCTGCAGAGTTATCATGCCGACAGAGCCTGAAACTCGACTGTACAAAGCCATGGTGTCCAGTCCGACAAATATGTCTAGTTGCTGTTGCACTTCTTTTCCTGTTCTCCAAATGAACTTTGAAATTGTTAGCGAGACACATGGAAGCCCTTATCAGCGACGCTGAAGTTGGTGTCTGATTCGAAGTGTCGTTGCGCAGCTAAAACTTGCACTTATCAGTGAACTCTAACGATACATTCAAAAAACAAATGGATTTTTTTTGCACCTACACAAATAATAATAATAATAATAATAATAATAATAATAGTAATAATAATAATACTAATAATAATCTTAATAATAATAATAATAGAATGAGAAAGTCCAACACCTCCTCATTGAATCATAATGGATAAGGATCATTTCTACAACATATCTCTGCCTGGCTTTTTAAACATACATCCAGACAGAGATTTAAGGAGGGGTAGCAAAAGCAAATGAGGGGATTAAGCAACGTTTGTCAACAACTGCATTTAATGGAAATTGAGCTGTTAACAGACTGTTATGAGACTTTCACACGTCTTCACTCAGAGGCAGTCTTTACTCAGAGAACAAAAAAGAATTAGAAAAACTGTAATAATATTATTTTGCCAGATTAATCTGTTCTCCAGACACCAGAAAAAAAAAGACATATTGCTTAAGTACCATGTTTCAGGGACATAACCTTGTACTAATAACTGTGAAGTATGGAGGTGGAAGTGTCATGGTATTGATTTACTGTAATATGATCCAGTCATCTCGTCAAAATAGATCATGAATGCCACCATGTATCAGAGGATGTTTGGAGAAAATCTGTGGCATTCTGTGGAAACAGTTGAGCTGAAGATAAGAGGAGTAGAGCAAAATGTTCTCAGACCAGTGTCAGACACGGGTAGATTGCTGAAACTCACTGTAGCGAAAGGACCAAAATATAGCTGGGTCAGGCGAGTTCTTCTCTCAGCTAATCTCAACTTTTTTTGTTAATTTACTTTTTCAGTGATTAAAAAAATAATTCTTCCTTTTTAAGGGAAATTAAATTAATAATAATTTATAAAACGAGCTTAGAAATTGATATGCAAATATTTCTTCATTTCTTATATTTGTGTCTGTCTTTCTTACAAACACATATTTTCACAGATCAAAATGTATTTTAATAATATTTATTCAATGCAGCATAATTCAGATCATATTTGAACGGTCATATTTAAATTATGAACTGGAGTTTAACAAAGACAGTCCGGAGTTGTCTACTGCAATTAAACCATAGACATAATATAAGATCTTATATTATATTATAATATAATATAAGATCTTATATTATAAGATCTTATATTATATAATATAATATATAATATAACATATTATATTATGTCTATATTCATAGACAAAATATAAGATCTTATATTATATTATAATATAATATAAGATCTTACACAGTCCAGTCACATTAATGTAACCACCACGTACTTTCCACTTCAGAGTTAAATAACCAATCACAGAAGGCAGGTGGCAGCACAGTGCAGTTGAGCGTATATAAAGGGTGTGTGTGGGCTTCGGAAAACATTTCAATCGTTGGCGTAATGCAGAAACGAAGCGATTTATCCGACGTCCAAAAGGGCATGATCATTGGCTTTCGGGCCAAGGGTGGAAGCATTTCCGAAACGGCTGAGTTTGTGAACTGTTCGCGTGCCGCCGTGGTAAAAGTGTACCGTGCATGGCAAAATGGGACTGTCCAAAATCAACGACGTGGCAAATGTGGTGCACCACGGGCCATAGATGACAGAGGCGAACGACGGTTGCGGAGATGCGTTCGGGCAGATAGACGGGCTACCGTTGAGCAACTGACCACTAAAATGAACCAAGGGGCTACCACAAGTGTCTCCCAAACCACTATTCAGCGAACATTGCTGCGTCTGGGCCTCCGAAGCGGACGCCTGGTTCGTGCACCTATGCTGACTGGTGTTCATCGACGACGAAGGCTAGAATTTGCACGCCAGTACAGCAGCTGGACGTCCACTGAGTGGCGACAGGTAGCGTTTTCAGATGAATCGCGTTTTATGCTCCATCGGACAGATGGACGTTGGCGTATAAGGCGTGAAACCTCTGAAAGGAACCACCCTGCAACCATTGCAGGAACGGTCCAAGCTGGAGGCGGGAGCATTATGGTCTGGGGAATGTTTTCCTGGCATTCTCTGGGTTCACTGATTATTGTGGAAGGCACGATGGATCAATACAAGTACGCATCTGTCCTTGCGGACCATGTCCACCCCTACATGCGCATTGTTTTTCCTCAGGATGATGGCATCTTCCAGCAGGACAATGCGAGGTGCCATACAGCTGCCAGTGTACGTGCGTGGTTCGAAGAGCACCAGGATGAGTTTACCGTCCTCCCCTGGCCAGCAAACTCACCTGACTTAAACCCAATCGAGCATCTGTGGGACCATCTCGATCGAGTTGTTCGCGCCATGGATCCTCAACCGCGTAATCTAGCGCAGCTGGCCACGGCATTAGAGTCGGCATGGCTCAACATCCCAGAGAAGACCTTCAGGGACCTAAGTGACTCTCTTCCTGCACGTCTCGTAGCAGTTCGCTCTGCGAAAGGTGGTTATTCTGGCTTTTGACAGATGGTCACATTAATGTGACTGGACTGTGTATATTATGTCTATGAGTTAAACGCTTTCAAACACCAACTCTGATCCTAACTTCAGCGTTGCCCTTTATTTCTGCTTTTTGTCCCTCAACGGTTCCAGCTGTACACTGCTGCCCCCATCTGGAGCGGAGCGTAATTAACATCTCCATTTATTTCCACTCTTCAGGTTGATTAAAATTATCTTATTTTGGGGACTCATAAAGTACTGGCTATTAATATAAGTGATATAATAATAATAATAATAATAATAATAATAATAATAATAATAATGTGATTTATGAAGCTGTGAATCATCGACGGGAGTCTGAGTACGCCAGGTCGTGACGTCATCACGCCGGTCGGACATTGTTCTGCTCAGTGATAACAACATTGAGGCGGTGAAGGGAAGAGAAGCGGTTGACTTTTGCTTTATACCGGGGAGAATGTGCTCCCTTATCGGACTAGCCGTTGTTGGGACCGTAGCCACCGTGTACCTTTACTATGTGTCTCTATACCTTCCTGCTGGACCACGAAGACATTCTCAGCCGTGTCCAGAGGAGACGGAGTCCCAGCAGAGCTGCGACACCTCCGGGGAACTCAGCAGGTAACCCCGGTGTTAGCAGTTAGCTGTTAGCCAGGTTAAACATTCCCACTGGCTGATGGTGAACTCTTTCTCTCTCTAGGTATTATTTAATAATAATAGCTATTATTATTATTAATAATAATAACAATAATAATAATAATTATTATTATTATTATGTGGTTAAATTATTTATTCGCTCCACTACTGCTTTGCTAATACTTAACGCTTTACGACCATTACTGTTCAACGTTCTTCCAAGAAATACTTACTAGGACAAACAGACCCGTAATTTCCTCGAGGAGTCTTTAAGAAGCTTGGAAGCCATCAACGTTAGTGAATGTTTGGGTCGGTATGTTTGTTTTTTAGAAGTTTAACATCCATTCATACCTTTGTTGATCCTATCTGAGCTCAATAGTAGTTGCTCAAAAGTTGTTTATAACAACACAACTCTGACAGGACTACCCAGTTTGTTCTGGGGATCCCACAGCCCAGAAGGGAAACACCTATCAGGCATAACATTATGACCACCTGCCTGATAGCGTGTTGGTGCCCCTTTTGCTGCCAAAGCAATCCTAACCTTTAGTTAAGACCTAATTAGACATTTGGTCAGCAGTCAGCTACGAGATGGGGTAAGACTTGGTTATCCTGCACATCCCACAAATACGGAAGAGGATTAGGGCCACCGGGGAAAAAAAAAATTCTGACTTTAATCTCAGAATTAAAGTCAGAATGACTTTAATCTCAGAATTCTGACTTTAATTCTGAGATTAAAGTCAGAATTCTGAGATTTAAGTCAGAATTCTTTTTTTTTTTCGATGGCCCTAATCCTCTTCCGTACATAAATGTCCATTTGCAATAACAAACAGGAAATTTGGAGGATGTAATTGCTGTGCTCCTCACAATATTCCCGAGCCATTTTGTTTTTGCGGCTGGACACATTAGCTTGTTGAAAGAGACCACAGTCTTCGGGGAATACAGTTTCCATTAAAGGATGTACATTGTCTGCAGAAATGCAGACAATGTACAACAATTAGTTGGTTGATACATGCCAAAATAATGCAAACATGTGTGGCAGGAACCAGCAGAGCATTGCACAAAAAGCATCACCTTTTCTCTTTGTTTTAATTCTAACTTGAGAGGGAATGTTTCCACAGGCTAAAGTTCCCATCCGACCTGGAGGAGCTGCGGGAACTGTCCGAATTCCTGCAGTTCTACAAAACGGAGCACACGGCATATGTCCTGCTCCTGTTCTGCAGCGCATACCTCTACAAGCAGTCCTTTGCCATCCCCGGATCGTCTTTCCTGGTGAGTGGAAGACAATACTTTGAATGTTTTCAAACTAACTTTAGTTTCTTTAGTTGTGTTTTAGAAAGAATCTAATAAATCAAAATGTGGCTAAAAAGCATGCAAAGAAGGGAAATTGTGAACAAAAACTCTTCCGTCATCCATCACCTGACACTTCCAAACACTTTTAGATCTTAAATAATTTCCCTCCTCTCCTGCTCTGAGTGAAGTTAAGTGCTACCAGCAGCCCTTTTTTATCTGTGCTTGTCACTGTGCAGAACATTCTTGCGGGAGCTATCTTTGGACCGTATCTAGGACTGCTCCTTGCCTGTGTGCTCACCACGGTGGGCTCCACCATGTGCTACCTTCTTTCCCAAACCTTTGGAAAACAACATATCGTAAATCTTTTCCCTGAGAAAGTTTCCATGCTACAGAAAAAGGTATTCTGTTACTTAACACCTTTAATTCATTTTGTATTTAGTATATATTGTTATTTTGGCAGAAATGTTATTGTTTTAATTACATTTGAGGGATTAAAATATATTTTTCTTCTAGTAAATTTGTGCAATAAAACAAAAATAATCATTTATTTGCTACACCTTTTTTTGTCTATTACCTAAAATGTCAGTAAAATACATTGAGGTTTCTGGTTGTTGTGTGATAAAATGTGACAAAGTTCAGGTATGTGAAAACTTTTGCAAGGCGCTAATGCTTTCTTTCTCACGGTTTGTTCCAGGTGGAAGACAATCGGGACTGTTTGTTCTTCTTCCTGCTCTTCCTGAGATTCTTTCCCATGACTCCCAACTGGTTCCTCAACATGTCTGCCCCGATCGTCAACATCCCCATCGCTTACTTCTTTTTCTCAGTATTTATTGGTGGGTGCTACTTGCAGGGGCTTTTTTTATCACTGTATGTTGTGCCTCAGTCTAAACTATTCTGTTTAGGGTTGGCATTAAATTAGCTCTGAAAAGATCATTGTAGAGATAACTTTGTTTCAGGCCTCGTCCAGATCCTTTGATGTAAACACGAGGATTGCATTGAATTAAATTAAGTTGGTGACAAAATAAGACAAACCCAGGGTTCTCACATAGTTTTAACAGTTTGTTGAGCTTTTAGAATGTTTTTTTTATTTAAACTCCTTCCAGTTTTTACTTCCTGTTTTCTCCAAAAGACTGATGTGTGAAAAAAATACTGTTGTAGTATAACACACTTTTAACCTGAATGGATATATTCAGGAATAAGTGTGCTTCACTCAAATCACCGGTACCTTATGAAGACCTTTGCTGTTACATTTTTGAGCAACTCCCTTTTTTGCCAACAGGTCAGCAGTTTGTCTTCCATTATATTTCATTTGAGAATATAAAAAAAGGAACGACTGACCATTGCGTTAGAACATCTAGAATACTCGATCTTCTCCGTTTCTCACTTCTTTTCAGCTTCATCCACAGATTTTCTTTAAATTTCAAGTCTAGAAATCGATCCTGGGAAAGTGTTGATTTTTGCATCTATTTCTGTGAGCTATTTCTGTGTTTGATTTAGTCACATATTTTGCACTACTAATTTTCAGAAAAGACTAAGTTCTGAACCTTTCTCAGGTTAATACCAGAGGCCACAAGATTTTTATTAAAAAAAAAAACTCCTAGTATTGGCTTTCTGATGAGCTTTCCAGGCTTTTGAAAGAGGAAAATGCTAACAGCTGCATAGACTCTCCACATTACTTTAGAGGACATAAAGAAATGTTTTGCACAACCATCCTAGTTTCAGAATTTTCCTCTTATTGTGACATAATTAACCATTTACCATTTGATCTTCTGAACAGGAACAGAATGTTTTTACTTTACTTTGCAAATCAAACCCACAGTCATTCATGTTTAGAACTGAACTAAAATCTGTTGCTTACTAAGCAAGTAACACTTTATTTATACAGCACTCTTCAAGATAGAAATCACAAAGCATGTCAACAATAAAAGCAGGACAAAACTGAATGAAAGCAGATTTAAAAAATTAAGCACTTCTGTAAGCATTGAACATCCTCGGTGTGGTTTGTTTTGACGTTTCGTGACTCGTTTCCAGGCCTGCTGCCCTACAACTTCATCTGCGTGCAGACGGGCGCCATGCTGTCCGAGGTGTCCTCGCTGGACGACCTGTTCTCCTGGGAGCACCTCCTGCAGCTGCTGGCCATCGCCTGCGTGGCTCTGGTGCCCGGCGCCCTCATCCGGCGCCTCAGCCACAGGCGTCTCAAGCTGGCCGTCCAGCCCCAGAACGGACTTGACTCGGATAAGAAGGTGCAGTGACCCCCGCTGGAGGGTTTGTAAGTTTTTATCCGCTCAGTATTAGATGCCTTCTGCTCTCCAGAGCAAACATGTTCAAAGTGGCAGCTGTTCAGAAAAACTTCAACGCCCGACTGCGTCGTTGTTTTCGGTTATGGATCGCTTTAACCCCGCCGGAGTTGTGTGGAGATCAACAGGAAGCACTGCTTTTCTAAAAAAAATTACAAATGCATTTGATGGACTTTAAAAAAAAAAAAAAATCCAGTTTTGGTGTTTTGTAGCTACAGTATTTGGGAAATGTTTGAATGTACAGGAATCATGAAGAGGAGAGAAGATCTTTTTGCACTCATGTTTGACGACAAGAGCTCTGCTTCAGTTTAAACTTTGCGTTCAAAGTGCCTGTTTTGTTCTGGCCTTTAAATTCTACCTCCATGGACTCACTGAAATATTAATGTGAAAACCGCGGAAGGCCTGCCCGTGTTCCTGCTGATTAGATAATGTCTCATAGGTTTATGCTTGTCCTTTTTCTACTTGTAACTTATAAAATTGGCTAGTCTTAAGAGTCCACATCAGTCAGTCACAGCATTAAAAGCGTACCAGGCATTAAATGTTCACTAAAATATAAGAACAACGCTAAGGGGCCAAACTTTGAATATAAAGCCATTGGATGTGCCTGGAAAGAGCCCAGATCAATGAAGGCTTGGTTCGCTAAATCCACTGGACCCACAGCCAACACCCCACTGCCACTTCAGGAGATCCACAGTTTCCCTGTTCACAATCTGAAGGGCCACTGTTGTTTTTTTGTGGAGCAGAAAAATCTTCACAGCCTAATATTTTAAAATTAGGGCTTTTATTTAATGCTTTACCGTTCCTACTGTTGAATTCTTTACAGAATTTGAACTGCAAAGTTATTTCTGACCTGGTGAAGCTTTGAGGTACAAACTCTCTCTTTATTGTCTCTTTTTATGAATTTTGTGTCTGTTTGCTGTGGGTGCACTTTTTTATGCCTTCCTTTGAAAAATGTTTTGCATTTGCCTTTTCTATCATTGAGATGTCAATTATTTTAAATGTAATGTAATGTTCAACAATGTTATCATTTACAAAAAAATCCTATTTTAATCCAGCACTTGGCTTATTTATTGAGATACCCAGTGAAGATATGTAAAAAAGCCTTAAAGTAAAGGAATCTTTCATTGTAGCAAAATCGAATGTCAAACCCATAGGAAAAAATTAAGTACATTCATTTAGTGTGGCAGAACATGAAAAGCGTTGTTTTTCTACGGAATGTAAAATCTGCTGTAATTCTTTTTAAACCTTCAAATATATTTTTTCAAAGTTGAGCTGTTTCAAGGAACTTTTAAACTGCCACAAATGAAAAAGACAAGAAGTCAGACTGATCTGTGTTTATTTTCAAAAGCTACTCACTTAAACTTTCTTCTATTTACAGCCAGAGCAATAAGAAAATTAATCTTTAAAACAACTAACTGTGACAGCCAAGACTGGGCAAGAAAGACAAGTCAGAACAGGATGGTGAGAGGTTAAAAATGCCACCAAGTCCGCTCAGCTTGGTGGTACCACTACATATTCTGTAGACACTAAAAAGGGACTTTTATACCTTAACAAGCTTAAAATCACTGAGTTTTAACTAACTGGAAGTGTCTGCTTTCCTCTGATCAGATTAATTAGATTGAACATTTGGGTAAAACTGCAGGTGGGTGTTGAGTGTAGGAAAAAAAGGGCAAATCTGTGGAAAAGCCCTCATGTCTAGTGTGATCCTGTGACCTGTTTCTTGGATAAAGGTTAGTGGATGGCATCATGAGCTCTTTCAGGTTGGTTGATAGAAGACTCAATAACCTGTATGAAACTGACTCTAAATGCTCCAACCATATTAAATGTTACAGGAGAAGATAAAGTGCTTCATGATTGGCAGTAGAGGGTTATAAAAAGGCATTTAGGATGAGTAATTGAATGTACTCAAATTGAAGGTTGGATTTTTTAAAAATGCTTTAGTGTTGCATTGTTTCTCCAATAAAAGATGAATTTATTTCAAGGCTTTTTACAAGGGTGCTAATAAACGCTATCAGTTCTGTAATAGGACTCGGTTGGAAGCTGGAAAGATACATTGTGGACCATCTTTATTTATTTCTATTTAAATTGATTTGCAGTATTGTTTTCTGAAAGTCCCTCCTGTTGGTAGAGTTGTTGTAATACAAGGACTTCTTTGTGCAATGATGGGTTTTGCAGATGTAAGTGTTTCAAGTAATAAAAACAAAACAAGCTTCTTTTTTTTTCCTTTCAGATATTCTTTATTGCTCAGATCCAGGTTGCTCAGCAATACAGTTCACTCACAACTCAAAACAACAGCTTGGCTGCTACCAGAAAGGCATGGATCCATGTAGTAAAAAAAAAACAAAAACGGATCAGATGTCTCTCTGGCGCAGCCACTGATTATTATTACCTTGAGGTGTTTGGAGCCTTGTTGGCTTGTGGGTAACATTGAGGGTTTGAAGCTACCAAGAAACAAAAGGAATCTCCCAGATGGAGAAAATGCAGATAAGAACTGGATCCATGTAAAAGGGAGAAGAAAAAAAAACAACACAACTCCCAAGTCTAGTGCGATGTGAGGTGTAGTACATACTGGATTACCTGCATCAATCTCATGCAATGCTTTCCACTCAACAACATGACAGGGCAACAAAGAAAAAAACACTGCTGTGGTTCTGCACACCTTTGACCTGCTCCTGAGAGGTTCAGCTGGCGCTTGGCGACCTCTCCTCTGTTTTTCCTCCCAAACGCAGAACAAGTTTTCTATCAGCGCTTTTAAATCAGGCCTTGGTACTTTCTTTCAGCACTTCAATTTTTCCGTAAACGTTCAGTATCTGTTTAAAAAAAATATCCTAGCTAGGATAAATTTTATATATATATATTTTATCTTTTTTTTATATCCCACCACATTTTCATAACTAGTAATATTGGTAGTGATCTAACAGGAATGAAGAGTTAGAAATTCCCAGCTACAGCTCCAGACTATATCATTTAATCAGTGTGAAATACAAGAAACCAGATCAGAACAGACAAAAGAAAACCTCAGCTATTTAATCACTGTGTGATATGACTAACAACACTACACCCTTAGTGATGTGTGTAATTAGGATCTTTTCTTTCCTTTATCGTACTGAAAATTAATGCCTAACACCTCACGATATCTAGAAATACCAATCCTTAAAAATGATCAAAAATAAAAAGGTTATTACAGTCCTTGCAGGTTTCACCTCATACTGTATGAACATCCAGGATGATGTTCTTGAAGTCAAAGGGATCCAGCTGGAGGGAAACCTGCGCCTATAAAGAGCCAAAAACACAAGAGAGATAGAGGCCTGCAGGGCCGTCTGCAATGCAGGAAAAACAGCTGCAATGTCAGCGCACTCTATAAAACGTATCCAAAGAATATTAAATAAACTACAGTGCCTTGCAAAAGTATTCACACCCTTTTTTTTTCATGTTGCATTACAACCAAGAGCTTCAGTGTGTTTTACTGGGATTTTAAGAGATGGACGTAACACTAAGCGATGCGTCAATGAAGTAGGAGGGTTTTATCATGGATTCAGATTTATAGTTTCTTTCAGTGAACAAATACATAAACCTTTTCTTTTGATACAAGACCTGGAGAGAAAAAGACATAATTTACCAGGCTGCATTTTACTCTGGGGTCAGTTTAGCCTCCCATTTGTGCTTCCAGCTCGTTCAAAACGCTGTTCTCTATTTTTTTAACCTGGATCACATCTCGTCTACTCGGTCCTCTCTCCACTGACTGCTGATTTTAAATTCCTTCTCCTAGCTCATTGATTTTGCTCCAGCGTACCTATCTAACCAGCCTCATCGTCCTTCACTGAACATTAAATCAGCTGCTTTGGGTTCATTTCCCAGAACTAACCTGAAGCCTAGAGGAAATCAGGCTTTTTCAGTTGAACAGTGGAACAAGTGGACTTCAGGTATTAGACATATTTTCTTCATAATTTTCAGTCTCTTTTAAAAGCACATCAATTCCCAATAGCTTTTAGCACAGCTTGAGATGGTACACTTGTATTTCATGTCTTGGTTGCATATATTTTTAATGTTGAGAGATCGCCCATCCTTTCTGCACACAACTGTCCCGTCATTAATGAGGACATTCTGATATTTCTATTTGGTAAATCTAAAGATTTAGTTTCAAAGCTGTAAGGTTTTCACTGCTAAATTTGTTCTTAAAATCATCCTTTTTCTGCACTGAAACTAGTTTCTCATCAATTCTGGCTTCTTCTGTCTGTGTGTAAACATAAAAATTACATTTAGAGGGTTGCCATTTTGGTTAGACGGTTAAAACCTGAGCAAAACTGGCTGCTGTAGCAGGATAAAGAGACATTAAAGCTACTTAGTTGGTTTAAATTAGGCCTCCTGACTGGTTTCCACCAGAACAACACCCCTAAACACACAACTCTAGAATCGGTCACATTAGAATGTCCTAGTCCAAGTACAGACCTAAGCTCAATTAGGAACTGTCAAAATTGATGTTAATACAACTTAATTAATCTGATCTGACAAGTTAATTCATCTGATCTGACTGAACTTGATCTAGTTTTGCAAAGAAAAATGGTATAAAAACGTCTCTCGATGTACAATAGAGATCTACCCCAAATGACTGAATACAAATGAAAGCCAAACCATTCAGGACGTTTTTCAATAAAAGTTGTTGAAAGCCACGTCTTTTTCCTTTCCCAATAAAACACACTGAAATGTCTTGTTTCAATGTGACAAACTGTTTTAAAGGGGTCGCTCGTAGATCTGCAAGGATCGGTAAAAGTCTCAGTGCTACAGTGAAAAAGCTATTTTCTCCGACAGACGCTCTACTAAAGGTGAAGAAGCCCATATAAGGAGTCGAAGCACCGTACTGCATCTTGGTAAGGTCAGGATACTTTTAATCAGGTCTGGTGAGCTCTAGTCATCAGTATGAGGTACTGTACCAGCTGTGGGGAGGCTGGCGGCAACCGCAGCCTCAGGCATTGTGTGAGTTTGTTAGACCTTTTAATATAGTACTGCAAGTTTGTGTTCACTGGGACAAAAATGATCCACCTCATCTGAAGACTAAAAGTCTGACATCCTACAAGCACAGAAAAAAACCCTCAGCTCTAAACAAAAACTTTCGCTATGTTATTTGTTGGTTTACCTCCTTATTATTATTTTTTTTGCCCCAGGTCTGTTTTTAGTATCTAAAGTCAGCCGTGAATTCAGAGAGGTGACTCTGAAATGTACAGCACAAAAAAAAAACAAAAAAATGAGTTTAGAGGTCAGTTTGAGGAAAGCTGCGACACTCTAAACTCTCCCGCCACGCTCTGTTTTAAAACGTCAGAGAACGATGTATACGTGACACTATTGTACATGTTTACAGATATACAGTTCTTCCTGTTGTACACAGTGACATTGCAAACGACTAGACTTGTTTTGACATTCTGCACAGAAAACTTGGGTTTTACGCCGCGGTCCGAGGGTCCTGTCGGTGTATTTTTGCAGCTTTGTTGTTTTCTTTAAAATCAGGCCCGGTTTGCTGTGTGTTTTTATCAAACAGAGCTGGTAAGATTAGGTGGGTCGGTATAAAACACTATTTCACATCTCACAAGTCAATAAACATCATTTGTTTTTCTTTTACCGTTTTTTTTTTATATATAAAAAAAAAACAAAACCTGAAGGTAAAGTTGGGAAAAACAGGAGGTATAGTTGGTTAGTTTCTTTCTGATTTGTATCTCTCTATCTTTCTTTTTTTACCCACGATGTCTCAGGTTATCTATCCTTTAAAATCTCACACTTCATTCCTTTCGAACAAATTGGACTTTAGAGGTTGCATGGCGTCCAGGCAAACACAGTCCAACGGAGTAATGTTTTGCAAAGTTTCACTAGTCGGCTGGACCTGAAGGTGTACAGATTTTTTTTCATTTAAAAAAACAAAACAAAAAAAAGTTAAACGCTCAAAAATGATCAGTTAACAAGGCATACAAAATATGGAAAAAAAAAGAGGGGGAAATGAAAGATTGGACTGAGGTACCCTGAAGCCTGAGGTAGATCACAATACTGACATGCGCACTGTTCACATCCCAACCAAAGTTAACGCCGTGGTTCACTTGACTTGTCTCCTATTTTTTCAGGTTTTTATCAGTTATTATTATATTATTTTTCATAGTCTTAGTTTTCAAGAAAATAAACACTTCCCTTCAAAATAATATGGCAGTATCCCACTGAGGGAGGGAAAGAAAAACAGAAGAGGACTTTTCTTTTTTTGTTGTTTCTTATCAATAGATCTCATCACAAAATAGGAAAAAATAGATTCATAAATATTACTCTGTTTTTATATATATATACATACACACACATACGTACGTGCGTGCGCACACACACACACAGACACACACGGAGGAAGCTGTGCGTATTGGCAATAACCTTGCGTCTGGAAGATGAAGCTGATGGGTCGATGTTTGAGAGGTGACAAAATAAGGCAACAAGCTTCCACAGTCCTCTCCAAAGTAAAGCACGAAAGGACACCATGACCTGCGAGTCCAGAGGGTTTATAGAGGCGGCCGGCCACCAGCGATTACTTTTTTTTAAAAAACCCTCCGATATAGCGGAGAAAAAAGGATGAACAAGAGGATGACAATCTGTGTGGCGGGGCCGGCCTGCTGGACACGACAGGAGTGATGTGTTCTAAAAAGAAAAGGCTGCATATTGTACATTCACAGCTGTCATGCTGTTTGTTTAGAAAGCTCCCTGACAAAGAGAGGGTTAAAGCCAAACGTGGATGCGGTCACGTTTGCGGTTGTGTGTGTACCACAGGTTCATACGGTGCCAAGTCCTACCCCCCCCCCAGACTCCCAACCTCCAATAGGCACGGGCCAGTTACCTGCATGAACGTATAGTGAGATTGTAAAAAGCTTAAGAATTAAAAATTGATAAAATCGTCTGTCCTTTCGTTCCTACAAATTTTGAGGCTGATATTTGTAAAGCTTTGACCCGCTGATACCGATTTTAGCCATTACTGATTTCTCCTTAAGATGTAAAAAGAACTTTTTCTAATGTTTCTGCCGTGAATTGTCATTAATTACTTCTCTAGATTACATATTTAGAGAAGAGATATGATGTGATTTAAAAATGGCTAAGTTAATTCACTTAATAGTCTTACATGATTGCTTTTTATCTATTATCTGATAAATTAAGAAAAGGTCATTTTTGATTGATGACTGCACAAATGCAACCTAAACAGCCAGATCTGACATAGACTGAATTAATGTGGCTCTGAGCCCCTTTATTTCCTCTGTTATGGACTGGTGTAGATATTGTTAACTCTGGTCTTAATCCCAATAGCAACGTTTTGCGCAGAGTCGATGCTGCAGACTTGAAGTCGTGCAGCACTCAATACATTCTTTTGCATCGTCTTTGCTGGTGTAGTCTGTGCATCTGTTGTTACGGGGTCTGCCAGAAATCGGGGTCCTGAGAAAAGTGCGATTAAATACATTATTATTTCTTAATTTCTGTAATTAACATGTTAAAATACTGGTACTAATTGGGGGCAGGCTTGACATTTTGGTGGAATAACAGAAGCAGCAGTCGCCATGGGAATATGGATCCTTATCTCCACTCAGTGACTTTTAAAAGGCTCTCAGCATTTACAAAACCAGCATTTTCTGTGACAGAGGTTAAAGCTCAAAGAGGATAAAATATTACAGACTGTGCTGTGCTCTACTAAGCCATCCTGTTATCTGGTAGATGTCTTGCTTTCTCTCGCAGCCAAAATGAACATCTTGACAAAACGTTTCTTTTCAAACCGCTTCCTACAACTTAAGTTCGTCACAACGGATTTAGTTTTTGAGCACTTCATTGAGTTCGACATTTTCTAACTTTAAGTGTTCCTCACTCAGCTTCAGCTAGAACCTCCACCCAAAGAATCTTCTTTAAAGTCTTTTTAATAACATGCTAGAGAAAATAATAATTTTACCTGAGTTTTCTCTGGCTGTTCAGAGGATTAAGTAGGTGTTCATCCTCCCCTCCCCCACTGGTTTACTTGAGAACTACAACTAAATTTAGTGGCTATTTATTGTAGTCTTTTGCATAATTCCATTCATCAACACAGTATTAAATGTATGGTGTAGATAAAATTTCATAAAGCTGTAATAATAACTAAAATTTACAGTATTTTAGTAGCTGCTTTGTGGATTTTAATGAATAACAATAGCAAGTTTATGTCATACATTTTTATATAAAATTTCTGTCTAAATACTATGATACCACAGCGTTTTTAATTTAATTACCGGCCCATGCCTATTCTCTAAAACTAAACATGTTTCCTCCCTCCCACCCTAACTCTGTCCCCTCAGTCCGGGCCCTCTGCCACCTTCTGTTGGCCCCTTGTGACGTCCCCTTAAGGCCAAGCGTGTGACAGTGCACATTCAAAACAAATGATTACCTGCTCATTAGCTAAGGTGCGCCGCTTCTTTAAGACGTAAATTTTCCTTTTCTTTGATCGTCAATGCCTTTTTTAGTATTATATATTATATATATATATATATTATATATATATATATATATATATATTATATATATATATATATATTTACTTATTTATTTTTACGGACTGCTTTAGACATCGCTGCACAGAATGTGAGGGTGATATGGTTAAATCTCATTTCACCTGTCTTCAGCAAAAAAAAAAGTGGCAGTCAGTTCAATGTTTCAAAAAAGACTACAAAAGAAAAAAAAAGTTCCTTTGCAACAAAAACAAGGAACCTATTAATAACACAATGCCAGATGAGAGCAATGAAACACAGAAATTAGCAGAAAAGAAAGAATCGATTAAAGAAAAAAAGAGAGAGAGCAAAGCATGAGAAATGACAGTGAGTGATGCTGGGAAGGGGACGTTATCTTTTGCGTTGGCACACACACAGGCTCGTTACAAAGACTCAGAAACCATTCGTCAGATTTACTTTCAGGGGTTTTAAATTCAGCAAACAAAACGGGGTGAAGTCGATCGCTCTCTATGACCAACTCAGCTCAATCTCCTGAACCAGCTAACACATTTCAAACTGCACCAGGTTGTTCTGTCATTCTGATAGAAGAAGAAAAACAAAACAAAACAAAAAAACAGTGCATACTCTCAGTGTGTATCAATGTACGTCTCTACTCTGCATTAATACTGCTAAGGATATTCTCACAAAGAGGAGCCGCTCTCTCTGCCACTCGCTCTTGCTCTAACTCACACCGTCAATCCAAACTGCCTTGTGTGCACTCGTGTTAATAGGTTTATTTGTTCGATCTGTTTAGGCCTATGTTAGTCCAACTAAAGAGATAACGTTATGCAGGGCAACATATCATTTCCTGTGTCTGTGTGTTTTTTTTTTTACTCGTAAGACATTATTTACCAAATTTTATGCTGTTTAAACCTTTCTTCTCTTTTCCTTTTTCTTTTTTTTTGGTCTTTTTTTTCCTTTTAATTGTATCAGTCCATTTTCTCCCACTCTGTCTGCTCTCACAGGGCTGGCAGTGCACACAATGCCCTCAGCCTTTGGCTCTCACTTGTTTCCCCCCGTTTTGGTTTTGGTTTTGATCCCGCCGCCGCTGCTGGTCTGCCCCGCGCGTCGCCCCTCGGCCTCAGTCTGGGTCAGTCTCTGTCCGTTTGGGAGGGCTACATTCATTGGCTGGTGCCCACTGGAGCCGCCTGGCTGGGTCACTTGGAGTGGTGCGGTGACACGGCAGCGCCCTGCTGGTGCTTCTGTTCCTGCTGTTTGACCTGCTGAATGATCTCCCGGATCTTCCTCTGTGCAGTCTGCCGGAGGAAACGGGAACAGGTGAGAGTGACGTGTGTGCAAAACGCGAAACAAGGTGCAGAATTCCCGTCGGAAGCTGGAAACGGATCCTTGTCTTGTAGCATTGTGAGAGCATTGAGCGTTTTTTTTTAAGTCTTTTTTAAAAACACGAACCAAGCAATGGGAATCATATTTTAGTTTAGACACAGTTAGAAGAATATGAGCTTTGTTGGAGCCTTCAGAAAATATGAGCCCAAGAAACATTCACCTCTTAGACTACATTCATCCATTCCTCAGTGTCCTCAAATAAAAATTAAATAAAACTTAAAACCAATCCATAAAAAACACCATATAAATAATAATAATAATAATAATAATAATAATAATAACAATAATAATAATAATAATAATAATAATAATAATAATAATAATAATAATAATAAAATTAAAGTCTAAACATCTCTGACATTTAATTTTAGAGTTTTACAACGTATCGTGGCATCAGGTTTGATATTCAAGAAAAGGAAGTTCAATCTTTGTGCCTGGAGACAAACTAAAGACTTTGTAGACACACAAAGATTGACTCCAAATGTAACTATTTAATTTCATTTCACGCATAGAAACTTGATACATTGGAACACATTGTGTAAACGAAGACCTATTCTAGCATCTTTTGTACAAGCCCTTGAAGCCTCTTCAGATACTGCCGCCTCAAAGAACATTACCGCTAACTCTTCAGTGGCTCTTTATGTAATTTCCTTTTCTTTGTTGCACAATCACATAGAATCCTGATAAAATATGTTAAGGTTTGTGGTTTGTAACACCATAAAATATAAACAATTTCATTGGGAATTCATACTTTTGCAAATAACTACAGAAAAATACCGCTGACCCTTTGAACTCAGCTTAAAAGTAGTTTTTTAAATTTTGATTTATTTGACTCCTTGTTGCCGTACATTAAAGCTCTGTTTGATTGGATTACTTCTCTTTCTCCTCTCAACCTTTAGAGAAACAAATTTGGCTCCAAAGAAAAATGAAATCACCTGGAAGAAAACCCAGAGATGCCCGAAAACAACAGTCTTTCATTCTGCGCTGGATTGGTTTCTGTGTACCTGGCTGGCGAAGAAATGCCCGCTGATTTTCACAAAGACCTCGTCGTTCTCGTCAGGAGTTTGGTCCCGCGGTACAATGACCTCTGCACTTGTCAGGTTCTGCAGCTCGTTAACCTGAAACACATCATGCATTGGCACAGACTAAGATCCTGGATCGGATTTTTCACCTGCAGGCTCCCGTACTAAACACAGACATCGTCTTGGTCATAAACATTTACAGGTGTCATCATGAGATGGACATGTCATGTTAGCTTTAGGCTTTAGACATATTTTTGGAACCATTCTTTGGTTCCAGGATGTTTGTTGGGTCTTTATTACCCCATAAACTTATGACTGAAACACACAAAATGTGATATGTGAAGTTAAAATGTTTGTCATAGTGTAAATATCATTTCTTTTGAATAACTAAGAGTGTGCTCACCGTCTTGCCACCTTTGCCAATGACTCTGCCGGCTGCGGTAGAGGGAACCTTTATGTGCGTCTCTAGTTTGACCTCCTCCTTTCCTGAGAAGAAGTTCTCCTCTTTCAGCTTCCCAAATATCCGACCTTGGGCCTGGAATACAAAGGAGGGTGTGAGGCAAGGAGAGACTGGGGAAAGTGGGGACAGCAACGGTTCACTGCTGTTTACTATAGCACGGGTCACGGATGTCAATCGTGCGAAAATGGTCCAAATTTCCTTGACAATTGAATCACACCGAGTTGGTGTTTTTACCTTAAACTGAGCCTCGGGAGTTCCAGTAATAATAACCATCCTCTCAGCGACATCTGGGCTCTCGGCTGGGGCAATCTGTCGAGAAACATTCATACGTCTTCACAGGAAGAGCTTAAATACCCAATCATCTGACGAATATTCATAAATAAATTAAACATAAATTCACAGAATGCAATATGAAAATTCAAATAAACTAATTGCCTCTGGTTATATTATCTGAAGTGTCCAGTTTTCAATTCATCTGTCGTTTAATCACAAAAGCCGCCCAGGCTGTGGCCGACCAAGTGCTGCCGACTCACATGGCAATCATTTACGACTTAATAACGTCCACTTAATGATTGGCTTTTTAAAAATGCATGGCACGTTTAGCTTGTGTTTGAGGACTCCGGCGTGAACCGATGATTAAAGCCACTCTGAATGTTATTGTGTCGCTGAGAGTCAAAGAATGAGTGATGCGAAAAGACCCACCTTGATGGAAGCTCCTGCAAAATGGGCGAGTTGTTTGATGTGCTGGCCCTTCTTGCCTATCAGGGCCCCGACTGCCTGAGTGGGAATAAAGAGGTAGACGACCTCCTGTTCTGGAGCCTGTTGCTGAACCAAAGAAAGAAGAACCACAACGCAGAGAACAATTAACTTTAAAAAGCACAAAAATCTTGTCGCAACTCATCAGGAAATGAAAAAAAAAATTGGAACTCTCTGAATGAAACATTTCCTATTAACTGTGATTAACTTATGATTATCCTTTCCTAGTGTGGTAATTGCTCATGCATTGAGGTTTTTAAAGTGAATTTTGTCAAACCACAGTATAAATCCAGGATGAAAAGTCCCCCACTAGAAATATTGGCTGTGTTTTAGTGACTATGCGATGAAAAACAGCAGATCCACCATCTCTCCTTTACACAAAATGCTTACTGAGAAGCTGCAACTGCCCATTATTTACATCACTTACTGTAAATATGCAGAACTCTCTTCAATGGAAGCAAATAATGATGTTAACTAAAATTTCCTCAAGACTGTCAGAATTTTTTTTTTTCTTTGGCAGCATTTCACTACTAACTTTCTGTTTAGATTCCTACGGAGAGTGAAGAGTGCCAAATTACAATAAATAAGTCAAAGTTTTATACAATTTTATATAATAATTTGGTAACACTTTATTTGAAGGGGGGTGAATAAGACTAACATGACACTGTCATAAACATGACATAACATCTGTCATGAACATGAATAAGCCTTCATGAATATTTATGACTGTTGTCATAAACGCATCATTCGGTAAATTATGACACTTTTAATACAAGGTTGACATTATTCAAAATGTCTTTGTTATGACAAGTTGCCCAAGAAATCATTACTGATATAAATTTGTTATAAAAGTATTACTGATTGCACTTTAAAAATTAGGTAACTATATAATATTAAAGGTAAAGTTTAAACAGTAATGATTTCTTGGTTAATGTCAATTTATTAAATGGAGAATTAATTAATGTGCCCCGACCATATGTACTGATTTTACTTTAAAATCTGTGTAATTATTTTATCATTTCATGTTCCTGTGCTGAATGAAGCACATCATGAAACTGTCAAATTCACCTGTCCAGCTGAGTGGGCGAGTTTAGGGCAGCTTCAAGATGGACCCTGACATCTGATTGGCTGGTTCAAACAGCAAGTCAAGACAACTTCTTCCAAGTTTGCTAAGACTCTGAGGTCAATACTTGTACTGGAAAGTACAGAAATAACATCAATATAATTCATTTGTTGTTATTTATTTACCTCAGACTCTGGGTGAGAAACACCTTTATAATCCTAGTTTGGTCTGAAATATGTTTAATAAGTTCATGAAAGCATGTTAGCCGAAGCTAGCACTCTCTCAATGTTTGTTGGGCTAACATTGATCTTGAAGTAGGCCAGAGTGTGATATTTTATGAACTTATTACAGATAATTCAGACCAAACTAGAGATATAGAAGCTAGAGTTGCTCATCCAGAGCCTGTAGTACATAAATTACAACAATTTATTTAAGTTTTCTTCACATTTCCCGTGAAAATAAGCATAAAAGCCCTAATTCGTCCCACTAAGAGAAGTTGACTCATCAATTAAATTATTTCATGATGTGCTTTAGCACAGAAACAGGATGTAGTTTGTTAAATCATAAAGTAATTATATCTAGTTTTAGAAATGAAATCAATACAATTAATTGAGGTAAATATAATTGTTTCTGTATGTAATAATGTATTATTTTTACGTATTGTTATTTGGCACTCTTTACTCTTCATGGATTCTGTATCTAATTTTCAAAAAAGAGAGAAGAGGAGGGCAAGATATGTCCGACTGCAGCATATGAAAGTTACATATTCATAATAAAAGGAAAAATACTTGTAAACCCATGTTACCAGACTTGTAGGAATTATCCTTCAGTTAATTTGTGTTGATACGCTGCAGTTTCAGCTAATAGCTGCTTGGGAATCATCTACTTGATCCCTTATAATATTTTTTCCACTGACGTTTAGTGGGATTAAATTGAATGTTTATGTAACAGTTATGGGAACAAAATACTTAAAGATTGTTATGGCTGTTTCTACTACTTTCCTTTTTTAAAAAAAAAAAAACAGCTGCTAAGGACTAAGAAAATATTTAACCTTTGGAAAGGTCATTTAATCCCCCCTTTACCGTCTGTATTTCTCTCACATGTGCTTTGTAATCTGACACACAGCGGTGAGTAAACTTCAGAGATAGTCTGAGATGACTGAGGTGGCAGTGAATGGCGTGTGGAGCAGAGCGAACGTACTGAGTGCTGGTGGGGCATGGCACTTGCTGAAGGAACTCCGTACAGGCCACTGAGATGTGAAGAGTGACTCTGGAAGTGACAAACAGCCCCATCAGATGGCATGTTAAACACCCACACAAACACAAACTGGGCTAATTATTGGGGGGGAAGACTTCAGGGCGCCCACTTCACAGTGAATCACATACTCATCATTTTGACCGAGAAGCACGCTAGTGAATTCTCGCGCACTGTCTCACAGCACTTACACTGGGAAATGAGAGGAGACTTTTGTTTCGCACACATACTGACTCATATCCAAATAAGATGGGGGAATTCTGCTCGTTTCAAACTACATCATGCAGGAAGGCCTGAGTCAACACTGTACTGTTGTCTCTAAAAGCACTTCAAGGAGAACATGGTTTACCATGTCCTCCAAACACAGACAGAACTAATCCAAAAGGGCAATTAAGGCATAAATGGCAGTTTGGAGAGAAGAAAAAAGACGAGGACTCACTAAGAATGGGTTGTATCCTGCTGGTGCAACAGGGGGCACTGCACCACGTGGTCCAGCAGCAGCAGCAGCAGCAGCAGGGGGCAGCACCGGCAGACCAGAGGAGAAGATGCCCAGGGCGTTCAGGTTTAAGCCTGGGATCAAGTTAGCTTGTTGCTGCAAATGAAGAATGATTTGGATTTAATTAATCAAACTCTTCTTTCCCCATTGTTTAAGACAAAGCTTAGTGAAGGTCTTAGCTGTTAACAAGGACTTTACATGTCTGAAATGCCTAATTGATCATTGCCTTGGGAGGACATCACCAACATGCAGTAGCTAGTAACTCCAAAAATCTCTGTTTCAATGGCCATCATAACAGATCTACCGGTATCTACCAAGCTGGGATGAAAATTAGATTTTTATTTGTAAGAACATGCAACGGTGGACTAATGGGTATAGCCACAGAAACAAAGTTAAATTCTTGTGTATCTTATACCACTGCTGAGTGGTATAAGAAATAAAAAAGGCAGAGATTAAAATTTCCAAAACATAAGCAGCTGTAAAAATGAAATCTATCTTGGCTGGTGCTCATCTCCAGTAGTCAATGTGCAAGAGACAGGGTACACTCTGCACAGGTTACCAGTGAATTACAGAAACAAACAACCACACATGCACACACTCATCCGTAGGCCAATTAACCTAACAAGCATTTTAAGGCTGGCATGAGGAAGCCAGAGTCCCTGAAGGGAAACAAGCACACACAGGGGAACATGGAAAATCCCCAGCAGGGATTTGAACCCACTATCCACCAAAGACTGATTCTTAAACAGTTGCTGTTGTTTTTAAAGCTGTTGCACAGAAGCGAGTCATAAGGATTTGATTACATAAACTGTAAGAAACGCACCATTTTTTTTCCTCACTGTCTGACATGAAATCAGACTAAACCTTCACTGTGTTAAGTCAGACTTACCAAAATGATTTTCATCTGCCAAATAACACAGATTAGTAAATGAATAAATGAAGAGAAAGCGAGATTGTTTTAATTACTTCCTTTACATTCAAATGTTTACTGTCATTACAATATCTTTAAACAATTGTGGAAAACATAACATGGCTACAGCTTTTTAAGCTTCTGAAACAACTGAACTTTACTAGAGGGTTTTATTTTTGCCTACAATTGTTTGAACCAGTCATAAACACCCGAGCTCTTCCAAACCGATTCCCCCAAAAATCCCGAAAATGGCTCTGCCCTCAAAACCAAGTCAGCCGCTCGTGTTTCCGGGGTCATGACAAAACCTCCAGATTCCTCTGTCGCCCTTCGTTCCTGAATGTTCTTTGTAATATCGAAAGATTCCCTCTAGATGGCCCACTCCGCTCACAGCTCACCGCGACAGAAACGAAACCGAGCCAGAGGGATGTAGTCTCTGAGTGATACTTCCTGGTGATAATTTAATACTAAAGCAATAGCAACAGTGGAGAACCAGCTGAACTGACACACTTAATAAAAGTAGCTTAAAACAGATCTCATGTATGCATCTCCAGGAGCTTCAGCTGTTGCTCTTGATGAGCGTCGTGTCCATCCACTCCCTTCATGCTCATCAGCGGTGCAGCAGAGAGCACGCAGTGCGTGACATTCCCGCTGTTCCTCTTCGTCCGAGGCTTGACCCCAGCGGCTGATGATGTCACGGGGCTGGTGTGAAAGAGGAGCCGGGCGAAAGAGCGGCCTGCAGATATCAGATGGATGCTGGGAAACGCGGTGTGTTGCAGCAGGGACGCAGACACACACAGCGGGGAAGGGAGTGTGAGTCAGAGGCACGGAGACAGGCTGCACTCAAACACTCAGCTCACTTAATGAGCTATTCAGCGATCGTTTACTGTTATCTGTTTACAGAGCGGGCCTTACTAATGCTGGCGGTAACACACTACGGGGGAAGCTAATATGGTCCTGCGGTTAACCCCCCCCCCCCAGTCCTCTCCGCCGCTCACCTGTCAGTCTGTGTGAGTCACCTGACGGTCATAATCACCACATGAACGGCACAGAAACAGCGCAGAGGGCTTACATTTATAGCAGCGATATCGTTCTCGTAGGCTTCCCTCAGCTTCTTCATGATCTCCACCTCGGCTTTAGAACAAGCCTCCAAGCTTCCCTTCACCGTGATGGTCCTCTCAGGGTTGTAAATGGTTAAGTCTTGTAGCCTGAAACACGGAGCGCACACACAAATCACAAGAGGAAATGTAGGATCACTCAGATTCAGTTTCTTTCTGCATATTTTATGTTTTTACTAAAACGCAGATATTTAAACATGTTTATTTTTAAAATTCAATTTAAATGCATCCAAACAACACTTTGGCTGCGATATGTATTTGGGTGTTGGTGTTTTTACATCTTGCATAATATTAACACCCCGCCAGAAAAGCAGAGATTTGCAAAAGTACTTGTGCCTTTCGCTTTTTAAAGCAAGAAAACCACAAACCTCAGTGTATTTTATTGGATTTTCTGAGACCGACTTACACAAAGTTGTGCATGATTGTGAAGTGGGATAAAAGGGATAAAAGGCATCAACATTTTTCACAGATACAGATCTGAAAAGGGTGGTGTGCATTTGTATACAGGCGCATTTACTGTGATGCACCAGTGCACTCAATTGCCTGAAGAAGTTTACTAATTAGTAAGTAGAGTCAGACTGTGAGTCATTTAATCTCATTACAAATGAATTTAATTTACACTGCAAAGAATAATGGGCAAAATAATGTTCCACTGTATACTTTTCAGATTTTTATATTCTTAAATGTTTACGTTCAGTTCACAATTAGTCGCTGTTTTTGGATTGAGATAAAACCAAAATTATCAACAAAAAACACTTGAGGTTCATGGTTGAATGGTATTAAAGCAAGACAAAGTTAAATACTTTGCCGGGATTCTTCCCAGACCTGTTTGCATCTGGATGTTGGCACAATTTCTGTTTACAAGCTTAAGATCACACATACGCAATTTGCAGTCTACTAGCCATAACTAAGATAGCCCTGCTGACATAACGGAGGAGGGGTTTTTTCCCCCCCTTTTTGTTTTCCAAGCCTCTCGGGAGACAAGCCGGGAAGACATTTTCCAGTTCTCTTCTCAGGCCGAGGCCTCTGCAGGATGAGTAAAACAAGCTTTCTGTGAAACATTGTGTGAAATGAGTCTTAAAACAACGAGTGAGGCAAGGTCAGCCTGGGAACGGCAGCACGACGACACACACAAGAAGGAGAAAAAAGATCATCCGTCCGACCAAAACCTGCAGCGCTTGGAAAGTAGCAAACGGTTTCTGCTTTTTACAGCTAATAAAGACAAAATGCTCATAAAAAAAAAATTCGAGTGAAGAAAGCCATCGCACATCCAACAAAATCAACCCTCCCTTTCTCACTCTTACCTTTCCAGCGACTGCACGCTTAACAGAATATCCCTTTTTAGACAGTTCCTTGGAAAATCAAAGTACTCATCAAAGTTACGGCTCCATAAAACGATTCGCCTGAGTTTTATACAGCGGTTTACACTTTTCAGTCCATTTTCCTTTAGAAAAACAGAGGATGCTTCACAGAATCACCAGTTTGCCCAAAAGGATCTCCATCTGTTTCTCAGAGCAGGTTGAGCGCACTCAGTCAAATGGAGTGTAATCACCTCCTCACTCATATCCTGGGGAAAAGGGAGCCATAATCAACTCTACACATTTTCACTTTTAACTACTCAGTTAGGTGGAACAACATAGAAAAAGGAAAAATAATAAAAAAGAAACATTCAGGAAGGAGGAGGAGGGTATGGCTCCATGAAACAGAAAATCCTGTTTCCCTGTTGGTTAAGGCAGCATCAATTCTATCTATCCGCAGTGTGGCTATGGTTGAGCTCAGCAGGACGCAATTCCTGCTCCTACAGAGGGAGCCTCATGTCAGGCTGGACTGAATGCTCAAAATGTTCTCTATTTTACCACCAAGTTTACTGAAGAAAATATTCAGTGCGATGCCACTGACACAAAGTGTGAGTAAGCTGATCTTTGTGCGCCTGGATGTGTTTGCACGTCCCCAGGGAGCAGAGATGCACATGGGTCAGTGCCGCAGATCGCTGAGGTTTAAAGGTCTTTTGTGGCTTTAATGCTGTGATTTGGCACTTTCCACCTGAACGGCGTCAACTCGGGCAAAGCGTTTCAACTGTGTTTGCAGATGCGGCAGCGATATACGACTTTAGGATGTTCATTCGGTTCCTTTATTACTAGTGGGTGAGTCTGAATGAAGAGACGTTTATCTCCCCAGCAGATTGTGGCACACAGGATGAGTCGGACAGAACCGGACAGAAGTGAAATTAGGGTGGAGAAGAATTTAAGCGTTACTTCTAACTTTCCTTTTTTTTTTTCATTTGTTTGTTTGGAAAAAGTAGAGAGTGGGTCAGAGAAAGTGATCACAATGCTGCAATGCAGTCTGGAAAAGCTGGAGAATTTCATTGATGTAGTTTCCACAAAGATTTCTACTATGTATTCCTCTCATTTGCATCTTTGCATCCTCCATATTATTGAACATCATTAAATAGACCTGAACCGTCCTGCCATCCACAGAGATTCAGCATTTAAAGTCAGTCTTCCTTAAATTTCTGCCTTACATTCATAGCAAGATTTTTTTTTCTTCTCGAGTCATAAACTTTCCCAATCAATCCGAGACGTCATTTTAATTATTCATCAGCCTGTGGCGACATGTAAATGATTGAGCGCCCAGCGGCCGACTTACGAGGAGATGGTTATCTTGGTCCCTGTCTCCTCCTCGATCTTCTTCAGGTTGCGGCCCTCCTTCCCAATCAGTCGGCCCACCAGGCTGTTGTGGGCAAGGATTTTCAGAGGGATCTCCTCTGTCCTGCCGATGCACAAACACACAAAAGGTTAGTTGCGATGACTGGCTCCACTGAGTGTCGCTGACACCTCAGAGAGGGTGTGAGGAATGTTGTGGAATGTGGGCAGCTGCCTCCTAGCAAACGCTGCTGTAAGCACAGGACTTCCTCTGATAGACCAGCTAAATGATTGATCTCTTCATAAGACATTCATAAGAAGCAGATCAGATGTAACCCGTATAGATTCCTGTAGTTGTCCAGTGATTTAGTTGGTGCAGCATTTACAGGACGGCAACCTCTGTTGGAAGGCCAAATCTGATTAAAAATATTTTTGAGCTGCTATCCAGCTTCCTTTGCCTAAATTTTTTAAGTGTTTAAATGACAGGTTTTGAGGCTACGTGAGCATGCTTTACATGCAATTAAGAGTTTCTCCAGAGCACGAAGCAAACTGTGCTAGAATTTTGGGATCTTGTTTTCTAAATAATATTAAAGGAAATAAGGAATACAGACAAAAAAAATTCCAGTGTGTTTAAACACAGTTCTTTAAATAAAAAAGCTTAATATATCAAGTTTACATTTTACCTTTATTTTTTTTTTCTAAATTACAAGTGCATTTTTTTGTTTCATTTTAGCTACTCAACAATAAAATAAATGCACAATATTTGAATTAAATATTTAGGTTGTAGAGCTATAATTCAATGTCTATCTGAAAAAAAAGCCTTGGATGTTTGTGAAACCATTTTGATGTAAAAAAAATTCTTGCTGTATTTATTCAACATCCCAAGTAATTTAGAGTAACACCTGTTGTCCAATTTACTATAGTTGATCAGCCAATCAGGGCTACATGAAACCATCCTGAGGTACAATAAATTAGTCGGCTTTCCTTTGGACACCCCTGGTCTGTAGGCAGGGGGAGCACAGAGTCTTACCTTGTCAAAGAAACAAACACAGCCTATTTAGTAAATATTGTCCATTAAATGTCTTCGCATTACATTGGGTGTGTTGTGGAAAGGAAGCTGAAAGTTTTCCTGGAACTGGTTTTTGATTCAATTTGATTTCAATAAGAATTCCTTTGTGCTCAAAAGTTCAAAACAAACAAGAAAGTGCAACTGAGAAAATCCCTCAGACAACAACGAGCCGTTTCGTCAGAAAAGGCCTGTTGTTTTAGGGGATTAAAAAACAACAAAGCAATTTGATTTGATATGAGGAATCACAGTTCTTGCATTATTTCCTATTAAACATTCCCTTCTTTTTTATCACAACAGCAGAACTCAATTAGTTTATGTTCTTCTTCATAATAAGTTTCCAACATGAGTCTAAAAAAACAAACCTAACATTGGAGGTAATTTGGGGTAACCCAAACCAAATTGCAGACCAGAAAAAAAAATGTTAGGATAGAAAATAGATAGAAAAATAATAC
The DNA here is from genome assembly GCA_033032245.1 of Poecilia picta. Taxonomy (NCBI): domain Eukaryota; kingdom Metazoa; phylum Chordata; class Actinopteri; order Cyprinodontiformes; family Poeciliidae; genus Poecilia; species Poecilia picta. The sequence continues at coordinate 32,489,746 of CM065354.1, read as the reverse complement.
TTTGAATCAGATGATTCATGTTTTTCTGGAGGATTTTTTTTTCATGTAATTTGAAAGCAAAGGAAGGTGAGTCAGTTTTTCTGTTGTGTTTAGTACAGATAATTATTATTCCTGAAATAACATTCAGCTATTGCGGAGTAAAGATGCAGGATGAGAAAAATGCACAATTTTGCTTTCCAAACAAATATTTTCTTCTGCAAACATGCAGATAATGTATCTGCAATTAGACAATAAAAAGTTTCCTGTGCTCTGTTAGTGCTGACAAAATATTAACTGCAAAAAAAAAAAGCCATCGCTTTTAAAGTTTCAAATGAAATATGAGTTCACCACATCTGCCTCTGATGGGGGCAGATGGCATGTATGATCATTTACAGGAAAAGGAGGAGTGCAACTTCTGCATTATATGCATTTCTGCTTTGTGTGCCAATTACAGGGTGTGAATGTGAATCAGGGTTGTGGTGGGGGTGTGGTGGAGGGTAGCCAGATGCTGGGGGTTTCATCGGGGCCTGGCTCTCAGACGTGGCGTCTCTTCAGAGCTGGGGGGGGCTGCGATCTGCAAATACAGATCTATGCTGCAGGGTGACGTTAATTGGGGGTGAAGTGAGAGGGAATGGCAGATGTGTGGGTTTTGTGGTTTGAGTTTCAGTGTGTTAAGGCTGAGTGAAATCACAGGGCGGAGGGACGCAGGGGCGACCGGTTTTATTCCTGCAGGTGTGGCACCCGGGCAAGGCACTCGCTGTCCCTTTGTTGACTTATCTCAGAGGTGTGGGCGTCACTGTAACTTTTGAAGACAGGATTAGAGCTTGACTGATCGCGGTAGATTACACCAACTGAAACAGTGAAACTCCTTTGCTTTCACTTTTGAGTATAGTAATAATAAACAACAGAAAAAAAAACTTTCGGCAACAATACCCAGACTTAATGAACCCTGGTTTTTTTTGTTTTCTATTACAACATTCAGAAATGTATGCAGATTGTAAAATCCTTTTTCTGTATGTCAAATAAAGACGGCATATTTTAAGAAATTGTGACATCACTGCTATGTCTTTAAATTAGAGGACAGCTGCAGTTAGATAAATGTTAACAACAATGAAACACAATGTATAAATTAATTTAAAAATAAATTAATTTATACATAAATAAATGAAATAAAATACAACTCTTTCGGCCAAGGGACACCACTTTGTACCACCATACATGTCTACAGTCCTATTACTTCCCTACATATTTGGTAACACTGTGTTATTCTCCAAATGATGTATATTTATTACATATATTTATTCATATTGAGATTTTTTGTGACTTGATCCTTTCCATGTGTCATATTGATGATTGGATGTTGTAATGGGAACCAGGTTGCAGATTAAGCAACTAATTAAATTAGAAGACTGAGAAAATAAACGTGACTGAGTTGGCTTATTAAGGACATTTTACCAAGCTATGCAAAAAAGGAATTTTTAGTGGTCTAACAAAGAAACTAAGACGATTATTAGAGCTAAAAATATAATATGATATAATACAGAAATGACCGTAAAGTTTTAAAGTTAAAATAAATTAATGTAATAGGCGATAATAATAGGTAATGTTTTAATAATTTATATTAAAATAAATAATAAATATAAGAGACATAAAATTTGGCCTTTGGATGGGCTGGTGCCAGTTTTGAATGTGTTTTTCTCTACACAGCTCTCATTGTGTATGTAAACTTTCTGTATCTCTCTTTATGACTTTCCTAATAAAATTCTTTACATCTCTCCAACTGCGTAATATTTCAGTAATTTTCAAAGGAGGCGTATGGTCAGAACTGCAGGGCAAGTTATTTTTCCACCCTGAAACAATTTAATTACCATTTAGTCGTTGCCATGGAGACCAGATGATAGGTGTGTTAAATCACAAAATGAAGAAAATTAAATTCTGTCCGTTTGTGTTATTGATTGGATGATAAATAAGCACCCTGAACAAATTTGCAATGTAAATTTGATTGGCTTCAAAAATTTGGGGACATGAAAAAAAAAAGATGCCCAATTATGCTTAGAGCCACAGAGTGGGCCATTTTTACCCCTCATTAAACAACGTCAAATTCTTTCCATTTGGCTGTTTCTATGGAAACGTGGTTGCAGCACAAGCACTTTGTGGTGACTTTGGCTAACAACATAAACAGAATGAATCTTTGTAGATCTGGTTTATGGATTACATTCAACTCATAATAAATCAGAATTAACAATAATTACCTATTGGGTAGCATAGAATCACTGAGCTATAGTTTGATGCTTCTCAGGTGCTGAAATCATGAATAAAATAAAGTCAGTTTGGGAACACTTGGACTTTTGAACATTAAGGAATATTACGACATTTAGAACGGTGATCAAAATCAGTCCACAGAATGATTAAGACAAATATGTGTGTTTTCTGCAGATTTCACCTCTTGGTGGTTTTAGCAAATATCACAGTATTACTTCAGCTCCCTGATCTAAATTTGGCTTTTCCTTATGTCTTTGTCCACCAGGACAAGCTCTACACATAAAACAACTAGTAATATTTTCTATTTTAATGAGAAACATGTGAATTTGCTCATCGAACCAGAAACAAGGCTTGACAAAAACAAGCACAGGAAAGCTCTTGATACATAAAAAAATTTAAATAACTGTAAACGCAATTCCCTGTGTAAAAAAAAAAAAGGGGCTTTGTGACTGTTCTGCATTCACACGCACCCTGACAAATCAAAGCAAATAAACAACAGAATAAAGGTTGCTGTTTACGCCACGAAGAAGCTCAAAGAGCCATAAAAAAGGTGCGGAGTCTCGTTAAAAGTGTCAAACCCAATTAGATCTCCCGGCCTGGACTCTTAGACGCTAAGCTGCGATCACGTGCCTGCCTGGGTAAGCATCCGTGTTTACTGTGTTAGTGGTCCAGGCTGAAAGGAGCGCACAGTGAGATTTAAAAGTGTGCATGCAGGGTTAAAGGATGAGATTATGGCCCCTGAAGACATGACGGTTAATCTCCACGTGGGATTGTATATTTACGGCCAGCGGTACGCGTGTTTGTTTGTGGGAGCTGCATGCGGGCTTACGTCTTGGTCTCGTTGGCCTCCTTCTGCATGATGTCCAGGATCATCCGGCAGGCGGACGAGCATCCCTCGGGTGTTGAATGGATGGTGATGGGTTTTTCTGCTGCGCCTGCATTTTCCTTCCTGTGGATGTCCACCCTGAAGGACGGATGCGGAAATCAGATGCCTCACAAATCTATGTTAATTTGACTTGGATAAATTGATTATGCTCTCTATTTTGGGGGGGTAATGGACAATAAAACCAACTAGACAGTAGAAACCTTTTAACTGAGTTAAAAAGCGTACTTGGACTGTGTCTGTTTGGTGACGTTCTTGATGGTCAGGCCTTCTTTCCCGATGATTGCTCCCACAAACTGAGTCGGCACAAGCATCCGCAGCGGGAAGTCCGGCTGTCTGAGACGGGGTGAACCGAAGCCTCCTGACGGTCCGGGCTGGGGGGTGCCCTGGTCCCGGGAGGACCTCCCCCCGCGCCGCGCTCGGGGAGCCTGGACGGGCGAGGCGCCATCCATGTCCATGATGTACGACACGTTTAGGGAGTAGTCGTCAAACTGGTGTCCTGTCAGCTTCTCGATTGCTCTGAGGGGGGAAGAGAGGGAGACAGAAACAGAGAGGAAATATTGAACTTTGAGTGGTCCTATCTATCACTAATATCACTTTTACATTCTCATTTACCCAAGCACATACACATAATACACAAGTTGAATTTGAAGGCAACTTGGACTGCAGTGCCTTGCCCAAGGACTCAGTGGCAGGGGGAAGCTGTAATTAAGTCTGTAGCGTTTACTATCCCAGCCACGCCCACCCCACACACTGATTCTATCCAAATTTTACACCTTGGGTATCTCTCTATCACTTGTACACTTTTTCTTTCACTAAACTTTCCATCAACATCCTGGAAAGTCTATTAACACACAGCTTCATTACAATAACTTTGTGTGGCTTAGACTCCTTAAGGAGTGTGTCAGCGTCTGCCTGGTAGATAACTGTGAAGTCGGAAATCTTTCTTGTGAGTGTGTGAACCACACCATAGAGATTATGTAATATTTCTATTTTTAAAATGTGTTTTTGAAGAGAAATCATACTCATCAAAATAATAATAAAAAAATCACATTAAATATTCCCAAGATATTCTTTCTTTCAAATTTTTGGGATTGCCTAAAGATTATGGATTTCTATAGAACATAAATTGCTCTCAAGATTTCATGACAAGATGAAAAAAAGTCTTTAGCCAATTTAAATCAATTTCACCCTCAAATCTGAGCAAGCTTTGAAATCAGAGTGACATTTACCAGAATCTATACAGCAAACGTCGAGAAAAACATAAAAGTCGCACACGTTCGATCGCTAATTTCTGACAACACTTACAGCGATAGATCACCAAAAAACAAAAAAATTCCAAAATTGTCCTCTGGAATATATTGCTCTATCAACAAAAATATGTTCAGTCTGGCACCTGATTTCAGAAAGTTAGGTTTCAGAAAAATATGAGCTACAGCGATATGGATGACTGAGAGAAAATTGTGTGTTTTAAAAGCCACGACTCCATCGCTATGGGTATTTTTGAAGCACAAATTCTTCCCATTACATGGAAATAAAAAAACATTCTGTGTCTCTGTGCAGATTCTGGATGATGATGCATTAATTTAAAACAAAACAAACAACAATTACATCTAGTCACAGTGAGTTCTTCAGATTCAATGAATTTTGATTTATATTGGACAAAGAAACAGCTTTAAAAAATTGTGTTCTCCGTATGTAATGGACCCAAAGATTCAACATTAAGATTTGCATTACTTCAAATTTGATTGTGAGTCCGAGCTACAACCTACTGGTAAAACATGACAAACGGAGCAGCTTAAACCCTCATATTTTTAAATATATGTGGGTACATTTTTAAAGCGACTCTGTAAAATATTGTAAGGTCAATCAAGCATTCCAGTTACATCATTCTGTATAAAAGAAGACAAAATAACGTAGCCGCGATGAATGGATGACAGATATGAATCATTTTACAGACTTCAGATCAACATTTAGCTCCTTAGTTATCTGGTTATCTGCGTAGCTCGAGTTGCCTGTGTAACGAAGGCATGAAAAACTGCTAGTGTGATATGAGGTGAACCCTGGAGTCTGCAGGCGTGTGAGGGAATCGACCCAGTTTGACCTTACAGTCAACAAGCATGTTTGAATTTCTTGAGGCAGATCTGCATGGAGTAGTATTGGGTGTGCTGACTACTGACACATCTGCAAATGCAGAGAGGCTGCATGGCAGCTATGAGCTGACTTTTTCTTCCTTTCTCTTTTTCTTTCTTTCTTTCTTTTTACTTTATTTGTTACTATAAATTATGAAAATGAATGCAAAACAGCACTGAGCATGTAACTAATGAATGTTTCCCAATAACATATTTTCCACATAGCACTGATGTAAAATATGCATATTCAGAGTCATTCCAAAACCCAAACTCACAACCTTAAATATATATTTTAAACTCATTATCAGTTAAAAAAAAAAAAACGAATAGGGTCCACACCATCCAAATCATAAGCACTTTTAATTGTATTTCTTTATATTTAGTCCAAATTCAGAAATAATCTTCTGTTCTGGATAAACATTATTGTAATGTTTGTTCCTTCAAACTTTCACCCTTGCAAGTCAGTTGTTTTTTTTTTAGTTGGTATAAAAAATCCTGTAACCAGTGATCCTTCAGCATGTCCTCAGTTAAAACAAAAACCAGTCTGTTAGTGTGAACTTGAGCACTGATTCCTTTTTAAAAATCTGTAGCCGTTGTGAAAGTTGCATAATGTGTCCCCAACTTTACCTGAGATGTTAGACACAATCGTTTCGCCAAAATGTTAGTTTTTCAGGAATCTACAGTTAAATGTATGGTACTAAAAAATATTCTGCATGATGTTGCAACTTCCCGTTTAAATGTGTTTACTTTTATATGCATGTTCCTCTAAATATGCTGGCCTAGCTCTTACAATTTAAAGTTTGTCAAGCAAAAAAATCAATGAATTGCAGTGCTCAAATTTGCAGTTTGTCATCTGCACATGAGTGCTACTCATAAGTAACATTATTTGTGCTGCTTACACTTTAGCTTCTTCCTTGGTTGCGTATGTAACATTCACCACTGCTGTTTCTGTGTCAGTGTTCACTGTGGGACAAGACAAGAAGAGAAGAGAGAGAGAGAAGAGAGAGAGGACAGAGAAAAACATGAGATACAGCAAACAATGGAGTACACATGCACATCTCAGGTCTTTGTTGTTTTCTGTAGGTGAGTCGGACACGCGTCCATGTTCCCGTGGCGACCCAGAAAGCTGCTTGTCTGTGTGAATCCATTACAGCCATCAGCACGCTGGCTTCTCTCCAAACCCTGCTGCCTCCTCTACAAAACGGAGCTGCTTAAACACAAAGGCCTCGCTGTCACTTTCACAAAAACGGATCTGAGTCCGACATAACCGCCCGAACACGGCCGATAATCGCCAATTAACGAAGATGAAGCACACAACAGAGACACACCTTGACTAGATAGGTGGTCGAGGGTTGTTCTGCGAAAACGGAGCAGAGCGGAGTGTGTGAATCCGCAGAGATCACACAAAGTCTGATTCAGAGAAAGATGTTAATTACAGAATCCATTACAAACATCGACAAACAACACAATCATCTTAATCAGGTGATCAGTTTGGATGATGAGCTGATTATTTAACTCAGTTTTAATGGAAGAAAAGCTGAACCTGAAGCTAAAGTACAGCGTGCGCAGGAGAAAAATGTTGAACATCCAACAATGTAAAGTACGGCTTTGTTCAAATACGTTTCTGTTCCTGTTTCCAAACAAACAGGACTGTAAAGAGGTTTCGGGGCTACTCTCTAGATTTACAAAAGTTTTTTTGTTTTTAAAGTTGATCTTTGGACTTTTGTTGCAGTTTCATTTTTGTGGCGTTCTTGCAGCTGATAAAGCAAACATATAGTGCAGCTTTCACTTGCAAATTAGGAAAATGGAGGAACAATAAAACAGTGCAGAGGAAAAAAAACATTTTCACTAAATGAGCAGTACAACCTCGCTCGACAAAAAATGTGCTTTAAGTCACTCATGTCACACATAGATTCATATCTAAGAGTTTATATAACATAAGTGTAATTAAACCATTTTTCAAATTACACAATTTTTACATTGATTAGAGTCTAGGATCTTTTAAATACTAATCATGGTTTTACTAATTTGTTAGAGTGTAAATATGTCCCATATTTAATTACCACTCATCAAAAAGAGAAAGACAGGAAAACATAGAAACTTCAAACCTACTTGTTAGCTTCCATGGATCAAGTCAGAAATGTTTCCAGTAAACCATAAAATCATTACTCTGCATTGTGCATCTATGAGTTATTTTGAATGAATCACGGTGAGCAATACCGTCCGGCATTTCTTTGGCAAAGACGAAGCTGAGCAACACAACAGTTGAATAAACCTAATGATGCAGGATTTTGCAAGTCCTTCATGTGTGAACTTATTTAAATCTAATTGATTTAATTCCAGTTTATGACATGAAGCATCTGCGGCTTCTGACAAACTCAAATCCAGTTTAGTTTGTTCCACTTAACTCTAAGGATGTGACTAAGGGAAAAAAACTAAATCTATAGGATTTACCAGAAATGTGAAAAACTGTGGAGGCTGATACATCTAAAAGTCGTGTGTTTGACACAAAATTCAGCAAAAAACATGTGCATTAACACGTTATCGTTTAATAGATATCGTACAGTTTGTCATGTTTTCAGCTTAAACTCTCCTGATTTTTGATCCAGGAATGTAATTCGACTATGTGGAAATTGTGTTATCTTTGGTGTTTTTCAGAATTGACTAAACGAGTCACAACTTACTGTATGGTGTCTCTTTCAATAGCTGCTGGTAAAAGAGGGCCAAACATACTGCTTAAACTCGGTTCTCGAAACGTTGTCAGCTGTGTGTCAATGCAACACTTGTTTATCACCTGAATTTAGGAGGCTTTTTATCCTTGACCCAGATGTAACGATGTCAATAAAATAAATTATAATACTCGACTAAAGCTGCCAAATACCAAATAAAAAGTTTAAATCTTCGAAAAGTCTAAAGAATTATTGAACTGGACCCGATTAAAAGATTAAAAGAGAGTCCAGATGTTTGTACTCCAAAAGCAATCAATTTTCTTTCCCTTTGAGATTTATGTTTGGTATTCTTTTATGTTGTGCACTTATCATTCAGTCTTTTGTAACATTTGACAGCTGGCGATAAATCCTGTCCCATATCCAGCCCAATGCCAACCCAGTCGGAAACTCAAATAACCAACGTTACTCTGATTAGCAAACACAACACACAAGAGCTACCAGTCACGCTGACAAATCCCCTCAATGTTAAAATTATCTCTTCAAATCTCTGTAATTGTAAGGCCAATTTCTAAAGCTTACATAAAACACTGAGAGTAGAGAGCTCACATCATTTAACGGCCAAAAACATTGCGAGTCAGTCAAAGTTGAGCCGGGAAGGGTTAAATCCAGTGATGGTGCCTGGCTGGCAGAGAGAGGATACATGGACAGAGTCTGGCACTGTGCTCGCCCTCACAGCCAGCTCTGTCCCGCCACTACACACATATATGGGATTGCTCTAAAAAAAAAAAAAAAAAAAAGAAAAAAATGGTAACCAGAGTGCAGGAAGTGAAGCAGGGAGCAGTGACATAAGGCGGGAAAGCCGGAACAATGAGACGACGAGGTGTCTCTGTTGGTAATTCAAAGTAACCGGTGATGTTTGAAGAGACAACCGGAGGAGGAAATTCCCCGGTGGTTGTTTGGTAGGGAATGAAGCAAACTGTTTTAAAAACTTTAGGCGTAAAATAATTTCTCTGCTGGGTTCTCTTTCAGCACCTGTCATCACAACAGTGGGAGGTGGCTCATCCTGGCTGTTTTAGCGCATAGAGAATCCGTCAGTAAGTAAGTGTGTGCCAAGAATTTTTCTTTTTCTCAAGCTTGGATCTTTAGGTGTCTATTTGCCCCCCCTGCATGCCTGCTCATGTACAAGACAGCAGAATCATCCACACACACACACACACACACCATGAGCAAGTTCAGAAGCTTCACCACAGGCGCCTGCTGTGCCTCTTCCCCCCCGTTACCACAATGCTGCATCCCAAAAGAGATGCAAAACTCAAACACACAGGCGCATTATTCCTGGATCTCCTCCACATCTGCCCACTTCGATCCGTACGCTAACAGGCCCAGGGGTGGCAGACTTTTCTTATTTAGAGCCTCATCCTGTCTGTGGCTCAAACATTAATGCACAGAGACAGACAAGATGATAAAAGACTGAATCATATGCAGAAATAGGTTAGGTTTAGATAATGGATGTGTGCGGCGATGATAATGAGGAAGCAGAGTCACGCAGGGGGGTCGTGACTCACTGGGGGGTCTGGGTGTTTTTGCGTGTGTCACTAAAAAGACACACATGTATCAAACAGTTGGAGAAGGATGAAGGATGAATACAAAACGTGTGATGATCACGCAGTTGGGTTCTGTACCTTGCTCCACGTTCTCTACAGTACCATACTGAGCAAGAAGGCCATCCAAAACCTGAGGGGAGAGAGCAGAGTTCATGTCAGAGGCATAAATACACAGAGCAGGGCAAGAACAGAGTCTATCAGGGGCAATTTTTAAATGACAATGTCCAAAATAAAATGACAGAGTAAATTCTTAAAGATATTACAATTGTTCCCACTAATTAGAGCGCAGCATCCTGGGTTATAGTAAAGTTTTGTTGATGAATTAGACATCAAACATAGAGATCTACATCTTAAAGTGTATTGGGAGTCTGCAAAACACAGTTGATGATAATTAAACAATAAAAAAGCAAAGTTACTTTAAAAAAGAAATGTCCGAACAAATGAGAAAAAAATTAAGGAATGAAGCTAATATTTCGCAGAAAGTACATGAGCTTTAATTTTTTGTCATCATTGGGTTAATTCTAGAAGATAGTTGTGTATTAAAGTTTGCTTCTAAATAGTAAGTAATAATCCAGATTGAATTTTTCAGGCTGGTTGCCGGAGTGATTCCTGCCTCTCTTGGGGGCAACGTGTGCCAGACATCACCTCACGTTTTCTCATAGACAAAAGCACATTTTTACAAGACACAAAAAACATCAGTGTAATGATGGCCAATATTTTGATCCATAAAGAAAACAATTTCTAACTTTTTATGAAGAAAATTCTAACCAAATCCAGACCTTGGACATAACTTTTAACCTAAAAGTTATCGTTTAACTAAATCATGTCTCATCTATGAAGGGTCAGTATACTGCTTCTATTTGTGTACTGTAGAAATAACTGAAATAAATTCTGTGTAAGCTTTTATGTAATTAACTGTAAGGACTCCGATATTTAAGTTGGAAACAAACTTGCATGTTGACAAAACATGTTTTATAATTCATTGTTTTGATAATTCAAGACATGTTTTAAACCGCAGCTCTAAGTTAACACTGTCAGAGGTCATTGAGGTCCATCACAGATGCTGCCATGATGTTGTTTCAACAGCAATACAACCTGAAGTGAAATTACTCATAGAATAATGCATCATTCTGACATTTTTATACCTCGGTATGTTTGTTCACCTTGAGCTGAGTGCCTGAACTCTTTACTAAATAATGAATGGAGATAATTTCTTCAAGCAAGTAAAAGCAGGAACGAAAAGTGCATAGTTCATTTTTAATTAACAAAATTTCATTGAATGCGGGAGAAAATTAAAGTTTCCCTCCACTGGAAGGACAAATACATTATTGATGTAGAGAAACTTTAGCAAGTATGTTATAAGGCCCTTACAAACACTCTTCCTGATTTTCCCTCATTAGTTTCCCTCGATATTGGAGTTGTGAACCCTCTGGAAAGTTGTTTTCATGTAATTTACATATGAATGCTTTTTCTACACCAATGTATTTTTCTGTTGTGACTGATTTTTTTTATAATTAACGCAATCATTTAATCAGTACTAACAGCGTGTTGATTTACTCTGCTGTTCAAAGTTAAACATGCACCCATTTTCTAATCAAAAAACAGGGCGGGGGGGAGGGGGAACACACCAGTGTGTGAAACTTGGTTCAGCTATTCAATTTTTGACCAATTTGGTAAACATCATTTGCAGAAATTAGTTTATAACTTTTTATAAAATGCTAATTAGCTTTAAAAACTTGAATGGCTTCCACAGGAACTACACCTTTCACCATAAAGACATGCGGTGCAGTCTTGTTGTAATGAGGAAGGTCGTTACAGTCATGCTCTCGTGTGTGTATCCCCAAATAGCGTTTAGACATGTTTCTATTTGGTGTTCAACTTTTGCAGAAGATTGTTTTCCTTTGCTTTAAAAAGACTGGATTGGGTCAAGCGTCTTTTGTCGAATTAAGTATGCACCGACCGTTCAGCAGGTTAATGAAACTTGTGGATTCTTAGATTGATAGGCTGATTTGGTGAGTGGCACTTTAGAGTTTCAAAACTGTACTTGTTGTTAATACAATGACTTATCAATGGTAGTTTTCGTTTACTTGTCTATCAGACTATTTAAAACATTTCAAATGAAACCAGGCAGAGAAAGTGAAAGAGTAAAAGTCTACAAAAAGGAAACATGGCCCCTGTTGTGTGTTTTGCGTAAATATTGAGCTGGAAGGTGAATCATTTACAATGAGTTACAGTGAGTCCATTACTTTTTGTACTTTTTGTAATAATTATTTATTTTCCACCAATTATGACTTTTATATACTTAAAAAGTAAAATATATAAGTATGGGATGCAGGCATAATGCAGACAATTTAAAAAATATATACATTTTTAAATTATTTTAGAAAATTCTCAAACATGCTGAATCCTCTTAAATATGTTTTAAATTAAGCGCTTTCAGAAAAAGAAGCAAAGGTTCATGTTTTTTTGTTGTAATTTTTATTTTTCAGATGAATACCTTTGTCTAAATATCTAAATATCTGAAGCACTTTAATTTTGCTTTTCCAGCAACAGATAACACTCTGCATGACAGTTGAAGTTTTGGAGAATATCTATGCTTTGAATTGTCAGTTTTACAATGAATACAAAGACAAAATTCACCCAGAAAATAGAAATATATTGGTCAAAGTTAGAATAAACGGGCCAGAATCTAATAAAGGCGATTGACGGAATTGTCGGGAAAGACAGGTTAGCTGTAGTTTAACTCTTTAAACAGTGTTGAGGCGCTGTAAGCAGAAATGTACCAGGAAAGATCTCAGGTCTCAAAAAATGACAAGTGGAAAACCTCTTTAAATAGTCCATCAAATCCAATATAAGGCCAGATGAGATGCCAGAAAGGGGCCAAAATGACTGCAGTTCTCTCCAGATAAATGGAGAACAGTGATGCAACAGATCCTGTGCACTGCTGACAAACAAACGGAAAGAAATCTAATATTCTCTTCCCTGGCTTAATAAAAGCATAGCTAATAAACAATCAGCTAATACCAAGTTGAAATAGCTGCAGTGTCTCTGAGCAACTGAGTTGCAGATACATATTTAAATGTTTTGAGTTTCTCTGTAGATAACGCAGAGGTATGAACACAGAGAACTTGGACCCCCACGGGGACACAGATGCTGGCACAACGACACAGTGTCATCACCACGGTAACAAACACCGATCGAAACGGGTGCTCACAAACACTTCGGCCCAAACTACAAAGGCCGGTGACTCATTGTCAGGAAACTGGTTTATGTGCCGCCTGTTGCTGTTCAACGGGGCATCACCGTCTTTCACACACTGACACACACACACAGAGATAGAAAACAACTGACCTCCCACTGCAGATGAGGGGGAATGTTCCGGATCTGGATCTTCCGACTCCTGCAGAGATGAGAGACACAGACGGAGTGGATTTAAAGGACCTGAACCACAAACTCACACACTTTTACAGTCATCTGTTTACAGTAAAACCAGCTGTCACTTTAATTATAGTTTATTTATAAACAGGTTTATCGTAACAGTAACTGATTCACAATCAGACCTTATTTCTAGATGTACACATCATTCACCAATTGGAAGAGGACCCGATGTTCAATATCAAGACCTGATCCAGACGTGCTGGAGAGAAACGGTGTGGCTACAGTTTCTGATAATATCATCCGAAGAACACGAGGAAACTTAATTATTAGACATCTTCATTCATTAATTAATTAATGAAATTTTAATAAAGAGCAAGAGTATCTCCAGAAAGTTTTGTAGAGCGTGACAAGAAGGGGACAATTAGTAATCTTAGGATGGGAGAACAAAACCAAAACCCAGAACAAAATTTCAGGAGCTTAATCAGTTGTGTTTATTCCCCATAATATTGGTTTAAGCAAGATAAACATAAACTAATAATAGCAAACTAATAATAAAATAATTTTTTTCAAGTAAAATCAGTTTGATATAACATGATTTTCTTTAATCCCTAAGATATCTCCAACTTATTCAGGTAGATTTGAAATCCTGTATGTATTAGAGGAAGGGCTTGAAGTAAATGAAAGAAGTACTATTATCAACTTTTCTTTAACATTATAATTATAATAATTATTATTATTATTATTATTATTATTATTACATACTCAATTATATTAAAAAGTAACGTTAATTTAAGGAAGTAAATTATTTCACATTATTAATTGTATTATATATTTAGATAAATAATTACAATTCTTCTAAATTGTGAAGGAAACAAAAATAGCAATAAATATTATTATATTAATGATGAATATTAATATTAATGATAAACAATAGCATCACCATTATTATTATTGTTATTTATTATTATTATTATTATTATTATTATTATTATTATATTATTATTATCTAGTCATAAAAAATATTTATAAATCCATCTGACAGGTGTGCTAGTCAAAATAGCGGGGGTGGTTATTATCATTGCTTAAAAAGTACATTAAATGATCATGATTACCTTCAGACAGAATTTTAATACATTTTAGATTTAAACCTCTATTGATACAACATTTCAAGCCAAAATTTCAAGCTAAGATAATTTTTCATGACTACAACCATTAAATATTAATAATATATATACAAACATATCCATTTGTTTTGGCCAATGTAGATGCATGAGTTTAATAATAGTCTATATTCTCATCACACTCAGAATGATTAGAAAAGACACAAGAGGCAGAAAAATTGTTCACTGTTTAGAGTAAATTGAAGGGTTGTCTGCATCCTCAGTGACCTAATCAGAGTCGTTTTTGGCTTTGAATTAATCATCAAGAATAAGAGACTCAAAATCCAACCGTTTAAATCAAGTTCCAAGTCAACAGGAACTTGATTTATTTCCTTCAGTTTCGTTGATTTAAACGGCGAAGATGCTTAAACCGGAGTTTCAAATTTGATGAGCTCTAAATCTTTAACAACTTAATCAGAATATTTAGGAGCCACGTCCCACTCTGCTCATTTTAGGATCCAGGTTTTCCACGCTGTCTCTCTGCCTTCAGCGAGTCTTTCAGCTCCAAAAAGCAAAGCCACACAAACCACCCGTGCCCACAAGCTGTTAACAACATCATTAACGTGAGAGAGTGCGGTGCGGCACTGTCCTGACCGCGCAGCTAACTTACTCTGAAAAGACATTTTTAAAAAGCATATCAAGCATTTACCTCAAGAGTATAACTGGAGGAGAGAAAGAAATGAATGAAATGGAGAAATTTTCACCAGAGAGGAGCAACACATGCAGACACAGATGCAAATTTCGTATTTTCTCAAAAAGCAAAAGCGCAGAGAAAAAAAAAACCTTGGCTCTGGATTTGTCTTCTTGCAGCGAGTGAACAGAATCCCGTTGGCAGCTGGACAGAAAGACACGTTTCTTACTTACTGTGTCGCTCAAGGGCAGAAACAGAAGGAGCAAACTCTTTAGACATCCATCCAAACTTTCAGTAAAACAACAGAGCATATTGTATAAAAGTCAAACTTTATAAAATACAACAAACATAATCTTAAACAAGCTTACATGACAACCTATAACATTACAGATGAATACAGTCGTAGATCAGCCTTATAAATCTCATGATTATCACTGTCCTCTAATTTTGGGGCTTTTAATAATTTCTTTGAACTGTACTTTTTTCACCAGGGTGGAATACAGGAATTGGACGCATATATTTTAATCTCTTTTAAATTGTCCCTAATCCACATAACAGCTTAATTACACATACAAGTTCAAAGCTATGCATATGCCGCCACTGATATTTGAATAAAAACCCCTAGCAAAAGGCACCTGGGCCACCCACTATGTTTCCTTCCAGGTTTCTGTCAGATTTATTCATACAGACTTAAATATAGTTAAGTTTTATGTCTTTTAATTTAGCGAGGAGTTTAAGAAAAAAGTCTCCTGAAGTCATTTTTAAATAACTACAGGTATAATAATTACTACTTCAATAAGTTATATGCATGTACATGTCATTCAAAGATCACAATGACAAAAGGATGGGTTAAAGCAGAGGTTCCCAAATTGTGGGGCGCGGCCCCTGAGGGGCCGCGGGAAGCTGTTTGGACAGGGGAAAAAAAAGCTGTTTGCGCCGGGTTTTACCTTAGAATGGCCAACTCTGTTATTCCTCTGTCAATTTGATACAGTAGGGGCTTCCACACTTCTAATAACTGTCTCCTCTGTCTCTTTTATCAGCAGTTAAAACTGTTTAATCCGTTGTTAACATGTGGTAACCTGTTTTTTCCGAGCCACCTTTAAACACGACATGAGCGCTACGACGCTCGCGCTGGGTTTACGCCTGTGCGGCAGTGAAGGAGACCTGCTGCTGCTGCTGCTGCTGCTGCTGCTGGCTGCTGCTGCTGCGAGCGGAGCTACGCAGGTGTGTTTGAATCATGGAAGCAAAACGCAAAGAACTTTTCACAGTTTTTCCCCCAAACTAACCAACTGAGTTGAGTAAAGCTGTTGGATGCAGGTAAAGTTAGCTAAAAGATGATTAGCTAATATCAATACATCACCTTAAGCTTGTTAACAAGAAGCTTGTAGGCTACTGGTGTTGTCTATGTTCAGCTACAGATTCATTTTGCCGCCCTCAAAGTCGATACCCCCACACCAGACAGCTATTTTAATATATAGGGGGTGCAGGAAAAAATGTTTGGAAACCACTGGCTTAAAGAGTCACATCTGTGAACACTGTACCAACTGTCAAGCAAGGTGGTGGTAGCATCATCCTATGGGACTGTTTCACTGCCAGTGCAGATGCTTTCAACAAAAAGTATGCAAAAAGTTAGAAGGTAGAGTAACTTCAAATTTATTAGCTAGACAGAAACTATTAGCCAGTTTTCCAGAGCACAAATCATAAACAATTTTAAAACGGTTTAAAAAACAGGTGAAAATTAAGCTTCTTAAATGGTTTTGCTAAAGCTCAGACGTCAACACTTTTTGAAAATTTGGGGAATATGATTTAAAAGTGGAGTTCACGTACAATACACTTTTAGAAAAGTTTAATCTTTTTTTGACCAGAGCACATTAAACATAACCGTTACCGAGTCACAACTCTTTCAGTACGTTGTTAATGAGAAAGTAAAACTCAAAGTTTTCAGAATCAGTGATGTTTAAAATGTACACAAATATACAAAATACTATTTCAAAGTAAAACATATTTTTTATTGTTTGTGGATTTGGAAATGTTGGCTTCCTTTTGGAGAGAGATCTACCTTTATTTGCAGCCATATGGACATAATAATGTTTACCATGCTAACTGCACTAATCAGAACACTAATAAAAAGAAAGAAAAGTAAGTTTAAAATGTCAGTTTTGACTGTTTTGAATGATTAAAACCCAATTTTAAATCAATTTTTCTCTCACGTAAGAGGCTTGACGTCGGATCAGATGAATACTAGAAGATCAAATTTAACAAAAAAAACTGATTAGGTTTAAGTATCTTGAATTAGGGTTTGAATTAAAGAAAATCCACCATACATTCAAACTTGTGCACCTAATTCATGGTTTTGAAAATGACTGATGCTATAAATTACATCATCTTGAAAATAAAACTCTCCATCAAATCATTAAAACCCAAAAAAAGTATTACCTTCGTGCCTTGGTAAGGTTGGTAAGTCTGGGTAAACTTTTCTCTGGAACGGGAAGTTAATGTGTCTGTGCACTGACTATCGCAAACCTGAAAATAGCAACAGTGATGTCGGTCAAGTGTGTGTTTTATTCAGCGATAAACAGCGACAAAAAAACAAAAAAATCAAGAAAATCAAAACAAACAAGCCAACATTTCCCAGAGGACCGCACCACACTGCGGCCTGCGGGCTTTCTGTCACTGATGGAGGTTTAAAGCAAGAGGCTTGATGAAAAAGCTCTTTTGGCAGCCGATGTCCAAACACGGGCAAAACACATCACCTATTCCAAAGTAGTAAACAACCACATGGCAAGCAAAGAGCTGCCAATTGCTAAAAAGTGTTTATGGCGAAGTTGAAACCTCTGAACAGCCCAAAGGTTGGCGTCCCTGAGCTGCCTCCAATGGAAACTAAAAGCTCCTTTCATTCAGCGTTGTCTGTGTGAATATCCCGCGATATCCAAGGCCCAGTCCTCTATTGTGTTTCTGCCAAATAATTATGCTGCCTGTAATCTTGATGCAGAACAAAGATGCCACACCAAACACTGAGGCAACCAGTGCAACTTTATCTATCCTCTTTTGTGGGATTTAAAATTAAGTTTTCTCCATAAAACCAAATTACTCTGGAATCTTTAGCTGTGCTTACTTCAAAATAGTGACCTTGCTTCTTCTTTTTTTTTTTTTTTTTAAGATTGACATTCTTGCCTGTCACTCTCACATGCAGGCGAAAGCTCTCTGAAGAGGCATGTTGCGGAAAATATTACAGCATCTCCTAACAATCCTTTAATGTCTCATTTTCAGCATATTTGTGGCCACCGGCCGACCAGAGGTCCACCGCTTTCCGTCTTTCCATGTGTCTCCGGCGTAGGGAGCGGCTCACACCACATGCCATCCTGCCACATCTGCTGTTCACTCCCTGTAGCCTTCAGGGTCCTCTGCAGACATCAGCTGTTTGTGCTGAATTCATATGAGTTGCTTCATAACCAGGGAGGAATCAGGTGTCCGCTATAACATCCAGTTTGTTTGGATTCAAGCGTGAACTCAGCGCATTCGCTTAGCTTCTTTAGAAAAATCTGAAATTTAGCTGTGGTAGAAGACACAGGCTCAGGTTGATGTTATTTAAGGTTTGTGGAAGCTGCCTGCAGCAGGTTTGAAACAGTCTGCCAAGGAAAATAAAAAGAGAAAAAATGTCTTGATTTGTGGCTTTAAATATCTGAGGGTGGTCGTTTTTATTTGAATAGCTAATATTTACTGCATCCACACCTGAAAATAGCCAGAAATTGGGCTGTCGAAGGAATTTTAAAAGGACAGTTTTTGATTTTTAGATATGTGATGTCGACAACAAGTAGTCTAACCTGCTATTTTGAGATTCAGATATAAAGAGAGAGCTCTTGAGCCCAATGCTGCGTTTGAGACTCATATTCTTGAAAAACAAAAATAGATTTTCTGTGAGATATAGACCTACTGTGTCGAAGGACTTGGCTAATAAAGAAATCCATCCAACTTGCCAACAGCACTAAGTTACAAAAGCTTAGAAGAAGCATTCAACATTTTAAAATAATATATTAAGGACATTGTAGAAAATGTATGGACGTTTCATTTGAGTTAACCTGAAATTTGAAAATAAAGTAGAAAGAAAATACATATTTGAACATAAACTTGTCAAAACCAAGGACATTTCATACAAGTGCACCAGTATTGCTATGATATTCCTTAACAACACGCATACAGCATACCACTTGCTCCAGAGGAACCGAAGCCACAACCCCTACATGCGCTGCGCATTCATCCATCACATGATCAGATGATTTGTAGAAGCCTGGACTGCTGGAACCACATTTTGTGTCCCAAAACACAAGTATGTTGTAGCAACACAACTGAGCAAAGGAACATAAGAAGTGGTTAGTTTCTATATTGTGTAAATACATTAGATGTGGTACTGGAAGTATCTCCTGGCTGTCTGCCTATGAAAACACAAAATGTTTATTTTTATGTGTCACAATGGTGAACATGATTCTAGTTTGTTCCAGTAAATTCTCATTTATACTCATCAAACCTAAAAGTTTCCCATTTGGACTATTTCTAAATTTCCACATCCAAACTTTCCATTAAAAGATTTCCATAAAGTTAAACATTCATTGTGAATTTTCCAGTCCTTTGTGTGCAAGTCTAAGGCGGCGTATTCACAGACAAGATTCAAACAGTTTGAGAAGTCTATGAAACAGGGTCTATGAAATGGGATAACAGTTAGTTAATGACAATAATATCTGTAGCTAATGACGCTAATATCTGCTCCACAGCTTCTTATCGACATGAATTTAAAGTGTACAGTCCGGTGTTCATGTGATTGTCCAGTTGAAAATCTGATATACTCAGACTACTCCAAGCTCAGCTGGACACATCTGCTGTACACTGAACAGGAATTTCTTAAAACCACAGATTAGGTTTGTTGAAAGCTTTATTCTAAGTATGAAAATACTAGAAAAGGCATATTTGGGAGAAGAAGAACAAATACTGCAATATATGGCCTGATTAAGCACAGACACCAGTCGTTTAAAACTGATTCAAATCTTTAAAACACTATTTGTGGTTTGTGAAAAGTTGTGCTCAATTTGTGAAAACAAAATCTGTGTTATTTGGTTTTTAAAAAAATGCCAATAAACATATTTCTGGACACAACCAATGTAGAGTTAAGATTTAATAATTTAGTAAATATGGTAAAAGGTTGTTTTTTTTGCAGCAGGTAAGATATTCTATCTTTCTAATATTTTATTAGAACTTAAAAAAATAACTATCCTTTTAATCCCTTAGCAGACAGACAGAGGAGAAAGTACAGAGATATTTGGCTTTTATCAGTACAACCTGCACAAAATTACCCATCCTTTCATTTTCTTCTGCTGCAAAGACAGGAAACCCAGACCTCACACTTCAATTCCTTCTAGAGGATTCAAAGTTTCTCCCAGGCCAGGTGGGACATATGAGTTCAGGATTGTTGGGTCTCCTCTCGGTAGGACTTGTCCAGAAAACCTCCAAAGAGACACAATCTACCCGAATCACCTTAAGTGACTCCGTCACACAGAGAGGAGCACCGTCTCTTCTCCGGTGTCTCTCAGGTTGACCCCAGCCGTTCTACAGGGATAGTTCATTTTAGTCACTTGCATGAAGGAGGCTGTCCTGTCTGTCATGATCCAGACTTCATCACTCCAGCCAAGAGTCAAAACATTGACAAACTAGTAAAGCGAGTGTTTGCCAGGAGTCTTGATTACAAAGTTATCTGACAATAACTTCATTTCAAGAGTATTTTTCACTCTTTTGGTGACGTTAGATGGGCTAGACTCTACATGCCTGCCTCCTAAACATCTATTGTCTCAAAAGTGTAAGGACCCTGTATTGATTACGTCTTCTTAGTTTAGTTGTGTGAATCATCATCAAGTCGGCCTTTGTGTGGGAGGCCTCGTCTTTCCCTCTGCTTTTGTCAGGTCTTGTATTCACATTGTCCATCTTGTTCCTTTAGCTCCTCTCCTGTTTCACCAGCCTTGTTATTCCCATGGATTTGTGTTCAGATTTCATCTGAATTAAGTTTCTGGGTAAGTTTTTATTCTGTTTGACACACCCATCCCCCCCCCCCTCTCTCTCTCTTTCTACAATGTCTTAAAGAAAGTCTGACTTCTGTTTAACCTGTGATGACCTTAATAAGAAAAAACAGGATTAAAGTAAACTTTTGTTCTTGCTTGTACTAAAATGATGCATTTCCACCAATCATGAGTCACACCAGCATCTTGACAGAACTCATTAATTCACAATCAAAGCATTTGAAATACTATTTGCTCTAAAGAAGGCAAAGTAAATTTAGCCAATGTATTTAAGGCACTGAAACCCACAATACAAATCGAAGTAAAACTTAAAAGAACCGCTCTGATTATATTAGTATGCCAGCAAAAGATGTGATAGTTTACATTATTATTATAGTTTAAAAATACATTTTGCATTGGGACGGCACATTAAGGCCACTGAAAGCAAAACATTATACCAATAATAAAAAAAAACTTGTTTATAAAGGCAAATGAAAATGGATTGAAGAAGGAAAATGGGTTTTTCTTTTCTTTTTTTATATTTATATAAAAAGAGCCTCTTTTCCCTGTAAAGAAAATTATGTTTTGCAACCAAATTTGAGAATAAGAAAACACTCCGAATTTTAGACAGAAATTATAACAAAAAATAAATAAATAAAATAGAGATTGTAGCAAATCACTACTCTGGGAGACCATTTGATTTACACAAGACTTACAGGACCATTTTCACCAAAGGATTTATTTTTACCAGGCTCCAACATACCAAAGTCAGACCTGATCCAGCCTCCTGTTCTAGCAGCTTTTAGAAACTCCTGTTTGCTGAACTTTGACCTACCACTGCTTCTGTGCTTCTCCTGTTTGGTTTTGGCTAAACTTTACACATCGTGGTATGAGGTTTGGTTTTTTCCAGTGCGACTAACCAAACAATTAATACTGACGTTCAGATTTCTACTGCCTGTAAAGGTTTTCTTTATCCTTCCAAAAAGATGCAGTATTGTGGATTTTCACTTTAAGGGCCTTTTCGTTCTGTCTTAAGGCATACTTCCCGGTCTGTTTGCTTTTCCCTCTGACTGTGTCATTAATTTCATCATCTATTGCAGCCCAAAGAGCTAGTCCCTCTGTAGATAATTGTTTGGTGCCCAGATTTTTTTTTCATTCCTTTTAATTGCTCAAGCTAATAAAGCCTGCCATAAAATTGTCTCTGTGCAGGTAACACCAAGTACATAACAGCTAAAGGAGCCCACAGGTTAAACCACAAACAGAGAAGTCCCAAGACAACAACAACAACAACAACAACAAAATAAAATAAAATAAAATAAAATAAAATAAAATAAAATAAAGACACTGGTTTAAATAAAAATTCCTGGTCAGGGAGACCAACAAAACCTCAAAAAAATTAAAAATATGACCAGCAGCACAACCAGGCGCAGAAAAAAGAAGAAAAGTTTTGCATTGCAGTGTTGTAAACAAAAGATATTGCAATGGATGAAGAATCTTGGTCTTTAAAACAATCAATGGCAAACAAAGAACCAATGCAAAAGTGTTGCTATGTAAAAAATAATAAACAACATAATTCAAATAAACTGTTTGGATTTTGTTGTAACTTTACATTTTATCAAAAGCAACACAGGTGACTCTGCTGTTTATTTGACTTTCTGATAATTCTCAAAGATTCTCCAAACTCAAATTAGCTTCGCTGAAGCCTACAAGTTGCAGGTTGGAACAGACATAAACTGGAATAACAGTTCAAAACTGATGAATTATTTTACACGTTTATTTAAAATGTTTGTTTTGATGTTCCAATGCAGTGAAACCATGTTTTTTTTTGTGTTTGTTTTTTTTTTTTTACACATTGCCACCTTACTGTGCGAATGTCATACCTGATATGCTTCTAACAAGTCTTCTGTCATTAAAAACTCCCTGTTGCATAACAATACAGCGTCAGAGGTTGCTGCCGAAGAAAGCAATCAAAGTTTCTCCAATGCGCTCGTCATTAAACCTAACGAGGCCTTCGGCAGCACTGTTTGCCCCCTGCTCTTGTGTCTGGACGTCAGCGACGCCTCGTAAGGCATGCCAGCCTGCACGCAGCAGGGGAGCCTCTCTGTGGCTGACTGAAAGGCCTTCCCAAATGGCCTTTCAGCCAAGCTCTTACAGAGTAAAGACTCCACAAACATTTCATCCCCGCAGCCGGAAAGCTCCTGCCTAATTCACTTGAGTGATAAAGCCTGTTTCCCTCCATTTACCTGTCATTTATTCTCTCCTGCCTCCATTTGCCTGTCAACACTCTGATGTGTTGTTTTTCGCTGCGATCAACTTAAATTACAAAAAGACTAACCATTGTTTCACACACATATAAGAGCAAATTTGCTGCTTAACGCTTAAGAAGATTAAATTTAAATAAATAAGATTTTTTTAATTATTTTTTTCATCTGAAATATGATGGACTGGCCGTTGAGTCAACTTTGCCGCAACTTCTCGCCAGTCCCAGATAAAAAATGTAAAAATAAACTGAACTGAGTGGAATGTGATCTGTCCTCCATAAGTGATATTATACAGATAAATTATAACTGAACACAACTGCGGTCATAAATCATCGCAGGGGGGATGTGATTACGCACCTATTTCATGATCGTATTACCAATGCCGTCTGCGCACAGAGTAAGCAACACTAATTTCTCTGCTCCTTTTATAACTGCAGTGCAGTCCTAAGTGCAGCATAATGGGATCATCTTAATGACCAGCTGCATTTACACCTACCACTACTGCATGTATGTGAGCTAATGTCTCACGTATGTCTTTTGTGTGGCTCAATCTATCAAAGCAAGCCTCCGAGCGTAACATAACACACGATACGACTCAGGTAGCTCCGGGAAAATAAGGCGGTGGTCCTTTTTACGCCAACAACAGAATCGTCTAATCTCAATTAACCCAATTTCTGGTTTGGCCCTTAAGCTCTTAAGCGTCTAAACGCTCTGAAATCTCAAAGAGGCAGCAACAAGTCAACAATATTTAGGAGGAGACCCCTTCATCGCAGAGGATATCCTGCATATATCCTGGTCTCAGTCTCTGGTGGCTCTCCCACCGTGAACCCCTTCTCCTCTCCGGATTAAGACTGAGGACAGTCCATTTCCGGGCAGCACTCTTAAGTGCTTCTCCGAGACCTGGGCAGTTGTTGTGGAGCAGAGATAAAAGGATTTGTATGAGGAAAGTGCTTAAATGTCGTCCTTCAGCTCCTGAGATGTGCTGCAGCACAACGAGAAACAAAATTCTGATGCAGCGAGTGACAAATAACAAACACGGTGTGAGAATTTCTTTCGATTCTGCGCATGACTGTCAACATTTTTATCTTGACATATAGAAACTGAGCTTTTTTCTGGAAACAGAAAAAAAAACACTGCTCTGTTTTTGCAGCTGAATTGTGTAGATTGTTTATTCTCACTTAATTTCCAAAAGTAATTTCCATAAGAACTTTAGAAAATGAGGTGTTTTGCTTTCCCTAAAGAAGAAAGAAACAAGATCTGGGTCAAAAGTTAAATCTTTACATAGCTAGTAATACATTCATTCTCAACTTACTTAATGACTTTGCTTCATGCTGTTAAGGTATTATGAAGCCTTATAATATTGAAATTACTATGTATTTAAATATACTCATTCTTTTTACAAATTAATTATCATTCTTGTGATTCTGAGAATAAGAAGGACTAATTGCTACAGTACATGACCCACAGTTTTATTGTATCGTCTCTACATTGTCTAGGGCAGGGGTGGGCTTCAGGCCTTGAGGGCCGATGTCCTGCAACTTTTAGATGTTTAACACACCTGAGTCAAATAATGAGGTCATTAGCAGGACTCTGGAGAAGTTGACTCCACTTAGGAGGTGATTCAGTTATTTCATTGGAATACATTGGACCAGGGAGACACCTAAGAGCTGCAGTACCAGGATTGACCAGTCCAGGTCTAGGGCCTAGGGATTAGTTGTATAGGGTGGGTTTGAGATGGTATTTAATTTTAATATTATGCTATCACAGCAAATCAAAATAGTAAAAACTGTTTACAGTATCCTACAACGGCCCTCAAAAGTGTCCACGAACTTGTTAAATTGCCAGATTGCTTTGAATAAAATACTGTAAAATTTTATGTGTCCTATTTGAGACAACTGCACTGAAAAACAAAGCACATTTATTTGCATAGAGGTGTGCGAGCTTTGACAATATACTTTGACAAATACTTCGCTGCTTCATTCCAGCAGTCAGTCTTCTTTTGATCACATCTCCCATCGGTTCAGCTATCGTGATTGAATTTTCCTGACCTCTGCTCGTTTAAATCTTTTGGCAAAAGTCATTATTTGCTAAGCACAGCAGTTCCAAAGGAACGCCAAGATCTCTTTGTATAAATGTAAACGTCAAAGGTGTAAAACTTTCCACGGGTCTATTTATAAATCATAGCTCAATGAAGACAGTCATACTTGGACAAAGTATGGGACAAAAGTGACGGTAAAAATGGGAAATTAATCAAAAATGATATAAGACAAGATGATGTGTTGTTCAACGATTGTGAAATGACCTACCGACTGCTACCAAGACATGGACGTCCCCGTCTCTCTTCAAGACATTTTTCAAGTCCCAGCATCTCCTACCCTAGCACCAACGCTTTGTGTCCTTCCTCCTTGTGCTGCGCCGTCACCCAGTCAACTCTGACAGAACCCAATAGTGGTCTTCCTTCAAAGCTGATTATTGTTAGCCTTCACATTACTGCATTATTAAATTTGCATTTGTGATCCTGAATGGATAAACATAAACAAGGCAGAAATTGGTCTTGCCGAGAGGCAGATAGCAACACCGAAGAAGCTGCAGGAATTTCCATCAAGGGCTGGTTGAGTCCAACATGAGACAAACTTCAGTTTAGCAGAACCGAGCGCATCCAAGAATAACATGCAACCTGTTCGCTTAAGATTATCAGTAGATGGAGAGCTGGGGTCCGTTTCAAAAAGCGTGTTTTGTGCCTGAATTCTGCTTTTGGTGAGATTTGGGTTTTTCTGTTTATTTATTTGTCTGCTTTAGGCTTTGTCAAAATGAAATTACCAATAAATGTTATAGATAGCATTAACAGCTGTAATAATCCATATTCAGACAATTCTGGTAACTGCAGGAAGGAATTTTGCTATTCTATTTTGGAAAATAATGCATTTAGTTTAAAAATAAATATTTTATATTGTGACTAAAAGACTTAAAATTCAAGCCGCATTGTTATACAAAGTTTCATCTTGGTTAGGAAATTAAGAATAAATTTTTGATGGCAAAACATTACTTTTGCAAATATATAACAACATCTATTTACATCGAAGCCTTTAGATTCTCCATTAAAAAAATATATAGTGATTCTTTCCCCTTTAAGATGAATAAATATCATTTGTCCTTCTAGCTGTTAATGTCACATGAAGAAAAAAAACGACATCCTCACGAGCCAGTTGGAAAACACACAGTGAATCTGCTCTCCTTCCCTAACCACATCTTACACATTTCACACTCTGCACCGCAGAGTGAACAAAGCTGCTGCTCCGTGGCGTTGCTAAACGTTTTATCTCAGCGTGTGTAGCGCTGAGGTGCCTGTTTCTGTTTCACTCCCAGACCTCAGTGGACGAGGGCTCATCAGGATTCAGCAGGTTCACCTGCCCGTCTCTTACTTCACTCGACGGTGTGCGGTGTGGCTGCTCAGCAGGGAAACGCATGTTTCTCTAATGTGAGCCACAGCCTTCCTGTTGACATATGTCTCATCTTGCTATCCTCACTTGCTCAGCTAGCTAATAAAAAAAAATGTAAATACAAAAACCCGAAGCAATGTTTTTTGTTTTTTTATGTTATGTGACCTAGAGCGATGATTTAAGTCTAATATAGTGCATTGGAGTACAGAGAACGATATTTTATATTTTCTGAATAGATTTAATGCTCCAGTTCAACATCTTACAGAACCGCAGATATTAGGTATTTTATTTTACATGGCAAAAACTCAGATGTTTATACTACATAACGATGATTCCCCCCAAAAAAAATTGAGTCCTTTGGATTTAATCTACGTTTCAGTTTTATGAGAATCTCACCAAATAACTTTGAGTAAAAGTACCACAGCCTTACAGTAAAATAGTAGTTACACATAAATGCATAACAAAAATGGCATAAAAGCTTTCATTTACAAGGGAAATTCAAAGATAATTACCCGCACTGCTAAAATAAGGTGAAATACAGCGAGAGAAACTCCAGCCACTCCAGAAGTTTCTCCAGTATCTTATAAAAATTACTTTAAACCACAGGAATGGTGTGGGCCTAGGCCTTCTTTTTAACTAGATTTGAGAATAGCATGATGATCTGGTAACCCAAAACATATTTTATCTCTCAGTGTTAGGTTTTAATTTAGCTTAAAATATTTTTTTCTGCAGCCTTTTTCTGTAACACGCATCCATTCAAACCATATAATCAAACACAAGAACACAGTTTGCTGTAAAATGCTTCATGGTTTTGCAGGAAAACATGTTGTAATGAGAAAAATAAAATTACGCTGCATGGGGAAAATTATAAATGACCCAAAACACTTCAGGACTGCACCAGATGCAGTGTCTGCAAACATAAAAAAAATAAAACCATACTATCATTATGACAACTATAATTGTCATTTCACATTATCCCTGAACCTTCAGCGTTACATGTCAGCAAGAATCCTTCAAAAAAGATTTCATTTTCATATATATTCTAACTTCCTTATAAAATTGCTCGGTTATAAGAAAAGGTTATGTCACTGATTATCTTGAAAGAAAAGTACAAAGTCAATATTCTCTTGTTAATTATTACCTTAAAATAATTACTCAAATGCAGGCTATGATAAAACGTAGAAATCACATAATTAGAATTAGTAACATTGTGTATTTTAACAATTTAGGGGAATTCAAATATTAAAATTTAAAGGTAATTGCAAATATATTTGATTGTAGAAAATAAACAAATAATTTATTTGTATAATTTATAGATTATGATATTATTTTATTTCATTTAAAATTTTAATTATATCTAAATGTCTTGACAAGTCAAATTTGCTCATATTTAGTCCCTCTTATAAGTTCATATACATTTTTCCCATCATTCTGTCAGTCTTAGACACACTCACACATGTCTCTTAATGAATATATTCCTCGTGTTGCTGAATGGTTTTATCCACAATAAGAAGTAATTCTGACACATCGCATGTCTCAGATCCATGTTTGATGTCTTCAAATCCAAACCTTCTGCCATCTTTACTTGCTCTGACTTTTTAAAACAGCACAACTCCAGTTCAGGCTTCAAAGTGTGCATCAGTCAGCAGGAGACTTAATCTAAGGCACAAATATGTTGCTCTGGGCTCATTTAGAGCAACAATCAAAGGGTAAATGCGACTACTTACACTGACTCCCAATCATTTTTCAAAAAAACACAATTAAAATTCCAACACAGCAAATCTGTAACACTAGATCGTTCTCATTTCTAAATCGTGTTGCATCTTGCTCACAAGTTTTGCACTGAGTAAAAAAGCCGTGCAGGCCTATTCATGAGTGAGGTATGAAGAGTTCCCCCGTTGCTACTGGAATCGCCTAGCAGTGTTTCCCAGAGTCAAAGCAACACCGTCCTGCATGTTTTTAAGAAGATTCCCCGCTTTTACTCATCTGACGCCCTTTGATGAGTAACCAACTGACTTTTGCTGAGCTTGACGATGAGCCGTTGAGGTGTTTCACACCTTTAAATCGAGCATGCTTGAGCAACAGGCGTGCAAAATGTGCAGGACGGCGTGTACCGGGAACCACAGCTGGCAACGGTGTCCTGTGACACAAAGCCAAAGAAAACACACATGGAGAAGTGATTCAAATGGACATGCGGTGTCACGTCATGTCCCATTCTGTGGACGTCAAATGCCCGTCGGATCCTCCGCTCCACTCTGAGTCCCCTCCACAAAGCACGCAGTCAGCAAAGCCACTGGCAGAACCACAGAGCCACAGCGCCAACCTACAGGGACGCAGCCCAAAACACACACCCTAAACCTATAGCCAGCCGCCTGCTGCCTTCTCGGACCCACTGGCTGTCTCACACACCTCAGTGCTCGGAGTTACTGACAGGTGGACACCATGTCATGCTGCTGCGGCGCGGTGTGGACCCGCTGCTGGCTGCTCCTCATGGCTGCTTCAGCTGCTTTATGCCGAGCCGTGCGGTTTGCTCCTCAGGTCTCATCCTTTAATCTGCCAGCCATGAGGTATTACACCGGAGCTGGAGGGCTGAGCCCATAGGTGCACGTCCCAGTGGGGTCAACTTACAGCATGCACACACACCAATCAACAAGCCCTCGAACTGTTTGCCTGCCCGCTCTGCTGTACTCTGCTCTGCCTGTGTGTCGTCTCTCATCGTCCCTCTCTCTGCCCGCCTCACTTCTTCCTCCTGCTCCCCCTGGAGTCAGCCGGCTTTACTTGTTCACACAGGCACACACACACACCAACTCACACACCACATCTCCTCTGATTTCTCCCCTCCCCCTTTCTTGCAGGGCAGCTACTCTTACAGAGTGAAAATTTGCTCTGTAACCAGCTGGAGGTGAGTGTATATTCATCCTCTGAGAAACTGAAGGAAAATTTTAGAAAAAAAAAACTCGTCTGTGAGTTGGAGCCGCTGTGACAGAGAAGTCCTGACTGTCCAAACACCAGCATGTAGTCATGTTCTAAAGAAAGACCGCTACGCAATCCGGTTTCACTTTCGTTTTGAATAATTTTGGAAAAGTGTGTTTGATGCTTTTTGTTTTTTAAGTGGATCACATTTTCAATCATATGAAAGATACAGATATATGTGCAAATAACCTCTAAATACCCTTATTTAAGCACAAAATATAAATACTCTTTAAAGGTTTAGAATTAAGCTGAAATTATTTCAGCACAGTGTATTTATAAGAGGTTAAAAGTCCTCTCAGGACACTTTGCGCAAAAGCGCAGAGGCACGGTTTAAATCCAGTTAAACACAATCCAATTCAGGTAATTCCAGTAATCTCAGACCAGCAAAGGATGGTTCAAATATAAATTACATCTATTGTTGAAATCTAATTAGCAAATCAACTAAGAATAACAACAGCTGCAATCATTAAATATTTGTGCTAAAGTCCCATGCTCGACGGTACTAATACGTACTAATACCCTGGATTAATATGTTTATAAAAGTCTTATATTGTAGAACTACAGCAAATGTCTAGAAAAATTTAACATTTAGTATTTAAAAAAATCATGGAATAAAATATGAGTATTTACAAAATTACAACTGCAATCCTTCTCATAACTTAAATGAATTTTGATATAATTAATTTCATAGGAAATCTTTCAAGTAGATTTTTTTTCATTAAAAATAATAGGAGTTATAGATGCAAAATATTTTTACTTCCTTAAAGTTGATCAGACTGCTGATTAACCATTAATATCTGACTCACAACTTACTGTATTATAGAAACCATTTTTTTCCCTTCAGGCAAATGTCTGTTGATTTGAATATCAGGAAATGGTTTGAGGAAAATCGCTGCCAGTGTAAACTTGCTTCTATTTTTTGGTATGTAACAGTTCAAACTGAAAATGTTCAGGATGAACCTTTCAGTTTGGCAGGCATGTGGACCTAACCAATAAAATATTGTTTAAAATGTGTGCATATAGGCAGTTTGTGCATAACATGTTTTGATTTCTTTTGCAACTTCGTGGTTTTTGAGAGAAATACAGTCGGTAGAGAAACAGTGATGGTTTGGCTAAGTTCAATTTGTCATAAATATTTTTTTAATATAAGTTGCAAA
The DNA here is from genome assembly GCA_033032245.1 of Poecilia picta. NCBI lineage: Eukaryota > Metazoa > Chordata > Actinopteri > Cyprinodontiformes > Poeciliidae > Poecilia > Poecilia picta. Next base: position 32,459,176 of record CM065354.1, on the reverse strand, counting down.
GTTTGTTTTCTTTTTTTTTGCCTTGTGCAGGCCTACATGAAAGCTGCAGATCTGGGTAAAACATATTTATAGTCAGGTAAATTGCATTTTCTAACTATGAACTTTGATGATTGCTTAGTTTTTACTAAGTCAAGAAAGATTCAAGATCATATTGCTGTTGAATAACTAATACCATATGATTTTTTTAATGCACAGCTGCGCCTCTAATATCTGCAGTCAGAGCAATAAGAAGTAGAAAAAAACATTAACAGCATTGCAGCTATGACAAACAAGGCTGGATTGATGTTTATCTTGCCACTAAGCACAGTGAAGAAGCTTGTAAGGGAGTTTAAAAAGGCTCTCTAAAGTTCACAGTTCAACAGCTTAGCATTTTCTGTCAATACATTGCACTTCAGCTATAAAACATCAGTTCATTTTAAAGCATTTGCACAGCTTTACCATGGTGATAATCACAGTGAAGGGCGCCATATGGCAACAACAGATTACTTCACACTTGTATCAAGCAAAACCTTTAAATGTAATTGGATTTATAGGAAATCAAAATAAAAAAAATAAAAATCTTTTGTTTTTTTTTCAAGATGAAAACGCCTGAGAATGAAAGGACACCCAGCTAGAATAAGGAGCCCAGACAAAAAAGCCTTTTCACACCAGTGAGTGGAAGTCCAGTAAAGTAAATTAAGTCTGATAAGACAACCAGAGATTAAGAAGGGATTGGATTATGCATAGAGGGAGGATTTATGTAGGTAGGGTGGTGAGAAATTAAAGGTTTAAACTCTGAGGTGCAGCAACAGGCAGTTCTGGTTCTGCTCCTAAGTGTGGTGCTGCTGCTATAAGCCTCTATAAATGCAGAAAAAAAGTATCCACTGCATTAATTACACTGTAGGGCTTCTGTTCAGAAAACCTTCGATCTTCTTGTGCCATGTGACTCGCAAGTGGCTGCAGTGGTATTTTCCCTGTCACATTGTAATCCTGTATCTTCAACTCTGGACATGTTGGCGTGCGCAGGTGATTATTTCAGCAGCAATGCCTTTTAGTTGCCAATTACCTTACATGCAACTGTCACCACAGATCAATAAATAATAAATACATCACTAAATATCTGGAACTGACATTAGTATTACATTATAAGAGCCTGACATTGTGAGCCAAAGGTAAGTTAGCAGAAACATGAGTACAGGGTCTTGCAAAAATATTCATTCATCTAAATATTTCTTAAATTTTGTCACTTTGTAGCCACATGTTTCATTGTACTTTATTGGGGGATCCAGACCTATGCAGGTTTGTTAATTAAAAAAGCTTCCAAAATTTGGAACATCACACATAGACTATTTAATCTATCATTGGAAACTGACAAGTTGAGAAATTAGAGCATTAGTTGGAGAAGCAGTCAAGAGACCCATAGTAACTCTGGAGGAGCTGCAGAGATCCTCAGCTCAGATACGTGAATCTGACAATCTAAACAACAACTAAGCAATTTGAAACCTGGGCAGAGCTTCACCATCCAGCAGACAAAGATTACATTTGCAGCTGGAGCTACAATAGTACAGTTTAAATTTAAACATAGCAATGTGTCTAAACAGCTGAGTTAAAGTCCAGATTTAAATCAAATCGAGAATCTAACCATGTGTCATTTTCTTTCCATTTTACTGTTCTGCACTACTTTGTGTTGGTTTTTGATGTAAAATCCACATGCAGGAAATTGGCATTTGTGACCTGAACACGACTAAATGTGAAGAAGTTGAAGGCAGGTGTGAAGGTAAGGTTCGGCAGGTAAAATAATGAAAAGTCGACAAACTGCCGTAGTTTTGTGGTGAACAAAACTCGCAAAGAAATCTCAGCTTCATGTTTCAAGCACAACGAAACCTGAAGGAAACCTACAGCGTTATTTAGCTGAAGGACAAACAGAAGTTAAAAATGACCTTCAATCTCAACGTGAACACTGAAAAGTGCCACCTGAATTGCTATCAAAGCATTAATCACACCGAAAAAGGGGGTCGGCTGGGTTGTTTCGGGTTCATAAGAAAGAACCTTCAAGGGTTCATTCGGCTAATTTCACAAATATTTGTAGCCCTGCTTGATCTTACGACACTCCTCCTTCACACAGGAACACCAAAACAAATCTGCAAGCATTTAAAGGCCGGCTGCTTTCATCTTTCCTGGCAGAATACACGTGAGGCTGGTTTGCCTCGTGAAGTTAAAGACGGGGGTCATTAGGAGAGAAGGCAGCACTGACAAACCAGGAAGTCCGTCCTCACAGGAGAACTGACACCGGAGCGTGACAGAAACACACAATGCATTCAGATCATTGTCTTTTGCAAACATCCAGACATCATGTCAGACAGGTTAACTCACAACAGTTGAATAAAATAAAGGAGCATCTGTGGATATATTTTAAAATATCCAGGAGAGAATCGCGTACATTAACAATATTAGTTTATCCTTAGGTGCTATTTGTCCAGGAGGTGCAATGTTCATCTGTTCAAACATTTATACATTAGTATAAACAGCATGGGGGATTTCCTCCTATCTCACGGTTCGAGAAAGGAGTCGGCTTCTGTGTGCCAGAGATGAACATGTGCAAAATCAAATGCAGAGGACCTTATGAAGATCTGGGTCATTGGTATGCGTAATCTGAAAGACCACTCAGCTTGAAAGAAGCCATTACTCAAAGTCACTGTAAAATGTCAAATCACAGGGGGGGCTGTACGAGATTTAAAAATCTTGTGATGTTGTTGTGAAATGTTATCATCTGCCACAAATCCACAATTCCTCACTCTGCTTGCTCTCTTCTGTCATAATGACACACCAACATGCTACGTGACCTTTATTATCTTGGGCGTCATCATCAGGTTTGGACAGTTCCTGTCCAACAAGGTGAATGACTCATTGACTCCTGACACGTAAGTCAAATAATGCAACTATACTGCATTCAAATCAGCGCAATATTAACATGGCACATGCTGATGCTGCAATATGTTGAGTAATCGTCAAACAAAACAGGAACTTAAGCATTACTTTGGGAGGAGAAAGGCCAGAGAAAGCCATTTTGATGCATGGAGGCAGATGCATTACTTTATGTAGGAGCTTTGCTGCAGGAGGGACCGGCGCACTTCACAAAATAGATTGCATCATACGGAAATTATAGCAATGTTTGAAGACTTCAAAGAGGAAGGTAAAGATTAACAACAAATGGGTTTTCCACATGGATGATGACCCAAAGAATGCCTTCAAATTTAGTTACAAATTGGCTTCAGGACAACAAAGTTAATGTTTTAGAGTGGAATCACAAAGTCCGGATCTCAGTCCTGTAGAAAAACTGTGAGCAGATTTGAAAAGGCATGTGTGAGAAAGGCGGTCTACAAATCTAAGTTACACCAGTTCTGTCAGAAGGGATGGGCTGAAATTCCTGCAAACTATTGTCAGAAGCTTGTGGGAAGAAAACATCTGACCTACGTTTAAAAGGCAGTTCTATCTGAGTAGGAGGAAATGTGATTAAACATCTAAATTTGAGAAGTTTAATTAAAATCTCGCTTGCGCTTTCTCTCCCTCTCTCTCTTGTTTATAGCCAGCCGAAATAATTTTTTACTAACTGACCTTAAACAGATTTAGCAATCTGACTAACCCATCAGATAAAAAAGAGACGAATAAATCATTCAATGTATGTAAATACTACCTGGTTTGAACTGTTCAAGCAAAAATCTAAAGTCAGAGTGAAAATAAAAGCAAACCGGAGCTGGTGGGTATGGTCCTTTTGAGTGCTGATATTTGTTAACAAAAAAAAAGCCCATCTGTGTTTGGGAGTTTGAGTGAGAACCTTCGAGATCACATCTTTTGCAACGTGCTGTAAGCGCTCAACAAATGAACAAATGCCTGAGGTGGGCGTACATCCATCAAAAGGGTGCACCAATTACGCCTGAAGAAACACTGGAAAAACAATCCTGAGTCCAGCTAGATTAGACTCCTTTGTTTTCCTAAAGTGCAGCACATCTGATGCATGATCTTCGGCGGCTCCACATCTCCACCGCTGCCTATCGGACATCAAACCCGCCTTTGAAGCTTGTCATTTTACATCTCTGTAATTTATCACCCCGCGACGTCAAACTAGCGGAAACCAAGCCGCCTGGAGTCAGTCCCCACACCACTTTAAACAAAATCGTCTCAGAAACGGACTGCCTTCTTCCCACTTCGGTAGGATACCAGTGGCGCACGCACGCACGCACACACACACACACACACACACACACACACACACACACACACACACACACACACACACACACACACACACACAGGCATCTACTGTACTGTTGAGGAATCTGAATAGCGGTAACCACAACTCCACTAAGAATAACCTGCCTGTCTCGGTTACACTATCTGATAGGGCGGCTCGCATTCAGCTTATAGTACATAGCATACAGTTGTACGCTGGTTACACCCCCTTATGCATGCGCTGCCGTTCCGCTGTGTGTGTGCCGGAGGAGTGGTGACGTTGAGAGCTGGAGGGAGGAAGCGAGAGACAATATTACACGCCATCTATCTAGGTGGTATGCTGACACAACACATGCGCATGCGAGGAGGAGGAAGAGGGAGGGAGGGAGGAACGGAGTGATGCAGAAGAACGGTAGTGGAGTCTAGGTACATTTCTTTTGTTCAGACTGAATAAGGACAAGAATGATTTAGGCACACACAGAACTTCATTTCATTTGTTGATTCAATTAAGCCATATAAACAGAAGAAAATACATGGGAACCAGGAAGAATGCATCTACATACATACATACAATATGTACAGTAATTTGCATACAATAGAAAAAAATAACTATCTAGTTCATCCTGTTAATGTTATTTGATCTGATCTGTATTTATACATGAGCAACAATAAGTTTAGCACCAAAGGGAATGGAAGGAAGGCAAACTTCATAGCTACATTATGTGGCTGCTATTGTGTGAGATTTGTTCAGATATGCAAGATATTATAAGTTATAATGTAATAAATATACAGCCCTGACAGAAATTACAATCATTTTGATACCTGTACATATACAGTACAATGAGCTTATATTACATACCTAATCATGTACATATGCGTATTCAGAGTAAATATTCTATATATACATTTTGCCTTTAGTGAATGATACATTTCATTGTCAGTGCACTAGATTTCTATTATTCGCAATTTTTTTATACTAAATTTATGAATTATGCTATACGGTGTAGAGGTATATTTTCCAATTATACATAAAGTTACACATGGCAACATCATGACAATATAGGTGTTGATGGTAATCTTAAGTAGAAGTCCCGAGGGGGGAGAAACATTATTCGTACAGCAGCAACCTCAATAACTTCCCCAACCTGCCTTCTCAGCAAGAAAGTATGCATGGCTGCCCCGGCATCAAATATTTACCGACCTGGTGAGCTGAGGATGCCCACTGTTTTACTTTGTTTTAACATCCACTGTTTTATCTTGAAGACTGAACTATTCGCACAGCCTTCAGCTTTAACTGGATAAGTGTCATTGTGCTTTTGATTTAACCCGGCACGGACAGGAAGCCCATCAGGTCACATCATAACGCTGTTTAAATGCAGCACAGCTAGAAGATGGAGCGGGACGGATCGCGGCCGCTCGGCATCGATCAGCAGAGCTTGATGATGGAAGCGTTCACGTATCTAAAGAAAGGTTTGCATGTGTTGTTCAAGTTACTGACAATGTCTGTGTGTGGACTGATGAAAGGGCAGTTTCAAAAATGTCACTGGTTGACTGGTAGCAAAGTCTTACAAAAGGCACAACGCCAAAGTCAATAATATTTAGCATTAAACCATTTAGAGCACATGTGTCAAACTCAAGGCCTGCAGGCAACATCTGACCCACAGTAGCTACAATGTTTTGATAGTTTTAATAGTTTAATAGATAAGTATTTTTATTTAAGTATTAAAATATATATTTTGTGGACGTTCGTGAAAGTCCGTTTGACACCAATGGTTTTAACTTTAAAGTCTTTTCAATCAGATACAAGAGATTTTTCTATACATGTTTTTCTCCCAGTTTTTTTTTTTTTTTTTGCAATGCAGAGAAAGTATTCCTCCCCCCTCCCTCACCCGGTGCTGCGAGCTGTCAGCCAATTGCGTATCACATCCAAACCACAAAGCACAAGTGTGATCATTTGAAAAATTTCCAGTAGCTAAAACGACATACGATCAGGCTACAGGCTGCTTAGAGCAGTGCTACCCCCTCCCTCACCTGTTGCTGCAAGCAGCAAGTCAGCTGCTTATAGTGTCCAAAAGACAAAGGTGGTCTTTTGAAAGTTTTCCAGTAGGAAATACCACATAAGATTCGACCACTGAAAAGTTTAGAGTAGCATATTTGGGTTTTAAATTTGATCTCAAACACTATGAAACTGTGGTATTTATACCCAAGGTTATCATACAGTAGGAATCTTTTGCCTGCATGAGATTCATCAATAATAGTTTTATATCTGTTATTTCCACAGATTGGTGGCATTCTTGTTTAAGGTTATCAAACACATAGAAGCATAAACAGGCAGGTGCCAGATCAGAGCTGTTGGTTTTCCTGAATCCCTCCATATTCAGGAAAATATTCCGGGTGTATTCTGGGAAATAGTAGCGAGTTCAGTTGCAAACAACAATGTGAGACTACAATGTTCTCATTTTATGATGCACTTCTTCACCTCTATCATAGCAGGAATAATTCACCACTCCTCCAGCAAGCAGATTCTGTTGTAAAAAAATAAATAAATAAAAATAAGAGGACCTTCAAAGTCACCCTTTCACCCTGCAACTTCCTGTTCTTGTTCCCCGTCCACCCGCGTCTTCCTCGCCGTCCCTCTCGCTCGCACAGAGCATGCTCTGTCCTTCCTCTCCCAAAGTGACGGACTGAGCCACTTGGCAGGAAGACAGATGGAGTCGCCCTACTCTGCAGCACCTGCCTGGCCCACATTACCCAGCTCATCTGTGGCCTCAGCAAATCAGAGGCGGGATCAGGCCCAGCTGCGTAAAACAACAGGCTTCACGGCGTATCACAGCAGCCAAATACAAAACAGCACTTCTGCTGAGACTACTGGAGAGCCCCGCGAGCGCTGCGCTCCGCCGCAGAGGCCCGAGCAGCACTGGGACACGCAGGAATGTTGCAAATACGGTGGCCCTGAGCTGAGCTACAGACCAAACATGTGGCAAAATACAGCAACATTAGAGAAAACACAGCGAAAATAAAAGATTTTACTGGCACAACAAGCCCTGGTGTAACAAATATTGACCAGCTTTGTTACTTGTCTGGTTGACACCTCCGTATTTTTTTGTTGTTGTTGTTTATTTGTATTGTTTTGGGAATTTGTTTTAGGTATAAACATTCAAACAATGCAGTTTTGGAAATGAAGACGACAGCATCTCGTAAAACACAAGGAGAGGACATTTCACAAAAATCCACTCAATTAAATGGATTTTAAGAAAAAAACTTTACACACAATCGCATTGCAGAATAAACAAATTAAAAAGCTGCAAATATTGTTTTTGAAAATCTAAAAAAATATGCCATAACCCACTCATACAAAACACATTTGTAGAAAAAAAAAAACACAGTTGCCCTTGCTTTTATAAAATGATTATTAAAAACTGTATAAGTATGTGAAGAAGAAAATACTGTAGTTTCTGGTTTATAAATGCAGCATTTTTTTTATCAATTTTGTGTGTGTTTTTCAGGGTTTGGGGCGTTGTGTATGTATGTATTTTCTGTTTTGTTTGTTCCTATTCTATTTTTTGTTGTTGTTGTTTTGTTTCTAAAATGAATAATAGAGATGCACCAATCAAAAGGCCACATCTTGTTTTTCCTTCTTTATTTGCTCTTTTCTGATACTGAAAAATCTATTTTTAACATCATTAATGAAAAATATGCATAAGATTGACTACCTTTAGTCAATATATGCATCAACCAATAGCATTTGCTATGATTCACTTTTTTGAGTTTAATCAAATCTAAAGGTAATGGGGATGTGCTTAAGGGTATAAAATGATATTATCTTGTTACTCATTCATTTTTTTATTGGAATTACAATTACTAGCTCTATAAAAAAACATCCAGCACATTTTTTCTCTCTCTATTTTTGAGTGTTGTAGTCCTTGGATAAAAATTCAGAAAATCAGAAATCTGTATTAGTCAGAAGATCCCAGGGGATGGATCTCTACTGATTCCACAAACATTGCAAACATCCAAACTACAGAGCAGCTCCCATAATCTGGGAGCTGAACGGCATCTGAAATCTAAAGCATTTCCCTCAAAAAGGACAACTAAATCTGGAGAACAAAGAGCTTCTGATCGAGGATGGAGTTTCAAATCCATCTTCCTGTTCAAGGTGAGAAGAGAGATGCAGCGTTCTTAAAATATACAAACTGCTCAGTGTAAAGCTGCTGTATTCTCATATGCATCAATCTGAACGCTGAAGGTCAGATGCGTTTGAACTGGTAGCTGTCAAGGATGGCGACGGCCTGATGTGGGATTGCACATGACTTACAAATCCATCCCAACGCAGAATTTAAAAACTTCCACACTTCCCGCAGAGGCAGGACAGCCTGAGGAGTGGGAGAAGAAATGCTGCCCTCTATCAGCGGCACTCATTCCTCCCCACGCAGGAGCGGAAGCACACAATCCAACCCGAGACGGGGGTGGGGGAGAGCAGCACGCGCATGTGTTGATCTTGTCCTCGGAAGTCCTTTTCCCCCCCGTTTTCCATTTCCGTCAGAGACAGAGGAAGCACAATGGTCAGACTGTGCTGAAAGGTTGTGCCGGCGGCCCGGCTGTGTGTGGAGGTTCTGTTGGGGCCGGCGGCGGCTCCGTCGCATACATATGGAAAAGGATGGAAGTTAATACAGAAGGGTCGCAGTGGGGTTGTGAGTGTGACCACAGAGGTCTGCACAGGCACCTTCCTAACTCATACATTCACTGACATGTAAAATCAGGGCTCTGATCCGCTCATCTGGGGATGGGAGGAAATCACAATCCTAACACAACCGAAGCAGTGTTTTCAAAGCTTAACTAACCTCCTTGGGCTCTGATGCAACCTGGGTCTATTTTCCTAAAAAAAAAAAAAGAAAAGAAAAGAAAAGAAAAAAAAGCCTCCATCCTTCAACTTTTCTTTCTTTAACTCAGCAAACCACTCAAAACCGGTTCCCATGGCAAAGCGGAGAACCTAACCTGCAACAGTTGGAAGTGAATACAGACACAAGGAAGTAGACACACATGCAGGAGCTCAATGGTTGCAGCTTGTTGCTCAGCCATCATGCTGTAAATGTCAGAAGACTGCCGCCTCACTATCCTTCAACATTTTAGTGCTTCACAGAGAGTCGGCATCAGAAAACACCGATATCAGGAGAATCTGCTCCAGCTGCATGGAAAGATTGCATGAAAAAAAAAACCTCTGTGCACGATGCCACTCTTTAACAGCTCATCTGGACGAGACCAACTGGACGGTTAGAAATTTCCGAATAATGCAGCAGAACTAGTTCTCAGACATTGGCTAATTACTGGTATGAAAATGTATCAAAGGTTTCAAAAGACTTCTGTCACGCCCTTCTTGAGGTTTTAAATCTTCTGGCTGAATAGAGAATAGCTGCTCCTACTGTGCACAGCCAGTCTGCAAGCTAAAAGAAAGTTTTTGCACATTTTGTTGACATTTTAACATCTTATACAAACAGCTGGTGTAGTTAGCGCAGCTAGCATCACTAATTCAGTATATACGCAGGTCTGTACTTCGACTCTGAGATTCCGAAAAGCCTGCCAAGATTTCAAAACATAGCATGTTTAATGACAGACAGAGGTTTGAAAGCTCAAACTGCTGCTATAGTTTCAGTTTTGTTGTTATTTATTTAAAGTTGTCCACAAAGACGTTCAGAGTTTCCTATGAAACAGATTCATACAACTCTTTTACTTCATTTACAAGCACGTCGCCGTTACTGAAAATAACTCCTATTTAGGTCTGCGTCAGTCAGTAATAACTTTCGCACTGAGGAGGGGTGTTGTTGTTGGTGGTTGCACTTCGGTGTGTCAGATTTCTGAGTTCCTGACCTGCTGCTCAACAGTCAAGGTCGGTGAAACTGAGAATCTGCAGATTCCAGCCACTGGCCACTTGTTCTGTGCGTCTTTGCAATCATTCATAATGAGATACAAGAGAAACGGTCGAAATCACCAAAGTTTTCTCCAGCTGAGATTTTCGCACCCAATTTTTGTTGTGCACTACACATCAGCTAAAGCTGAAAGAAGATGACTACACTTTCACTTGCTTACAAGTATGAAAAATTAGTCCGGTTCAAAAAACAAGGATGATCATGGCCTGGAAACTAAAGAATCTCACCCGTCACTTTTATTAAATTTACACTGTTTGCACATATTGTTCCCTTATCTTTATTTCCTTTCATCTGCTAAAGTTTATATATGTAAATGTTTTGTATGTACAATGTGAGAACTTAAAAATGAAGTCAAATTCCTTGTCTCTGCTCACAATCACTCCCAACAAAACAGACTCTGACTACTTCCAAAAATAATCACATTGTGCTGTTAGAAGAAGTTTGAGTACTTGCTGTTTTTTATGTTCTAGATAAAAGCAATTTAATCCTGCAAATCACTTTTTGCAGTTACCATAAGAATCTCATAATTGTCCAAGCCAACTTACAATGTATCCTGCTTGATATTGAACTGACTGTCTGATTCTGGCACAAAATAATATCCATAAAAAGCATCTTTTATAGTTCCACCTTTGTGGCTATAAGAACTCAGATTGTAATCTTTTATTTTTGTCACATCATAAACGTGCACTGAAACCTTACACGCATAGAAAACATTGTCTGTTTTTTTTCACAATTTAAACAACACTTTCTGCGGATGTCACTTTCCTCTAAGGAAGAAAGCTTGATTTGAATAGTGTAGGTGGCATCTTCACTTCAGCGAGCACCGTGATATTGTGTGATGGGTTTGGCATGTAGATTTGATTTTTCACTTGCCAGGAAACTGTTCTTCGAGAGCTCTCTGGAAGAGGAGCTGCTTCTGCCTGTATACCCTGAGCTGCGTGCTGATGCTCATTTAAAGGTTTTTTTTTTCTTTTTCTTTCTTTCTTGCTGAGTCTGATGCAAACTTTGCTTTACAAGCATAGACAAGTCTAGATTCTGCACAATATACAGAGTGCATCAATGATCTTCTTTTTCATTGTTGCCTAGCCGGCTCTGTCTTACTTTTCACTTGTAGCTGCTCCATCTTTCCAATAGCACTTTTGTTGCCAAACAGCTGAGAATGCAGCATTACTTTTTATCATCATGTAATACCAAGTGTTACAAGTCGCAATATGACGTGCAAAAAGAGTTTGCAAAGAGTTGTCTTTCCTCGTAGTACCCAAAAGCCATCATTTCACAATCCTTTAATTGCAGCGTTGGGCTCTACTATTAAGTTTGTTTACTTCTGCTGGGAACAAAATGCATGGCTTCTCGGATCCTGAAAAAAATTTCACGCAAATTGTAAATTCAGTCGCAGTCTGAAGGTCTGAGAGGCTCAAAGAAAAATGAGTGACAAAATCCAAACAGCAATAAGAAAATCAGGCTTCCGACATCTGTTTGTTTACGATTGAGAATATTTGTTTTCATGCCTTTTTTTGTCTTTAAATGGCATGTTAGAAAATATTTAGCAACTACTGTGGAACTTTTGTGCTTTTCAGGGTTACTTGTGGACTTGCACAATATATTGCATCACAATATCAATGTGCATGCTCTCAATTGCTATGGAATGCTTGGATAGAATAATGGCAAAGTTGTTGTATTTCAAGGTAGATGCCTTAATGCTTCCATGTAAAATAATTAATCCGACCAGTAGAATGGATGCTTGTACAACTATACCTCAATTATTTAATTTCCTTAGATCATGCAGCACGAGTTACTGTATTTTGTTCAAATTTTCAAAACTGTGTAACACGCAACATTACACCTCCAGCTTGTGTTGTGCACTGCCAGTCGGCTGGCTGAAAGGAAGGTTTCTACACCCTTTCCTTACTTACATGAAAGAGAAATTTGGCTGTTTGTAAATATTTATGGTCACAAAAAGCATGAATAGTCACCCTCCTACTAAATTTAATACCTATCTATTCTATATTTCAGACTCTGGTCTATCCCATTGCACTACTATGCAATCAATCTGTGAAGCCAATTAGCATTTAATAAGCTTTCACAAGAGGAATTTCAAGAGGAATCTGTTCCATCTTTGGATCCGATGTCAGTTCATTCTAAAAAGACAGGAGAAACTTTTAAAGACTCAAAAATCCCAAATCAAGCAGTCTATATGACCAGCTGTGGGTCGACAACATTCCCTCTGAGAATTTAAGTCTCAACTACGTCTCAAACCTGATTGGCTCCTTCAGATGCTTCACCTGTTCGAAAACCATCAGGGGTCTTAAGTTGTACCAGCGAAGCAGTTTTATATGGTGATGATACGGCACAAGCACGGGGGAGGGGGTGTTCTGCCAGTGTGAGAAATGCCACCTGCTGCGCGCCTCAGCTGCCCACCCTCTCAGAACGCCACGCCCTCGTCGGCCCGCTGTGACAACCAGCTTCACTGAAAGCCTGGAAGTGCTCAGCTTGATATCCAAAATGAAGCAGTTGACATTTCTGTCATTTCTACGTGACTTCTCTGTTCCTATGCTGAACACGGACAAAAAAAAAAAACAACGACCAACGGGGGGGGATCGCTGAAGACGAAGGAGAGACCTTGCTTCTTTGAATTTTATTTTGTCTCCAGTAAAAGAACTTGAGCGCAGACTCGTAATCCTGATTTATATCTCATTAAATCACATCCACCAAATTTAAGTTCGCCAGCGATTCATAAAAGTCTGATTAGCGGCTATAACTCAAACATCTGCTCACATCAGTGTCTAAATGAGATGAGAGCAGCCCCACGTTTCTCTTTCTGTATCTTGATAGACAACCATGGATGGGCCAGTATGAGATTTTCAAAGTGTGAAAATCTTCAGAAAAACACAACTTCACAGTTTTCACAGATATTTGGAACAAAACTGCATTACATGATGGAGCTGCACTTTAAACAAAAAAGCAACTGTTTCTTGCGCAGAAAGCTGACATGCATACACCTATAACACTCTGACCAAGAAAAAGACTTTCATCGTGCCATTACATGGAGCTAATACTGTATAATCTTTTATTCCACAGACTCTGCCCCGGACTGCTTTTTACAACGAAGCTGCTATGAAACATGTTTAAATTAATGATAACTTTTGTGACATTTGTGTGTTACTTTTATCAAATTATCCCATTGTTTCCTTGTATCCTATGTGCTGCACTTTAGGATACTACGGAGTTGTTGTAAAGTTGCTTGATACCAGAATTTTCATACACAGTACAAAAACCTGCATTACTTCTGTTTTTCCACATGGTCCGAAAATAAACCAGGTTGAACTTTTAGAGCAGTTACAATTACCAGACATAACTCCAGTAACTGGATTCAACAGTAAGAAGAGAACTATAAAACTCAGAAATTTGCAGACATTATCCTTGTATTTGGAATAAGTTTGTCGAGATTTTTGCCAATTCCTCCTGATAGAACTGGGGTAACCGAGTCAGGTTTGTTGGTCGCCTTGCTCACACTCACCTTTTTAGCTCTTCCCATGAATTTTCTATGTGATTAAGACTGGACTTTGTAATGGCCACTAAAAAACACTGACTTTGTTGTCCTGAGGCCATTTTGTAACTAATTAGGTGGTTAAAAAAAAAAGACTTTTTTTTTTCTAGTTAAGCTTTAACTTCCTGGCTGATGTCTTTTTATGTTGTTTCAATATTTCAACATAACGTTATTTCCTCATGATGCCATCCATTTTGTAAATTATACAAGTCCCACTTACACCAGAAAACACACAGACAGCATTGTACTGCCACTCACATGCGTCACCATTTAAAAAATGCTCTGGCAACCTTCACCGTTTTTCTCCAAATCAATATGGCAAAATTCACCCTCCGTCTCCACAAATGAACACCTTCATCTCTCTATCTGGCTTTTATGTTCCTATTGGGATAATGACTTCTTCACTCCTGAGTAGTCTTTCAGCCCGACCACTTGTTTCACTGTGGATAATGACTTTTTTATATATTAGCTTCAGTCAATTAGAACTGATAAAAACTTTCTTTTTCTTCTCACATGTAATTTTCACAACTTTCTTTTGCTTTTCACATATTTCACAGAAAAACACACTCGTCTCTGAGACACACAGTCTGTCCCGTTTCCTAAAAGAGTAATGGCTGGACCCATAGAGGAAACACACTTCTCTTCCTGATAACTTTGATAATGTCTTGATTTTTACGTCATATCACACAAGGAAGCTGTGTGTTTGAGGTGTTGCCTCCATTTTACTTAAACGTTAGGCAGTAATCTATCAGAATAAAGTCATAATATCATCGTCAGAGCTTTTCCCAAATTCTTTGAAGGCTTAATAGACTTAGTTTATGTAAATTTGTCAATCTGAGGATAGTTGCAAAATGTTTTTAATAAATTATCTCTCTTATGAATTTATTGTTTAGCAAATGGAAATTCTTTTGATGATTCTAAAGGACCTAAAATTAAGAGCATTTTTTATTTTATTTAATGTCAGACAGGGAGAAAACGAAGTTGACGCGTTTTCGTACCGTGAGATACCTGGTTTCAACTACAGATCTTATTTCAGTAAGCTGACGAGCAGTGTGCGGGAACAGGTAGGGGAGGGGCACCACTGCATTACCTAATGCGCCACGCAGCCAAAGGAGACTCTGGCCACTCCGGCACCTTCTTTTACATCTCAATAAAAGAACATTAAATGGTAGGAAGAGTGAGACAAAACCTTTTTTTGTTTCTTAGCCCATAGCAAACCTTGATGCAAGTAACTGGTCCATCTGTAGCCAAAATTAACATTTCTCTTTTCTTCTCCTCAAACAGCTGACCTCCACGAGCCAATAAGAATAAATCATCAAGGACAGATTTTCTCGCAGGCTGTTTGAGGGGAAAATGGCTGAAGTAGCTCTGCTCCAGGAGGCTTTATGACTCTCATCCCTAATCAATAAGGGGTTTACTTTGTGTCCATGACAGGCTGTATCCACATTAATATAACCACTCAGAGATTAAATAAGAAGACCCACGGCTCGTATGGTAGAAGCTGTGATCGCATGATTTCCCCTCAGGTGGAAACTTTCCGCTTTCATTTGTTGTATATTTCTTTAGCTTAGTCACAAGTTAGGTCATCATCTCAGAGGGATCCTCCTCATCCCAGCCACACCATCCACACCTCCTCATTACCCCATGCTGCTGTCCACAGTTGCTTTGCTGATTATTAAATCCTGCTTTTAATGAGTGTAGAGCCCTATTAACGAACTAGTCATGCAACAGGTTGTACAGCGAGAAGAAGAAGAAAAAAAAAGCTTCCTGAGAATTGGATCTCTACAGATGCTGCAGTGAAACATGTGGAAGGATCGGATAAAAATATTAGGGAGCTTCCAACTCTCAGGTAGCTTAGACAACGATCTCACAGATCTGATAGGCACACAAAGAATTTACAATTCTTTCACATCTGATCCTCACTGCTCCCTTAAGCTATATGCGCTCTGACAAACTAGAAAGCTGGTTTCCACTTCAGGAGAGTGGAGGATAAAAAAAATAAATGAAAATGTAAAAAAACTTTCAGGAAAAAGTAAATAATTGCTGTACAAATTGTGTAGCACTTGAAAGAGGCTGATTTTAAATGCAGCACTAAAACTAAATGCTTCGAGCTCATTCGTGACTAATTTATTTTTATGTGTACACTGACAAAGCGCTACCCTGTTTCCTATGACTTCAATGTTAAGCATATTGAATTGAAGAGCTCTTTAAGCCTGGCGTCTCCAAGCATCTTCAAGCATCCCAGATCTTCCTCCTGCAGCCAGGTGAGCGCTAAATGTGGCTCCAGATGTGAAAACCGCAGCCCAGACCAGGAGCGCTTCTCCCCCCCCAAGGCCCCCCTCTCCCTTCCCACCCGGATCAACCGGGGAGTATCATTGGATTCAAAGTGGATCAACTGATGGCTATCATGTTTCGCTGTTTAGACTCAGAGTGCAGTCTTTGACAGCCCAAACACACAGATGTGGACAAGGGGCCAGCGCCGTGGTGCAATGCAGATGTTTACACCCATAAAATAATGCGGGGTGATCGGGGGGAGAGGGGAATATATATATATTTAAAAAATGAGCACATAAAAGAAATAATTATTCTCATTTCGCCTCAACTCAAGTGTCAGCAGTCAATCTGAAGTTTATGACTTGCCATATGTAAGCGTATAAAGGATACATCAGACAGGTAACCACAAACATTTCAGCTCATTCAGGCCAGCAGCCATTCTGATCACTCAACAACTGCATCTAGCTGAATATTGATAACTGACTATTGATCAAGCTCACAGCTGGAGCCTTTTATCCATAAGCCGAATGTCATTCAGATCACACCGGGATCAATTTAAGGCTGTTCAACAAAAACTGTTTCTTCTTCCTCTGATTTGCTCCTTGAGAAAGCTGCCATTAAGTAAACAAGAAGAAAATGCACAAAAAAGAGGATTTGTTAACATTACAGCAAACAAACTTTACTTTACTTTTTCTAAAAATAAAGGCATTCCATAAATAATTTAAAAATGTTTTGTACCTCTAAAAATATCACAACAATCTTGTATATTTTTCCTGTTACTTACTGAGTTCTGGTGGAACATTTCCTTACACAAATGTTGTATTTTAAAACTACGGTTTTAGATTAACGCGATTTGGAAATAATATGCAACATGTCTTAATTGTGCTTTTGATATGCAGTAATTTCTATGTTCTTAGAATTGTACATTAATAAAGCAATGGCTAAGTAATCAAAATGCTCAAGGAATTTAAAGCTAAAAGTTTATTTTTCTAATATTGCAACTGTTTTGTATCAAATTATTCTATTTTCTCTTAAATGTTAAAAAATCTCTTATGATTTAGAATACTTCTGGTTTCTCTTTAATTGATTTGAAAGCACCAAAGCACAAAACAGCGCAAACAGAAGTTACGTTTTATTGATAAATCAGATGTAAAAACCTCTTGATCTCGCACCTCAAAACCACATTTTAAAAAAAGGCCCGGTTCCTCACATGATCAGTAAATGTTACCACAAGCACATCATCTAATCAACCAGTCTCATTTGGGGTTGTCTTTTTTTTAACTACAGTTTTTTTTAATATTATACCTCATTTGTTTAGTAATGTAAATACACCCCTATTCCACATGGTAAATATAACATGTCAAAACCAAACAACAGCAAACAGCAGCTCAAACTTTAAAGGAAAACCTGCATAAATGACATTAATCAAGTCCTCACTAGCAATGTGTAAATATAAATTTCAGTCTCTACATAGTGCAATTAAAGTAAAAGACATAACTTCTATTAATTACTGAAGAGAAAATGTATTTTAGTTGGAATGGTTTGAAGGTCAAAAAGATCATATGTTTTCCATATAACATATGGACTTACAACTTATTGTTATAAGTTGTATATAGAAACAGACAGGATTGTGCCACTAAATCCATATTAGCCTGGATTTCATTTATTGTGTATTTCTGTATAGCTGCGCATGAACTCGACCTGTTTATTTTCTTGTAAAAATGAAGTGATGACCTTCAGACGACAACAATTTAAGTATTTTAAATTAAATTGAACAAATAAAAACATGCCTAAAGCATGTTGCTTACAAATAAAACATGCACTTACACTGCATTTTAAATGTATTTAGAGAACGAAGCTGATTTGCATCGTACTGCTGATGTATTCAAAATAGCTGTAAACTGTACATTTATACACAGTTTAGTACAGGTGACTACATAAAGTTATTTTAAATGCACCTCAAGCTTTGTTTTTTGGAAATTTAAGTCAAACTAAAACATTCTTAGTGATTCCAAGAGAGTACCCTTTAAGTACACTAATGAGCAAAAATACTTAAGGTAAACTAATAATTATTTTTAAGTTCTACTTTAGCTCAAAAAATAGGTTAAATCACTCCAAGATATGACTTTGTATCATTTAAGCTCAGTTAAAATGCAGTTACTTGTTCCAAAGTTACACACTGCACACAAACTAATCTGAAAATATATTTGCAGTAAAGTAAGGATCAGTCTGGTTCCCACTTTCGCATGCAAATGTAAACTAAATTCACGTTACGCTGTTTTTTTTTTTTTTTACAATTTAACTTAAAGATAATCACCTTACAAAATTAGACAATTTTAATATAATGATCTGCAAATATCCTTTATGTTTGGTGATCACGCTTAATGCAACTGAATTAAAATAAATCAAAATGTAACAGTAATTGCGTTTTCTTTCAGAGCTCTGTTGCTAAAAGCAAATCCACAAATTCAAAAGGTTAATTTAGAATCTTTCGCATCATTATTTATAATTTTAACGTGATAAAGCAATGCACTTGATTTTTAATTAAAAGTTGCGAACGCTCCAGATCATCCAGTTGACTCTTGTGTTTTCAAAATGAACACCTGTACGCATCACCCGCTGCCCCGAAGATTTCGCTTTAAGGCCCCCTTTTTTCTTCTTTCTTCTTCTTCTTCTTCTTCTTCTTCTTTCCTTCTTTACGGGGAAACACGCTCTGCGGGTCCAGCAGCTGCACATACACACCGCCGATTGGACACATGCGGCCAGTCACATGCACTGTATGGACATTTTAGCTGCGTGCTGGTGTGTCCGCCTATAGCCGTGCAGGCGAGCAGCAGAGCGCAGGGCCACCATCATGGCAGCCATTATAGGAGGGCTCCTCCAGCTTTTCCACGGCCTACGTGCACATTAACTCAGGGGAGTGGCGCAGGCTTTGACACCATGTTGGCGCCTCGCAGATCGCGCCGTAAAGCGGGGGGGGGACTGCACGTTTTCCTCGACTGTAGCGCAATCTAAACGTAAATAACGCTCTGTGAAGGGGGCTGCAGGGGCGAAGAAAATGGGCTCTAATACAGGAAAGTGTGGCTTTGCACTAAAAAAAAAGGGGGAGGACTCACACGAAGTAGGGGTCACGTGTTCTTGCACAAAGGGGGTTGAATATTTACCTTTTTTTTTGTCACGCAATGTACTTTTCCCCCCTTAAAGATAAACAATTATAATTATTTAATTTGGCTACGTGAAAACGGCGTCACACACCTAAAGACGGTGTTTTCTAAAAAAAAATATTATCTTTTTAAACTTTAAGGTTTTTACATGCTTTTGAGCCCACAAATGCATCAAGTCCATATATTATATAGCGTCCAGAGAGGAAGGTCGAGTGACTGCAACTCACTGTGCGAAAAGAGTTACAGCACATAATGAAACTTAGCTGTATCGTCTACATACGCAGAAACGCTATATTCACATCACATACAAACACAGAATAAACCCAATCAGGACCCAAACGTGCCATGTCTGCATGCTGCATGTGTGTGTGAGTGTTTGCGTGTGGGATATAAGGCCCTCGCTTGCAGATCACGCAACATGGCAGCAGCAACATGGCCGTGTTCTGCGGATGTTGGGACTAAACTGTGTCTTTTTTTTTTTTTTTTTTTTTCTTTGTCGCTTTTCTTTCTTTTGTTTGTTTGGCCACACGCACAATTAGGAGCTTTCATCGCCAAGCAACAACAACAGCAGCAGCAGCAACAACAACAACAACAACAACAAGGCTGGCAGAAATCTCACGAGAAAAAACAGGGAAATGTGGCTTACTATATTTCACAGCGGAAGCCTACAGGTCACACACACACACACACACACACACACTGACTCACTCACTTCACTTCACTCACTCAGACATGGGGTAACAGCACAGTGTAGGTGTGTGGGTGTGAGTGTAAGCGCCTCACCTTAGCTTTTTGGGAACAGAGTAGTCCACCTCTATCAGCTTTCCGTGCAATTCAACTTTACCTGCAGGGGCGAGAATGGACAGTGTAAGTCATCATGCGTCTGTAACAATGCACGCCAGCCAAACACTTCATGAAAGTAGGTGCGAACCCCATTCATATATATATATTTTTTTTTTTCTTCTTCTTTTTTAAAAGAAAGTATTCGGGGTGGGTGGTGGTGGTGGTGGGAGGGGGAGGGGGGGGGGGCGCGTCGTGGCGCACACATTTGCATTTATTCCAACCACTTTGGAAGGGCATTCCGTGCGCCATAACGAAGCTTAATGAGCTTATATAGTAGTAGTGTATGAGTGTGAGTGTGAGTGTGTGTGTGTGTGTGTGTGTGTGGGGGGGGGGAGATGAGGGGACTGGGCAGCCATGCTTTCCACTCCCACAAGCATTGCAATGAGAGAGAGAGACAGAGACAGAGAGGAGAGAGAGAGAGAGAGAGAGAGAGGGGGGGGGGGGGAGGGATATACGTTTCTCCTGTAAAGAATACAACACCAAGCAGATGTTAGGTTAGGTGCTTCCAACGGTGTTGTTGTTTTTTTCTTTTTTCCTTTTCGGTTACTATCACGTATAAATAGAAGGAGCGAGTGGCCTGGCGCAGCACGGAATTAAGCGTCTCACCTCGTCCTCCTCCTCCCCCCCCTCCCCCCTCCTCCACCCTCCTCCTCCAACACTCAGCTACCTGTTTATGAGCCCTTTTTCCCCCGGACCCCCGTGACCCACCTCCAAGACACCTCGTAAAAACATAGCCGGACCCGGGGGGACAGGGATCCGACAAGTTTTCCGCGCTGGCGCCGCGCTGCGCTCGTCAATAAAATCAGGACGAAAATAAGTGAAAAATAATTATGCCTACCCCGAACCCAGTCAGTCAGTCAGAGACCATCCCATATACATTCCAGCGGCTGATCGCGAACAAAAAAAAAAAAGAGAAAGAAGAAAGAAAGAAAGAAAGAAAGTAGCGCCATGCACTATCGGAATCTCCTTAAAATGATAATAATAAAAAAAGGAGGAATTAGAAGGTGGGATTCTTGCGCGTGGAAATTTGCGTTAAGACCGCGCGTGTTTAGAAAAAAAAAATATATCTTTCGAGTGTGTCCTGCGCGGGATCGATCATTTTATCCAATATCTCCAACTCTAATCACAAACACCGTCCCGTGCTAAACACGGATTTGTTGTCGATCTCATTTATTTATGTGTATTCGCTCTGCAAAGAAACCGAAATAATAAATATCACACACATTTTTTTTTTTCTACTTTGACCTACAGTTGTGTGATTTTTTTTTTTTTTTTTTTTTGTCCCCCCCCCCGTCAGCAGCGAGCAAAGCATCACTCAGCGCAAATAACAAAATCCACACACTTACCAGAGAGAGTCTCTATAGCCTTTATGGCCGAGTTCTGGTCGGGGAAGTCCACAAAAGCATAGCCGGATTTGAGCAGGACCTGCTCGGGCGCTGGCAGCTCCCTCTCCCCGAAGAGCTGCTCCAAGTCCTCGACTGTGACCGAAGGACTTAAATTCCCAACATATAGTTTGTTCATGATCTGAAGAGCAGAAGAAGAGGGGAGAGGGGGAAATCTCGAAAGGCTTTTTTTTTTTGCCAAGATCTCAAGAGCGAGACGATTTTGAGAGCAGCAGAAAGCAATTTTTGAAAAATAAAAAAAAAAATAAAATAAAATAAATGTATTTTCGGCGGAAGGGGGTTTGGGGGTTAAAAAAAAAAAATCGTCCTCCTGGATAATAGGGAGCAAAATGAGCGACCCGCCCCCCCGACCCCAGTTACCGATCAACTCTGGCCCTGGTCAAACTCTTTCAACAGGGACTGGGGGGTGGCGGCGGTGAGGTGAGGCAAAAAAAAAAAAAAAAGTGTCGTTACGACGCTATTACTCCGGAGCCAACAAGCGCCGCCTCTAAACAAAATCTCCCTTAAAAATCACAAGAAAAAATGTTTGGAGGTGCGTGTGCCGCTCGTCCGGCGCGCACAGGGGCATGGTGATGACTGTGCTGTGTTCTGCGAAAGGGATGGGCTTAAAGGAGGCAGAGGGGGGGGGGGGGGGGGGGGGGGGGGGTTGTTTCATCAAATCATAATAAGGGCCTCCAGGTTGCATGGGAGTAAGGGGGCTTGGCTTGGTTTGGAGTGAGAAGAGAAGGGAAGTGCAGGGCCGCTTCCAGAAAGTCTTGAAAGGGCGGCTCTACAGGGGGTGTGTGTGTGTGTGTGTGTGTGTGTGGGGGGGGGGGGGGGGGGGGGGGCACTAATAATTTTAAGGTTTTTACAACAAAATCGGACAAGAATAACCTGACGTGAACTTTGTAGGGTTTACGACTCCCGCTTGCCCCTTTTTATTTATTTTATTTTTGTGTTTAAATAGTTCATTTTTATTTCTTTACATTTTTTATAATGTAAGTGAATGTTTTCAAGTGCGTATGTTCAAATAATTAGCTTGTTTCATGTATTTTTTTTTAAAACAGTACAAGCTGTTTAAAGTCCATACAGCATTTACAGACTGTGACTTTAAAATACTGAAACTGTGTTCATTTCTTTTCGATAAATACGTGATCCTGATCTCATTTGAAGGCCCAAAAAAAGGGGGACAATGGAGGACAAGTCAATAAATGCTGCACCTCACCAAAGTTCATGGCGATAATATAGATTTTACTGCCAATATATTAGCACATGTTCATGTCCCTGAAAACATATGCAAGTATAGACAATGGGTGGATTGGACGGATGGACGCTATTATGAGCAACATTTATCATTCTAAGTGTAGCCCGCTCCACATAGGTCATGTATATATTTTTTAACTTTCTCAGCAACTTTAACCAGTCCTATTTTCATACAAATATTTATGAATATGAACTCATTCCAAGGAACTTTTATTACACTACATTCAATGAGTTGAAATTCTATATAGTGTCCCAACTCTGAAGTCTTTAAGCTCGTCAGACCAGGGGATCTTTGTCAGTCCTCCCCTTGTGCCAGCAGAGAAGGAGGAAGTAAATAGGAGCTGCTCTGTGGAAAATTCAAATCGTTGTCGACTTAAACCAGTAAACCAATGATCCCTCCCTCAGTTGAGGCTTTTAATTATTTATGAGGGAGCCAGAAATATGGATTTCTGGGATCCTTTCACTGCAGTCAGCACCTGTTTGAGAAATATTTGATTTTCGTAGTATTTACATTGAAATACAGGCCAAAGCATTCCTTCAACAAACACATGGACAAAAAAAAAGCAATAAAGAAAGTGAAACCACACTGCTGTCCTTGTACATATTGTTCTTGGAGAAATAATAATTAAAAGAAAACTAGATTTATAGCTGAGAGTCTCTAAATCCCTTTTTGAGCACAGCCTAAATGGTTGGAAAAGCCAACTGCTGATAAGAGCAGAAGGGGATTCTTGAAGGAGCCACTCGGCGCTGCACACATGAATCCTTTTATTTGCTGTGGCGGTTGTATAAGTGTTTGCAAATGGGTGTGTTTGGGAGGGAAGCATGTTTTAAGGCGGACTGCAAACAAAAGCTTTGCAAGGCTGTGGCAGCTGTGCTCATGCATGGATGTGTAGTCTTGTACCTAGTTACCAAGGGGAGGAGCCTGATCCTTTTCTCTTTACATGTGACTTTTTTCCCCTGAGCTTTTGGAGCATTACTGCCACCCCACTGTAGTGCAGAAAGTGCCAGCAGCAGGAGTGACCAGCTCCTTCTCTCTTGCCTTGTTTCTGTCAGTGTATGAACAGAGGAATGTACAAAATGTGTCCTGTTTACAAAACAGCTCTTTACCTTCTACAATAAACTGAGCACACGCGCTCAGTTACTGTGGGGTCTTTGTTTTTTTGTTTGTTTTGCTGCTGGTCAAAAAATAAATAAATCAACAGTTAAAAATGGAGAGAGCAAGCTCCAAACCCCCAATAAAACTCAAAAATACTAATTTCTGCTTTTAGGCAGTTTTCTGAAAATTGGGTCACTGGGCTTTCAGATTGTGCAAATTATTTCCACCCCGAATGGAAATGCATGTGACATTTGGAGGAACGTGGAGACACACATACATGTGGACTTGTGGTGGAACATGGAAATTAATTTCCAAGGTGTGGTCAGCAGTGCAACATGTGGTTTCTGCCTCCTCACTGCTGCAATGCCTGCGTATATTACACACTTTCAGAACACTGAATATTGTAGAAAGAGGTTTAAAACTTGCAGCTGCTTTTTTTTTTTTTTTTTAAAAAAACAGCTTTCATTCCTTATCTTGTTTCTTTACCTCCAGCTTCGGTTTAATCAACCAAAATTGGAGCAAAAGCAACAAAAACTGAACTTTCCACAAATATGCAAATAAATACAATGTAAATTTCTGAACATATAAAACAACTATTTGGATACCGACAAAGGACTTGAAGGAAATCACTTTCTCAACACTACTTCCTCCTGGTGTGTCAGTTTAAATATGGTGTCTGCCCACTTTCCTGTAAAATGAAACCAAACTACTCTTCCTTAGAATTTGCTTGTTGGTTTCATTTAAAAGGTACAAATTTACACCAAAATAGGATTAATTCACCTAATCCGCTACAAAAATAAACAAAAAACATGCGTCTTAGAGATGAACTACAACAGCCAGAAAGAACTAAACTGATCATTTGTACCTTATCTTTGTCAAATTTGGGTAATCTATTATAACACCCTTCTGAGGACTTTTCAGAGGTTCACAGTGACCAGCAGGGGTAGTTGTTGAACTTCAGCTTCCTTTTGATTGATGAAGCTTGTTTCTCTTCATGTGGGGAGCAACAAACAGTTTGAACTGGGTAAGGAAAATAACCTGATCTCATGGCTGTGAAGGCGAATTTACCTGTGATTTGATTATGAGAAAAGTCATCCAGTGAGCAAATGCATCATGTCTCACAATTCAAAATGCTCACAAAAACTCTTAAAAGTTACCGTTTATCCAACTATTGAAATGCCAGCTTCCCAGCCAAATATCACGATGAACATAGAAACCCAATCCGACCCAGTGTGAAAGGTCTTAATTGTATTTTAAAACGAAGCCTAAATGTCAAATCGATTCACGAGTTTTACAAACTTTGCATAAATTCTAATTAAAACTCAACTGCATAGTTTACAACAGTTAATTTTCTGTGCAAAAATCCAAACATGTCGAAAACGAAAGCTCAAATTTGTCACCATTTAAAAACATTTCTAAGCTAAAAGTTCACAAACGCAGACTTTGCTGTATGTAAATTATATATCTAAAGCATATTCATAAAAAATAGATTTTTAGCATACAAAGAAAGAATGCCAGTCTTCAAAAACGACACGAGTCTTGGTGGAAAAGAAAACTATTCCCTTTTAATTTGTTTAAATTTTGCTGAATTCTCACTCGGTTTGTACACAAGAAAACCCATAAATTAACACGCCAGTTGGAACAACACTGGCCTGTACATTTAAAATTTAAAACAAGGACACACTGCTTCAAATGTGTTTTTCCATTTTCATTGATTATTGATGGCAAGAGGAGAAGAGCGGTGATCATCTGTTTGGTTTCTTCAATGTGGAGTTGAATGAGAAATTTGTCTGTTAAATCGGAGTAGGTTGTCATGACCAGACACTGAATCTTCTCTGAAGTTTAAAAAAAAAAGTATCTCTGGAGAACAACAGTGCCTAATGAATCACAAAGATTTACACAAGGTTGAAATTTTGAAGCTCCAAATTACACAATAAACTAACCAGCTGAGAATAAGCAGACGAGCATCTTCCAAGTTTCACATTGTGCAGAGGGATAACAGAAACGGGTGAAAAGGTTTTCTGCCAACACTTTTCACATCAGTACATTGCTAAGCTTCCACTGCTGGTGTTCTGCTCTCTCAGGACTTTGCACACATTTTTTCCCATGAAACTCCACATTAAAGAAAGTCATATATCACCTTAAGAATATGATATCTACAAGAAAGTCAAAATCTTCAGGAGAGACTCCTCATCTGGCCATGGAAATAAGAGATTTATGTCTTCCTGATCTGCTCAATAGCGACCTGTGAAAGAAAGCAGCAGTTAGTTAAAAACCAAAATCCTACAAGCTACAAACAAGCGGACGTTTTAAGACGACTGCGGGTAATATTTGGACTTACGAGGAGAATAAGACCGGGATCTCGATCGAGATCTGTATGCTCCTCTGTAGTACGGTGATGGAGATCTTCGTCTAAAATCAAAAATTTTCTTATCAATAACATTTAGAATTAAAACAAAAAGCAGGTCAAAGAGAACCAAGTTTTGATTCTTCAATGACAATCAGCAAAATGACAAACTGGGAGTGTTACCTGTATGATCTATAGTAGTCCCTGTCGTCATAGCGATCATAGCCGCCTCTAT
Organism: Poecilia picta; assembly: GCA_033032245.1. Classification (NCBI taxonomy): domain Eukaryota; kingdom Metazoa; phylum Chordata; class Actinopteri; order Cyprinodontiformes; family Poeciliidae; genus Poecilia; species Poecilia picta. The sequence continues at coordinate 32,432,892 of CM065354.1, read as the reverse complement.
CGTATCCGCGGTCATATCCGCGGTCGTAGTCGCGTGAATAGCGCCTGGGACCACCGGGACCTCCGCCACCGCCGCCGCCACTGATGAGACACAAACAGTCAGATGTAAAACCATAAAGCACACAAGTAACATATTCCTGTCTAATTTTAAAACTAGATGTTTTTATGCTCAGCATCTCATCAGGATCTCTATTACAGGCAGCCATGCATATCAGAGCTTAAGTTTCAAAACCACCTACAAAGCTTCATGAAACGATTTATAAGCTTTTCACATCACGACTAACAACTTAAATGTATTTTTCTGCAAGGGGATTTTATGCTACAGGTCACAAAAAAAAAAAATCGTTATGCTTAATTTGGAAGTGGAATGATTTGTTTCTTAAACTACTTGCAAACATGAAACTGGTCACACACACAAATCAGACCCCAGAGGAATGTGGCTCTACTAGCTGTACAAATTTAAAGTCTGAAATTTCACTCGATGAATCTCTGTATAACAGCTCCAGCTCCACCAGACTGGATGAAGTGACTGAACAGCAATCTTTAGAATCTTGGCAGAAATTCTCAAGTTAATGGAAAAACAAAAGATTTCTCCTCACTGTATTTCTTAAAAACAAACAGATTTTAATCCTTTCCTTTGCACCTGATCTGAACCAACTTTATATCCGTTTTGTGCTTGGCTCCACCGTTTGACTAAGAGCATCATTGTCCCTGTTGGCAAGCACAACCAACAAAACCACTTCACAGTCAGGCAACATTTCTTTGTGAATCGCATAAATTCACAAAGTGTGAAATTAGTGGTTTTAAATTGTAAAAAAAAAACCCAATTATATAAAAGGGGGTAATAACCAGCTTTTTAAGGCACAGGAGTTATTCCCACACACACACACTCTATTCGCTGTAGCTGACGTACTATGTGGGCCGTCCCATGTAGATTCCTGGGGTCGGGGTGTGAGGTCTTTTTGTGATTGAGAAATCCACCCGGATTCTACGACCGTCCAGCTCCATGCCATTCGCTCGGTCCTTTGCCTGATAGCAAACAAAGTGTGTTTTTATACAAAATCAAAAGCAGGGTTTCTATTTTTATAATAAATGTTTGGATAAAACGTGTTACCTCTTTAGCATCAGCTGTGTTCTCAAAGTAAACAAAAGCAAAGCCCCTGGAGCGCCTGGACTGCTGGTCGTACACGATGCAAACATCCGCCAGGGGCCCGTATTTAGAGAAGACGTCCCTCAGATCCCTCTCTGTGGTGTACAGGCTCAGGCCAAACACTCCCAGGCAAGCATTTGGGTCTGGATTGGCCTGAAGTTTCAGGAAAATTAAAAGTTTACATTTTAGAGAAATTAATTACACATTTATTTCCAGACTGGTAACGTGAGATCAAAACATTGGGAAAAAAAGAAAAAAAAAAACATGGGCTACTCACAATGGATACCATCATAATAATCGCCATTTGTTTAGTTTTTTCTGACACTGCTACTCCATAAACATAATGAATGAATACACTTTATTTCTTAAAAACAACACACCCGATTGCCGATGTGCCTGCGGCGATTAGACATGGGGGAATGACTGAGGCTCCTGCGCCGGCGCTCTCCGCTGTAGGAGCGGCTGCGGGACCGGCGCCGGCCGGACCTGGAGCGCGACCGGGAATGGCTGTAGTGCTTATGAGAGCCGTGGTTAGAATGGGAGCTGAAACGGCAGAGGCAAACTTTTAACATTTATCCAAAACAACGCTTGAAGGATCTGATTTCGGTGCCACTATTTGCTCTTTAAAATAAATAAATAAATAAATAAATAAAACTCACCCTGATCTGGACCTGGAGCGGGACCAGGACTTGGAACGGGAATGGTGGGATCCATCTTTTGAACGAGCTGGAGAGCGGCTCGCCGACTTCTCAGGGGCTCGGGGACTCGCGCTCCTGGAAGCGGAGCGAGACTCCTGAACGAACCACACACACACACACACACACACCACAAGCATGTTATCGTCACAGAAGAAGTGATAAAGATGAAGAAATGTGCTACAGCTCTGTAGTTGAGATTTACAACTATCCTGGAAAATTTGAAGGAAAAATGAAATAAAAAAAATACACAAGATGTAGAAATTGGCAATTATGAATGCAGGTTAAAGCTATTTTATCTAACCAGTGGAAGGATGGTATTACTAGGATTACATCAGCAAGTATAATTAGGTAATTAAGATTACGAAATTAAGAGACAAATTAAAATAGCAATAACATAAATTAAAGTGTGATGTATTCAATAACAATGACATGCACGCATTGGATAAATAGACCAGAAATTTACTTAGCGCAGCGACCTTATCCAGATTACTTCCTTAACTTCATTTCTGTAACTTCATTACTTCACATTATTCTTCTTTCTTCAATTTTCTTACATCTTCTGACTTCCCTTCTCACACACTGCTCAAAGTTCTTCCCTCCTCATGTTTAGCATGCATTCAACAATTCAGCTTCACACATCTGAGCTTCATATTATTGAAAATAAAGTGGACATGAGACTTCTTCTGCATTTTCTTCGTCGAACCTTAACCTTAATGGAAAAGAAAAGGATGAAGAATTTGTGACTACAATTAAAACGGCACGCTCATTCAAATTTTCATCAGGATTTTGTGACAAAGGTTAAACGTTTACAAAATGCTCAGTGTTAGTTGGATGCATTTCACTTTCAGTGGTTCCACATTCACTATCGTGCCTTACAAGTAATTTAATACAAAATAAGATTGCAATGAAAAGGGAAGATGCAGCAGTTCTGTAAATTGTTGCTCAATGAGCATCGCGGCCAATTGGTCAACCCTGTGTGTGTCTGATGGAAACCCAGAGATTTTGAACACAAAAAAAGTCTATTTGTTCCTAATTTTAAACACACTTATCCTTTTTTACTTACAAAAATAAAAGTAGTCTTGTTCAAACAGTTCCCGTTAAATTGCATTCCTATCATAGTGAAGATAAAAACCACTGTAAATGAAAAAGGTCATAATCAGAATTAAACCCACCCCATTATCTTCCATTTTACCCAAAAATAAAGTAAATCTAGGTTAACCAAAACGACCTCAAGTCGAAGTTACAACTCATTTGTATTCACCTCCGTCAAAAAGCAGCGACCACGCATATCCTGTAAATGCCAATGTGCAATTATCTTTACTGAAAAAACCAGATCTGCCCTGCCCTTCGGCATACTGCTAACTGGTTAAGCAGGCGTTCAACAAGTCACAAGATGATTGAAGATAATAAATATTCGAGGCTTTTCCCAAGTGAGGACGACACTTGCCAAATCAAAGCCAGGTTCATACTTCAGCAGAAGGGTTTGTAAACCCGCCACTGGAAAGATGAGCTGTTCCTGATGTTCGCGTCTGATTGGAAACTCAGCTTAGTTCTGTGAATTAAAGGGCTTTTATTTTGACCTAAACATTTCCCAATCTAAAATAATTAGATCCCAGCAATGATCTGTGTTAATGTATGCTCTTTACATTAATAACTGACCATTTAAATTTAAAAAAGGAGCACAGTTTTACATTTTCCACAAAAAACACATCACAAACTGCATTTCTGAATATACAATGTGTATAAAATGATCCAGCTTCAAATTCTAAACCTACTTGTATTTTAGATTTCAAACCAAAGCGGAAGAAACACTGCATTCGTCGAATTTTGTGAAATAGCCCTTTAAGGAATCTGCAGCTGTGAATCGGACACCAACTTCAGCATCGTGCTTCATTGTCTACTCAGCCGAGCAACTCATTGAAGCGCCTGTTTAAACAGCGGAATAATTACAACCTGCATGACGGAGGTGAAACAAATGAAGAATCTTGAGGCTGTTTGATTTGAAACAGCAAATTATTTTTATTCTTCCGTGTCGATTTAATGGCGCGGATTAGGCGCGCCAAAAACCAATAAGGAAACCCCAGACTGCTGTTCAGTCAACATTACCAAACGAAGTGCATATTTTTAAATAAGTATAAAACCTACCCTAAAAATGAGCCAAACGAAGCGCACATTGCATAAGGTAAGATGTAATTTCGTGTGGAACAAAACGGCGTCACCTCGACGTTCTAGAATATTCTATCAAAGCACATCGAAAATTAAATTTCTATGCTGAAAACATTTACATTTATGACAAGACTTTGGTTGGCCTAACGTGCAATGTCTCTTGTCGTTTTGCTGTTTAAAACTCTCATCCAACGAAAAGGTTGGTAAATCGAAAGGAGATATTAACAACACCCTAAATTAACAATAAAGATGGGTTTCGATTCGTAGGTTCCTATTTATGAATTGACAAAACAGCTGTCTTCATGTGAAAGACAATCTCTGTACATGCTTAAATATATAGATAAGGTTTACGTTTGTCACATGTCCTATAAATATTTTTAAATCAATTTGAGGTGCTTAAACATAAAACCGATTATTTTATTACTCTACAACCTTCTGTAACCCAGGAATTGGATGCACGGTAAATAATCCTAAACTGCATGAGTGGGACTTTTATCGTTTTAGCACCAGATCTAATTTAACGTGTTGCTAAAAATATATTTTGTAACAGAGCTGGTGGCGAATCACTTGGATACGAATCGAAAGCCAGCTTCTTCATCGTTAGCCTAAGGCCTAGTTAACATTGAAATGCTAGCATTAGCCAGGTAGCTAAAGTTAGCAACATACGTTTTTGCAGGAAATTATTATACAGTTTATCTTATAAGAATCACATCAACGTTTTTAATGCGTTAGAGAAATTCACATATGAGGCTACAACCGGAATTTTAAGCTACGAAGGTGAGCATTTGGTCAGTGGTGTCAGTTGACAAATAACAAAAACCGTTAATATGAGTTTTCTCGTCAAATGGCTTTTTTCGTTGCTGTTCATGCACCACAGGAAGTAAAAAAATATTTTTAAAAAACTGCGTCAGAGTTCATACATACCCGGCCTTTCTCATTGTCGCTCATTTTTAGTGCTATAGAATAAGCTACACGGACAAATAGTCTACCTGATACTAATATGCGAGGCTAACGACTATGGTCGCGTGTGTGTATGTGTGTGTGCAGTAATGTAAAACTGTAGCTCCTCCCTTCCTCAACTGTTCTCACAACCACGTGACGTAATAACGTAAAAACGTACGTCATTTCATAAAGTTGAAATATATTTATCGGAGATTTTATTTTATTTTATTTTTTTAACATAGTGCGCATCTTAAACAGGAGTGCAACAAATTTGACAATTACTTGCGAATTCTATTTAATTTACTTTTATTTGATATATATATATATATATATATATATATTATATATATATATATATATATATATATATATATATATATAAATACAGATAAAAAACTGGAGATAAAAATGTATATATATAAAAATGTACATATATATATATATATATTATATATATATATATATATATATATATATATATATTATATATATATATATTATATATATATATATATATATAATGGATATATATATCCAGATATATATATACATTTTTATATATATACATTTTTATCTCCAGTTTTTTATCTCCAGTTTAGGTAGTCACCATTTGGCGGGAGCACGTGTGAGGCTCTTGATGTTTTCAGTGCTGTCAGACAAGGTCATGTTATTACTGCTGTGCTGTCGTTTTTTTTTTATAAGAGGATCAGATTTAATAACCCATCTCTGATAAGTACACAAATTGTGAAACTGGCCACAAGATTTTCTGTTGCATTTTCTTTATTTACGCGGACAGAATAGCGGGAGTGACAGAGAGGATGGCACAGAATTATTTTTAAGACACTTGAAACAATTATCTAGAGCTTCAGCACTGAGTATGTTTATTGATGGCTGGTATATACAGTATTTGAGTGATTCATAGCTTAGCTGATGCTTTAGCAATTCAATGGCCTTGCACTAAAAAACAATAAACATAATATGAAAAAACTTAGACCTCTTAATAATAAAAGCACATCTACTGCAAGAATAATTTATCTGGAGTTCTGCATCATTTACTTGAGAATATGTACTTCATACATCTGGCAGGACCGAACAGCTGAGATGTTCAAATTAATTACTCATTAGCACCTGTAAGTGAGAACAAAACAATCAAGCAGATTAAAAATTATTTTAAATTCCTTTTTTTGAAGATTTTATTTTACCTACCACAGCTATAAAGAACATTTATTTTATGCAGGTCAAGCACACTAGGTCCATCTCGCTGGCCAATAGGAATGTAAGGGTCTGGTTTGGGGATGATTGTTGGTCCACCATCCTCAGAGAAGGCATATCTGAAGCAGAGATTTAGAAAATGTAAGGTTACCCCAGCATTCTTTAACGCAAAAAGTTTATTTTTAAATTGATTCTAAAAAGTATTCATCCTTAATCATATTTCTTCTTTTTGTGTGTGTTTTTTTAAATCATAGTTAAATGTTTCAGATCATCAAATATTTTACTCTTAAGATTACTTAAGTAAATAAAATGTTTAGTTATTGCATGATGATTTAGATCATAAGGGACACATGCTATGGAAACACATGGCCCCACATTTAAAAAAAATCAATATTCTAAACTTTAATACTTTATGCTACTTTTGCTAGTAACAAACTGCCATCAAGCATTTTGTTGCTTGATGAGTGTTTTACATCACTCCGCAGGAATTTTGATCCACTCTTCTTTACAGAATAGTTTTAATTCTGACAGCTTATAGGTATCTTTGGCATGAACCGCAAAGCTATGGTATCTCAACTGGATCCCAGTCTAGACTTTGATGAGGCACTTCAAAACTGTGTGTTTTGGTCTTTAGTCATTCACATTTGGACGTATTTGCATACCTTGAATTGATATCCTGCTGCAAAATCATAAACCTGATGCCTGGACTGCATGGTTTAATTAGTTATCATAATTCATCCATTTACTGTAGTGGAAAAGCAGCCCCTGATCAACTTGATTTTATTACAAATGTAGCTGGACACATCATTATCTGAAAAGTTCAACTTTGTTCTCATCAGTCTACAGAATGTTCTTCCAAAAATAAAGAGTTAATGCATAAATTAACTACTTTTTCACACAGGGCCGAGCTGGTTTCTATTGTTGTTTTCCTCTTAATACTTAATTAATTTGTCAAAGATTGCCTTTTGTACATACTTAACTCATATTTATTTTATATAAAATAAAATAAAAAAATTAAGTGACAGAAAAAGCAAACTTAGAAGAGACACACTGTATGTTGCCTTAAAGCAGCATCTTACCGTCCATAATGCATGACAGAACTGTAGTCGTATGGGCTGTTCAGATTGTTTGTCGCCTGTTTCCTGAAGTTGTGTATTTGTTCTGTTACACAGAAAAAGGGACATTAGTCTCATTTAGTTCAAATGTATTGGGAATCCTTGGCCGCGGCCATTCATCCAAACCTGGCAAGATGTTCTTCCACACAATGGTGACATAGTGATCTCGGTCCGAGCGGGATTGCTCGTGCACAAAGCCGAGGGCGTGCATGAATTCATGAGCAGCAATCCCCGACCACATGCATCCAGGAGTCTGCAGTGACAAGGTCTGGCTTCCCCGGTCTGCCCAGAAACGACCAGCAACTTGGGGGAGCACAGAGCAAACCTTACAATGCTTCCTCACACAAAGCAGAGTCACATGAAGTATGGCGTCCGTCTCACCCGTATCTAGGCTGGATGTCGAGGAAGCTGGCCTCATGAGTGCGAGGAATGAATTTGATGCAGGTTCCAGAGGAAATTTCTTGCATTCCTGTTTCTATTGTGATTCTGTCCATATCATCTACAGATAAAAAAAACAAAACAAGACAATTTAATTAAAATAGACCAAAGTGTGTTGATCTGTAAACCTCTTTAAAATGGATTCCTACCATATACAGGAGAGAGGAGGTAGGGAACGTAAACAAATCCATCAATTGATTTGGGCCACAGACAGGCATTCCCAGGGCAGTTTATGGCACTGCGCACGTATGAATAGGCAATATCTCCTTCTCTGAATGACAATCCTCTGGGCGCCCGCAACCCTGAAGTGCAACATTTAAACAAAACTTACAAAGATTGAATCAACATAGTTTATTTCAATTTACATTGCACTTACTACTGTTGATTTCTAGGATCTGATCCATTGCAGTCATTTCATCTCGGTCCATGAGCTCATCTTAGCACAAAAACATAGTGATCCTTCTCGGTTTTGTAAATGTGATTATTGTTTCAAATGTACAATATTGCTGCATGTAAATGTGCATCTCAGTAAATTAGAATATCGTGAAAAGGAAAGTCAATTCAAAAGGTGGAACTAGTTTTGCTGAAAGATTTTAAGTGTTTTTTTTTTAAATTAATTTTTACTATTATGAATCGCAGATGAATATTAAGGAACCCAGAATTTTGTTACTCTAAAAATTGGAATATTACCTTAGACCAGGCAAAGAATTTTTAATATAGATAGGTTATCTTGTGTCACATTAGAAAGCAGAGCTGGGAAAAACTGCTGACTTGACAGTTTCCCAGAATACAGTTACTAACACCCTGCAGAAAGAGTGTAAGCCACAAAAGGCCTTTGCTGAAGAAGCTGGTTGTTCACAGAGTGCTGCATGACAACATATTAATGGAAAGTTTAGTTAAAGGAAAAAGCTTCATAAAAAAACCTATACTCGTTTAATTTTCCAACAAGACTTAGAAGCTGCAGGCCACCATTAAAGAAATTAACAGGACCACAATCGATTTGCCTTCAAAAAGGTTGCACTAATGCGGTAAATCATGTCAACCAAGTAGGACATACTTTTTATTAGTAGGGCACTATCTATTTCTTTATTGATCTAATATGATGTTTCAACAAACAGAAATAAACACTTGAAATATGCCACTCTGCATGTAATGACTCTATACGAGTTTCACTTCTTGAATTGATCATATTCATACTGAGATGCAGCTGTATGTAAATACCTTCTTCAAAAAGCTCACCAGAGTATTTCCTCTTCAGTCTCAGTTTGCCCTCATGTGTGCCAGTGGAATTCTATCAGCAATGTTGTAAATAGATACACAATATTATCAATAAATCTTTTAACTGTAGAGTACAATAAATCTACCTCTCTCTATAAAAGCATTTTCTCTTGGCACTGACCTTAACAGGGACCATATCCACCGGGATGAGTACGCCAAACAAGACGCCTAGAAGCACAACTCTAGAAGCCATATTTGCTTTTTCAGGTCGTTTGAGATCACTGCTCGGCAAAGTTCCCACCTTCACTGGATCTATATACCCACTTCTCCTCCACTGTCCTGTCTGATTGGGCCCCACTCCTGTGATGAGAGCGTGGGCTGAGACCTCTCATCATCCAGCGGGTGTAATTTACTCAAGTCCACTACTGATCCGCAACAGGTGGTCCCGCTGCTGGCCTTCATTATTCAGCACTTTCTGAAATGAGACACTTAGAGGTGTTTTGCTATCAAAGCAGTTGCTTTCAGAGGAATAACTCTCCACCCAGTCCTGCAAAACCAGCAATTTGAGTCTGACTGTAGTGGTAACCGGTGATTTAGTGATATACTATCAGATGATAACGACAGCTCAGGTAAACATATATAAACATAATAAATCCCTCCCCAAACATCGTTCCTATTTTTATTAAGGGGCAATTTTGGGAGGTAAACACTTAAAGGACGAGTGGGTGTGTGGTAACAGTGAAATCTGCCACTTATGGTTATCATATCACAAAAAATGATCGGAAAATAAAGCCAGGAGGAATTATTTTCAGGACTGGTTTTCTATTAGCCAGCATTTCTATTTGATTTCTAGAATCAAACGAACTGCAACTTTTTCTTTATTTAATGCCATCACCCAAAATCTGCAGCTACCTCAACATATTGCAATAATAACGATGCAATTAGTTGTTTTTTTAAATTATTATTTAACATCTTTATTGCAGGAAGTGAACAGGGATATTAAGTGACTAGTTAAAACAAGGCAATAACTTTCATTTCATCTTTCACTGTACAACAGCAAAGACATATGCCAATTCTGTCTACTAAAACATTAAATATAACGTTACATGTCTCACTCAAACAAAGACAAGTTCAGCTACACAAAACAAGGCCTAAAATATTATGAGATTGTGTGAAAATGTTTCAACAGCAGTTCGCTGTCCGCTTTCAGAGGATTCCTGCTTCACCTCGTCTTGGTTCAGGTTCTAATCGTCATTCACGGCTGCAGAAAGAGACAAAATGAAGCACTATTAGTTTATTTACCAATTTATATAGTAGCTCTGAAATTTATGCTGCTAGATATTTTTTTTCTGTACGAACCGCATTGATAAAGCCTGTTGATTTTCAGCTTGTCAAGGTGACTGAGAGACGATTCCTGGCCCAGCTTGACGTTCCTGCCATTCTTTGGGACGATGGTTGGATCTCCGGCCATCGAATAAGCATACCTTAACATAGAAATATATAAATGCTGATAACATGCTGATAACAGAGAACAGCACCAGGTAAGACACTTCTTACTGGGGCTCTGCTTCGGGTGTGTGACAGGTGTTCAAGTGGCAGCGGAAGCCGGCGTCTTGAATTTGTTTGTGTGAGGTGGCTTTGGAAGCACTGTCTCTACCTGCAGTCCAACGTTTGTGCATCTACCCTAAATTCTGGAACGTGCTGTGTTTCTGTACCACATTTATTCCATCCACTAAACCTTCTGTTAACATCTTCAACATGTTTGCTGCAAGCTTTCATAGACTAGAACATTTTAATGATAAGAAGATTTGTTTTTGGTCTTATGTTCAATTTTTCTGAAAACTTGAATGTGTAATTATTCCATTTATTACATGAGTTTCACATTTAGAATTTGCTAAATTGGATAAATTACTAAAATAAAATATCTTTTTATGCTTTCTTATTCACAGATATTCACCTCAAGATTAGAATTAAATGCAGTTTTACACATAAAACATACAACTTACATCCCAAAGTGCATAATCGAGCCAAAGTCATAAGGCAGGTCCAGATTTTCTGTCTTAAACTTCTCAAAGTTTCTTAGTCGATCTGTCGGAGAAAAAATGCATTACAATTTTTCTATTTTATTGTATTTGTTTGATGTGTGTGTGTAAAAGGTCACCAGTATGCTTTGATGTTACCTCTCCAAATGTTCGGCCACATGATGGTGACATAGTTGTCCCGGTCAATGCGGGACTGCTCATGCACAAAGCCTAGGGAATGCATAAACTCATGGGAAATCACTCCCATATCCATGCAGTCTGGATTCTGGAGCGACAGGGTCTGTTTTCCTCCACGAGAGCCAAGGTAGGACCAACATCTTCATTTACAAATGAAAACGTAGAGAAACAACACTCTTTGATGTATATGTTTTGCAAAAGAAATGAAATATTTTATTAAAGTAAAAGTATGTTGTAATATATGGTCATAACTCACCCTGACTTTGGCTGGATGTCGATGTAGTCTCTTTGGTGAGTTCGAGGAACAAAACGGATGCAAGTGCTGTCCTCTATGTTGTCCATTCCCTCCTTTATCAGCTTTGTCTCAATGTCAGCTGTTTGTTTATTTAAAGGATGCACACAGGAGTAATAAATATTAAGAAGATTCTGTTAAAAACATCCTCCAGTGTTTGTGGGTTTACCAAACCCTTAACTTACTGTAATCAGGTGAGAGTGTGTAGGCAATGTAGACGTGTCCATCCACAGATTTGGACCAGAGGCAGCTCCGGGCGAAGCAGATCTTTGAGCGCCTTCCAGTGGACACAGCGATATCTCCCTCTCTGAGGGCGGTGGAACCGTCGATGACGTGGGAACCTGAAGTAGAAATGATTCAGGGCCAAATCAAAAATAGTCAAAATTTCTAAATATGTTGCAAAATCTTTCAATTATTATACAATACTCACCATGAAACTCATTGACTTTGATTATTTTATCCATTGCAGTGCCTTCTTTCTTTCCTTCAGGCTCTTGAAAAGAAGAGTTAGTCAGTATAGATTCTGCCATTATTTCAGCTACATTCACAATAATCTTTGTTATTTTTAATTATTATTGAAAAATTACCCCTGAAACCAACAGGTACCCATTTGGGACTGAGTAAAAATTTCTGCAAGAAAAAAAAAGTACAAGAACCAAGCAGTAAGCAGATTTCTACAGGTAAAATTCCCACTCTGACTTCCATTCCTCTGCATGCTTACCTGAGCGTTCACAGCCGAGAGACAAGCTGAGAGCGCACACAGCAGGATAATCTGCTCCATCTTTTCCTGGCAGATCCTTCTTCAGTGTTGCCATTTGACCTGCACTAACACCCAGTTTTATAGGCCGCTGTCCGGAGATAATACCATGATTATCCCAGGTAAATTACTGGGCTGCTGTTATTTGTTTGTCAGTGAGTTTAATCCCCTAATTAGTTTGACTTTTTTTGTCAAAAACAACATCTTCAACGGGAGCATAATGTGAGGTCCTACACTGTTTAATAACAGCTCGACTGCAATTTAAATTAAACGGTCTAATGTTTGGCACTGGATCGGTACAATTTTAGGATTTAGATGGTGTGTATGTTCACCTGGACTACTGTTTTCCATTTTACTGAAACTAAGCTTACTCATGGTTCACATGCTATGTTATGCTGCTGATTTCACATTCTAACATATTCTTATCCACACGCTCTAATGCCTTTGAAACCAAATCTTTCTACAGTAATAAGTATGCTTTCATACAGCCAGGGCTACTGTATACCCAAACTTCCAAACTCCAATGCATACACAATACAATTCCTGATTAGAGTTTGGGTTCATGTTTATATTTGGAAATTATAGTCGTTGTATTTTGCTACTTTCACAAAATCACTTCATTTGTTGTATAACCATTTAAAATTGTTCAGCATTTAATAAACTGTTGCTTTTTAATTCAGTGTCACATTACAAAGCTTAGGTATATTTTATTAGGATTGTGTGCAACAAATCAACACAAGTGGAGCATAATTGCGAGATGTAAGAATCAAAGAATGGTTTTCAATTTGTTTTTGACAAATAAGACTTTGTAAAACCACTTATTGCTGCATTTAGAGCTGCAAATTATTTTCTCCCTTTTTTGTTAATTCTTCATTGCCAAATAACTTAACCTTGCTCATTAAAATTTGTGACAAGATACCATGCTTATTCTAATAAAATTCTGTTTAGATTATTTACCCCATGCTCTGCTTGTCACAAACCTTTAATGTGACTTTTTTTGCCAATTCCAGAGCTGACTTGAAGGTTTGTTTATCTCAATAAATCCAAAGTGATATATTTTTGCACCCTAATGAACAAGAATTTCAGCTCAACATTATGAATGACAAATAGTGAAAATTAGCATAATCTAATGGATGTGGATGACAAAGGCAACAACAATTAGAACTCAAATTGCCACTTGAGTTAGGTATAATTAGAAAATATTTGAGAATTGTTTCAAATCAATCATTAAAATTATTTTTAAACAATGGTTTAAGTTTGATATGCATTTAATAAATAAAGAAAATACTTTATTTAAGAGAAAAATTGGTTAATTTGTCTTCCAGCTGACTGGCTGATGCATTTCTAATAAGTTTGAACCTAACTGCATTTCAATAATTTCACTTTTGTTTTAGAAACTAATTAAATTTATTTTTTGCTGTTTGTATGAGATGTTTGGTAATTTCTACATGTTTATTTTTATGCTTGTTTTATGGAGATTTACAAATTCGCCTGTGTGTCATGGTGTATGCTGCTGTGAAGTCAGGATTTCCCCACTGTTGGATCAATAAGCATTTATAGTTGTGGAACACCTTGGAACAAAAATAAATAGACAGTTTGGGGAATTGGACACAGCTGTAACCAATTTATAAAATAAAAAAAAAAAAAAAAAACTTCGCCCGAACAGGGACTTGAACCCTGGACCCTCAGATTAAAAGTCTGATGCTCTACCGACTGAGCTATCCGGGCTCTGCATTCCGGAGACGGAAGCACCGTCTATGAGGCAGAACCATACATCACGTTGACAGACGTTTTGTTGTACCGCGAAACAACACCCCGATAGCAATGACAGAGAAAAACTACATCTGTAAGTTGACTTGGAGTAAAATTTAACGTTGATAAGGCGTTGAGCACGAAAATTGTTTTGATGGAAAAAAAAACACATACGCTTTTCCTCTTGTAACAAATTAAGGACCTGGCGCGCGCTATCAGTGAAGGCGCTCGGAGACTGGAGGAGGTGCGGCGGGAGAGACTGAGGCTCGAGGAGGAAACCGCTCGCTGGTACCGACTCTGCACCGCAGCATTCGCGTTTAAATACATTTTCTTAAAAGGATGCATACAGACGAGTACCTTGATGATGTCATTGCTAAAGGTTGCATGCCATAGGTCCATAAACAATACGTCAGCTTATCAGATATATTGTGGATGGCAAGTTAATATTGGAAAGCGATGAAACTATGGTTTGAGACGGCATCTTTCGTTTCTATCCGACTGATTGTGGTTGTTTCTCAAATGGAAATATTTTATTGCAGGGGACATAAGACAGAAAACGTTTATCTGAAACAGGATGTAGTTCAAATTCAAAAGTGCTTTACTGAAATTAAATTTTGTCAAAACTCGTATTAATTAAAAATTCTCCAGAGTTATTGTGGTGATGGTGGACAAGAAACGTCAGTTCTGACTAAAGATACTTTTTTTTCCTTCCCTAAGACAGACAGTCTTATGAAGAGGATGGTCAGGGTCATAAAATGACTGCAATCTCTGAGGGTGTCTAGAGATCTGGATGTGATGCTTGGACACAAAAATGCTCTGGGCCTATATGGGCTAACCCTATATCATAGAAATCTATGACATCGGTATATTTTATTAGAGTTGTAATTTTTCTTTTTTATAAATGGAGAAATTCAGTTTTTCCTGTGCTTTCCCCAATCCCACATTATATCTTGCTTGCTCTTTGGTTGGCTGACTCTGTCACTGTCCTTATATAACAAAATCTACCTACTAAAGTGATTGCTGCATTACAAGGTGACCTTAAAATCCACAAATGGCAGAAGATCAGTAAAACTGTTTTTTTATTTTCAAAGAGTCTGCTGAACAGGCAAAGTAATGAAGCACAGCAGGGTCCTGGTTTCATGGCTTCAAACATTTTAAGTCTGTGTGATTACACAGCTCTCACTTGGGTTTTGATCTCTGTTCTCATCTGCAGCAAAGAAGAAACTGAGCAGAGAATGAAGTTTATGATGGAAAATGGTGCAATAGGTAAGGCATTGCACCAACTAGGCAAGCTCTTGTCAAAGGAAAAACATCTCTCAGAAAATCTGGATCAACAGGCTGCCTCACACAGGTAACTAGACATGCTGTTTGCTGTAGGAAAAAACCTTTAAGTAACAAACGGACACCATGTTTACTATATTTTCAGAAATAAAATTAGTACTTTGGAGGAGCAGCTCAAAAGTGCCTCAAGTAGGGTCCAAAGTCTTACTGCTGAAATCCTGGAGGTGGAAGAGCGCTTGGCAGAGCTCAAAGCTTGTGACGGTGCAGGTATTGGAAGATTTCAGGCTGTTTATTTTCTGCATGTGGATATATTTATTAAAGTGTTGTCCTTTTCTTGTTTACAGGACAAGCTTCAAGTCCTGTGGCAACCAGAAAGTCAAAAAGAAAAATGTAAATTGCTTCCAGGGAGAGTTTTTTTATTATTATTGTACTCAGTAATTAGCTGTCTTTTTTTAAAATAAATAAATAAATAAATAAAACTAATAAAGTCTTTATTTCCACCAAAACTACTTCTTTATTCCACTTTTACATGATGTTAGAAGTTTGTACAGTGGACTTTTCTGGAAATTTTCTGAAATAAAACCCAAAATCCAGATTTAAAGTGTGACTAGTCCACAGAGTTCATGAAAGCATAGGATAGCATAGCATATGGAGGTGTAGCACATAAAAAAACTTTGACATTTAGAAATTGTGTCCACTTATTGGTTCTAACAACTAAATTCTAAAACTGATGTGCATACAATTGTCTAGTTTTCCCCTCACAAAAAGCACATGACAAGGTGGAAAGTCTTTTCACAATTTGTGAATGTTCAAGAAATACGAACCTACCAAAGTTTTCACATTTTCCATGATGCATAAACTGAATTGGATGCCTTTTATTTCCACTAATAATCCTTGTGATTTACAACTTGATACTTTTATTAAACCTGTGTAAAGTTTTGCAGTTGACAGAGCAGAAACCAAACCTGAAGTCAAAGAAATTGTAGGGCACAGACCTCCAATAAGGGCTTTATGGTGGAGTGCCCAGGTGGGAGCCAGTCATTACCAAATGATAGATGGCAGTGAAATACCATAGCCATAGTGCTAGGAAAACCTGGCACCACATTATGAAAGTACTATTTTAGAATAAGTCTAATGACTAAAATGTATCTGGATTATTTTTTGTACATATCACAGCTAAATTAAATGCTAATTGGAAAGCTGAAATATCAAAGTGCAATGCTACTTCAAAAGCTAGAAGTTGGTGCTTGGAAAGCAGCCAATTCAGGTGTGCCATTAATTTTCCTTGGCGCTGATTGGCTGTACCCCTAAAAGCTATGATAAGGAAGTCGATGTACATTGGCTATTAATACTTGTTTAGACAATAACATATTATCTCCAAGTCTCGTTCATACGTTTTTCTTATTATTCTTAGCTATAAGAGGGCCCTGAAGTGTACTTCTGATAAGGCCTCATAGAATTTTGTACTGGTCCTGTTTGGACCTATATTCAGAAGGAAAACCGGTAGGTTTTGTTCCCTTTTGTCTAATTTTAAGTTCAGTCAGGTTTAAGGGTTTGGAGCAATAAATACCAAAGCAATACCGGTGTTACGTACTGAAAATCGCATATATATGTAAAAAAAAAATAATTAAAATTTAAATATCAACTTTTGTGGAAATATCATATGCTTAAAAATTCAATTGCTATTGATTTATTGTGCCTTTGTACAGCGTTTCCTTCTGTTTCCTTTGCTCCGCAGATACCAGCACAACTGCCGCCGCGCCGCATAATTGACACTCCTGAGCTTCCGTAGTCGGTTGGAGGAAGCGCAACATTTTCTGTCCGCCTTCCTTTTATGGTGAGTTACTATTTATTTTTAGGTCATTTTTACTAATTACTTCTACAAGCGCTACAGCTTCGTTTGCAGAGTTAAAACTAGTAAGAAGTCGTGTTTCATTTTGAGGAGTATATAAACCAGCTGTCATTTCTACACGTGTCGTTAGCAGGACATATTGTCAAATAATTGTACCTGCAGCTTAAAACACAATTAAAGATCAGTTTACACTTTGTTTTCGGATCGTAGAGTGTATGTTCTCATTACTGCATACACCAAGAATCGAATGGTTAACAGTAAGTCTCTGTGTTTTTAAAATACTAACCTGGTTTATATTGTTTTGTCTGCTTTTTTTTTTATCAGAACAGAAAAATATCTATATAAAAAGAATGACAACGTGTACCGACCTCCGCTCCATCTTCTACTTGTGTTCAAGCGAAGAAGCTTTTAAGCTGAGGGAGGTGAACTCTGCCCTGAAGGAGACTGGATCAGCCACAGACTGTAAGTATGAGCTGTACAAGTGAAGCTCTCTAAGTTAGAATACCAGCAAGGAGCTGATTTACAGTATTATAATTCAAACAGTAAAACTGACATCAAATATTAATTCATTCTTTCACAGTTCAATCCAATCCAATCCAACTTTATTTATAAAGCACTTTAAAACAACCACAGCTGATACAAAGTGGTGTACATTAAAACACAACATAATAAATAAAATAAGTGAAAAACCCTTACAGTTTAAAAACAAAAACACACTTTAAGACTAGATCCTGCTGGAGTTAAAAGCCAAGTAAAATAAATGGGTTTTAAGACGAACTTTTAAAGTGGACAGTGAAGGGGCCTCTCTGACCTGCAAAGGCAAGTCGGTCCATAACTTGGGGCCAATGATAGAGAAGCCCTGTCCCCTCTGAGCTTCCTTCTGGATCTCAGTTCCTCCAAAAGCAGCTGATCTGCTGACCTGAGAGACCGATAAGGTATGTAGGGGTGAAGAAGCTCAGAGAGGTAAGTCGGGGCAAGATTATGTAGTGATTTAAAAACAAACATAAGAATTTTAAAATGAATCCTAAAATATACAGGCAGCCAGTGAAGTGAGGCCAGGACAGGAGAGGGGTCACATGTTCCCTCTTTCGAGTTCCTGTTTAAAGTCGTGCAGCGGCATTCAGCAGTTCAATATATTTCAAGGGCAGTCCTGTTAATTTTGATGACTGTAGCTCAAAGTTAATGAAAAGCCAAAAAATAAGTTGGTCAGAAAATTAGACCATTATGCTAGAGTTGCAAAAATACCGTTTAATTAAGAAATGTTAAAGTTCTGACATCACAAGCAAAAAGAGAACTGCTGACTTGACTGTTGCCTAGCAGACAGTAATTAACACCCTTTACAAAGAGGGTAAGTCACAGTAGGTCAGCGACAAAGAAGCTGGTTGTAGCAAACACATTAAATAGAAAGTTGAGTTGAAGGAAATCGTTTACTTTTTGAGAGAATTGAGAGTATCAAGCCCTGGTCTGTAACTTGCCAGAAGCTTTTTTTGTGGGCTAAGGAGGAAAAGGATTGGACTGTTGCTCTGTGGTCCAAAGTCCTCTTTTCAGATTTACAAAATTTTACATTTTGTGTAGAAATCAAGGTACTAAAGTCTGGAGGAAACATGGAGAGGCTCATAATCCAGCTTGCTTGAGAACCAGTGTAAAGTTTTCAATCAGTGATAAATGTGGTGGTTCCCACTCACATGGCACTTTATGCTTTATGAATAGAATGTTTTAAAATAATAGAATTCCAATGATATTCTATTTTATTGACATACTCTGCATCTTGTCCATTACGACAATGAGAATTTTCTTGTTCGTTTAATTTCTAGTTCATGTCACTTTGCAGGTGTGAAAATTGGAGGTCCAGATGATGACTGGACGAGAGAGGTGTCAGACAAAATGGCCTGCTCAGCCTGCAAATGTTCCTTTGATAACAGAGAGGAACAGGTGACCCCATCCGGTTAAACACTCAATGAAACACTCAGTGTGTGTGGTTGAGGAACTCCAGTTCATAGTGGGTTGTGTTTGTTTTGCAGAGGGAGCACTACAAGCTTGACTGGCATCGGTTTAATTTGAGACAGAAGATGGCAGGATCGCCTCCCATCACAGCAGAGGAGTTTGAGAAGAAAACCAGAGCCGGTGCGGAAACAATGGTGCTCTAATGGAAAGCTGTTTGTGTAAATATTAGAAATACTTTATATCAAATGTCATTTTCACCCACTAGCTCTCATCAAGTTGCACTAGTTTACTAGTATCACTGGAAAAGCTCCAAGTAGTCAACACTGCTAGTGGACTAGTTAACAGTGACATGAAACGATTTTGCAACCTTACACATTTGTTCTGTTATTTCTTTTGATAACCAAATTAAATCCAATACTGCTTAAAATTATGAATTTATTCACTAAGAAGAAAAGCAGTCCAGTCAAACCTGGTTTTATACGGAAGAGCAACTGTCTAGCTAGAGCAGAAAAAAATATGGCTAATATAAGGGATGTCTAATATTTACACAATCAACTTCCCAAAATGTGGAGGTTTTTAGTAGTAAAAAGGAAAATCTAATTGTTTCTTTGACTTCGCAGGAGACCTGTCGAGTATCTCAGGGTCTGAGTCTGACTCTGATGAGGAGGACACAGACAGTGACGGCAGAGGAACCGGGAGTAACATTACCGGAACAGACAACGAGAGTTCGGCTGAGTCTAGTGCAACAACTGGCCGGCTCCAAAGTAAGGTGGTGTTTCAGAACTCCGCAGGAGAATATCTGTCCATCTATCGCTGTGCGCTTATGGGGAAGGTGAGGCTCAGCAGGTACGCCTCATGTTGGGATTCCTCTTCATTACTTCTGCTTATTTATTCCAATTTCTCATTTCAGGCAGATTCTGATGAGCACGACATAGTTTCCTCTCTGAAGACTGTGAATCAGAAAACTGTCTGGGTCATATTAATGACGGGCGGCGGACATTTTGCTGGAGCCGTCTTCGAAGGGTTTGTACATCTTTCAGATCACTGTACTTATAATAGACGGCTAAACTGTTAATTGTCGTCAAATTATCGCGACGTATTTGTGTTTTAGGAAACAAGTTCTTCATCACAAGACTTTCCATCGATACACGGTTCGAGCAAAGAGAGGCACTGCCCAAGGCCTGCGAGATTCCCAGAACCGCAGCCACACGGCAAAATCTGCAGGAGCGACTCTGAGGAGATACAACGAGGCAGCGCTCGTTAAGGCAAGATTACAAAGCATTCAGCTGCCTCATTATTTTGCCTTTAGAGTAACAAAGCAAAGTTATTAAGCTCTTAACCATCACAATAACAATACACATGTAGATTTTATTTGACCTTTTAGCTCACATTTAGATAATTCTCTAACACTGGGTTTGTATTAAACAAATCTTAGGTGTTTGCTGTTTTTGTTCAGATACATTTGTTTTGCAGGGGGAACATGTCCTGAGATTTCTTATCTAGTTATTTTTTTGTAAAACAGTGTTAAAATAACTCATAACTTGAATCTGAACATTATCCAGGATACAACTTTTGAAGCTGCTGTTTTCCTTGTTGCTTTTGCATGTTTTTCTACCTCACATTTTCCCTCCACCTAACTTTGCTTTAGAATACTTTGATGCAACACTCTGTAAACAGTCTGCTTCTTTTATGTGGCTTTTTCTTCTCGTTGAAACTGGTGGTGACTGTCTGCTGAATGTTCTGTTCAGTCAGCAGCCTTCCCTATACTTCTGAAGGCATTTCTTTGTTTAAAAATGCTTTTTTATTGCCCATATACACAGTCCAGTCACATTAATGTGACCACCACGTACTTTCCACTTCAGAGTTAAATAACCAATCACAGAAGGCAGGTGGCAGCACAGTGCAGTTGAGCGTATATAAAGGGTGTGTGTGGGCTTCGGAAAACATTTCAATCGTTGGCGTAATGCAGAAACGAAGCGATTTATCCGACGTCCAAAAGGGCATGATCATTGGCTTTCGGGCCAAGGGTGGAAGCATTTCCGAAACGGCTGAGTTTGTGAACTGTTCGCGTGCCGCCGTGGTAAAAGTGTACCGTGCATGGCAAAATGGGACTGTCCAAAATCAATGACGTGGCAAATGTGGTGCACCACGGGCCATAGATGACAGAGGCGAACGACGGTTGAGGAGATGCGTTCGGGCAGATAGACGGGCTACCGTTGAGCAACTGACCACTAAAATGAACCAAGGGGCTACCACAAGTGTCTCCCAAACCACTATTCAGCGAACATTGCTGCGTCTGGGCCTCCGAAGCGGACGCCTGGTTCGTGCACCTATGCTGACTGGTGTTCATCGACGACGAAGGCTAGAATTTGCACGCCAGTACAGCAGCTGGACGTCCACTGAGTGGCGACAGGTAGCGTTTTCAGATGAATCGCGTTTTATGCTCCATCGGACAGATGGACGTTGGCGTATAAGGCGTGAAACCTCTGAAAGGAACCACCCTGCAACCATTGCAGGAACGGTCCAAGCTGGAGGCGGGAGCATTATGGTCTGGGGAATGTTTTCCTGGCATTCTCTGGGTTCACTGATTATTGTGGAAGGCACGATGGATCAATACAAGTACGCATCTGTCCTTGCGGACCATGTCCACCCCTACATGCGCATTGTTTTTCCTCAGGATGATGGCATCTTCCAGCAGGACAATGCGAGGTGCCATACAGCTGCCAGTGTACGTGCGTGGTTCGAAGAGCACCAGGATGAGTTTACCGTCCTCCCCTGGCCAGCAAACTCACCTGACTTAAACCCAATCGAGCATCTGTGGGACCATCTCGATCGAGTTGTTCGCGCCATGGATCCTCAACCGCGTAATCTAGCGCAGCTGGCCACGGCATTAGAGTCGGCATGGCTCAACATCCCAGAGAAGACCTTCAGGGACCTAAGTGACTCTCTTCCTGCACGTCTCGTAGCAGTTCGCTCTGCGAAAGGTGGTTATTCTGGCTTTTGACAGATGGTCACATTAATGTGACTGGACTGTGTATGATATCTAGATTATCAGAAACTTATAAAATATAGTCCATAATAATCAAACTAACATATGAACTATATCACCCTGTTTGTAATGTATCTAAGTGAGTTTCAGTTTTTAACAAAGATTATCCAGAGCTTCCCTATCTCCCTGCAGGACATTCAGGATCTTCTGCTAACCTGGGCTGAACACTTGAACAGGGCCTCTGCCGTGTTTGTTCGAGCTCCCAGCTACAACAAGACCATCTTCTTCGGAGGCCGCGGGGGTCCCCTCCAAAAAAACGACCCTCGGATCCGCTCACTTCCCATCGCCACGCGCAGGGCGACGTTTCGGGAAGTGCAGCGGGTGCACGAGGTCCTCTCTACTGTCCAGGTGTATGGTGTGTTTATATACATGTTTAGAGCAGTAGCATGTTGTCTATTTCTGTAAATCCAGGGGGTAATTATTGAATAATCCTAACTATGACTGTGCAGGGAAAGACGCGGACATGTCGGCTGTTTTTAGTCCGTCTAACACAGCATGGAAGAAGAAGCCCAAAGCTGCCGCACAGAAAATCACAGGTGAAGAGAAAGGTACGTTTTAATCCTGAACGTCTCTCTGAGGGAAACTGTGTTGCTATGCTGAGCAATAATATTTAATTTGTTTAACACAGATGTATTGCTGGCACCAGGGGAAGAAAATAATGAAAGCTCAGACGAAGAAGGAGAGGAAATCCAGCCGGAGATGGTGGAGCTCACAATAGGAACCCTGGACCTCAGAGAGCATGAAATACATCCCTCCAGGCGGAGGAAGAGGAGGAGGAAAAAGAAGGAGCAAGGCAAACTTCATAATCAAGGTTGGTCTAGTTCAGTCTAAATACCAGAGAAACATTCATAACATGGCCCCATATTCAACTGAAACAGGAAGCACGAATGTTGGAGCAGGTGAGCTAGAAGACGTGGTGCCCGAGGCTACACCTGCAGAAGAGGAGGAGGAGGGGACGCCTCACCAGGAACAATCTGTAAAAACAAGGAAGAAGAAACCACAGGGGCAAAAACAACTAGATGGTGAGCACAGACGCCTAAATCTGTCTGTTATAGCATCATTTCATCAGCAGTGCTCTGAAGTGGTCGTTACATCTGTTATTTTATCTCTCTAGGAACCGTTGATGAGTCAGTTGATTACGGCCTCAGGGATGCTCTGTTTACTGCATGCAAAGTTGGAGATGTAGGCGCTCTCTGCAGTCTCCTTCAGCTACCTCAGGAAACGATGGACCATCCTGAAAAGATGGAGGAAAATATCTCTACAGCCCCTTCAAGCTTCCTGAATAAACCCATCGACTCATCAGGATTCTCTCTGCTGCATGTCGCTGCAGCAGCTGCTCAGAAGGCCGTCGTCAGGCTGCTCCTACATGCAGGAGCAGATCCTGCATGCAGGTATCAGCCACTCTGTAGTCCCATGCAGTACTTTGAGAAGAGAAAATCACTTATTCTGATTTCCACAATGAAGAAAAATAAATGATCAATGAGTCAGACAAACCTTAAGTCTAAACAAAATGTAAAAGTTATCAAGTAGAAATCAGGGCAAAAAGCCGTCAACTTTTTAAAGAAATTCAGATTTTTGTCTTTTAAATAATGGAGTAAGTTTGAAAACTCATACCCTTTTCCTGGTGTATTAATCCAAAATTCTCCAAATTTGAAACATTTCGGACTTTTCAAGTCTCCACGGGAAGTCTGATAAAATATATTGAAGTTTATAGTTGTAGCCCATTCACTAACATTGCAATATCTCTTCACAGGGACAACAAAGGCCAGACGCCGTATAATGTCGCCCCGACAAAGACACCAGGAACGTCTTTCGTAAATACATGGGCGAGAACCCTGATAAGTATGACTACAGTAAGGCACAGGTGAGAATAAACTGCCTGACTGTGGCTTTCATCAAATTGAAGCGGTGAAGCTTAGGGTTTCCCCGCTGTGCAACTCCAGGTCCCTGGGCCTCTAACGGCAGAGACTGAATCCAAAAAGGTGGAGAAGAAAAAGGCCCAAAGAGCTCAGCGAAGGCAGCGGGAGAAAGAGCAGAAGGAGGAAAAGAGGAAACAGGAGTTGGAGGCAGAGGAGAAGAAAAGGTTTGCATCTCTGACAGATCGGGAAAAGGTGAGAAAACACGCCGTTAAGCTGGGATCTCAGAAAAAGCACCTTGGATGTGCCATTGTTTTTTCTCTTTGATCATAGAGAGCGCTGGCAGCAGAGAAAAGGTTGGCAGAACAAGCGGTTGCATCAGGGGTCAGCGTCTCTAATGTCCAGTGAGTCCCCTAAAGATGAAGATTTCCAGGTTTTGATGGGCGTATACTCAGAGTTCTCTGACATTTGGTGACATTTTCTTCTCTTCAACAGGAGGTGCTGGTCATGTGGAGAATCTCTGCTTGGGAAAATCCCGTTTAACTACCTGGAGTATTCATTCTGCACCCCACGATGTGTTCAAGCTCATCGGAAAGCAAATGCTCCTCCAATCAAGTCCTAATGCGTTATGGGGAAAAAAATGAATCTAGGTGATAGGAAATTAAAAGTAAAAGGCTTCTCAAGTTTCTTTTTCTGCTTTTTATTTTTTAGTAAAAGCACAAATTTTGATTTTGTAAAATTATTCAAGATAATTTAATAAACACACACAAAAATTTAATTATTATACAAGGTATTTACATAATGTGCTGCTAAGAAACTCTGCAGGATGAAAATAGAGCTGATTGACTAAATATGATCAAAGTCAAAGAACCAGACAAGGGAGCGAATGAAGAATCCAGTAAAGCAAGAATTATTTGCTCATGTTATTAGTCAGGATTTCCCAGCAGTGGCGTTGAGTTGAGGCCGGTCCATAAAAACAATCCGCAGGTGTGCTGGGGCTCCCTCCAGCTCCAGTAACGTGATGTTGTTGGGCAGACTGGTGCTGAGCAGGGGCCCGGGGACGTACAGGGTCTGCTGGGGGCCCCTCCCTGGCCAGTATCGTCCCAAATTCACCCCATTAATCCAAACCTGGCCCTGATTAGAAACAAACACTTTATTTATTATTCTCACAAAAACAGCCTATAAAAACACTTAAGCCCAGGTAGAAATACATAAAAAGCCTTAAAATGTATTTATTTTTATTGCAGTAGCATTCTCACAATGAAAAAATAAAATCCAACCGATGATTTGACTGTATTTAGTAGAGAAATAATCTTATGTTAAGAAATACTTAATTTTTCCAAAAATCCCTGTGACCTGGTTTTTTGTTTGTGTTTGATGCTTTGTTCAGCTATGTTTTGTGAAAAGGACAGCTATGGATGAAGGTTTGTGTTTGGTTAATCCCATTCTGGTGGCCATAGGTTTTAGGTGGTTATTGGACTAAAAGGCCCAAAGATGACCCATGTTCAGTTTTCCTTTATTTAAAATGTTGTGATATGCAAGCATTTTATGGCGTCAGCTAAAAAGTAGTCCAATGGCAACATAATCAGCACCAAAGGGAAATATCTCCAAATTTTCAGCGACGAGGCTATTTTAAGGCTTTATACACATCTGAACCAGAGGAGCCAATACGTGTGTAGGAATAAAATAATGAATTACCTTTGTCCATTTAATGAGCTTGAGAAAAGTGTCCCATGCTAGTCCGTTTGGTTGTAAGGTCCCTATGTAAAGGGTGGGTCCAGCTGAAGGTTCTCTTCGTGGGGACGTGACGGACTTCCGACTGTTTGAATGAGGCCATCCTCTTGAAATGGCTCCATCAATGTCCAATGGGTAGATCTTCCAGTCCGTCAGTACATCTTTACCTAAGATCAAGTTGCTCACCAGGCCCTAAAACACAGAAATACTGTTGGCAAGAGATCCATAGTTTCTGTGTGTATAGTTTGACTGACATTGGTCATATTTAATGTTGCCTTGCCTTATAATCGTTGATCTTGCTGCCAAAGTTAACTCTGCCCATGTTTTCAACTAGAATATCCAACGTGTCCCCTGTTTTCCTGTAACGTTCATCACGAGTGTAGTATCTCTCTGCAACAATCCCTGGAAAACCTGTTTGAACACATTCATATTAGCTTCCAAGAGGACAACACTATACCTAGATTTATAATGTTAATCTGTATTTTCCCCCACTGACCTGGAAACCTGGAGGGCTAGACAAACAAAAGTTCACAGAAAGCTCTTACCCCATTGACTGACACATAAGCACGGTCATGAACCCCATTCAGCGGCGATATAAGTGGCGTGGGCTCTGTGAGGTCGTGGGGCAACGTGGTCCGGTACAGCATGTACCCATAGTACTGGACACAATGGACATGACAGGTTGCAGACACAACAGTCTAGAAGTTTTCTCTATTTCAAGAGGTCTAATGTCCCTATGCTGCTAGTCTTTTCTCTGTTGTTGACTTCAGAGCAGCACCGTACCTGTTTCATCTCTTCAAATGTCAGAGGATACTTGGACTGGACCGGCCCAAGAGGAGAAATTGTATCTAGCAAACTGCTAATGTTTCCAATCTGTAAAAATAGATCATAATGAGTAACTCATACAATTTAAAATATGTTTTGGCCAAAATCTTGATTAAATTTTACTACCTTTTCCAGAGTGACAAAGCCATAGGCAAACTTAGGAGTTGCTGGCGGCATGGGACCGGCGGGGATGTCTCTAAACTAATGATAAACAATGATTTGTTACTTTCTCCGAAATCAATCGGGACATCTCAACAAATCAGATTATCACTCAAAAGCTGGTTTATTCAAGTAATTCAGTTCAAAAACTAATACTCAAAGAGTGCTATACAGTAAGAGTTTATTCCTACTCATTTCGATGATGATGGCTTAAAGTGAAAATTCAGCTTTTCATACATAGATTAGAATATTACACAAATTATGTAATCATGGAAAAGCTGCTGACTTTACATTTTTACAGCAGACAGTTATTGACAACCTCTACTTGGAGGGTAAGTCTCAAAAGATCGATGCTAAAGACACATTCTATACACACAGCAATATAATTATGCATATAAATGGAAAAGTTGAGTGGAAGAAAAAACTAATGCTGAGAAAGAAGTTTGTGAAGCCTGTTAAATAATGATGCAGTATTTCATGTAGTCAAGAGCACATGAGCATACTTTACCAAGACGCTGTATTGAAAATCATTTTTTATTGGCATAATGTAACATTCAAAATGCTGACAGTGAATGTTGGGTTTTCATTAACTGTAAGTCATCAGGGTCAGTTAACGACTGAAATGTATTAGTTAGTGTACAACTAACTAAATAAGAGTTTCACATTTTGAGATAAAATAAATGATTATCTCATTTATTGAGAATTACATGTAACTTGTTTGGTTATTCCATCACCGTCACCTGCTTTATGACATCTCTGATGGCCAACAGCTTCTCTGTGGGGTCTCCTGCCTCAGTCAGCGGGGCGTCGTAATCGTAGCTCGTCACCACAGAGCGGAACCTGGTGTCATGATCAGCGCCTTTACAAGAGGAACGAGCCTTTATAGGAGATCGCCACACTAATGTTAAAAACCATGAAAATAAAGGTATTTACCATTCCAGTAGCCAAAGTTAGTCCCGCCTTCAAACATGTACCTGAGAGGAAAGAGGGGTAGAGAACATGAGTTCTGAGAAAGATGTCATTAGTAAAAGCTGTGAGGTTCTGTTTCTATCTTCGTACCAATTTTAACTCAGGTTGGTGGAAGATGAGCAGCATTCAGACATTAAAAACTTCCTCTAGAGACATAAAAAACTGTTCAAGGAATCAGTTTTACTCAGCTTCTTTGCATTTCAGTAAACTTTAAAAAAAAATGCTCAGGAGTATTTGAGTATTCAATTTTAGTATTGAATAGTAAATGATTAATTTGGGGATTAAGCAACCTTTTAGTCTGTGATTTACCTTCAAATACCATTGATCTACTTTTTAGGTCTAAAATATTTATCCTCCACTGGCCACTTTGTACCTGGTACCAAGACTGGATAGAAAATAAGTACGAAAGTAGCAAAATACAAAAGTTTTAATACCCTCAGAAAGCCTGGAGAAGTGTTGATTAATGACACTTAGATAAAAAGAAAGTTTTAGTAGTTGGAAGCAAAGGAGATAGTCACTGGAATAGTCCAACAATACTTTATCACATCCAGATATGTGCCTC
Organism: Poecilia picta; assembly: GCA_033032245.1. Classification (NCBI taxonomy): domain Eukaryota; kingdom Metazoa; phylum Chordata; class Actinopteri; order Cyprinodontiformes; family Poeciliidae; genus Poecilia; species Poecilia picta. The sequence goes on along the minus strand of CM065354.1, from coordinate 32,404,703 downwards.
TAGCTGAAAATGAACTTTTCTCATTATTTTCTAAAATTCTATGTCCTGAAGTATGTAAATCAAATACCTTAAAGTACATAATTGGCCTGGGCTCTCTACAAGAAGACAAATATAATCACGTTCAATGCCTCGATCTGCTGACTCATCAAATATGTGTAGCGAGAAGGAAAGCTGGAAGCCTGGGAGTTCAAGGAGACATACATGTTGACGCTGGCCCCCATGGTTAGCATTTCTTCAAGCACTCTGCTGACCTTCTGAGCTCCAACCATGGCATGCTGATCTCCCCAGTGGTCCAACCAGCCAGTGTAGAACTCTGAGTTCACCTGCAAGACATCTAAACAGGTTACATCCATAAAACATCACCAGGTCAGAAGATGATGATGGAC